>CM053028.1:160438826-161148826 GCA_028564925.1 Lithobates sylvaticus
TGGGAATTCATAAGTAAAGATTGTTATACCTGAATCGGGGATACTAGTGACAAAGTTCAGGCCCATATGGATGGGGCTTGGATCACTGAGAGGCAAAGCCAGAGCTGTAGCTAGTGAAGAATGGAATTCTCTAAAGTCTGGGAATCTTTGGTGATTTAATTTTTATTTTTGCAGCGGATCATAGTTGAAGGAAGTAGGGGTATATTTACTCATGTTGTTTTTGGTTTCTATTCCTTATATATATAGCGTGATGAGGTGCTCCTGCTGCCTGATTTGGACGCGTGACCAGAGCCCGAGCAGATGACCACATTTTTCTCAACAAGATGCCCGACCTGCAAACAAGACACAGAGGATCTCAGACCGACCAGCGACTACAACAGCTCACCATGTCATCTCTACTGAAGAACAGAGTCTACATGTCAAGCCGTGTTTTCCTTTTTATGGACTGTAAGGCCAGGTGTAAGAAGATCGAAATTCATCAAGAGACACATGGGAGGATATGACAAAAACGAGGGACTGTCATGGAAAATGTTATTAATGTATGTTGTCAGATGCCCCCCAGTGTCGGTTTTGCTGTAATGCGCTCATCTGTGCGTATTCGCACATAAAGACGTTGGCGGAAGACCATTGGCTGCGTAAACCTTCCTATGGACACTACAGACGTGTTTGCTGGTTTAAGGAAGTTAATTTGTGCCTCACCGGGAGACTGGCCACTTCCCGGTGACGGCATTGATAGCTTCAAGCAAACATCCCTGTGTACACTGGAACTTTAGCATAACGGTATAAATATTGTGGCCCACGGAGCCATAGTTTTATATTGTTCGTTGTCATTGAAAGCAGTTTTAGACGGTTTGTACATCACTGTTTAGTCTGTTGGAATGTATACATCTGTGATTGGTTCTTTTGAAGGAAAACAATTGTCCCTGTATTGTAGTCCCTGTATTGTATTTCCTTATATGGTCATTCACATCCTGGGTGAATGAGATGAGGCCACATCCTTTGTGGGAGGAGTTTAGCTGTTGGAGGCAAACCCCTGAGGGTGTGGCTTGGAATGTTTTCTAAATAAAGGAGTTCACTGAGCTGGGACAGGGGAATGATGCTGACCGAGGCTGAGATGAACATGTAAGAATACTTGCTGTTGATGGCTGTTTACTGGGCAATGGGGAACCAGGGGCTTAGATGGGAAGCAGCTAGACTGTGGTGGTGATGAATGGAATGCTTGGCTGGTGAGGTATGAATGCTGATGATGAGAGGATGACGTGAAGCTGCTGGTAATGTCTGTTTTTGGGAGCTGGGGATCCAGGGAGGCATACGATCAGAGGGTGCATTATATCATAAGATTGAAAGGCGCTTATTAGCGCAAGAGTGTGGCGAAATATCCACTACACTATGATCTATGTTTTCTATTGTAATACATTACGCATCCTTTAGTATATATTGTATAACATAAGAAGATGTTGTCTACTTATTTTTTCTGTAACTCTGTTCAAAAACCCAATAAAATCTTTTGAAAAAAAAAAGGGGGTAAATTTGCTGCAATCTAAAACCAAACCAAAAAAAAGAGAAAAAAAAAAACCTCTGCCGAGTTAAGTCTCATGGTCTCCATATTGGGAGGCAGTACGAGATCCCCGGCGTCCCCCTGCTGTCCAAGAAGAAAGATCAGCTGCTATAGAAGGGGATACCACTCGTCGTAATGGTCTCATTATAGGCTGCAGCCAGTTTGGAATTGAAAAAGCCTCTATCCCCAGGAAAGTAAACAAATACGGCATCAACAGGATGAAGCAGAATGAATGAAGATGAGTCTTTCCTTACAGTTAATGAGATGGGAAAACCCCACCGGTATGTACCCCCAACTGCCTGATTTTGTCTAGAAGTGGGCGCAACAGCGCCCTTCATTGTAAAGTAGCACGGGATAGATCTGGTAGTATTTTCACCGGGGCCCCATCATAATCAATCTCTCCTGCCTCCCATGTCTTCCGACTTAGTAACTCTTTTGTGGGCATAATGGTGTAAGCGGCATATAACATCTCTGGGTCTGTTCAGGTCTACTGAGCGAGGTCTCAGGGATCTATGTAGTCTATCAAACTCCAAGTAATGGGATGGGACAGGAAATGCCAGCTGCTGGCATATTGCCAGAACCGTGGGTTATAATGGTTCTCATCCTATTGCCTCAGGGATACCCCTAAACAGTAAATTATTATGGCGACTCCGATCCTCGAGCTCTTCCAAATGAAGTTGCAAGGAGGAGGCATGGGAGGCTTTTGAGGTCTGTACCTGTTCCAGTTGGGAGACCCGGTTTTCCAGGGAAGCCAGAGACATTTTACCTGTAGTAAGTCTGTCTGATATCAGCTGCATCCCCATCCGGACCAGCTTTAGATCCCTGCGATGTACCTCCTCCAGGTGGGAGACCAGCACCTCCATGTCCGCTCGCGTCGGCAGAGCCTACAGGAGGGCTCTGAGGTCCGAGTCCCCCAATATGGGAGGCGGGCATTCAGCTGCTCTGGGAGGCTCAGCCGCTGGTCATCCGCAAAGCCCTGTGTTCCCTGAGAGGGTCCCGGCATAGCTAATGGGGTCAGTGGAGCAGGATATGCCGACATTGAGGGCTCCATACAAGCCGCCGCACCACGTATCTCTGATACTTGAGCCCGGGATGCCACACAGGAAAAAATGTCGAATCTCGGGCTGCGCTGGTGTTTTTTTGTGTTTGCTTCTCTTTCCTCTTCATTCTGGGTAATATAGCTGCATTGATAGCTGGATAGCTGGAGGAATGGTCGGAGCTCTAATAGCGTGTGTCTCTACTCCGCCATATTCAAACCAAACCCCCTCAGATATCAGTTTTTCCGTCCACGGCATCGTTAACAACCGCTGAGTCATCAGGTGTCAATGGGCTTCCCCGCTGACAGCTGAATGAAAAAAAAAACATTGCCTGCAATTAAAACGTGAAAAAAAACGGCATGGGGTCCCCCAAAATCCATACCAGACCCTTACCCGAGCATGTAGCCTAGCAGGCCAGGAAAGGGGAGGGAAAAAGCAAGCCCTCTCTTGAACCATACCAGGACACATGCCCTTAACATGGGAGGGTGGGTGCTTTTGGGCGGGGGGCTGCCCCTCCACCCCAAAACACCTTATCCCCATGTTAATGGGGACAAGGGCCTCATCCCCACAACCCTGGGCTATGAATGTTGGGGTCTGCGGGCAGGGGGCTTATCAAAATCTGAAAGCCCCCTTTAACAAGGGGCCACAAGATCCCGACCCACCCCTATGTGAATGAGTGTGGGGTACATACCCCTACTGATTCACCAAAAAAGTGTCAAAAAGTAAAAAAAAAACAGAGACAGTTTTTGACAATTCCTTTGTTAAAAAAATAAAAAGTGTCCCCCGATGTAAATCCATCGTCGATCATGACACCTGCTGCACCGATGACCTGAAAAAAATAAATAAATCGCTCTGCTGTCTAGTAAGGCAAACCACCAAATGCCTGGCTTGCCGTTTGACAGTTCTTATATACAGTAGGTAAGGGGCAGAGTCACCTGGCAACGTCACCTGGTGGCCGCCCCTTATGACGTCACGGACCGGTGACTGCTGGGTTGGTGATGTCACCAGGTGGCCCCTCCCTTACCTATATAAGAAGTGTCAAATAACAAGCCAGGCATTCAGCAGTTTGCCTTACTGGGTAGTGGAGCAAATTTTTTTTTTCCGGGTCAGTGATGGGGCGGGCATCGTGATTGACAATGTTTTTCAAATCGGGGGGACACTGTTTTTACATTTTTTAATAAAGGAATTATCAAAAACTGTTTTTGTGTTTTTATTACTTTTTGACTTTTTTTGGCGAATGGGTAGGGGTATTATGTACCCCATACTCATTCACATGGGGGGGTCAGGATCTGGGGGCCCCCTGCCCTCATACCCCCACAACCACAGCCCAGGGTTGTGGGGAAGAGATCCTTGTCCACATCAACAGGGGGACAGGGCGCTTTGGGGTGGGGGGGGGGGGGGGCAGAGCCATGCCATGCCAAAACATGCAATTTTTTTAAAAATTTGCCGGCAATGCTATTGTATTTGAAATTGAAATGTCATTTCATGCATTTTTTTTTAGAAATGTCAGTTTTGCTGCAGCATGTTCTATACATGGTACAGATGCGCCACTTTACAGGCAGACTATTTAAATGATTTTTTAATTGTTACACTATAAGCATCAATAAAATCACTGATCCTGTAAAAATTATCTTAAATTTTTTTTTTTACATTGATACATGTCCCCCGGGGCAGTACCCGGACCCTCATACCCCTTTTATGGCTAATTTCTTGCATTTAAGCCTTCAAAATGGGAACTTTGGATTTTTTAAGTTAGGGTCCCATAGACTTTAATTATGGTTAGCCATTTTTTCTCTGTTTGGGGGTTCTGGTGCGAATTAAACAGGAGGGTGTTCAGCCTATCTCTAGGGGCTGCATATGAAACCCACTAAATTTTGTTCAATGCTACCCACTGGGCTAGAGAAAAAAAGTACAGGTCCACTTTTAGCTGAACCTTGTTTCTTTCAAAGATTTTATTGAATTAACAGAGCAAATGAAAACATAACAATTATTGGGGAAAATTGGATGTAATCCAAAAGAAAAAACAAGACATATCTGGGATAACAATATAGTATGGATTAGCGTCATAACAAATCATTGGTAGAGATCCAACCGTCACATAAGATACGTCTATAATAGCGCTAAATAGTCTAATGTGTTCGTAGAGTACTCGCCGGCACCCCTAAAGGGAGCAGACTGTGCCGGGCGAATCCTCTCCGAATCTATGACCCTTCCTGAAAACCTGGGGTTGACCTATAACTCAGAAAGCTTTGTTTAAAAAATCAGGAACTCCTTGCTGTATTGTTTGTACCCCCAATATAAAGCCCTCAAGATAGAAATATAAATTACATACGAATCGGGGAGAATTCCCGGTATTCGAGAGGGCTGAGTAGAGAAGTAGATAAGAAAGAGAGAGAAGGAGGAGGGGAGTAGGGGGAAAGGAAAAAAGGGGGATATTTTAGTATTAGGAACATGTCATCATACCAAGAGACGATCACTAAGATGGGGCGGAAGAAACTAATGTTGACCTCCAGGGATCAGTGAGATACCAAAATGGTGGACCCAAGGCTCCCAGGTAGCCTCAAACTGGGGAGTGGTGTTCAAGAGGGAGCTGGTGAGTTTCTCTTGTAGCATAATCCAAGAGATTTGGTTTATAGCTGCTTTAAAGGAGATTCTGGGTTGTTTCCAAGCTTTAGCTAGTGTCATCCTAGCTCCCAAGAAGATGAAATGGATTAATTTGCGGTTATTTTTTGAAGTCTGGGGGATATTAGCATTAAGTAGGGCGATGGTTGGGTTTTTCGGCAGTTGGAGTTTTGTGATTTTCTGGATTAGAGAGAAAACCTTATTCCAGAATGTCCTGATTCGGGGGCATTCCCACCAAATGTGGGCCATGGAGCCTCTTAGACGGCATCCTCTAAAACATTGTGGGTCCGCTGAGGGAAACATTTTATGTAATCTTGTGGGGGTAAGGTACCATCTGGTCAGGACCTTAAGGTTAGATTCAATTAGAGAGATATTTCTGATGCCCCTAAATGCTCTGGCAAGTGATGCCCTCCATCGCTCAACTTCCCAGACTATGGAGAGTTCATTCTCCCATGCCTCCATGTATGAGGTTTTAGACTGCCTGGAAGCAAATGACTGGTATATGACTGAGATTCCTCCCCTCTGCTCCATGGATTGCCCACACCAATTTTCGTACGGAGTAAATCTGGGGGGGGGGGGGGGGGGGGGGCGGTTTCTCCCTCCATAGTGTACGTAAGAAATGAATAATCTGGTTAAATCTGAAACGTTCAGAGGGTGGCATCTCAAGTTTGTCTACACAATAGTCCAGGGAAATCGGGCCCTTTGTGGTGAAGAAATGACCGATGCGGTACAACCCTTTGTCCGTCCACCATTTGAATGCTTTGATGTCCCCACCTGGGGGAAAGTCTGGGTTGTTGAAAATGTGCGCCATTGGTTTGGCTACTGATATCAGATTGGTATTTGTTCTCACCTTGTCCCAGAGCTGCAGTGATTGTGATAGGATCGGGGAGAGAATGGGAGGTCGGTCTCTAGGGTTAGACCATAATAAGAAATCTAGTGTAAAGGTTGGTGCTGCCTGCCTCTCCATTTGGACCCATTCAGGTGTCTCCTTCATGTTGTAAACTGTGGATAGTTGTGCAATTCTAGCTGCGTTGTAATACCATCGGAGTCGGGGGAGACCTAATCCACCCTGTAATCTCGTGCTATAAAGTGTGTTTAGTGGTAGTCTGTGTCCTGATCCATCCCAAATGAATTTGTTGATTTTCCTTTGAAAAGCTTCTAGATGGTCCATTCTAACCTTAATCGGGAGGGCTCTGAAGAGGTACAGAAGTCGCGGTAGAAGAGTCAATTTTATCGAATGAATTTTCCCCAGCCAGGAAATCTCCCCCTTAGACCATTGTCCTAGATCAGCTTCTAATTTACGGTATAAAGGGGGCAAGTTGGCAGTGTAAAGGTTTTCTATTTTGGAAGTGAGTTTGATGCCTAGGTAATCAATGGAAGATTCGTTCCATTTAAATGGGAAGGCAGTCTGAAGGGATTCTACTGTTGCAGGCTTAAGTGAGATGTTGAGGGCATAAGACTTTGAATAGTTTACTACTAGCCCTGAGATCTCTGAAAAATCTTTCAGAAGTTTGCAAAGATTCGGTAAGGAAGTAATCGGTGAAGTTATATAGAGGAGAATATCGTCCGCGAATAATCCACACTTGTGGGTCTGTGTCCCACAGGAAACACCTTGTATGTTGGGGTTCGAGCGAATAGCAATTGCCAGGGTTTCTATAGCCATTGCAAATATTAAGGGAGAAAGTGGGCAGCCCTGTCTAGTGCCCCTTGCTATACTAAGTGGGTTGGAGTATTGACCGTGTATTCGAATCCTGGCATTGGGATTAGAGTATAGGGATTTTAGGATCCCCTTGAAGCGGTTCCCGAAACCCCATTTGTCTAGAAGGGTAAAGATATACGTCCAATCTATGGAGTCGAATGCCTTATGTAAGTCTAATGATAAGACCATTCCTTCCTGAGAGTGGTTACCTGCCCAACCCGATTGGAGGATGGAGACTATGTCCACCGCTCTCCTAGTTTGGTCTGGCCCTTGTCTGCCTGGGATGAATCCCACCTGGTTCTTGTGGACATAAATGAGAGATGAAGGTAGCGAGTCGGTTAGCTAGGATTTTAGTCAATATTTTAAGATCATTATTTATGAGCGAGATGGGTCTATAGTTTTCAACCTCTTCGTGATTTTTGTTTGGTTTGGGTATAACTGTGATGAAGGCTGAATTTAGGTGAGGGTCTAGGGGGGAACCTCCTGTTTTGGAATTAAAAAACTTTGCCATGTGGGGGGCCAAGATCTCCCCAAAAGTTTTGTAATATGGCGTAGATAGACCATCCGGTCCAGGGGCCGAGCCTGGTTTTAAACCTTTGATGACCCCCAATATCTCTTCTGTGGAGAAGGGTTCTTCCATTATGTCAATGTGTTCCTGAATAAGGGTTGGTATCTTTAGGTGTTGAAAGAAGTCGGTGTATGGTGTGCCCTGTTCTGCCTGGCGGGGTTTATATAAATTAGAATAGAATTCATGAAAAGCTTGGAGTATTTTAGTGGGGTTGGCCGTGGGGGGTTGTCCTGCAATTCTGAGTTTTGGGAGGGTATGTGATCGGAATTTAGGGGTGAGTTTGGTGGCCAACATAGATCCAATTTTGTCTTTTTGAAGGTAAAATTTGGCCCGCTCCATCTAATGTGTTTTTCAGCTCTAACCGTTAAAGTAAGGTTAAGTTCCAATCTCGTGGCATCTAGTTGGTCTGCTAGGGCCTTGGAAGGTTGTTTTTTGTGTTCAGATTTTAGTTTTGCGAACTTGGATTCTAGTTGGATTAAGTCCCTCTGACGTTACTTTTTGAGTTTAGTTGCCAAACTAATCAAATCCCCTCTAATAGTGGCCTTGTGGGCTGCCCAAATAGTTTCCGAAGATATATCATCCGTCTCGTTCAGACGAAAATATTCCTGAATTGAGTCCGCTAACCTTTTGATATGTGTAGGGTTGCTGAGAAGCGATTCATTGAGTCGCCAGTAGGTGCCTTTCGTCTTAGTGAGGACATTGCGTAAGGATATGGTCACTATAGAGTGATCTGACCACGTAGTGTCAACTATGGTTGATTTGGAAGTCAGAGGGATGAGAGAAGGAGGGATTAGTATATGATCTATCCTACCATAAGATTGGTGAGGTGAGGAGTAGTGAGTAAAATCCCTGCTCTTTGGGTTAAGTTCCCTCCAAATGTCTACTAGGCCATATGTGTGGAGAAATTTAGCTATTTTATTGCTCATCTTGGTAGGGCGGGTTAGTTGCTGATTGTGAGGTTTAGTCTTATCTAAACCCTGATCAAAGGCTACGTTGGAGTCCCCTCCCAAAATGACCTTGCCTTCAAGGAGTGGATTTATAGTTGAAAAGAGAGTCTGAAAGAACTTAGCTTGTCCTTTGTTAGGGGCATAATAGGAAACGATAGTGTAAAGTATTCCTTCAATCGTACCTTTTACAAGAATAAATCTTCCTTCCGGGTCTTTGTAGTCAGAAACGTGAGAAAAGTTACTATTCTTGGAAAAAAGTATTGCTACTCCCTTCGTTTTGTTAGGAGCATTCGCTAGAAAGAAGGTCGGATAGAATGAGTGTACGAATTTAGGGTTGTACCGAATCGGGAAATGCGTTTCTTGCAGCAATACCACATCTATATTTTGGGCTCTGTATCGATCAAAAGCTACTCTCCTTTTCTTAGGGGAATTTAGGCCCTGAACATTGTGCGTGGCTACCTTGAGTTCTGTCTTAGTGGGGAGTTTGTCAGCCATTGGAGCAGAGGTTTGGAATGCTCAGGCATACATAGTCACTTACCTTCAGTTGTCTTCCGTCTGGTTGCAGGTGTTTGCCGGCGTTGAGTCGGTTGGATGAATCGCTGATTCTGGAAGGGTTCTTCGTATGATGACATGTTTGGAAAGAGAAGAAAGTTAAAAGGGGAAGGAGGAAAGGGGGGGGAAAGGCAAAAAGAGAATATGTCTTCTCGGAAGACCGACGGTGAGCGGCAGGAAAAAAGCCCGCCAGACTCCGTCCCAAGTACAGTGGTCGGCCCTAAGGCCTGACCCACAACCCATGTCGTAGAAACACACGATGCTTCTAGGAAATGGGTGGAGGCGCATAGGGGCCACCCCGGACCCTAACATAAAATGTAAAGAAAAAACATGAAAAAAGCACTAACAGTCAGAATTAGTTTATGATATAAATTTCATCAGAGAAGGGTAGAAAAAACACCCGAATGAATATAAAAAGGAATAAAAAGATAAAAACACAGAAATATATGACCCTCAGATATGGGACATAGGGAAAAACCTACTGTGCTCCAGAGGCTCTAGGATCTATGCGGTCCCTCCGCCCTCCACCCTCAAGTAAGGGGGGAAAGGGGAAGGAGGCACCTATAGATAGGATAGCACTGTAGACAGGGACTCATGTTATAAAGAGGAAACCGATGTTTGATCAATTCTTGTTATCCCCTGAGCTGTAGGATATCTAAGCTAAGAAAATCCAGAATAACCGTGTTTCTTCTTCATCCAAATTGCTGGCAGCTGTTTCAGGAAAATCCTCTCGATCTTTTCGGGAACAATTTTCAAGACCCTAACAGAGTCCTATCCTCTTGTAGGTGAATGTTTATACAACTCTCAGAGCGGGAAAGCATAAAAGTCAAGAGCATTTAATGGTAAAACGAATCAACGGATCATCAAAAAACAAAACAGAGAATCTCTTTGGAAAAGGAGCTATTAGCTCCAACGCCCAAACGGGCTTCTTTCCTACAGGACAGTGCCTGCAGTACAAAAAAAAATACAAACTAGTTCTCCATGTTTCCTCTCAGGGGGGTCCTCCTTCCTTGCTCTTCTTTGTCCGGCCTTTGTTCCAGAGAGGGGAGATCGGGCTAATCGGGGGGGGGTCTTTTGGTGGATCCCGCCGAGGCTGCAGAGTAATCCATGGGCGCTTCCTGAGAGATCAACTTGAGTTGCAAAAAGAGCTTTTCGCCATCAGGGATGTTAGAGAAAGCGTAGGTGGTACCGTGGAGGGAGAATTTCACCGCAAAAGGGAAAGACCAGCGATATTTGATCTCCTGCTGGGAGAGAACTGCCAGCAGTGGTTTGAGGGATCTTCTTTTTTGAATAGTGGAAGGTGCAAGGTCAGCAAAGATTTGAATTTGGTGACCTTGAAACTGTAAGTTCGGTTTTGCACGAGACTGCCGCATGACCTCTTCTTTGGTGGCGTAAAAGTGCGGTTTGGCTATTATGTCTCTCGGAGAGCCATCTTTTCTGGGGGGTCCTAAGGCCCTATGTGCTCTATCTAATTCCAGGCGGTGAGGCGGTAGTTTCGGTATGAGTTCCGAGATAATGTCCCGAACGATGGGGGGAATGTCGGTGTAGGATTCTGGGAGGCCACGGATGCGGAAGTTATACCTCCTGGACCTATTTTCAAGGTCATCGATCCGAGAGAGGGCCGTGTCCAACTGGTCCTGCAGAGATTTCACGAGGGCCTCATTTTGGTTGGTTCTGGCAACAGTGGTGTCTATTTTATCCTCAATAGCTTTAATTTTGGAACCTAGATTAGCAAAGCTAGTTTCAATGTTGTTAGTTATTTGGGTCGTAGTGTTGGTAAGGCCTCTTTCTAGAAGGTCTGAGAATTTGGCGAATAGGTCCGCTTGGAGTGCAGATATATCCTGAAAAGAGTAGCTGGGTGCAGATAATTCCTGGAGATGGGGTGAGGGGGGTCTAGCTGGGGACAGGGCATAGTCCTCCATTTTGCGGTTCAGGAGAGATTCCGTGGAGGCCGGGGATGGAGCCTGAGGAGAATGGGGGTCAAGAGGGGATTGGTGGGGGTGGTGGTAAGGACCCCCTTGGGCTACCTGGGCATATGAGAGGGTCGCAGGGGTTAAGACTTGCCTGCCTTCCTGATGTCTGTCTGTGAGGGCTGTGAGATTCTGAGGAGAAGTTGCGGCGGCCATCTTGGAACACCCCACAATCTCAGTCCTGTTGAATTGAGGCCCTAGGTCCCGTTTGGCTGGGGGACCGGGCATCTGAGGATTTCCCCCTCTGTTTTCCTTGACCTGTGTTGGGGTGAGTATGGGGCGAGACTGGCCGTAATGCTGCTCAGAGGACCGGGGCGGCCATCTTGGTACACCCCGCGGGTCCGGTTGTAATGTACTGCGGCTCTGGCGATCGTAGGGCGGATGGATCAATGGTCTGGGGATGATCCCCGTAGTAGACCGGGGGCAATCCTTTCGAGGAGGGGTGTTTTTGTGAGGGCTGGGCGCCCATAGTGCTGCTCAATGGTCCGGGGTGGCGCGGAGCTCACAGCTCAGGCGGCCATGTTGGAGCTCTCGCGCATGCGCACTCCAGCTGAACCTTGTTTAACCGCTTGCCGACTGCCCCTGTGCAAATCACCGTAGCTGTACTGTGGCAGCTTTAAGGGGTATAGGGGGCGCGCACCCTCCGCAGTACTAAGCAGCCGATGCATGTGCCCAGCGGCCGCGATGTCCGCCGGACACACGTGATCGCTCCTGACAGAGCGAGGACGAGTATCTGTGTGTGTAAACACACAAATCCACATTCTGAGAGGGAAGAGAAGACAGATCGTGTGTTCCTAGTATATAGGAACACCGATCTATCCCCAGTTAACACAGTTTGCCTTAAATGGTACTTTAGTTTATGGGGAACCTTCTTTGACACTCCAAAAGCAAGATATATTTTGCCAAATTACTGACTCTGTTCCTGTCCATCTTTGAGTTTGTCTGATATGCAATCCCACATAATGTCCACAGCAACTACATGGACCCAGAAGTTTAAGAGAATAGGTCCTATTAACAAAGCCACATAGAGATATGAGAACAGTGATTTTATTCTCTAGCATTTAATAACTGAAAGAAGTTTTGGGTAGACTGATCCTTCAAAAAAATCAGCAAAAATTCAACATTGTACTATATTTTTTAGCTCTCCGATCCTAAATGTAGAAACATATATGCTCCTGTAGGACTTACAGGATGAGTATCAATAATGGAATCTCCTCACCTAAAGCCCAATTGAAGTCTTACCCATATTGTTCTCTTTATACACCTGTACTACAGTATGTTCTTATCATTAATTGATTTTCACCTTGAAATGCCTTACAATACATTTTTCTCTTAATAGAATTTCTGCTTCGTGACCCCCCTTCAGTGCTCTTTGCTGACTGATCACGCTAGCAAGTGGTTGTAAACCCTTAGCCCCCGTACACACGGTCGGAAATTCCGACCAAAAAATCCATCCGTTTTTGTTGTTGGATTTTGTCCGAAACTGGTGTTGCATACACACGTTCGGACAAAGTTGTCGGAAAATCCTATTGTTCCGAACGTGGTGACGTTTGTCGTGTACTACGGAACTACGTATAGGCTAGTAGCCAATAGCTTTGGTCTCGTAATTTGATCGGAGCATGCATGGCACTTTGTCCGTTGAAATTCCCTACACACGATCGGAAAAAGTCTGATCAGGTTTTGTTGTCGGAAAATTTGAGATCCTGCTCTCAAATGTTTTCCGACGGAAAAAGCCCGCTAGAGCCCACACACGATCGGATTTTCCGACAACATAATCTGATCGGACTTTTTCCATCTGAATATCCGACTGTGTGTACGGGCATTACAGACCACTTTTACCTACAGGTAAGCCTAGATTAAGGCTTACCTGTAGGTGCAAGAAACATCTCCTAACCCTACACGGTTTAGGAGATATTTGCAAAAGACAGGCACTGCTATCTAAGGCGCATGCGCCATAGACAGCGGCGTGCAGGTGCACTGAGCATGCCGCTGCTAACGGCGATCATGCCGTTAGTGGCAGCTCCCGCGCACATGCGCGGGAGTGACGTCATCGTGGCTCCGGACAGTCACAGCGCCGGAGCCGCGATACCCGGAAGTCACTCCGGGATAGATGGCGGCATCGGGGCGCTTCGGGGGCTTCCATCTCAGGTAAGTTATTCATAATGAGCTAGTATGCTATACATACTAGCTCATTATGCCTTTGCCTTGCAGGGTGTTTTTTTTTTTTTTTTAGTTTGGCTTTACTTCCTTTAAAATTGCAACTCAAGTCAAAAAGTTTGCTCAAAGTCTGTAGACAACTCACAGTGGCTAGGTAGTTAGCACTTCAGCCTGGTAGCACTAGGGTCATTGGTTTGAATCCCAACCATGACACTATCTGCCTTGAGTTTACATGTTCTTCTTGTGCTTACATGGGTTTCCTCCCACACTTCAAAGACATGCTGGTAGGTTAATTTGCTCCTGTCTAAATTGGCCCTAGTTTGTAAGTTTCTTGAGGGCAGGGACTGATGTGAATGTGTAATATATATGTCAAGCGACGTGTAAATTGTTGGTGCTATGTAAGTACCTGTAATAAATAAATAAATACACTGAGAAAGCACTGTAAATATTGGCTGGATCGATCTGCTTCTGGAATCTATGCCATGTAACTTCTTCTATTGAATTTCACTGGAGTTGGTGATGAATTAACTCCATTAAACTTAGCATAAGAGGCTTACACTGCTAACACAGCAGTAGGAGCCTGTTGTTATTGTTGTCTCTCTGTCACAAAACAAAAGGTCCACAGAGAGAGCAGAAACTGGCAGAAGCAGGTAGTTACTTTGGCTTTACTAGCAGCAACGTACTACTAAAGGTACAGACCAGTGGCGGCTGGTGTTTTTTTTTTCTTTTAGGGGGGGGGCAGCAAACAACCACCCCCCGGTCAGCAGTAACCCCCCCCCCCCCTGGAGGACGGTCAGGATATGCATTACGCCGTGCATCTCCCTCCTCCTCCTAGGCGTCCAGTAGGATCGCCTGTCCTTTCAGCCAATCGGAAAATGGGTATCAGACCCGCGCTTCCTGATTGGCGGAGAGGTGATTCAGTGTTAGGATAGTGACTATTCATTCGCTATTCTAACACACCTGGGTGGGCTCCGAGTGCAATACTCTGCGACTGGAGCCCACCCTATTTTTAAGCCTATCAGAGTCTCTGGCTCCAATCAGGTGCTTCAAAAAAACACCCCCGCCGCTGTAATTCATGCTCCCATTCATTCATGCATGAATAGGGGGTGGCAGCGGGGATGGAAAGGAGAGGCGGCGTTCTTGCACCCTTAATGAACGGGCCGCCCCTGGTATAGCCTTTAAAGTCCAACCCTAGGTTCTATACCCAGTGCTCCCCTCCCACTTTGGAGCCCCCCCCCATTATTTTTACCTTTTCCAGGTGTTTTCAGGCTGATCATGTGACAAGTGGGAATTCTTCCTCTCCAGGTCTTCTGCAGTGGCAGGCGGTCCTCAATAATGCAGAAAGCAGTGTCAAAGCGATGACCTCAGTGCCACTCTCTGCATTATTACACTGTGAGTGCAGGATGTGGTGGTGTTGCCTCGCTCGGGACTTTAACTCACAGTATATCCACAGTTTTCTGTTTTAAAAAATGTTGTGCATCATTGGCAAAAAGTAATTATTGCAGGGGACAGCACCTGAGAGGAGGTTAATATGGCAGCCAGCGATATCATTTTAACTTGCTGGGGGAATTTGTAAAAGGTAAAATAATAAAATTATCCCAGAATTGGGCTCTGAAGTAAACCCAAGCATATACGCTGTAAGTAAATACCTCTTGCTGCAAAAACTTAAATTCCAGTATAGCCCAAAGTCTCTAGAATCAGCTATGCAAATAGCAACTTGCATGGTTGTAAAAAAAAAAAGGCTCAGACACTGAGCATTGCATTATGGCATGGGAGACTATTGTGCCTAAGTTTCATTACTTCGAGAAATAGTAACTAAGAGGGCTTGAAACAGCATAAAGGTGACTGATTATGCAGTCAGCAAGCAGCGGCTGCTGTCATTTTTGCATTTTATTATATTCTTGTGTTTGCTTCAAAAACAAGCAAATGGTTATCCACCAAGGTATGAATAGAACACAGAGGCTGTCAAAAAGGTAATACTTTTAGTCAACAATCTATCTTTATTGTCAAATTAGATAATAGTAGGTCATAAATAAAAAAAAGTCAATCATGTGGCAGTCCTTTATTAAAATAAAGTGACGCAATCATGGATGCCAGAAGAAAGAATCACTTGCCTGATTGTAGAATAAAAAGATAAACGCAACAATTGTAGCAATATGTAAAAGAATAGCATGATAGTCCCTTGGAAGAATAGTGCATCATAAGGATGCCAGAGGCATGGTGTTAAGAGTCTGTACTTACTCAGCAGGCCATCTGAATGCAATCATGTACCGTGTAATCAAGTCTACCAAGACTGATGTGTTCAAAGGCAAAGCTTGATGTATTATATGTTCCTTAGCTGTCCTAACCAGAATTGTGCATTTAGATTTAGTGGCAGGTCTTATAAAGTTTCATTCAGTGTGGATTTTCTTACCAGTTTCTATTGGTTTGGTATGAAACTTATTGTTATTAATAAGTAAACTAGGTTGTATTATTTGGCATTCAATTTTTTTATAATTGAAAAGGCTTGTTCACAAAAGTGCGTTTAAATATGGCTTGGTGCACTGCTTAAAATCCTGCTTGCATCTTAGATTCACATCATGCCCTTCATAAAGTTCAATGGCAATGCATGCAAAATGCTCTTTTTAACAGCCCTTGCTCTTTTTTGCTGTACCTTTAATTTTGTGTATATAGCCTGGTTTCAAAAAAGTTTTTTTTTTTATGACTTTATTGCATAAAGCCCAACTCCAGGGACAGAAAAAAAAACTACCCTTGCAGTGGAGCCTCCACACTGTGGGGGTTAAGTGCTCATTTTTGCTTAGGGGCAGAAGAAAAAGGTGCAATAATCACCTAATTTCTTGTAACAGCAATCAGTCCCCTGTAGCCTCTTCTCTAAGGGGCTCCTGGCTGCAGTCACACTCCTGCTTCCTCTACATATGATGCAGTGTTAAAATCCATGCATTGTACAGTATGTTATGATGCAGAGGGACCGCCCACAGATCCGAGCACCGAAGGATAAGAAGAAGAGAGCAGCTGAGCTGGCCTGTGTGAGAGGTAAAGTAGGAAATGCAATCTCCCCTTAGAAATAATGAGCATTTAGCCCTTGCAGTGTAGGGGCACTGCAATGTTTTTTTCTCTTCTAGCCTGGAGTTGGACTTTAAAGTGTTTGTCAGGACAAAGAAAACATATTCAGTACATCTCTTCAATACATGCCTATTTCCCTAATTTGTTATCCATGTAAAAGCACTACAAACAAAGTAAAATACTTAAAGTGGTTGTAAACCCTTACAGACCACTTTGACCTACATGTAAGGCTTACCTGTAGGTCCAAGAAATATCTCCTAAACCTACACGGTTTAGGAGATATTTGCAAAAAGACAGGCCTCGCTGTCTACGGCACATGCGCCGTAGACAGCGGCACCCAGGTGCACTGAGCACGCCACTGCTTGCGGCGTGCGCATGCGCGGGAGTGACATCATCGTGGCTCCGGCCAGTCACAGCGCCGGAGCGGCAATACACGGAAAGAAGATGGACACTCCATGGAAGAGGGGACATCGGAGACATCGCTGGCTCCTGTGTCAGGTAAGTGACACATAATAGGCTATTATGCGATGCATAGTAGCCTATTATGCTTTACCTTTGCAGGGAAACAAAGAGGAAGTAAACCCATCAGGGTTTACTTCCTCTTTAATTGGCCAGAAATTTACTGAACTCCAAACTTCCTATTTGAGCTAACAGCACGGTGCTTTAACTACATTGAAATCTCAGCCTATGATGTCAGCCACGCCCCTCCTAGTGGTTCTTCACATGTATACATACATTTTTTTCAAGCAAAACATTGCTGCAGCCTTGACTTTTATGAGCCTGCCCACACAGGACTATTGAGAGATGTAGTTTTGGAAAGTGTGCCGGCATCAGGAAAGCTGTCCCTGTAACAATTTTACAAAAAGTATGATGGTGATGGTGTCGCCGGGAGAAATAAACCCTGTTACTTGCTATGGGAACAATGTAAAGGAAAAACATGCTGGACATGCTCTAAAGGGAGACAGGAATGTTTGCGGGTAAATTTGGGTAATGCCTGAACATACACTTTAAAGTTTCTTTTAAAAAACAAGGTGCACTAAAACACAAATAATGACTTTTGGAAAAAAGTCAATGGCTGGCACACCCCCTCCAGCCTCCCTTGACTAACTGTTGGTGACTAAGCCTGTTGCATAGTCTGATGTTGGAGATGACTGGTTAAAAAACACCCATCTTATATCGAACAAGGTTAGATAGGAGTCCTAAAGGACACAGCCACAGCTGTCACAGCCCTGGGCATTTGAAATTATTTCTATGAGAAAAAATGGATAATCAGATGTTAGTGAACGCAGAATTAGAAAGTGATTAGTAGAGTTAAGCTGGCCATTCATTATACAATTTTCTTATTCAATTTCCTTTCCTTTAGATTTACCTTCAACTATGTAGTGCAAGGACCTGCCTGATTTCATACACATTGAAAGTATTTAGGTCTGACCTCATATTTTATGGTTTTGGTAAATACAAAGGACAATTGTACAAGAAAATGGTATATTGTTTGGCTAGGCTTAGAAAGACTGGCAGCTAAAAAATTTAGCAAATCTCAATTTAACAGTAAAAGTTGATCTTGGTGCTTCCTTTTCCTATGTCTTCCTAAAGATGCTTTAGTATTATGAGCAGCTTCAATGATCAATAGGCAGGCTTGAGAGGTGGAGGCAACAGATTCCATCCTTGCCATTTTACTGTCAAATGCCAGAGCATTTTTTGGTTGCCCAAGCTTTGACGTTTGACAGAGGAATAACAGAAAGCAGGGCTTAACATTAGGAGGAAGAAGGTCTTAGCCCCCGTACACACGGTCGGAAGTCCCGACCACAAAATCCGTCTGATTTTTTCCGACAGATTTTGTCCGACGCTGGTGTTGCATACACACGGTCGGAGAAAGCTGTCGGAAAATCCGATCATTCTGAACGTGGTGACGTTCGTTGCGTACGACGGAACTACGTAGAGGCTAGTAGCCAATAGCTTTGGTCTCGCAATTTGATCTGAGCATGCGTGGCACTTTGTCTGTCGGAATTCTCTACACGCGATCGGAAAAAGTCTGATCGGATTTTGTTGTCGGAAAATTTGAGAGCAGGATCTCAAATTTTTTCCGTCGGAAATTCCGACAACATGGTCCGATTGGACATTTCCCATCGGAATTTCTGACCGTGTGTACGGGGCATAAATCTCAACTTGGAAATAAGCTGAAGCCCTTTCTATGGCCTGCAGCTGAAGCCTACTTTAAACACAAAAACAATGTGATTGCTAGATGGTGTGCGCTATCATGCCCAGGTCTTTTGCATTCCTAGAAATACCCCTGGTAACTGCACTCCAGTTTAGGGTATCTGAAGTGCTACTGTCTAGCTGGTCCATCTGTTCAGTAGAGCAAATGGTAGACTGTTTGAAGGGCTAGAGCAAGTGCGCTGTAGCAAACCACTTACAGTATACAGTATGTACTTAGCTGCTTGAAGCCTGAAAACATTTGTAATATTTACAATAAACATTCAATCAAAGTAATAATGGGTATTGTTTCAGCAAAACAACGTGAATATCTGCACCAAAACAACAGTTTAAACTATGACTGCATTGCTAAAGTAAAATATATACTTAATCATTAGTTAAAGCGGAGTTCCACCCGAAAGTGGAACTTCTGCTTATCGGATTCCTCCCCCCCTCCGGTGCCCCAATTGGCACCTTTCAGGGGGGAGGGGGGTGCAGATACCTGTATAATACAGGTATCTGCACCCACTTCCGGATAGCTGCCCCGCCCCTATCCGGAGCTGCCCCGCCCCTATCCGGAGCTGCCCCGTTGTGTCTTGGGAAACACAGTTCCCAGGACTCAGCGGGGACCAATAGAGGCGCGCAGCGCGACTCGCGCATGCGTAGTAGGGAACCGGGCAGTGAAGACGTTGCGTCTTCACTTCCTGATTCCCTGACAGAGGATGGTGGCGGGGCAGCGAGAGACGAGCGATCTCTCGTCACATTCTGCCTACACCGCTGGAACCAGGAACAGGTAAGTGTCCATTTATTAAAAGTCAGCAGCTGCACTATTTGTAGCTGCTGACTTTTAATATTTTTTGTGCGGGTGGAGCTCCGCTTTAATGTATTCCTTTCATGTTTACTATGTGACACAGGTTTTTGCTGTTAGCCCTTTAGTAACTGTCATCTCAACAAGGGTTGTGAACTCAATCTATATGAACTTTTCTGCTTTAGTCCCAGAGGGATGAAAAAAAAAAAAAAGAAGCCCATTTATGTGTACATTTTTATGTATTCATTTATCAGGAGTGAAAGCAAATTATCTCATAATTCTATATCAGCACAGCTTCTAAAGAGGGAAACACGCCCTTTGTGGGGGAAAGCTAGTTATTGAATAAAACTAGAACATGAACTATACATAACCGCACACCAAATTTCTCACAATCAGACAACATACAACTATGAAAAGCAGGGAATTTGAAATAGAACTAAAGTGTGACTAAAGGCAGCCTTACAGGGCTCAATTTCTCTCATTCAGCCCCTGGACTAATAGCTTGAATGGAGGAATCTCTACTCCAGGATACTGTATTCAGGCAGCAGCAGCACCCGCAGCTGCCTAAATATAACATCACTGACAAACAGTGGCTGCATCTGTTCTGCAGAAATTGGAAAAAAATTGACCCGTTCATGGCCAACTTTACAATTGGACTGATAATAAAAGTGTTGGAATATTTCCCTGTAACTAGTATTTTGGCACTTCTTGCTTATAATTAAGGATGCACCAAAATTTCGGCCACCGAAAACTATCGGTCGAAAATAGGGCTATAAGAGTTTTGCGGATAGAAAAAAAGGCGCTGATAATGGCCACTGAAAACATGCATAATTTTCCTGTGATTGTACCGTGTGTTTTTCATAGGTCACGTGACTTTAAAAAAATGCATAAAAACGCATCATGTGTGGTTTTTGATGCGTTCTTGCTGCTTTTTCAATGCATTTTAATGGGGAGGTGCTGACCAAATATGCAGTAAGCAGGATTTTTAACACCACAACAGAAGCACAGCGGGATGCATTTTTCTTGAGCTTTTCTTGCGCTTTTTTTGATGCAAAGTGCTTCAAAAACTGCCCAGTGTGAAAGCAGCCTATCTGCCGAAAAGGTGCCGATAATGGGCAAAAATAAAATCATATTCATTTAAATTCATGATATTGATTAAAAAGTAGAATATAATACAATTACTGTATTTATCGGCATATAACATGCACAGGCGTATAACACGCACCTTCATTTTAGGAGGGAAGTTTCAGGAAAAAAACTTAAATTTTAAATAAAGAATTTTGAAGAAAAATAAGGGTCAGTGCCCATCAATGCAGCCTCACCATTGCCCATCTGCAGCCTCACCGTTGCCTATCTGCAGCTTGATCAATGCCCATCTGCAGCCTCACAATTGCCCATCAATGCCGCCTGATAAATGCCCATATACAGCCTCACATTTGCCCATCAATTCCATCTGCAGCCTGATTAATGCCATCTGCAACCTCACAATTGCCCATCAATGCAGCTTGTTCAATGCCCACCTGCAGCCTGATCAATGCCCATCTGCAGCCTGATCAATGCCCATATGCAGCCTCACCATTGCCATGAATGCAGTCTGATCAATGCCCATCTGCAGCCTCTCCTCAGATTACTGCTGCTTCGGAGGGGACTGGCAGGGGGGGTGGGAAGAGCGTGCTCAGATTACATACAGTCCCGCCTCCTGGACCGGCTTCTATGATAGACAGAACACTGGTCCAATGCCGGCCCAGGAGACGGGACTTCCTATTACAGAGGCCCCTGAGTAAACAGGAGATTCTCGCTGTATATAATCTGATGGTGCTTGTCCCGCCCCCCTCCCCGTTCCCTCCTAGGCAGCCCAAATTGCAGTATCGGCGTATAACACGCACACACTATTTGCACCCGATTTTCAGGGTGAAAAGGTGCGTGTTATACACCAATAAATACAGTATATAAAAAAATATATATATATATGTTTTAAAAACCATCAACACCTGTGTGAATCCAAGGCAGGCACTAAGGCAGGAAGGCAGGTTATACAAGATTATTATTTTTTTCATTCAAACAGCAGGTTGAACGAAAGTCAACTGCAGCAGAAAAAAAAATGATGTCTTCTGCCCTACCATCCAGGGCTGTGTACAAAGAGTTGTATGAATGGAATAAAATACAAATCCTTTGGTAGGTAAAACATTTTCTTTATATGTATTTTATCTGTGTATGTATCTGTTTGCCTTGAGTTGAGGTTTAATCATTGATGCACCTATCTTCAAAGAATATGCTCTGATCCAAAAGACAGAAACAGACACCAGAAAGTACCAGCAGAACCATAAGAAAGGGTACATCAAATCCACCAAAGTACTTTACCCACTAAAATACACAAAAAAAACAGCTATGTACCACTAGTAACTACATATGGTATAATTCAGAACGTGAGGGTATACAGAATATTATTAAAGCAACCAATCATAACAGCAGATGACACTCGAAAGAACTCAACAGCCCATGATTATGGCATACAGACAACCACCCAACCTCAGATACAAACTAATCACCATTAAACTTCATTCTGACAACAGAACACTGACAAGGGAAGGGAGCCCTGCAACAATTAATGCTGAAAACTGTGCAAACGCATGAATCCATTATAAAGTGCATACACATAGAAAAAAAAACTTTCAATATTGCAGGCTTAGAGCCCTTTTACACAGGCATTACGATCAGGTCTGCCTGGCATTTTTTCAGGCGGACCTGATCGGAAACTTCATGAAGCCCTATAGACATGTGGATGTAAACAGAATAGTGTCTGTGTATACCCACCTACCTCCGTCTGTCCAGGTCCGGAAAAAAACTCCAGAAATGGTTACATAGAACAGACAAATGCGATGGTCTATCAAGATCCGTCTATGTGATCTGTATCTGTTTTGTAAGAGAGGTCTCCAGAATTGGACATGATACTCTGAATAAGGTCTAACTAAAGATCTATAATGATAATCGGGGCCCCCATCCTCCTGTTTGTGTCCCTCTATTTATGCATCCTAGAATTGTATTTGCTTTTCCCATTACACGGCCACTGCGTCTTTTTCCGGACATAAATATGACGGATCAGAGGTAGCCTGTCGGTTTACATCCAAAGAGCTGTCACATGTTTTCCTGTGTCCACCAGGCACGGATGTTAAAAAAACTGACATACATTCCATTCATCTCGGATTCAGCAAGGGATCTGCTCATGGATCCACTGCTGGGCATATTGGACACAGCTCTGTGTGAAAAAGCCCTTATACTGCAGCCAACTTTTTTCAACCATCTTCTACAATTGTAATTTGAAGTTTGTTGAGCCAGATGATGTGACAGGAATAAGAAAAAAAATAGAGCAAGCTTTACATTACTAAAGTGAGCTTATAGGATTTCATCTCAAAGAGGCTTTAGGAATAGGGTTGCCACCTGTACGGGATTCACCCGGACAGTCCGGGTTCTGAATCATCTGTCCGGTTTTCAGACTCTCTGAAACCCGGACAGACCATTCAGATAGGGGGAGCTCCTCTAGCATATTTGTCACTTTGGAGACAGCAGCAGTGTCACTGCTTCTGCATAAATACACTGTGCTGGTCTGTTTGTTATAATCTAAAGCTCATTGCTGACCCCCCCTCCCCCAGGCTCCTGTAGGGTCTCTTATCAGTGACTTAATCCCCCCCCCCTCTGATCACTAGTGCAGTGTCCCGGGAGGCGGAGCTGAGGAGGAGAGGCTGTCAGGAGGAGGAGATGATGTCGGGCTGGCTCTACTCACACAGGGAAGAGGTGAGCTGAGAGTTTTTGTCTGAGTGGGGTGGAAAGCTGACAGGACTTGTTTTGCAGTAGTTGCTGTGAAGGGTTAAGGTGACAGGAGGATCGTTCTGAAGTGTGTCAGATAGCTGTGTCTTTACAAACATCCCCCATCTCCTCACCTACTGCCCCCACCATCCCATCCGCACTCCTCACCTACTGCCCCCACCATCCCCTCCGCACTCCTCTCCTACTGCCCCCACCATCCCCTCCGCACTCATCTCCTACTGCCCACACCATCCCCTCCGCACTCATCTCCTACTGCCCACACCATCCCCTCTGCACTCCTCTCCTACTGCCCACACCATCCCCTCCGCACTCCTCTCCTACTGCCCACACCATCCCCTCTGCACTCCTCTCCTACTGCCCACACCATCCCCTCCGCACTCCTCTCCTATACATACTGCCCACACCATCCCCTCCGCACTCCTCTCCTACTGCACACACCATCCCCTCTGCACTCCTCTCCTACTGCCCCCACCATCCCATCCGCACTCCTCACCTACTGCCCCCACCATCCCCTCCGCACTCCTCTCCTACTGCCCCCACCATCCCCTCCTACTGCCCCCACCATCCCCTCCGCACTCATCTCCTACTGCCCCCACCATCCCCTCCGCACTCCTCTCCTACTGCCCCCACCACCCCCTCCTACTGCCCCCACCATCCCCTCCGCACTCCTCTCCTACTGCCCCCACCATCCCCTCCGCACTCCTCTCCTACTGCACACACCATCCCCCCCGCACTCCTCTCCTACTGCACACACCATCCCCTCTGCACTCCTCTCCTACTGCCCCCACCATCCCCTCCGCACTCCTCTCCTATACATACTGCCCACACCATCCCCTCCGCACTCCTCTCTTATACATACTGCCCACACCATCCCCTCCGCACTCCTCTCCTACGGCCCCCACCATCCCCTCTGCACTCCTCTCCTACTGCCCACACCATCCCCTCCGCACTCCTCTCCTACTGCCCACACCATCCCCTCCGCACTCCTCTCCTACAGCACACACCATCCCCTCTGCACTCCTCTCCTACTGCCCACACCATCCCCTCCGCACTCCTCTCCTATACATACTGCACACACCATCCCCTCCGCACTCCTCTCCTACTGCACACACCATCCCCTCCGCACTCCTCTCCTATACATACTGCACACACCATCCCCTCCGCACTCCTCTCCTACTGCCCACACCATCCCCTCCGCACTCCTCTCCTATACATACTGCACACACCGTCCCCTCTGCACTCCTCTCCTACTGCACACACCATCCCCTCTGCACTCCTTTCCTACTGCACACACCATCCCCTCTGCACTCCTCTCCTACTGCCCACACCATCCCCTCCGCACTCCTCTCCTATACATACTGCCCACACCATCCCCTCCGCACTCCTCTCCTATACATACTGCCCACACCATCCCCTCCGCACTCCTCTCCTACGGCCCACACCATCCCCTCCGCACTCCTCTCCTACTGCCCACACCATCCCCTCCGCACTCCTCTCCTATACATACTGCACACACCATCCCCTCCGCACTCCTCTCCTACTGCACACACCATCCCCTCTGCACTCCTCTCCTACTGCCCCCACCATCCCCTCCGCACTCCTCTCCTACTGCACACACCATCCCCTCAGCACTCCTCTCCTACTGCCCACACCATCCCCACCGCACTCATCTCCTACTGCCCACACCATCCCCTCTGCACTCCTCTCCTACTGCCCACACCATCCCCTCCGCACTCCTCTCCTACTGCCCACACCATCCCCTCTGCACTCCTCTCCTACTGCCCACACCATCCCCTCTGCACTCCTCTCCTACTGCACACACCATCCCCTCCGCACTCCTCTCCTATACATACTGCCCACACCATCCCCTCCACACTCCTCTCTTGTACATACTGCCCCCATCATACCCGTGGTATAGTGTGGTACTCCTTCTGCCACTCTGCATGTTGCCGAGCTTGGTGCCTCTATGCATTGGCCTGCCACAATAATGTTGGCTCCCATGAGACAGCCATCTTTAAACCTGGGGAACCCATGATCTTCAATTGCCCGGAGGCCCCATGAGTTTTCAGGCCACCCCTGGCCCAGACTGCTCACTGCAATTGTAAGCCAAGAGTGTCAACTTTGTTAACTCTGAGGTAAAGGGGGACTCTTGTGATTAACTCCATATGATTAGAAATGTTATTTAATCATAAAATATATGTATAGTGTATACTACATAAATACATAAAAATTGCCTTGCATTGTACAGAGGTAATGAATTTAATGTACTAAAAAAAAAAAAAAAAAAATTGCCGTGCGCTGCTAATGTGTTCGGGTTTGGCTTGAAGAAAAGGTGGCAACCCTATTTAGGAATATAGAAAGCTGCTAACAGATATGAAGCGCAGCTACCTCGATGTGCATGCACATACATGCAGCCTTTTGTAGTCATAAAGCTTATAGTGGATGGAAACCTGATTCATGAAATTTTACCTAAGCACATATAATCTGTAGTGTTTTCTTATTTCTCTCCAAAGCCCAAAGTCCTGTGTCTTTCTGCTGCTCCGTTCTTCTGTTATCAGCATGATAACTTCTGACAAGTTCTCCAACAACCGAGCTAAAACCAGCCTGAAATTTGTGTCAGGGTGAATACTATAAATAGATTAGGAGAGAGCTTGTCTATTCACCACACAGCTCTGCACATTTCTTCCTTCCTTTGCCTATGTGGAGAGTGGGTGTGTGCCTTTCCTCCAATCAGCTGTCACACAGTGTATGCCAAGAAACCACACACAGTGCTGCACAGTAGGAAAAAATCTCTAATACGATGTGCACTTTCTAAAGAATATACTGTAGCAAGCTGAAGACAGCAGATATACATGCAAAACTTATGTAGGGAGATTTGTTTCATCTCTGTGTATCATCTGAGGCTGTTCACTTTGCTGGGTATACAGTATGTGAACGTTTACATCCACTTTAATTCTATGTAAAAAAGACACCCATTAACCTCTCTGTGGTCTTCTTTACAGTAGAACTAAAGGCAAAACATTTTTTCTTTAACTGCTGTTAATATTTTTCATCTGTGACTCATTAGGGAGATTTCTCTTCACTTCCTGCCTTACTTTTATTTTTAACAGTTGTGAACAAACAGGAGCCTACTTTCCAAACTGAAATTATATCTGTCCTAACATTACCAAACTGATCATTTATTTTAGAAAAATAAAAGAGCTCTAATAATCATCCAAATGGTAGCTGCAAAATTGACTTCAACAAAAAATTTCCTCTGTCTTTGGCAATTTCTTACCTACATGTGTAAATGTAAAAATACTGTGCCATTTTAATAGGGAATACGATATGCTGTAGAAATTGCTGCAACGAATGCTACAGTACTGCACTGTATTGCAAATAAGTACTTATTATTATTATTTTTGTAAACTCCCAATTTCTTGTGTCTTGTGTAACCAAGAGATGTGACCGGAGAGATTATTATAAAAAAAAAAAAAAAAAAGTTGACTCATCATGCTATCATTGATAACCTGTACTTACTGGTATAGCTACTTTATAAACTAGCAGTAAAAAGTTTTAGAAGACTGCTAATTCTCAAATTTTATTGACATTTTGGCATTTTATATATAGTAAATGACCTGAAATTGGTACAAAGGTAAGTGGTAAATTGTCACAAAAAGTCACCATAAAATCCTTTCTCTGCATTCATCGAAGGAGACATTAGAATTCTTTACATCTTGATTGTTGGATTATACTGCCACCTGGAAGAGTAGGATGCTAGACATATTCAGTGGGCTTACCCTTGGTGAAATAAGGCCACAGAACTGATCCTAAATCTAGTGATCGATTACACCATTCTGGTAAGTAGGATTTTCTATGCTGGGATCACCATAGCTTTGTTTAGCCTGGACACAGGTGGATCCACAACAGGAGAGAAGTAAATTTTTTAAGGAACTCCTCCTCAAATGAGCAACAAACCAAAAAGCATTTCAATAGGACAAAAGGTCTTATAAAGTAAGCTATAAAAAAAAAGGAATGATATGGAAATACCTTGTTGAAACATTTAGGTTTGTGTCTACCAAATTAAACCAAAATATTAGACATAGTACATAAAGTATCCTCCAGTTCTGAGAGTTTCATGCAATGATTTAAACAATGCTGAGACTAAAGATGGCCATACTCTGGTAAAACTTAATTAAAAAAAATTTTGTTTTAAGACAGTGGGGTCAAAACTAAATTTTTTTTGGATTACAGCAATGAGAATTTGAAAGAGAAGGATGGAAAATGTGTCTCGAACTGGCGTTCCATCACTATAGAGGGGGCCCAAGAGCTCGGACCGTGGCTCTCCAGCAGGGTTGCTGGTTGCAGCGCCCTGAGCATGTCTCTTTCTCCAGCCCAAAGCCAGCACTGACAGTTCTCCCCCCTCTCACTTGCACAGATGGGAGAGGAGCGAGTGAGCTGATCTGATCCTGCTCCTCTCTCCCCTCTCCTCCTGTATCTGCCTCAGAAAAGGGGATGTGTGAAAGGGAGGTTTGAGGCCTAGCAGCCAGCAGATGCATGGTGGAGAAAAAAGGTGAAGACTGTCGATGCCCCATCCAGGGTGAGTTAGCTCACCATCCATCCATTGTCTGTGAGTGAAGTCTCCACCCTCCCTTCTCTCTCCTGACTCCCAGTGAGTACACTAAAGTAAGGGGGACTCAGATGTAAGGGGTGCACTATGGACTCTGATGTAGAGGGGCTTTGGTGAGCAGAGACCACTTTACATCAGAGATCCCCTTTACACCAGAGTTCACAGTGTATCCCCATACATCAGAGCCCCCCTTAAATTGGGGTTCCCAGAGCACCGAGTACATCAGAGTTCCCCTTACAGTGCCAGGGTAGATGTAGACACCTCATCCCCCTTGCCTGATTGCACAGACACTGAGCCAAGGAGCTTTTATGGGGGGGGGGGGGGGTCATTTTCTTCTTCAAAACCCTCAGAGGAAGTGGGGAGATGATGGGGATAAGGTTCCAGCGAACCTGAAGGTAAAGGGATGCTTTTGTAGCCCTAGGGAACTTACACTTGCAGTTGCCAGGAAGCTAGCTGTTGTGACCTCACAAGTGGGTACACAGGTGGTCCACCCCCAGTGGCTCCACAATAGTGGCATGCCCAGCCCCCTTAATTGGCACAGTGGTGAAAGTGTTACTACAACTCTTGAAACGTTAGACAATATTGCACTGTAGGAAGTAATTTATTGCTCTAATAATGATGTAGAAAATGCTGCCATGCCTTCATCAAGTGCTTATTATGTTCTTTTGTTAATTGTTAAATATGCCAATAGTATGTAAAGTAAATTGTAATATCATCATATAGTGGTTCGTTTGCATACTTATAGTTCTATAGAAGTATTACTGTAAGTAGACAGATTGTTGCTTAAAAGCCACTGTAGTTTCCCATCATTCCAGTTGACTAGTCCATGAGGTCTGAGAGACAGCCCCCAGTAGCCATCGTATTTCCATCCATGCATCTTCTCCAGAGGACTCCACTTACCTGCAATTCTATCATCAGCCTAACTGAAACATCGCCGGTATGTTTATAACCCTTTTCCCTAGTTAGACTAGTGTGTCAGGAATGTATATTTTGTATATTGTATGCACTGATTGAATGTTATTTCTTTTATTTGTAGTTTTACTCTAACTTCCCTGCAATAAAAGTTGAAAAAAGCATCTAGCGTCTGCCTCAATGAGTTGTTAAGGGAGGAGAGTTAGCTGTCTGTTTAATTATACCTCAGCCCCGTGTAATGAGGGCAGAACAGTAAAACGGCAGCTCCAAACAGGCTTGCACACAGAAGACCAGTGAAACAGTAGCTTTTAACAGGCTTCAACATTGCAAGACATCATGTCAGAGAAAAAAGTCAGAGCCATTCGAGTCAAGGTCTCAAGTCTTGGATAGCTCCAAGAGCTCAAAGAGGTGAGTGGTCACTACTTGGTGACTTGGTCACTACCACTCGCACAAAAGCAGAAGCTGCAAAAGTAAAGGCTGCCTTTGCCGAAAAAGAGATGCAAATAAAATTAGAGAAGCTAGGCATAGAAGCTTTGTTAGAGAAATTGGCTGCAGAGAAGGAAGCAGCGGCAGCAGTAGTTGAGGCAGAGATCTTAGAGGAACTTGCAAACCCCACCAGTGAGGGACTCATCAACATACTTGAGATTAATTCATGACAATTTGCAGCGTACTACAAACTTTGTGCTGCAACATGCCAAGCCAGATGACTGCATGCATTCAGATTCAAGAGCAGAGTCGACTCCTGCCATCCACACACCCTACATTAAACAAGAAAATAATCCCATACTCGGTCAGACTTCAGTGCAACCTGCATCCAAGCTATCAAACCCTTATGATACAGTCACCCACATCAGAAAGGAAGGGTCACGGGGTAGAAATCACAGCGACAGCATTTCTGAGGACCACAAATACCCACCAAGTCCCCCACACAACAGAGCACCTCCAGACTACTCACACAAAGACGAAGGTATGTTGGATTTCCTCAAGTTCTTTGCATGGTGTAGGCTGTTGACAAAAGGACTCACAAGGCTTAACGACTGGCCTGAAGGCTATAGAGCATGGCGATCGTCCTTCAGAAATGCAAAAAAAAGATCTAGATCTATCTGCAAGTGAGGAGGCTGATCTTAGTCAAATGGCTGGGGAATGAGTCAGCAGAGCATGCAAGAAGAATCAGGAACAATAATGTTAACTACCCAAGCAGAGGACTGAGCATAATATGGGAGAGAATTGAGTGTTACGGTTCCCCAGAAGCCATAGAAAGTTCACTCTTTAAAAGAATATAGGACTTCCCTAAGATTCCTAACAAAGGCTTCAGGCTTCCAGAAGCTGAGAGAGTTAAGCGAACTGGTGACAGAGCTCCAAGTAGCCAAGGCAGAAGGATATTTGCCAGGCCTTGCCTTTCTAGATACAGCCGTGGTATTAACCCCATAGTGCAAAAACTGCCTTACAGCCTTCAAGAAATGTGGGTTACTCGAGGCTCCAACTACAAGCAAAAGCATAACGTCCCTTTCCCACCATTCTCTTTCTTTGTGTACTCTGTTCGCCAACAAGCAAAGATTAAAAATGATCCTAGTTTTGTCTTCTTATCACCTGAATCTGCTTACCCTAGAACAGGTAAGCCTAATTCAACTCGGAAGTTCAAAGACATATCTGTTGCAGTACACAAAACAAGCATATCACCAACAGAGAACCCAAGCAGAGAGTGTCCCCTTCACAAGAAGCCCACCCATTGCTAAAGTGCAGACGTTTTAGAGAAAAAATTTGCTACAGGTGCTGTGCATCAGCTTCGCACCTTGCAAAGAACTGCAAAGCGGGCATAAACTGTTCAGAGTGTGACAGCACAGAGCACAATATGGCACTACATCCAGGGCCAAACGCCATGGACTCTTACCCCCTCAAATCAGGCGGAAGAGCAAAGCAGGGAGCAGCGAGACACAGTACCTCTTGTAGTGACACCCCAGTGCACCCAAGTCTGTGAATAAGGTCTCTTTGGCAAATCCTGCTCCAAGATTTGTCTTGTCACAGTTTACCCCATAAGTCACAGACAAAAAGCAGGAAAAGCTGTACACGATCTTGGACGATAAAAGCAACAGATCACTTTCTAGCTCAGCCTTCTTTGACACCTTTAACCACTTCAGCTCTGGAAGATTTGGCTGCTCAATGACCAGGCCATTTTTTGCATTATGGCACTGCGTCGTTTTAACTGACAATTGCGCGGGTGGTACAACGCTGTACTCAAACAAGATTGACGTCCTTTTTTCCCCACAAATAGAGCTTTCTTTTGGTGGTATTTGATCACCTCTGCGGTTTTAAGAGCGACAATTTTGAAAAAAAACACAATATCTTTTACTTTTTGCTATAATAAATATCCCACATTTTTTTTCAAAAAAAAATATTTTTTCCTCAGTTTAGGCCGATATGTATTCTTCTACATATTTTTGGTAAAAAAAATCGCAATAAGCGTATATAGATTGGTTTGCGCAAAAGTTATAGCGTTACTATTATTATCATTTTTTTTTTACTAGTAATAGCGGCGATCTGTGATTTTTATCGAGATTGCGATATTGCAGCGGACAAATTGGACACTTTTGACACATTTTTGGGACCATTGACAATTATACAGCGATCAGTGCTATAAAAATGTACTGATTACTGTATAAATGTCACTGGTAGGGAAGGGGTTAACACTAGTGGGCGATTAATGGGTTATCTGTGTTCCCTCACTATGTTCTAACTGTAGGGGGTGTGGGACTGTCTAGAAGGAGAGAGAGAGATCGGTGTTCATACTTAGTTTACACACACAGATCCTGGTTCTTGCTCTGTCACGAGCGATTGCGGGTGCCCGGCAGTCATCGCATTGGCTCTGGGCACACGCCTCCGCCGGTGCATGCCCATAGTGGCCAAAAGGAAAAGCGACGTAAGCTAACGTCGATTTGCCCAGCTGAGCCAACCTGCCGGAGTAAAACTGTGGCGGCTGGTCCGGAAGTGGTTAAAATCGAGGGAGGAAGTGCTTCATACTCACTCAAGACTTGTACGGGCGTGAGTGAAGAAATTGGGAGAAGTGTCATTGATTAACAAATCGAATCCATTGATGGCCAAACATCCCTGTCTTTGCCAACCTTAATTGAGTCCAATCAGGTGCCAATTTAAAGAGGGGAGATCCCTACACCTGAGGTGGCATTTCACCACAGACATCTGAATAGCACATCTCATCCCTATGCTTGATCCCCAGGCTCAGATAGCGCTCCTGCTTGGGAGAGATATCATCAGAGTTCACAAGTTGAGAAATCACATCAATGGTCCCCACAACTCCCCTTACACTCAGAAGCTGGACATAGGATGGGTAATTATAGGCGATGTTTACCTAGGGAATGCTCACAAACCAAACAGGATAAACTCTCTTTTTACAAGGACATTTGAGAATGGGCATCCATCTCTTTTCCAACCTTGCCCCAACAGATTCATCATAAAAGATAAACCTGCGTGTGTCATACAATCCAACCTTTACACTAGCAATTTTCCCTGCAATGAAGACAAAGATCAGTTGGGATGCTCAGTTTTCCAAAAGACAAAAGAAGACCACAAGATTGCCCTATCTATTGAAGATCAGATTTTCTTGAAGATAATTGGAACAGACTACAGGCTCTAAAACACTTTTCTTCTCAGGCACAATTTTCAATGGAAAACAGAAATGAAAGAGCATTTGTTCTCGTTCATGAGTCAGATGTTTGAAGAAGTGTAGAAGTGGCCCCACCTCTTAAAGAAAAAGAAGAGTCCTGGTACTTACCAATTTTCTGTATTTATCACCCCAAGAAGCCAGGGAAAATCCGAGAAGTATTTGACTCCAGCTCCCAGTATGAAGGAATCTCTCTCAACGATGTCCTCTTTTAAGGACCAGATCTCAAAAACACACTTCTTGGCATTCTCATCAGATTGCGCAAGGAAGCCATAGTTGCTGACATACAACAAATGTTGCAAAGGCTGCAATCAGTCTACTTAAGAGGACCCAAAGTACACTTGCCTATTGAAACCTTAGGTTGCATAAGATAGCTTCAAACAGCAAGGCTGTTATGGAGGCCTCCCCCTCTCAAGATCAGTGATTTGAAAGATGTAGATTTGGCAACAGACTCACTACCCATGCAGCGCAGCCTAGGACTCAATAGGGATCTCAAGTCTGACACCCTCATCTTCCAGGTCGACCAGGAGCCAAAGCCTTTCACACAGCGAGGTGTCTTGTCTACCATAAACAGCTGTCTGTATTACCCACTTAGGTTTGTAGCACCTGTGCCCGTGAAAGGTAAGATTCTGCTCAGAGAACTTGCTGCAGACACATGTGATTGGGATTCTCCTCTTCCTCCCAAGAAAGAGACATTATGGGTAACATGGAGATACTCTTTAACCGCTTCCCGACTGCCTCACGCAGATATACTGCGGCAGAAGGGCGCGTACAGGCAGAATTCAGTACCTGTACATTGCCCTTTAAGAGGCAGCCGGTGGGCGCGCCAGCGCCTGCGGCAAGCTCCGTGAGTCGGGTCGCGGATACCCACGATCGTCTCACGGAGAGGAAGAACGGGGAGATGCTAATGTAAACAAGCATCTCCCTGTTCTGCCTAGTGACAGTGTCACTGATCTCTGCTCCGTGTGATCGAAGCAGAGATCAGTGATGTTTCACACACAGCCACTCCCCCCACAGTTATAAACACGCCCCCAGGATATACTTAACCCCTACACTGTCACCTAGTGTTTAACCCCTTCACTGCCAGTGTCATTTACACAGGAATCAGTGCATTTGTATAGCACTGATTGCTGTATAAATGACAATGGTCCCAAAAATGTGTCAAAAATGTCTGATGTGTCCACCATAATGTTGCAGTCACGATAAAAATTACAGATTGCCGCCATTACTAATAAAAAAGAAAATATTAATAAAAATGTCATAAAACTATCCCCTATTTTGTAAACGCTATAACTTTTGCGCAAACCAATCAATAATCGATTATTGTGATTTTATTTTAACCAAAAATATGTAGAATAATACGTATAGGCCTAAACTGAGGAAACAAAATTTTTTTATATATATTTTTGGGGGATATTTATTATAGCAAAAAATTATGTTTTTTTTTCAAAATTTACGCTCTTTTTTTGTTTAAAGCGCAAAAAATAAAAACCGCAGGGGTGATCAAATATCACCAAAAGAAAGCTCTTTTTGTGGGAAAAAAAGGATGTAAATTTTGTTTGGGAGCCAGGTCGCACGACCACGCAATTGTCAGTTAAAGCGATGCAGTGCCAAATCACAAAAAGTGCTCTGGTCAGGAAGGGGGTAAATTCTTCCGAGGCTAAAGAGGTTAAAGGCATTATTCAACTTACACATACATAGGCCATATGCTCACATTTCCCCTGCAGAAGTTCAGTCCAGAAAGCTATGTGTATTCTGTGATGCTTCAGTAAAAGCAATAGCTGCAGTATCCTACCTTAAGTCAGTGGACATGAAGGGTCAAGTCCATATTGGATTTGTAATGGGTAAAGCTAAGCTAGCACCGTGTCCTGAGACCACCATTGCAAGATTAGCACTTTGTGCTGCTGTTCTAGCAGTGGAGCAAGCAGAACTAATTACGTCTGAAATAGATGTAGAACTTGAGGAAACAATTTTATATGGACAGCAAGGTAGTGCTGGGCTACGTTTACAACGATAGCAGGAGATTCTATGTCTATGTACATAAGAGTGCTGAGGATCAGGAGATCTACACAGCCTACCCAGTGACATTATGTATCAACTGATCATAACCCAGCAGATCATGCTACAAGGGCTGTGCCAACATCCTGCCTTAGAGATACTACATGGCTCACAGGACCACCCTTCCTGTACAAACCAAGGCCTAGCACTCCTGAAAAAGGCACATATGTACTGTTGGAGCCTGAATCTGATGCAGAAATCTGCCCCCGGGTTTCTGCACTACACACAACAGTTTCTCACAAATTGTTGGGATCCAAGTGCTTTCATAGATTTTCCACTTGTAAGTCTTTATACAGAGCTATACCTGCTTAATTCACATAGCCAGATCTTTTAGAGCCACACCTACAGGATCAGGACATTACAAAGGTTGGCACTATTGTCTCAAGGCATACACAGTTGATGAGCTTACAGGCTAAAAATATTATCATGCATTGTGTCCAACAAGAGACCTATGCACTAACACTAGAATGCCTTCAAAATCACAAGAATTTTCAAGAGACTGTCCCCTAAAGAAACCCAATCCCTTTGTAGACAGCAAGCCCAACTTTGAACCTGGCAATGTTGTTCTTGTGAAAGACACTCAGTCGAGGAGAAACGAATGGCCTATGGGCCTGATAACCTAAGTGTTTCCAAGCGAAGATGGGAAAGTCAGGAAAGATGAGGTTAAGGTCATTAGGCAAGATGAGCCTAAACTTTTCCTCAGACCTGTGTCCAAACTTATTTTACTGCTCTCCCCAGAGGGACTATCATAGTTGGTATCCATGGGATACCAGGCGGGGAGTGTCAGGACCTAGCGCCTGCCTCAATGAGTTGTTAAGGCCCCTTTCACACTTGGGCGGGGAGCCGCGGTGACAGTAAAGCAGCGCTATATTTAGCGCTGCTTTACCGTCGTTTTTACCGCGGTTTTCGGCCGCTCGCGGTGCGGTTTTACCCCCCGCGAGCGGCCGAAAAAGGGTTAAACACCCCCGCAGAGCGCCGCCGTAGCGGCGCTTTGCGGCGGTATTGCCGCGGTTTTACCGCGGTCTCCCATTCTTTTCAATGGGAAGGAGCGGTATAGGAGCGGTGAACACACCGCTCCTATCCCGCTCCAAAGATGCTGCTAGCAGGACTTTTTTATTTCATCCTGCTAGCGCACCGCTCCAGTGTGAAAGCCCGCCGGCTTTCACACTGGAGTTAAAGGGGCCGGATTTTTTCATGCGGTGAACAGGCGCTATTTTTAGCGCTGCACCGCATGAAAAACGCCCCGGTGTGAAAGGGGCCTAAGGGAGGAGAGTTAGCTGTCTGTCTAATTATACCTCAACCACATGTAATGAGGGCAGAACATGTGCAATTAATAAAGGAAGACATACCAATATAACCCTTTAAAGGGTTATATTGGTCTGAAGTTGCAAAGAAAGTCAGTGTAGGTAAATACAGTTTCCTACAAAAGGCATTTAGAAACTGGAGGAACAGTTCTGTCTGACCCAGAGCTACAACAGAATTAGAAGCCACATTTCTGAGTCACCAAAAAAATGTAGGTTACATTTTTAAACAAGATGATTTTATGATTTCATTTTTGTCTCTAATTATTTTCTTGTGATTTATTTCAGAGTAAACTGAAACATTAAACTGCATGAACTTCAATAGGTACTGGAAAAAATCAGGGTGCTCTAAACCTTTTGACTGGTTGTGTTTGTATGATAACAAAATGTATTCATTTTCACACCAATTTTGTTTTGCATGTTTATGCAAAAAATGTCATGCATATACCTTTGCACATTTTACCATGATTTTTTTAATGTAACTGTAGCGGGGTCGTACCCCTTTTAGGGGAAAAGACTACATTCCCCATAATTCCCCAGGCTCCCGGGAGACTTGTTCCTGAGGAGACACCTGTGCGGACCAGGACTGCTGAAGGCCTGAAGCCTGGGGCCTTGCAGCAGGTGGAGAGAGACTCTCACCCCTCAGAGTCAGCAGCAGCGGAGCGGAGACTTTTCCCTACAGTCGGTCGGTCGGAGAGAGGACCGGAACGCAGGGGCTGTGACGGAGGAGGCCGGACGCCGCCATTGGAGGGACCGGAGCTGAGGATGGTACCCAGGAGTGGTGAGCGAGCTGAAAAGCTCATCCTACATTGCTACATACACTTTTATGCCTATTGAACTGCCAAGGCACAATTTACCTCAGAGCAGCAGATGTTTCTTTCTGTGGATTACAAATACACCATTTAAAGCTACATGTGCACCACCTCTACAGTTCTCTTGCCGGTGAAGAATACTGTACTTATTCAAGGACTGAGCTCTATTGCTAGGGATCAGGCCTGGTCCATTAGGTAGGCGCAGATAGATTTATTGCACCTCAGGGGTGCATAGTAGACGGTCGCTACACTTGGCGCTCCGTTCCCACTTGCTAGTTTGATACATATATGTGTTCATGTTAAAGTGCATATTGCAGGGACCTGCTAAAGTGTTATAAGTCATATGTTTAAATGCATGTTACTATTTATTTTCCTTACTGCCAAAGTAAAGCCAGTTATTCTTATCTCAGCAGTCTGCTTGTGAGTTTGAATCCATTACACTTAGAGTATAAGTGATATTTATATGTGCATAGATATATACCCCTTTACTAACTGTGCCAGAGCGGGTAGAGCAAATTGCCGGGGGGTTGGTGGAGCTGTACTCAGGGACCCAAAACAAACCAGCGGCCCTCTTAACTGGGGGTATCGCTACATAACATTTTAGCGTGATTCTCTCTTTTTAGGTAAAGAGAATTCAATTTGCCAAAATGAGCAATTCAGTTGTCACAGAGTGATCTTTTAGATTACAAGGCTGCTCACTCATTTTCACAGCTGCAAGTGATGCCTTTTTTAACCTTTTTATTTTTCTTACCATTTCTTATCAATACCATAACATTGTCTTCCTTTTCTTGTTTGCTCTAAGAAGTGTCATGCACAAATTACTCCTGTACTGACAGAAACATACTGTACATCCTGCCATCTTGACCTGCTTTTGAAGTGCTTGCTAACTCTGAGTAAATCATCTGATCAATACTTTGAGTCAATCACTTGTAACCTGCAAGTTAGCAGCAGGTGAAGTCAGAAAAGGGTCAGAACTACCATTTTGCAGAGTATTTCTTGATCAGTGACACAAAAAAATGTTGAAGCCATTGGGTCAGCATGGAAGTGCGAGAAATATAATTTTTAAGAAAGATGGGTCAGCAATGGCAGCCTAAAGATGTTCTGTCAAAACAGTTTCCTTTAGGGCAGAGACTGTTAAAATTATGTTCACTTGGACTCAAGTTTTAAATGGGGTATAACAATTCTACCAATGATTCTCTTCCTAGATGATGATTCTGTAATTCATCCCATACTTTCATTAGGATAAAGTACTTATTTGCTTTTTTTGGAGATATAATCACATCTCAAAACACTTTCTTTCAGGTAAGGAAACTTGCAACCCTTACAAACCACTTTTCACTACAGGTAAGCCTATAATAAGGCTTACCTGTAGCTACCATGGATATCTCCTAAATCTGGTTTATGGTTTAGGAGATATCCCCTGTATCAGCATGCGCCGGCGTCATCGGCACATGCGCACTGAAGCAACGGTTTGTTTGTGCCGTTGCTTCAGCTGATGGGGCGTTACCAGCGGCTCCTGCGTGCATGCGTGGGAGTGACGTCATCGCGGCTCCGGACAATCACTGCCCTGGAGCCCGCGATACCCGTAAATAACTCTGGGAGACATGTCACCAGGCAGAGCAGTGTGCCGGGACCGCTGCAGGGGCTTCGATTTAAGGCGAGTATTTCATAATGAAATCATTATGCCTTTGTCTTGCAGGTTTTTTTTCTTTTTTGTGGGTTTACAACCACTTTAAGGCCCAAGTCTAGTCTGTCTGCAATAGTTGCAACATAAACAAAAGAATTATTGCACAGGTATTCAGACTAAATATAAAAGCGCGAGCTGCTGGCAACAACACAACAGGATCATTGGTGATAAACGTGAAACAAAAATTTTTTGCCGTGCTAAGATAATGAATAAACAAGTGTCCATAAAGTGTGAACAACTGGTGCTGTTCTGAACAATTCAGGTGAATTCCTTGATGAACATACAGTAACAATGAGTATAATTGATGTGCGTTTTGATCACCCAAGTGCACCTCCACTGATATTGACATAAAATGCCTCCTTACCAGAGGTCTAGACTACAAATTATAGAAGTCTAGACAAAGGTGATATAGAAGTATTGAAGATCCAATCAGCTTCCTCTATTATGATGCAGGTGGTGGTACTGTCATGGCTGATGGTAAAGTTTACTCCATAGTAGGGCCCATGAAGGGAAGATAAAACAGCCACATAGTGTAAAACTGCTTGACATTTTATTTAAAGAAATCAGTGCTAAACACTGAAGAAAGAAATCCAGTATGAAACAAGCATTAATAGTTTCAAGACATCCTAGAAGTCGATCGAGCAGTTTACAGGGTTGGCATGCGTGGTACTTAATGGACATGGACTCCACCTAATGTCATCTGGGGCATGGGGTCGACGTCCTACACCACGCAAATATATACTGTCCAAAAGTAGTCAGGGTACAGCCATCCCCGCCGCTCTAATCAAAGGCATGGCCATGATGGTAATAGTATAGATGTCCAAGCCTAGATTTGGAGCCAAGTTGGCCACCGGAGAGCATTCAAGCCTGGCTGTGGGTGCAAGCATTCAAGCCTCACTCTGTAAGTCAAGCCTCTTTTTGTAGTCAAGCCTTGCTGGTTCTAGGTACAAATCAAGCCTCATTTAGAAGTAGGAGAATCAACCAATGAATGTGCGAGAATCACACCAAAAAAGAGGCTAGTGCATCTCTGATTAGCACATATTCAAATACGCACCAGCATTGTCAACAATGACATTTACGGCAAAATAATGTCGACCCAAATGTATAAAGCGACAGACTGGTGGAATTTAATATGCCAACGGTTATAAATAAAGTAAAGATAATACGAAATTTATTAAAAAGAAAAAAATGAAAAAGTCAGCAATACGGCTGTCCTCTGACTACAGTAGGACACCTAACAAGAATCAATTCTCAAAACAATATAAAAAATATATAGAAAAGTCTGCAATAGTTTCCCAGAGTTTGTAAAACTTAAAATTCTGCACTCACTGCAATACTCACCTCCTTTCAAGGATTGCCCCCTACAGACTCACTTATTTAGCAATCCAGTGTCAATCCTCTGCCTGGAGTGCAGTGTATCATTGACCCATCCTTTGGGGGTGCATCACCACAGTACTCTACAAACACAGAACAATAATGCAGAGGATGGCACCATGGACACTCTCTGCATCACTGAGGACATACCTGCCCTGGAGATGAGGTGAAAAGGACCATGCACATCATGTGACTGGCCTGAAAACTTTTGAAAAGAAGGCAAGACTAATGAAAAAAAAGGGGGAAAGGGCATCCAGAAAAGGGGTTGAGTTCGTCTTCCTATACATAGAAGTGTTCTGTTTATCCAAAGGATTTTCTGTGTTACATAGACAATCAATTAACGCTCCTATGTTCCTATTTCAGATCTGCAGCTTCCTGTGTCATCTGCCTGCATACTGGACAATTAGCAGTGGAAGCATGTGTATTGATCTGGAGTAGAAACTTTTTAGACCCCTTACTAGTTCATAAATATATAAGAGGGATCTGATGGGGATCATATATTTACTAACTGAGATTACATGGTAAGGAATATTGTGGCACTACAGAAGTATAGAACATATGGCAATGGAGTCATAGAGGTTAAAGAATCTGACAATATAATCCCTTGAACATTCTACCATTCAATTAATTAATCATAATTACTATTAACTGGTAATTTTAATATTGCAGGATAGCTGGCTTGTGTATGGTGGTCAGTGACTTTTCTGCCAGACAGTTATAGTATCTCACAAAAGTGAGTACACCCCACACCTTTTTGTAAATACTTTATTATATCTTTTCATGTGACAACACTGAAGAAATGACACTGCTACAATGTAAAGTAGTGAGTGTACAGCTTGTATAACAGTGTAAATTTGCTGTCCCCTCAAAATAACTCAACACACAGCCATTAATGTCTAAACCGCTGGCAACAAAAGTGAGTACACTCCTAAGTGAAAATGTCCAAATTGGGCCCAATTAGCCATTTTCCCGATGTCATGTGACTCGTTAGTGTTACAAGGTCTCAGGTGTGAATGGGGAGCAGGTGTGTTAAATTTGGTGTTATCGCTCTCACTCTCTCATACTGGTCACTGGAAGTTCAACATGGCACCTCATGGCAAAGAACTCTCTGACGATCTGAAAAAAAAAGAGTTGTTGCTCTACATAAAGATGGCCTAAGCTATAAGAAGATTGCCAAGACCCTGAAACTGAGCTGCGGCACGGTGGCCAAGACCATACAGCGGTTTAAGAGGACAGATTCCACTCAGAACAGAAATAGGGAAAAAAAACTGTGCGGTGTACTAATGGTACCTAAATAGCTGCAAACTCTGCTGTGAGATATACACAGAGGAAGTGCGCATGCGCGAGGCTGAGATGGAGGATGTGTGAAGTCTTAGCTCCGCTCCCCGCTGGCCTGCTCACCTCCCGCCCACGGCTACAAATACGCGGTTCACACACAAGCAGCAGCCTCCCCCACAGCCACAACTTGAGGATGCAATCCATGCAACCAATGTACAGGCTGCTCCGCCGCCCACTGAATATTCAGGAGACCCCATACTTCTGGTCAGATTTTCCACACTGTTTGACCAGGGCCTGGAAAAGGCCAGTAAACGCATAACCTCAGATCTGAAACATGAGTTCCAAGAATTGGGGACCCGCATAGGAACCCTAGAAAGCAAGCTAGACGACACTATTACCAGGACCAACCAAAACACTGACTGTATAGAGAATATCCATAAGAGACTGGGTGACACCTTGAACAAGATTGATGACCTGGAGAACCGCTCATCGCAATAACTTCAGGGTCCACGGGACTCTGAAGCCATAGTTAAAGAATTGATTTCACACCTTATTCCTGATATACCTTCCCACATAATAGCACTAGATCGAGCCCATAGGGCCCTGACTGCACCCCAGTCAGATGGTCTACCACGAGACATCATAGTAAAACCTCATTACTATGCTGTGAAGGAAAGAGTGATGGCTAGAGCTAGAGAGACTGCGGATTTGCACCTGAGAGATCACTCCATCCAGATTTTTGCCGACATCTCGCCTGCTACCATACAAAAACACAGAGAACTGAAACCCCTGCTACAACCACTCATTGCCAACAATATCAAATATCATTGGGCCTTTCCGTTCCGGCTGAACTTCACCTTCCGTAACAAAAAACATGCCTTCTCGACTTTCCCTGAAGGTGAAGCATTATTGAAAAACCTGGGCCTGATCTCAACTGAACCTGGAGGTTCCCCCCATACCCCACAATTCAAACCTTCCAACAGCAGGCCCCTACAGAGCCCTCTATGTCATGTGTGGTGCTCTACAAGAAGCAAGGCCAAGCTCAAGGCTAGACCTTCATGATGACGACGGTTGTCATGGTCCCTTTTGGGACGTTGCAAACTTTCTCTGACACTATTTTCCCCAATTGATCCTAGGGCAGATCACAGTTGGAGCATCTTCTGATGGCTCCTAAGTTTTCTGTTATCTTCAAGAAGGAAGGAAACTCTCTCTTAAAAAACAAGTACTATCTTTTAGTTTTGTGAAAAGACACTAAGGAACTTCCTCTCCTCGTTAAAAATGTATGGTTTGAAGTTGATGACTTAAGGGTGTGTTAGTGGCTGGTGGCGATTGTCATATGCCCTGTTTGATTTTGTTCCCCTTCCTTGTTGAAGGGACTGGGATCAAACCTGGCTCTTGGTCCAATCCAGGGTTGATACTTACCGATGACAACGGGTTTATACCCTTTTGTTTCGTTGTTATAGCTCAGATATTGATAATATTCTAAGTGATTTGTCCTAATATTGTTCCTTGCATTTTGTAGGACAGTACCTGTTCTGATTGTACGACTTATTCCTTTTCTCTCCCTCACCTTCTCTTCTTTCTTTCCTCAAATCCTCATGTACTTCTGAGTCCCTCGGTCCTGGGCCCTGACTTCTAGGAGAACTTCGCCAGTTGGACGATCCCACAAAGCATCTTTTGAGGCATTGGTGTGTGAGTTTCCTATTTCCTGGGTGCACCAATGGCGAACCTAACTGCAGGCCTCCCCTTTAAATTTGTTACGCACAATGTTCAGGGATTTAATTCTCCAGTTAAACGTAGAATGACTTTTCAACACTACAAATCCCTAGGAGGGCAGATACTTGGTACTGGTGGGATACCTGGAGGGCTCCCCCATCACCTAATCTATTATTATGCACTAAACAAGGGCCAACTACCCTTTGCCAACTACCACTACTTTTGAAAATGATTGCACACTGTGTCCCCTGAACTAGGAGTTGTTCTCTTTAGAGGTGACTCCAACGTGGCCCTAGAATCTATCTTTGAAAAAAACAGGTGGCTTTTGTCTTCTCCACAACATTTCCCCAAAGTTCAAAAGAATCTAAATTAGCCAAAATGTTACATTACCATAACCTGACTGATGTTTGGAGAGAGAGAAACCCATCCAGGAAGGATTATACATTCTTTTCCCATGTCCACAGTACCTATTCCAGAATAGACCACTTCTTCACAAACCCCGCAAACGTACCTCTTTTCGGGCCAGTAAAATAGGGGAGGTGACCTGGTCAGATCACCCCTTGCTTTGGACCATGTGTGATTCCTTACAAGGTACCAGAGGTCCCGCTCCATGGAGACTAAATGATTCTCTTTTGAGTAACCCTTCTGTCTGTTTGGATGTGGAACTTATTATGACAGTCATAATAAGTAAGATCTTCACATTGTAGATCCACAATCATGGTTCATGAGTGATGATTTTATCCAGTGGAAAGTTTGCACATCTTGTTTCCTCTGCTCTGCAAGTCTACCCGGCTCTAAGTAGTATCTCCCTGACAACTTGTAAGGAAAAGGCCCTGGCAGGGTATTAGCCACAAGCGATTCAGCTTGTACAAGCTGGTAAGCGCGCAATTTATGTGGTGGTCGATGCACACTTTGTTTGTTAATGTGATCTGTCACATCACGTTGAGAATTCATTATTACAGACTTATATGTACTCCCCTACGGTGGATATAATGTCATAGGTCACCTATTGATTAATTTTTGGTCTTTGAACAATTCATGGACATTTATTATATAGTATTTGTTTTTATATAGCTTATTCATCATGTTTTGCATTTATCATGTGGGGCTTTTTTTGTTCATTGTTTAGAGTGCAACTCTATTCCTCCTCCACTCAGAACAGGCCTCGCCATGGTCGACCATAGAAATTGAGTGCACGTGCTCAGCGTCATATTCAGAGGTTGTCTTTGGGAAATAGACTCATGAGTGCTGCCAGCAGTGCTGTAGAGGTTGAAGGGGTGGGTGGGGTCAGCCTGTCAGTGCTCAGCCCATACGCTGCATACTGCTTCAAATTGGTCGCCATACCTGTCGTCCCAGAAGGAAGCCTCTTCTAAAGATGATACACAAGAAAGCCTGCAAACAGTTTGCTGAAGACAAGCAGACTAAGGACATGGATTACTGGAACCATGTCCTGTGGTCTGATTAGACCAAAATAAACTTATTTGGTTCAGATGGTGTCAAGCGTGTGTCGCAACAACCAGGTGAGGAGTACAAAGACAAGTGTGTCTTGCCTACAGTCAAGCATGGTGGTGGGAGTGTCATGGTCTGGGGCTGCACAAGTGCTGCTGACACTGGGGAGCTACAGTTCATTGAGGGAACCATGAATGCCAACGTGTACTGTGACAAACTGAAGCAGACCATGATCCCCTCCCTTCGGAGACTGGGCCTCAGGACAGTATTCCAACATGATAACGACCCCAAACACACCTCCAAGACAACCACTGCCTTGTTGAAGAAGTTGAGGGTAAAGGTGAGGGACTGGCCAAGCATGTCTCCAGGCCTAAACCCTATTGAGCATCTGTGGGGCATCCTCAAATGGAAGGTGGAGGAGTGCAAGGTCTCTAACATCTACAAACTCTGTGATGTCTTCATGGAGGAGTGGAAGAGGACTCCAGTGGCAACCTGTGAAGCTCTGGTGAACTCCATGCCCAAGAGGGTTAAGGCAGTGCTGGAAAATAATAGTGGCCACACAAAGTATTGACACATTGGGCCCAATTTGGACGTTTTCACTTAGGGGTGTACTCACTTTTGTTGCCAGCGGTTTAGACATTAATGGCTGTGTGTTGAGTTATTTTGAGGGGACAGCAAATTTATACTATTATACAAGCTGTACACTCACTACTTTACATTGTAGCAAAGTGTAATTTCTTCAGTGTTGTCACATGAAAAGGTATAATAAAATATTTACAAAAATCTGAGGGATGTACTTACTTTTGTGAGATACTGTATGTGCTTAGATACAGTATAATTGATTAGGATAGAACATATGTTGAGAACTGTGTCACCCCATGTGTGTGGCTCTTGAGCAACTAATGAAAAAAAATGAATGATTAATAATGACTCTACCTAATGACCTCCTATGTTTACACTTGCTCAGAGAGTGTGTTATCATACTGTATCATCTCCAATAATAAGGCTGCTGCATTAGTTCCCCTGGTACCCTTTACATAACTCCTGGCCTTTGCTTGTCTTTCAACCAGCCCCTCTTAAATACTGTTTGGTACTACATGTCTTCACTTGCCACATCCTGGTTCCAGTAGCTATTCGTGTTCTTTCTGCTGCCACACAGAATGCCCAGAAACACTTCCGGTAAAAGCTACCATCCCTCAGAGAAGCCCTACTAAAAGTATCATGGACTTAGCAGCAAGGCTGACAAATTCTTCGGAATACAACACAGCTGCATTGAATCCAGAGTTTATTAGATGAGAAATTTACACAAACTTTGAAGCACCATTACTATATCTAACCTGCTATGTACTTTCATCCAGCACATGTTATAGCTGTACCTACAGCTTTACCTAAAGGCAGGAAACAATATATGTACTTTATTTACCTGTATTGGATAAGGTATCAAATAAACTACAAGACATACCATGAGCAGCTGCAACAACAGCACCAGCAAAAGCAGCATGTGTTCGGCCTTTGGTTTCCACCAGGCGCTTGTGACACAGGTGAGGGTTCTTCATTTTGTGACTGTTGCCTTTTTCGCATTTCAGCGAGTCCAAAGTAGCTAAAAAATATCAGAAGACAAGATGTGAGATCATGTGCAGTTATGCACCATTATTGATAATAATTCTAGTTGTTAACATCACCACAGGCTATGAGTGTAAAGCAAGCCTACACTTTGTTCATTCCTCCATTACTTATTTTACAGCACTCTGCATTAGGTCATGTGACATGTCACACTCACAAAGAAATTCAGTAATGGAAGACGTCTCCTTCAACAAGCTGTAAATACCTGCTGATCCTGTCCTGACAGAGGCATAAAAAGGACGAGATGGCGGGCATACATATGTATATATACAGTATATATACAGACTACTGGGATTGCCAGATGGGAGGCTAGTATTATAATCCACAGTATTGCTGTGGAGGGTGAAGAGCTTTGGGGGTAGAAGTTGCACTTGTCCTATAAGTTGCACATGTACTGTATATGTTATGCACATGTACTTTATTACATGTAGGAACCCTGCCCTAAACACTAGTGCCCCTATCCTTAATGCTAGTGCTGTTAGGCTGTAGTAAGCATGAGCTCTATTTGATAGTTTTACTTTTTTCAGGTTTTCCCCATGTTCCATGTTCAGTGCTATTGTTTGCTTGTGCCTGATCTTGAGGAGTGTCTTGTAGACTGGTGTAATGCCGCGTACACACGGTCGGAATTTCCGATGGAAACAGTCCGATGGGAGCTTTTCAACGTTTTTTCTGACCGTGTGTATGCCCATCGGTCTTTTTCTGTCGGAATTTCCAACGGACTTTGGATTGAGAACCTGTTCTCAATTTTTCGATGGAAAACCTTTCTATCGGATTTTTCGATCGCGTGTGTGCAATTCCAACACGCAAAATTCCGACGAATGCTCGGAAACAATTCGACGCTTCCTCGGAAGCATTAAACTTCCCTTTTATAGTGCTGTCAAACGTGTTTTATGCCGCTGTGTTACTGACCGTCGGAATTTGGTGTGACCGCGTGTAGGCAAGACAGTTTGAGCGAAATTCCGTCGGAATTCCGACGGGAAAACCATCAGAGCTTTTTCCGATGAGAATTCCGACCGTGTGTACGCGGCATTAGAGAATCCAAAAATCTAAGATATGAATATTTATTTCTTTCTGGACAAACATCAGGAGGTTTATTATCAGAAGTGCATGCCGAGGAAGGATATAAATATTTGGGGGTAACCTAGAAAAGTTCTCTTGCCTCCTGGGCTTTGCTTGGGAAGGAAGTATGAAGCTGTTCTTTAACCTCCCGTGCCATGTTTTTGGAGTCTGAAAGCTTGCACTTCCTTGTCAGAGGAACTACCTGGAAGAGTGAAGTTGGAACCTTGAATAGGAGTACCAGGGAGGAACTTCATGTGCTGAAAAAGCACCCAGAGAAGCTGGGTATGAGCTAGGAAATGGCAGGAAGTCTGATGGCTCATTCAGGGAGCCTGTGTGCTGCAACTGCTTTACAGTCAGAAGAATACAGAGTATTGGTCTGGTTTAAATGAGAAGTATGAGGTTTATGAAAAAATAAATTATACTCACCTAGGTATATGCAGCATCAATCCGAGGCTGCATCTGTCCCCCGCCACTTCTGAGAGCTGAGCGATCTAACACCACTGATTGCTCAGTTCTCTCCTCCTATCTGAGCAGAGAGCAGTGACTGTCGACCACCGGCTCTCTGCTCTGATCCTCCATCACTTACTAGAGTGCTGGGCTGGGGAGGGGGCAGCTGGCTCAAGCTCAAGGCACGAGGGATCCGGTCCAGGCATCTGGATGAATCCCGACTATAAGGTCGGGATCTTACCCCAGATTGGATCGGTTGAGTGACGTCAGCCAACCACGGGCTTCAGCCCGTTGTAGGCTGAAAACAGGTCACAGCAGTGCAGAACGAACTGTATTACTGTGATCCACAGAGAAGTATAGCAAAAATAACTTTGGCTATACTTCTCCTTTAAAGATCCTATTCTGTCTTGACTGTAATGAGGATCTGAAGTCTTTAAATACTTTAGTTATTCTGTTCCCTAATCCCTCCCTCTTTCTCTGGGTTTCTCAGACTAAATAAACATGGTTAATCCTATCAAAATTGACTGGCCTGCAATACTTAGACCCCACAAAAATTCAACGCTCAAACCCTTAGGTGAAATGTTAGCCAGCCGAGCCACTTGGGGGTCCTTACCTGCATCCAGGGGTAAAGGATGCTTATATGCTTACATGCTTGGTTTTTCAATAGAAATGCATTTTCTACAAAATGACTGACAGCAATCCAATCTCAAAACAAACAATGCTCAATGTGTGCACATGGACCATTAGTGCATTAGTGAAAATGATGAGTGCATTCACCTTTACTCATGAGGCTGCAGTTAACTCACAAAAATACCTGGACAAGTAGTATTATTAGTTGTAGGGTAGACAATCACTGATTATCCAATCCCTGATGCTGCATGCAATGAGAGGGATTCATTTACTAAATATACCCTAATCAATGTGCAAACCCTTCATTTCTGCTAATATTTGGCCTTATAGAGGAAGAAAGCCCTTTTGAAAATATATTTTATAGGAATAAACAGAATGACTGGAGTGCATTGTCTACAATATAATGTGCTATTACATGTTCTATTGAGGCACTGCAATTAGCAAAGTCTTAGTTGCAAGCTGAATGGATTGACATATTAAACCACATGTACAAAATTAAGAATTGTCCTATTATAACTTGATTATATGTCTTATTTTTATAAAGGAATCATTAACAATGTGAAAAATCAAACAAAAAACTAAAGCATTTAATGACACAATTTTTCTTTTCTGTGGTGTGTTGTGAATGCCCTTAGGAAAAAACAAAACAAAAAAAAAAACAGTACTGTAAAAATATAACCATTAACTGAACAAACCACTTTTTTTAACCTAAATAGCATTGTGCTGTGTTGCTCAAAACAGCCCCAGCATAATGACAAGACAAATGTTATTGATTCTAATTGACCAACATGCATTGTGTTAAGCCTCGTACACACAATCGGATTTTCCGCAGACAAAGGCTCAGACTTTTGTCTGAAGGCGCGTGCCTGGATTTTGTCTTGCATACAAAATTGGAAAAAATCAGATCGTTGGGGTTTTTTCCTAAGCAATAAATTGCAAGAAAAATACAAAAAACTAAATTTTTGCTTGCACATGCTCGGATTATGGAAGTCAGCAGAGCTTCACCCCATTCACTAAGCTCTGCGTAAAATTCCCTACAAACTTCCCTTGCAAAGTGAACAGCCTAGTTGCCTTTAGTAAATCAACAACTATGCCCCCAGTACAGTGTTTTACTTCTGAAAAAGTGGGCCTGTTGCTCCAACCAAACACATCCGGAATTATATAAAACTGTATATTTAATAAAAACATAAAAATACAAATTATGATTTTATGTCTATCTCTCTATTGGTGTGGCAAATATTGTGCTGCCATTAACCGCTTCCCGACCGCCGCATGTAAATATACGTCGTCAGAATGGCACGGCTAGGCAAAAGCACGTATATATACGTGCCCTTTAATTGCCCAGCCGTGGGGTCGCGCGCGCACTGCCAAAGGCGCGCTCGCAACCCGGTCGGGAGCTCCGTGACCACGGCCGCGGGACCAGCGGACCCGATCGCCGCTGGTGTCCCGCGATCGGGTCACAGAGCTGAAGAACGGCGAGAGGTCTGTGTAAACAAACCTCTCCCCACGCTTCCTACACTGCCTGTCACTGATCTGCTGTTCCCTGTCATCGGGAACAGCCGATCAGTGACGTCAGACGTCAGCAACGCCCCCTACTGTAAAAAAAAAAACACAACACGTCACACTAACTCCTCCCCGCCCCCTAGTGGTTAACTCCTTCACTGCCACTGTCATTTACATAGGAATCAGTGCATTTAAATAGCACTGATTTCTGTATAAATGACAATGGTCCCAAAAATGTGTCAAAAATGTCCGATGTGTCCGCCATAATGTCACAGTCACAATAAAAATCGATGATCGCCGCCATTACTAGTAAAAAAAAAAAATTTATAAAAATGCTATAAAACTATCCCCTATTTTGTAAACGCTATGACTTTTGCGCAAACCAATCAATAATCGCTAATTCCGATTTTTTTTACCAAAAATATGTAGAAGAATATGTATCGGCCTAAACTGAGGAAAAAAAATGTTTTTTTTATATATTTTTTGGGGATATTTATTATAGCAAAAAGTGAAAAATATTGCATTTTTTTCAAAATTGTCGCTCTATTTTTGTTTATAGCGCAAAAAATAAAAACCGCAGGGGTGATCAAATACCACCAAAAGAAAGCTCTATTTGTGGGAAAAAAAGGACAGCAATTTTGTTTGGGAGCCACGTCGCACGACCGCGCAATTGTCAGTTAAAGCGACGCAGTGCTGAATCACAAAAAGGGGCCTGGACCTTTGGCTGCAAATTGGTTAACCACTTAACAACCGGCCCATAGCCGAAAAACGGCTACAGGGCGGTTGCTTAACTCTGGGAGGCCGTTAATTAACGGCCTCACAGAATGCTGCTCTTGCGCGCCCCCTGGGGTGCGCACTCGAGAACATCCATGATCGCCGGGTCCAGAGGACCCGGCGGATCATGGATCACGGTAAACGGCCGCTCGTCGCGGCCGTTTACCACGTGATCGCTCCGTCAAATGACGGAGCGATCACATGTAAGCAAACCGGCGTCATTTGATGACGCCGGTTCCTCTCTCCTCCTCTCTCTGTACCGATCGGTACAGTGTGAGAGGAGAGGGGGAGGGATCGGTGGCAGCAGTGCTGTGGGCGGGATCTGTAGTGCCCACAGCCTGCTCTGCATGCCACCGATCCATCCATCCATGCTGGATGTTTACATTCCTTGTAATAGGAATAAAAGTGATCAAAAAAATTTTTGGGGGGAAAAAAAGGGTCAAACTAAAATAAATAAAGTAAAATGAACAATAAAATATATATATATTTTTTAAAGCGTCCCTGTCCCCGTGTGCTCGCATGCAGAAGCGAACGCATACGTAAGTCCCGCCCACATATGAAAACGGTGTTCAAACCACACATGTGAGGTATCGCTGCGAACGTTAGAGCGAGAACAATAATTTTGGCCCTAGACCTCCTCTGTAACTCAAAACATGTAACCAGTAAAAAAAATTAAAGCCTATGGGGATTTTTAAGTAGCGAAGTTTGGCGCCATTTCACGAGTGTGTGCAATTTTGAAGGGTGACATGTTGGGTATCTATTTACTCGGCGTAACTTCATCTTTCACATTATGCAAAAACATTGGGCTAAATTTACAGTTTTGTTTTTTGTAAAGCACAAAACATTTTTTTTTCCAAAAAAAAACATGTTCGAAAAATTGCTGCGCAAGTACCGTGCTAGATAAAAAGTTGCAACGACCGCCATTGTATTCTCTAGGGTCTTTGCTAAAAAAACATATATAATATTTTGGGGTTCTATGTAATTTTCTAGCAAATAAATGATGATTTTTACATGTAGGAGAGAAATGTCAGAATTGGCCCGGGTGCTCCAGAACGCCTGATGGCGCTCCCTGCATATTGGGCCTCTGTATGTGGCCACGCTGTGTAAAAGTCTCACACATGTGGTATCGCCATACTCGGGAGTAATAGCAGAATGTGTTTTGGGGTGTAATTTGTGGTATGCATATGCTGTGTGTGAGAAATAACCTGCTAATATGACAATTTTGTGAAAAAAAAATAAAAATAAAAAAAATCTTGCTATTGCAAAGAATTGTGGGAAAAAATGACAACTGCAAAAAACTCACCATGCCTCTTACTAAATACCTTGGAATGTCTTCTTTCCAAAAAGGGGTCATTTGGGGGGTATTTGTACTTTTCTGGCATGTTAGGGTCTCAAGAATTGAGATCGGCCGTCAGTACTTCAGGTGTGATCAATTTTCAGATATTGGCACCATAGCTTGTGGACTCTATAACTTTCACAAAGACCGAATAATATACCCCAATTTGTACTTATTTTTACCAAGGATATGTAGCAGTATAAATTTTGGCCAAAATTTATCAAGAAAAATTACAAATTTGCTAAATTTTATAACAAAAACGAAGAAAATTTCATTTTTTTACTGAATTTTCAGTCGTTTTTCTTTTATAGCGCAAAAAAAAAAAACCCAGAGGTGATTAAATACCACCAAAAGAAAGCTATATTTGTGTGAAAAAAAGGACAAAAATTTCATATGTGTACAGTGTTGTATGAAGGAGTAATTGTCATTCAAATTGTGAGAGCACCAAAAGCTGAAAATTGGTCTGGTTATTAAGGGTGTTTAAGTGCCCAGTGGTCAAGTGGTTAAAGTCCCACCATTTGTTTTATTCTGCTTATTCATACCGTAGATTATTGAGGGATGTAGGAACCCTAAGTGAAAGAGCGACATAATATAATTATATATACTGTTTCAAAACATTCTGTTGTCTCTTTCTCAGTTGCTCTTCTGTTTATTGCAGACTTAGGAAACATGCATCTCATGGGACTACTGTTTAATGTAGTCCTAATAATTTAGATGGATTGAGAGGGAAAAGGGAGTGTTGTTATTGATCAGTAACTGAGCTTACTCTTAAATGGTCATTAATGTTTGATTATGGCATTTGTCTTCAAATGAATTGGGCTTGTCATGGAATAATCTGTAGTCATCACATGAATATTTAATAAATATTTAGGTCTTGTCTTGCAAAGCAAAATATAATACAGATACAGTGCCTTGAAAAAGTATTCATACCCATTGAAATTTTCCACATTTTGTCATGTTACAACCAAAAACGTAAATGTATTTTATTGGGATTTTATGTGATAGACCAACACAAAGTGGCAAGAGGAAGGAAAATGATAAATGGTTTTCAAATTTTTTTACAAATAAATATGTGAAAAGTGTGGCGTGCATTTGTATTCAGCCCCCCCTGAGTCCATATTTTGTACAACCACATTTTGCTGCAATTACAGCTTCAAGGCTTTTTGGGGATGTCTCTACCAGCTTTGCACATCTAGAGAATTACATTTTTGCCCATTCTTCGCTGCAAAATAGCTCAAGCTCTATCTGTGAACAGCAATTTTCAAGTCTTGCCACAGATTCTCATTTGGATTTAGGTCTGGACTTTGACTGGGCAATTCTAACACATGAATAGGGGGAATTCTTCTGCAGTTCTCAAGGATCTGGCAGGAAGAGTGTCAAGACGAATGGGGGACTTCCTTAATTGCTCCAATGTACAAACTGTAGTTCCAAGAGTTCCTGTCTCCTCGTTTTCTCAGATCAAACGTTCTTAAGGATCCAGAGAAAAAGAAGTCTTTTTCTCAAGCATTGGACCATCTTTTGGCAAAAAGTGATCACGGTGGCCCCGATGTAAGAGCAGAGGTTGGGGTTTGGTTAAATCCAAATGGACATTCTGGATCTCAAAAATATTAATTCAATTTCTGAATATAACCACTCTTTTTTCGCATGGAGTCAATCCAATTAGTTATCTTCATCCTACAAGGAGGAGAACTTCTGGCGTCAATCGACGTCAAAGATGCATACCTCCATATGCCTATTTCCTCACTCACTAGTAATATCTACTTTTCAAGGTGGAAAATCTTAATTTTCAGTGTGTAGCTCTGCCTTCCTGTCTAGCTACTGCACCTTGAGTATTTACAAAGCTCCTCTTCTAGCCAGATTAAGGGCCCAAGGTATAATGATTATGGTTTACCTGGACGATCTGTTCTTGATAGTCAAGTTGGTAGCCCGCTTAGACCAAAGTATGGTCACCACATTCAACTACCTGGAATATCTAGGTTGGTTTCTCAGCCTCGGAGAAATCTTCTTTAAAACCATGAAAAGGGCTAAGATACTTGGGTCTGATCATAGGTACACCCAGAAAAGATCAGCGCCATAAAGGAACTGATTTAGGTGGTCGAAGCCAGATGAATTCTTCTATTCAACTTTGCATGAGGTTGTTGGGAAAGATGGTGGCTTCATTCAAGGCCATTTGTTATGCTCAGTTTCATTCGAGACTGCTGCAAAACATTATCCTATCGGCTTGGAACAAAGGGTTCAAGCTCTAGATTTCCAATGTGTCTGACTCCAAAGCCTACGGCCACATCACCCTGAAAGCGCCCAATCTCGTCTGATCTTGGAGGCTAAGCAGGGTCGGGCCTGGTTAGCACCCAGATGGACCACCTGGAAATATCAGGTACTGTAGGCTGGGTACGCCGGAACCCTTAGTTTATGGTTATTATCCAAAAATCTGCAAAGCGAAAAATCCTTCCTTCAGTTACCACAGAAGAGGCCCAGATCAGAAATGACCTTGCCCATTATCATTCTAGAAATTTACCCAGAGCACTTGGTTCTGAGGGCCTGAACATTCAGTTTATGGTAGTGTCCTGCCAGGATTCAATCTGACTATGCCACAGCAATGGCCTATATTAATCACCAAGGGGGCACAAGAAGTTGTGCAGCCCAGAGAGAGGTGAATCATATCCTATCTTGGACAGAAAACATTGTACTTTGCCTATCAACGGTCTTCGTTCTAGGAATAGAAATTTGGCAGGCGGACTACTTGAGTCGCCAGCAGTTGTTCCCGGGAAAATGGTTCCTTCACCCCGATATCTTTCTGTCAATATGTCAAAGATGGGGGATCCCAGACATAGATCTGTTTACGTCCAGGTTCAACAAAGAAATCGACAACTTTGTGTCAAAAACAAATGATCCGCTAGCATGTGGAACAGATGCCTTGCTATTCCCGTGGAATCAGTTCTCACTGATTTATGCATTCCCTCTTATTCTGCCTGCATCCACGACTTCTTCACAGGATCAAGCAGGAAGGGAAGTCAGTGATTTTTGTGGTCTCCAGCGGTGCCCAGGAAATCTTGGTATGCAGGGATCGTAAAGATGACAGTAGGGGACCCGTGGACCCTACCGCCATGGCCAGACCTTCTTTCGCAAAGGTCTGGTATTCCATCCTACTTTACAAACACTACATTTAACGGTTTGGCTATTGAGACCCACACTCTGAAGAAATGTGGGCTGTCAGGTTCAGTGGTTTATATCTTGGTTAATGCAAGGGAGCCGGCCTCCATAATTACCGTATATACTCGAGTATAGGTCGACCCGAATATAAGCCGAGGCCCCTATTTTACCACAAAAAAATGGGAAAACTTATTGACCAAGTGTATAAGCCGAGGGTGAGAAATGCAGCAGCTACTATAAGTGGAAAAGGGGGTAAACAATGCCCAAATATAGCTAAACCTCCCTGTGTCTGTTGCATGCCTCCCTGTGTCCTGTGTCTACCTCCCGGTGTCCTGTTTCTTCCTCCCTGTGCCCATTGCAGCCTCCATGTGTCCTGTGTCTACCTCCCTGTGTCCTGTGTCTACCTCCCTGTGTCCTGTGCAGTCTCCCTGTGTTCTGTGTCTACCTCCCTGTGTCTATTGCAGCCTACCTGTGTCCTGTGCAAGCCTCTGTGTGCCACTCTGCAGCCCTCCGTGTGCCGCTCTGCAGCCCTCCGTGTGCTGCTCTGTAGCCACCATTGCACTGATCAGCGTGTATGGCGGCCATTGCAGTGTTCAAAAGCCACGCCTCCTCTTCGTCTGTGATAGGCAGAACACTCAATTTCCCAGCAGTCAGTTTTCAGCCTATCACGGACATCCGCTCATCCTCATACCACAGACGAGAATGAGAGGATGTTCGTAATAGGCTGAACACTGACTGCTGGGAAATTGAGTGTTCTGCCTATCACAGACGAAGAGGAGGCACGGCTTTTGAACACTGGAAGCACCGCCGTATGCTTTTATCACACGCTGGCCACTGTCTGTCTGCATGACACGCTGATCATGTAGGCAGACGGCGGTGACTCGAGTATAAGCCGAGGGGGGCACTTTCAGCCTAAAAAAAAAGGCTGAAAATCTCAGCTTATACTCGAGTATATATGGTATATATTACGGAGTCTGGGAAGCATATGTCTCCTGGTGTGTAACCAGGGGTTGCACCCCAGGAAATAGGTCAGAGGTAGAGTCCTTGACTTTCTGCAGATTGGGTGAGAAATAAAGCTGGTCTTGAGTGCTTTCTAAGGACAGGTCTCGGCTTTATCTGTATTATTTCAACGACCACTTGCTTTGCTTTCTTTGGTTCGTAACTTTATTCAGGGGGTAACATGGCTTAATCCCCGGTTAGGTCACCCCTTAACCCTTGGGACTTGAATTTAGTTTTTGGCGGCATTACAAATGGTCGTGCCACAGAAATATTGGCACGATATGCTTAGCATCCGAACTGTTTACCGTTTGACTCAGCTATTCTTCTGGCCAGGGATAACAGACAGCATTGCCGTACCTGTGATACTTGTCAGCGTTTGGGAAAGAAGGACGACAGATCTAAAGCTCCTTTGTACCCCCTACCGATCATAGCTGAGCCCTTTAGCCGGATAGACGTAGACCTGGTAGGACCATTACCCCAACCCAGTCCCTCTGGGAAGAGATATATCTTGACAGTGGTGGATTATGCTACTCGTTACCCAGAGGCCGTTCTGACAAACAACCATGCAGAGACAGTAGTGGAGGCCCTGCCAGGGTGGGTTTCCCTCAGTTAGATTATCTCAGACCAAGGGATTCAGTTTACTGCGGACCTAACCCAGCAGTTGTGGAAGCTATGTGGAATTAAGCCTATACACAGCTCTCCCTACCACCCCCAGACTAATGGACTATGTGAGCGGTTCGATGGAATTCTAAAGAAATTGCTGCGGATGCTCGCAACTTCTCACCGGGATTGGGAGAAATTTTAGCCGCACCTCCTGTTCACTTACAGGGAAGTGCTGCAGGAATCTACAGGGGTTCTCCCCATTTGAGTTATTGTATGAGAGACGGGTGAGGGGGCCACTAGATCTACTTAGAGCCCACTGGGAAGGAGGTGTAGGGGCTGAAGACACCTCTGTGATAGGGTACGTACTAGCACTCAGGGACCAGCTGAAGGAACTCATGGACACCGTATGGAGAACCTTCAGACCGCACAGGGGCGGAAGAAGCGGTGGTATAATCGTACTGCCCGGAATCACACCTTGGCTGTAGGGCAGAAAGTCCTTGCCCTAAAGCCTACCAAGTCAGACAAATTATAGGCCTCTTGGCAGGGACCCTACAAGGTAGTGGAGCAAACATGTTACACTACCTACCTGGTAGCTAAGTGCTCAGATGAAAGAGTCCGGCGGACCTTCCATGTGAACATGCTCAAAGCGTACCAAGAGAGGCCTGAGGAGATACCTGCCATATATGCTCCAGCCGGGGAAGATTCCGAGAACCTTCCCTTGCCAGAGCTACCGGTGAGAGATGGGGACAGAGCATGTGTAGAGACAGTGGGGTTAGACGGACAGCTAGGGCCGGAGAAGCAGGACCAGGCCAGGCTGGTCCTTAGGCAGCATCAGGAAATGTTTTCCACCAAGCCTGGATACACTACTTTGACAGTGCTTAGCAGGCGGCTTACCGGGTACCTGAGTCAGTGAGAGAGGGTATGAGGCAGGAGATAAAGGACATGCTCGATTTAGGAGTCATCAAGCCCTCCAACAGCCCTTGGGCATCCACAGTAGTGTTAGTGCCAAGGCAGGATGGTATTACCCACTTCTGCATAGATTACCGCCGACTAAACGACTGCACACCGATTGACGCCTACCCTATGCCCCGGGTCGATGAACTGTTAGACCACATCGCCGAGTGGTAATTTCCTAACTACCCTTGACCTATGCAATGGGTACTGGCAGATTCCTCTGGCAGATTCCTCTGGATCTGTTTCAAAGTCAGCATTCATCACCCCCTTTGGCTTGCACCAGTCTAAGGTCATGCCATTTGGAATGAAAAATGTTCTGGTGAGGGTCTATTCACACCATATCTGTTGGGCTGTACTGGGCAGTCTTGCCCAATGCAGTCCCAAGCATAGACAAGTTTACACCACTGAGCTGGGAGAATGTACCCTGAAAAAAGTACATGCTGCCCTTTTTTCAGTGCAGAGTGCTGCAACGCATTATACAGCATTGTATCGCGCTGTGGTGTATAAAGTTGAAGGAAGTGTCATTTTGTGACACTTCAATTTAAAAAAATTGTGTGGATATTCATTTCTTATTCAGTTTTCAAGTCATGTAAAAAGCAATTTCCTTTTCACTTTGAATACGCAGTCATTTGCAGGTGCTTTTTACATGGTTGGATAGGTAAATATAAAAATTAATATTCACATAATTTTTGAGTGAATATTCTCAACCCTTCAGTAAATCACTCAAAATGTCCCAGAGAGCATACATAGCTGAGGGATTACTCTTCTAAACCGCCCCACAGAGGTTCTCACCCTTTCCCACTCTGTCCAAGACTAAAAAAAAAAAATGTTTTGTGAAGTTGTGCTTTACATTAAATTTCACTATAAAGTTCTATTGAAATTTAGAAAATATAAGGTGTTCTTCCAGTGAAATTAAGATGACCTTTTAAATGAGTAGTAAAGAAATGTAATTGGGTTGCTCCCTTTTGTTTTCAATAGGCTTCAAACCCTGCATTTCATAAGAACATACAGTTATTTTATAGATGTCCTTTGGATGAATGGTATGTCAAATCCTGTGCCCAAAAAGGGACAGGGCTCAACAAATCCCAGGCGGCAGGTCGTCATGGCAACTAGAAACTGCGTTTTGGTGCCTGAGCATTTGTCACCCCCAGTGGCTTAGTGTGGGTGGGTGGGAAGTAAGGCGCAACAGGAGTCACTGAACAGGCATTGCGGAACTGACACCAGTCCTGTCATTGCAGGGGGGCAGGCAGGTGTCACTGTGCCTTGTGTGTGTATGAGGCCGGGGGTGGGGACTGTGAGGGCAGTTAAGAGAGGAGAGGGGCAGGACTGTGAAGAGCGGGTTAGGTGGAGATGCTGAGCTCTAGGGAAGTAGGAAGGGTGGGTCAGGGAAGGAGCGGAGCTGACAGGGGTGGAGCAGAGCCCCTGGCAGGAAGTTTCCCCTATGCAGCTCTCAGTGACACCATGCCAGTGTAGACTTGAGCCTCTTGCTCCATGCTCCTGGAGCTCCTCCAACAGGATCAATGAACTCAGTCTCATCTCAGAGCAGGAGCCGGCAGTGCTGAATGGGCTCACCAATGGCCATCAGTGCAGCCTCATCAGGACCCATCAGTGCAGCCTCATCAGTGCCCATCAGTGCAGCCTTATCACCCCACATCAGTGAAGAAGAAAAATTACTTATTTGCTAAATTTTATAACAGAAATGAAGAAAAGGGTTTATTTTTTCCAAATTTTCTGTCTTTTTTCATGTATTTAGCAAAAAATAAAAACTCCAGTGATGATTAAATATCACCAAAAGAAAGTACTATTTGTGTGGGAAAAAAAAAAACAGTAGTCAAGTGGTTAAAAAAAAAAAAAAAAACTGTCTCCTAACTTTTTTAGTTGGCTCCTAGATTCAAAGCAAATTTGCCAAGCCATGAACAGAGATTTGTCTGCTATTAGGTGACATTAAATGCTGAGCTATTATTCAGTATGACAGTGTGTGAGAGATTATATACAAAAATATATTACAGTCTGTGAGAGACTGTATATATTTACAGCTAGTGTGACAGTCCATGACATGTTAAATACAGTGACAAAACAGGCATTAAACAGTAGGTTGGAGATTTTGTACAGTGATATTGGGCAGTGTGACAGTTGGTGACAAATTATATATACCGGTAGTGTAAATTATATATACTGACATACTGACATTAAGCAGTAAAACAGATTATGTAAAGCGACAGTCAGCAAAATTAGTTGGTGCGACATCCGTTGGAAGATTCTATACAGTGACATTAGTCAATGTGACAATCAGTGACTAATTATATACGGTATACTACAGTATACTGTATAGTAGTATACTTAATACCAGCATTTCTCAATCTGTGATCCAGGGGAATGAAAAAGGGGACACAATATGGGTCCACTTTCCTGAGATTGTGGACTCCCCCCTCTCTTTGGTTGGATGAAAAGATAGCATACATTTTAGTGTTAATTTAATAGGTTGCTGCCCCTTTAAGGTAGAGAGAGTGGTAGGCAGGAAGAGCCAATCAGGGATTAGGGAATTTTTCTGGAAGGCAGTTGAGGCTATATAAGGATATCAGGAAAGGGGCTTGCCCTCTTTCCCTTTGGATCAGCAAAAAGATTGGAGCTCCCTCCCTCCCGCCCTGTCGCGTGCACCCTTATGTGGTAGGGTCACCCCGGATTCTGGGGGGGACTGTTAATTATATTTTAAATGGTGGTACTGCTCGAGTTCTGAAAACTGAGCAGATAGAATTCTGTGTTGGTTGAATTGATGATTTGAATAAAAGAGATATATTAATACATGTTTAAACCAATAAAGGTGCCGCGGCCAATTATTTTGCCAAAATGGCTTGTTTGTGTTTATTTAATTTATGATTGGTGGGTTTATAAGGTCTAAGTGTGTCCTACAATCTCATGTCTATCTGTAGCATCAGGCTTTAGTAAGGAATTCATTTTTCCCCCCCTAGAGATTGGACCATGCTTGACATGATTTTTTTTGCCTTTCTCTGGATCAAGTGTGGGTCTTGAATTCTGTATATGGTTTTCTATTTATTTATTTTTTCTATTGGTTGAACTAGATGGACTTGTGCCACTCTGTAACATGTGCTCTCTACCACTCCTTCTGACAGTTGTGTCCTCTCTCCTTAAACTTTCTTTTCTTCACCCCTCTTCTCCACCCCCAGCTTATATATATTACCCTCCCTTCTGTAATTTCCCTATTAGGGCACTCACCAACTCCTGCTAATTCAACACCCACATGCTTATAAAACCCCCAGGGTGCTGCGGTATGTCCCTTCATATAGATTGCACTCCCATATTACCTCCCCCACCCTTCTGCTTCTTCTAACCTCTGGTGACATATCTCCAAACCCTGGGCCTTCTTCATTTAACTGTGCCCCGATGCTCCCATCACTCTACACCCTCTGGCAGCAGCCACAATCCACTGAACTTATTGCCCATTCCTATTCTTCCCAAAATCAGCCTCCTCTTCTCCTGCGCCCTCTGGTATGCCTGATCTGTCTGTAACAATCTCACCACCCACAACCTCTTTATCGCAAATTCCTTTAACCGACTTGCCATTACCAAAACCTGGCTTTTTGAATTCGATACTGCTATTTCTGCTTCCCTCTCCCATGGTGGCCTTCTCTGGACTCACTCCCCCTGATCCAGTCAACAGAAGGGGAGTGGAGTGGGAATCCTTCTAGCCCCACGCAACACCTATGATGTACTTCGCCCACCTCCTTGATGACTTCTCTGCCTGGCTAACCTACTTCCTCTCTTCCTGAAATCTCCACAATCATTCTCTGTGACTTCAACATCTCTGTTAATTCTAATACTACTTCTAAACTTCTAAGTCTAACCTCCTCTTTTGACCTGAAGCAATGGATAAAGGCTCCTACTCACTTCGATGGCAACACCCTTGGCCTTGTATACTCCTATCTATGCACTCTGTGCAACCTCTCCAACAATCCTCTCCCATTCTCTGATTACCACCTTATTAGTTTTGCTCTCTCCCTGGCTTCCACCTCCTCTCCTATCAACCACCTAACAGTTACCCGTAGAAACCTTCACCAGGTCAACCCTTCTCTACTCTACTACTGACCACCTTTAAGACAAAATCTCACTAAGACAAGCTCGCCCCCCTTCAATACACACACAATCAGGCCCGGACCCTTACAACCATAGCAAACAGATGACACCAGAAGTCTCAAAAAAATTTGCTGCGCACTTGAGCGCCTGTGGCGTAAGACTAAGTCTCAGAAAGACTTCAACCATTATAAATCTGCCCTCTAAATATACTATTCCGGCCTCCTCACTGCCAAGCAGACATATTTTATCTCTCCCATTAACACCTTCTCATTCAGTCCCTGTCAACTCTCTTCTTTGTCCTCCACTGCCTCCACCAACTAATTCACTCACTGCTCAGGAGATCACTTCAAAAATAAGATTGATATAATTCGTGAGGAGATCTCCAATGCACAGATACCTCCCCCACTTAACACCCCATGTCCACACACAGGTACAACCATTACTGCCCTCATTTAACCCAGCTACTATAGAAGAGGTTGCTAAACTTTTTTCTAACGCCTACCCAAACCACCTGCCCCCTGGACCCTGTTCCCTTGCAAATGCTACGGTCACCCTCTGGCTCTATTCTACACTCTATTACTTTCTATCTTTAACACTTTCTAACTCACATCTTTAATCTCTCGCTCTCTTCTGGCATTTTCCCTAACTCTCCAAAACATGTACTAGTCACCTTCATCCTTAACCACTTGCCTACAGGGCATTTACACCCCCTTCCTGCCCAGGCCATTTTTCAGCTTTCAGCGCTGTCGCACTTTGAATGACAATTGCGCCGTCATTCGGTTTTATCATTTTCTTCACATTTTCTTTACACAAATAGAGCTTTCTTTTGGTGGTATTTAATCACTGCTGGGATTTTTTTTTTTTACAAAAAAAAAACAAAAAAGAACAAAAATGTTGAAAAAAAATTTTTTTTTACTTAGTTTCTGTCAATACATTTTGTAACGAAGTAATTTTTCACCTTCACTGATGTGCGCTAATGAGGCGGCACTGATAGGCTGAAATGGTGGGCATTGGTGAGGTGGCACTTATGGGTACTGATGAGGAGGCACTTATGGGCACTGATTAGGTGGCACTGATGAGGTGGCACTAATATGCCGCATCTATGGGCACTAATAGGTGGCACCGATAGGTGGCACTGATGGGCACTGTTAGGTGGCACTGAAGGGCACTAATTGGCATTAATAGGCGGCACTGGCAGGCACTGATAGGCAGCACAGATAGGCGGTACTGATGGCACTGATGGGCATTGATGAGTGGCACTGATTGGCGACACTGATGGGCATTGATCGATAGCAGTGATGGGCATTGATGGGCAGCACTGATAGACGGCACCAATAGCCAGCACTGACTGGCATCGCTAATGGGCACTGATCGGCGGCACTTGTGGACAGTGGTGGGCACTGATTGCTGACACTGGTGGGCACTGATTGGTGACACAGTTGGCACTATATTGTAATCAGGGCACTGATGATCAGTTCCATGATTACATGTGTAGATGTCTCCTGCGTGGAGATGCCGCTGATCGGCTCTCCCCGCCACCCACTCTGTCAATGTGAGGCGGCATCTCCGTGTTTACATGTGACCGGTTGTGACTGCACACAGCCGATCACATGGTTAAAGAGCCGCGTCTCTTTACAGAGATCGTGGTCGTGCCGTGTACAGCGGCCCTTATTGGACGCCGTCATCTGACGGTGTCTCAGAACGAGAGCCACACCGCCCCGCCGTCATTTGATGGTGGGTGGGCGGCAACTAGTTAAAAAGCCCTCATTGGACCCCGCCAATTTTAACAACCTACGCCCATCTCTTTACTCCCCTTTTCCTTCAAACTCCTTGAACGTCTGGTCTACAACCGACTGAGCAACCATCTGACTGAGAACACACTTCTTGATCCCCTTCAGTCTGGATTTTGCCCTCAACACTCCAAGGAAACTTCTCTACTTAAACTCACAAACAATCTACGGCTAAAACCAATAGACACTATTCTGTACTCCTACTCCTGGACCTCTCTGCTGCTGTTGACATGGTGGACCACCCCCACCTCAAAAAAAACTCTACTCCTTTGGTCTTCCCGACTGTGCTCTTCGCTGGTTCTCATCCTAGCTATCCCACCATACCTTCAGTGTCACTTACAATTTTACTCCCTCTTCACCTCTTCCTTTCTCCATTGGCGGTACCCAAGGTTCTGTTCTTGGACCTATCCTATTCTCAATCTACACCTCCTCCCTGGGTCAGTTTATTGCCTCCCTTGGCTTTTTAATACCTTTTCTATGCTGATGACATTCAAATGTATCCCTTTACCCCTCAGCTCACTTAGTCAGTCTCCTCACGAATCACTAATCATATCAGCCTGGATGTCACACTTTCACAAACACAATCAATCCAAAAGCAAGCTCATATTATTTCCACCCCAACATGCCCCTTCCCCTGACTTCTCCCTCAAAATTAACCTGGCTGGTTAACCCGTCCCCACATGCCAAGGTTCTAGGTGTAATTCTGGACTCTGAACTATCCTTTCAGACCCACATCCAATCACTGTTTAAAGCTTGCCACCTCAACTGCTGCAACATCTCCAAGTTATGCCCCTTCCTAACCAATGACACCACAAAGCTTCTAATTTACTCCCTGGTCATCTCCCACGTCAACTACTGCATTTCCCTCCTCATTGGCTTACCCTTACATAGGCTATCCCTGCCTTCAGTTCGTCCTGAATGCTGCCGTCAGACTCATCCACTGTACCAACCGCTACCCCCCTCTGCCAATCCCTCCACTGGCTTCTGCTCAACCAATTAATTAAATTCACGATACTAACAACTTACAAAGCCATCCACACCTCTGCCGCCAGTTACATCATTAACCTAGTCTCAAAATACCAATCAAATCATTTTCTTCATTCCTCCCAAGACCTCTGGCTCTCTAGCTCCCTTGTCACCTCCTCCCATGCTTGCCTCCAGGATTTCTCTAGAACCTCTCCCATCCCCTGGAACTCGCTTCCCCAATCTGTCTGACTATCTTCTACTCTGTCCACTTTCAGACGATCCCGTGAACTTAAATTGTCTGAGGAGAGGGGGGCTGAGCCAGACCATGTGTGTGCACTGTTTAGGTGTGGTGTTTTTTAACCTGAATTCAAAATTGCAAAACAAAAAAAAACACTACATTGAACTCATACACCCACATTGTGTTGCAAATGCTGTGAGAGTTGTTGTATGGAACTAAAGTATATAGGGTGACAATCAGTCAGCTGTATCTCAGGAATACAGAGGAAAATGTTGTCAGGAGCAGTGACTAAGGTAAGTATAAAAAATATTTTATTTTTTTCAGGGATCTTTTTTTTTTGTATTGAGATGACAGGATGTCATAACATTTGGTAAGTTGTTGGTATCTAATACAGAAAATGAATCATTAATTATGCAAAAAATATTATTCTGATTTTTTTTTTTTCATAACTGATATAAATGATCTATCCTCTTCCCAAGTAAAACCCCTACAATGGTTCACTTGATAGATAAAGTAAAATAATTTTATCTATGCAAGTGCTTCAATCCAATAAATTATGTTTAGGCAAGGATAACTTGTAAAGCGTAGCATAAAGACATAAAGCAATATCTCCCAACTCCATGCACCTTTTTGCTATATGAATTTGCTGCCCAGCAACAACATATACCGTATTTATCGGTGTATAACACGCACCTTTTTCCCCTTAAAATCAGGGGAAAATCGTGGGTGCATGTTTTACACCGATCCCTGCTGTCTGAGGGAGCAAGCGCTGATGAATTACACAGAGCCACAATCTCCTGTATACCCGGCGCTCCATCACTCACAGACACGCCTCCTGGACCCGCATTGGGCCACTGTTCTGTCTATCATATGAGCAAGGCCAGGAGGCGTGGCTGTGAGTGACGGAGTGCTGGGTACACAGGAGATTGTGGCTCTGTGTAATTCAGCAGCGCTCACTCCTCCTCTTCCCTCTGAGACAGCAGGGGTAATCCAACACTGGCGAGGCTGCAATGATGAGAAAGGTGAGGCTGCAGATGGGCACTGAACAGGCTGCATTGTTGGTCAATTTATAGGCTGCAGATGGGCACTAAACAGGCTGCATTGAATGAAGAGGGTATGTGGCGCTAACCCTTATGTAAATCAATAAATAATCTAAAAATAATCTAAAATGACCAGTTTGCAAAGCTCAGAGTATCCGAAAGATGAGTGACCTTTCACATAAATAGATATATAAAAACATAAAATAATGAACTAAATAGATAAAATTCCTTAATAGCAATACACATAAAATATTGAATAAATATAAGACGTGTGTATAAAATGAAAAAATGTTCAATAAAAGTGATGGTGCTAAAATAACCGTGCTGAAAATAAATATATGTGCTGGGGTAAAAATGATGATGGAGTTGGGTTAAAAATAGTGAACACGAAATCTTCTAGCAATAAAAGGTGCACAGTGCAACGTGCAAAATATGTGAATAAAGAACCAATAGAGAACCGATAAATTGATTCTGAAAGTGCAAGGGAATTGCAAGGAAATTGCAAGGGAAATTAATGATTGAATGTGCAGAAATATCCAAAATAATGACAAAGTGACCATACAGATGAAAAGAGTGTGTCACTGTAGGTATGGTATAATCAGATGATACCAAAACAATAATATCGCTGAAAAAATTTTTTAAAAAATAAAAATAAAATTTGGTGCACTACAAGTCCCAGCTTGTAAAGAAAAAAATGGCGGAAAATAAACGATAAAGTCCACAATCTGGAACAATGAAGAGCATAATGCTCTGGAATAAGTGAAGGTGAGTAGAAATATTCAGGAATCTTTGTGTTGATCACAGTGATGATCCGTGCAGGCAGTGCTCTGTGCTGACTTCAGGGGTGCACCCTACTAGTTCCCCCAGCCTCTCACCTCTATTTGCGGCCCCTACAGGCCTAGTGGAGCAGATAGCCTCTAAAGTGGCAAGCCTGGTCACTTTCCGGGTCCTCCTTCTTATGGGCTCCTATGGGCTCCTATAGGCTTCTATGGGCTCCTATGGACTCCTACTCCAATCCAAAAAGGCACTCCAGGGGTAAGGGGTCACTCACGGGTTAGATCAGCATGTAGGGGTTAAAGGTACAAAGAAGCGCTCCAATGTGTAGTAAAAAACAGGTTTATTGAAACAAAAATAATATCCACTCACATTTAAAGTTCTCTTGCATCAGCATAGATGAACTTCCGGTCGCGGCCGCAAACCAGAAGTAGAGCGATAGGCACCTGACTTCCTTCCTCCCTCACTAGTATCGTCACTAGCACACGTGACTTTGACAAAGTCACGTGTGCTAGTGACGATACTAGTGAGGGAGGAAGGAAGTCAGGTGCCTATCGCTCTACTTCTGGTTTGCGGCCGCGACCGGAAGTTCATCTATGCTGATGCAAGAGAACTTTAAATGTGAGTGGATATTATTTTTGTTTCAATAAACCTGTTTTTTACTACACATTGGAGCGCTTCTTTGTACCTTTAACCCCTACATGCTGATCTAACCCGTGAGTGACCCCTTACCCCTGGAGTGCCTTTTTGGATTGGAGTAGGAGTCCATAGGAGCCCATAGAAGCCTATAGGAGCCCATAGGAGCCCATAAGAAGGAGGACCCGGAAAGTGACCAGGCTTGCCACTTTAGAGGCTATCTGCTCCACTAGGCCTGTAGGGGCCGCAAATAGAGGTGAGAGGCTGGGGGAACTAGTAGGGTGCACCCCTGAAGTCAGCACAGAGCACTGCCTGCACGGATCATCACTGTGATCAACACAAAGATTCCTGAATATTTCTACTCACCTTCACTTATTCCAGAGCATTATGCTCTTCATTGTTCCAGATTGTGGACTTTATCGTTTATTTTCCGCCATTTTTTTCTTTACAAGCTGGGACTTGTAGTGCACCAAATTTTATTTTTATTTTTTAAAAATTTTTTTCAGCGATATTATTGTTTTGGTATCATCTGATTATACCATACCTACAGTGACACACTCTTTTCATCTGTATGGTCACTTTGTCATTATTTTGGATATTTCTGCACATTCAATCATTAATTTCCCTTGCAATTTCCTTGCAATTCCCTTGCACTTTCAGAATCAATTTATCGGTTCTCTATTGGTTCTTTATTCACATATTTTGCACGTTGCACTGTGCACCTTTTATTGCTAGAAGATTTCGTGTTCACTATTTTTAACCCAACTCCATCATCATTTTTACCCCAGCACATATATTTATTTTCAGCACGGTTATTTTAGCACCATCACTTTTATTGAACATTTTTTCATTTTATACACACGTCTTATATTTATTCAATATTTTATGTGTATTGCTATTAAGGAATTTTATCTATTTAGTTCATTATTTTATGTTTTTATATATCTATTTATGTGAAAGGTCACTCATCTTTCGGATACTCTGAGCTTTGCAAACTGGTCATTTTAGATTATTTTTAGATTATTTATTGATTTACATAAGGGTTAGCGCCACATACCCTCTTCATTCAATTTTACCTTTACAAGTGTGAGATCACTTATATGTTGGCTGCTTTCCTTTTCCATTTTTCTCCTTATTTGATTTAATAGTTTTTGGTTGAGCGCACTGGTTACCCCTATTATCTAAACAGGCTGCATTGTTGGTCAATTTAATGGCTGCAGATGGGCACTGAGCAGGGTGCATTGGTGGGCAATTTAGAGGCTACAAATGGGCACTGAGCAGGGTGCATTGATGAGCTGTGACCCTAATTTTGCTTTAAAGTTCTTTATTTAAAATGTCATTTTTTTCTTTACACTTGCTCCTAAAATTGCGTGTTATACACCTGTACGTGTTATACTCCGATAAATACAGTACTTATTTATTGTATAGTATGGTGTGGTATGGTATAGTATAGTGTGGTATAGTATCCACTTGCTTACTGTGCACTTAAACACCCTTCCTGCCCAGACCAATTTTCAGCTTTCAGTGCTCTCGCACTTTCAGTGACAATTGCGCGGTCATGCAATGCTGTAACCAAATGATTTTTTTATCATTTTGTTCGCACAAATAGAGCTTTAGTTTGGTGGTATTTATTCGCGACTCCGTTTTTAATTTTTTGCGATATAAGCGAAAACATAGCGGAAATTTTGAAAAAAAACAATATTTTCTCCTTTCTTTTTTAAAAGAAATCCAATAAAATCTAATTTTGTCATAAATTTAAGCCAAAATGTATTCTGCTACATGTTTTTTGTAAAAAAAATTCCGTTAAGTGTTTAATAATTGGTTTGCGTGATCACGGACATATGTACGCAAATGATCATGTACAGATGTGTGCAGGTGATCACGGACATTTGTGTGCAGATGATCATTGGCACATGTTATTTTACTGGGACATATGTGAGGGACATGTGTTTTTATTATTTGGGGACATGTGTGTTTTGGGGACATGTGTGTTTTACTGTGGGGACATGTGTGTTTTACTGTGGGGACACTACACTGGTGATCAGTGAGTAAAAAGCTGTAAAAAAACAGCTAATACTCACTGATCACCAGCCGGCTGCAGCGATCCGCTCTCCTCTCCTCTCCTCACGACGACTTCCGTGTGAGGAGAGGAGAGCCGATTGCCTAGCAACCGGCTGTTTGTTTACATCACATGATGGCTGTGATTCGACACGGCCGTCATGTGATCAGGAGGGCCAATCACCGAGCCCTCCTGCCGATCCGAGATGCGCCGTGTCCGGGTGACACGGCCGAATCGGGATCACGCCGCTACGCGGGCACGTGCGTGCGCGATCCCTCTACTTCTGAAGGACGTTCCGGAACGTCCATTCAGAAGTAGACGGCTCCCACCCGGCCGTATATGTACAGTGGCCGGGTGGGAAGTAGGTATACACCCTGTTCCAAATTATTATGCAAATTCTATTTCAGTGTCACAAAGATTAAAGCGGGGTTCCACCCTAAAGTGGAACTTCCGCTCATCGGAACCCCCCCTCCATTGGCACCTTTCAGGGGGGAGGGGGTGCAGATACCTGTCTAAGACAGGTATTTGCACCCACTTCCAGGCATAGACTCCCACGGGAGTCTATGCCTCTTCCTGTCCCACCGCGCTGTCTGCTGGGACACACACGGGTCCCAGAGACAGCGCGGAGCATTCCTATTTCATTGCACGACTCGCGCATGCGCAGTAGGGAACCGGGAAGTGAAGCCGCAAGGTTTCATCTCCTGATTCCCATACCCAAGATGGGGGCGCCAGCATCCGAGGACCGAGGGACGGTTCGGCCTCTGGTGCCGACATCGCTGGACCCTGTGACAGGTGAGTGTCCTTATTTTAAAAGTTAGCAGCTGCAGTATTTGTAGCTGCTGACTTTTAAAAAAAAAAATTTTGCCGGACTCCCTCTTTAAGGCTACACTGGAGCTCCTAAACGGCCGTTTTTTGGAGTTTGGGCGTTTTTTTTTTTTTTTTAAAAGCCCATAAACTCCACTCTATGTTATCCTATGTGTCCATGTACACATGGGCGTTGTTGGACATTTATCAGCAGTGGAGTTTCTAGGCTGTTTTCTGAACGCCATAAAATCGCATTCAGGAGCAGTACTGGAAACGCCAGACACTGGTAAAATGTGTTAAACTAGGGTTAACGCTGTAAAAAGAGCGTTTAGCATCATTCGGCCTTTCTCTGCCTCTCACCCTATGGGAGAGTCGGATCATCATAAGATGCTGAGGATGAAAGAGAAACCCGCCAAAATGAAAAAAAAAATTGGCGTGGGGTTCCCCCTCGGACAATACCAGACCATTCGGTCTGGTATGGATTTTAAGGGGAACCCTCTTCGCCGAAAAAACGGTGTGGGGTCCCCCTAAAAATCCATACCAGACCCTTATCCTAGCACGCAGCACGGCTGGTCAGGAAAGGGGGTGGGGACGAGCGAGCGCCCCCCCCCCCCCTCCAGAACCGTACCAGGCCGCATGCCCTGAATATGGGGGTAGGTGCTTCAGGGCTCCCAGAATTCGATAAGCCCCCCGCCCGCAGACCCCGACAACCAACGGCCAGCCAAAGATATTTGAAGCTGCTGGTGCCTCTGGAGTCCCACGGACATCAAGGTGAAGAGTCCTCCAGAGTCTTGCAACTGTGCATAAACCTTCCATTCGGCCACCACTAACCAATGCTCACAAGCAGAAACGGCTGCATTGGGCAGAAAAATACATGAAGACTAATTTTCAAACAGTCAGGGCTTCGACGTCAGCAAGGCGGTGGTGGAGTCATGTTTTGGGCTGGAATCATGGGAAGAGAGCTGGTCGGCCCCTTTAGGGTCCCCAAAGGTGAAAAGATGACCTCTGCAAACTATGTGGCGTTCCTGACTGACCACTTCCTTCCCTGATACAGAAGGAAGAACTATGCTTTGTGTAATAAAATCATCTTCATGCATGACAATGCACCGTCTCATCTCACCATCCCCATAGCATCAATGGCTGCTATGGGGATAAAATGAGAGAAAGTCATGGTTTGGCCTCCATCCTCCCCTGACCTCAATCCTATTGAGAACCTTTGGAGCATCCTCAAGCAAAAGATCTATGAGGGTGGGAGGCAGTTTACATCCAAACAGCAGCTCTGGGGGGCTATTCTGACATCTTGCAAACAAATTCAAGCAGGAACTGTCCAAAAACTCACAAGTTCAATGGATGCAAGACTTGTGAAGCTGCTATCAAATAAGGGGTCCTATGTTAAAATGTAACGTGACCTGTTAAAATGTTGTTCAAAGTTTGATTGAAATAGCTTTTGATTTCAGTAAATAGGCTGCAAACACAACAAATTACAATTATAAGTTCTTTACAACCTATAAAGTGTTTTGAAACTTACTGTGCATAATAATTTGGAACAGTGGAACATTTCAGATCCATCATGGCAGCGCTTGTTAGCGTGCATCCACTCACCTGCTGCCGCCACGTCCCTTACCTTGTTATGTCACTGCCGCATCACCAGCCGTCCCATTAAAGTGAATGGGACTGTCTGTGAGTCAACAGCAGGTCAGAGGAGGAGCCGCTGCGGGACAGAGATGACAGTTGCTCTTTAAAAATTATGATTTAAATCAAGTTGATTTAAATAAAGCCTTTTTACTAGTGATTTAAATCGTGATTTAAATTGACTTGATTTAAATCAAATCCATCCTGGAGCAGACACAGCCCGATCTCCTCTATGAGTGGTCAGATGTTAACAAACCGCCTGTCAGTTTACACCTAACTGCCATCTGATCCAATTCGCTAGATGGATGAGGAATGGATCCCCATCCGTTTGTTTTTTCTGGATTGGATTGGATGTCGGCAGGTGTAAACGTACATGTGTCCGTTTATATCCGTCGCTCCATAGAGAATAATGGAGGGTCCGATCGGGTTCGCCTGAAAACTGACAGGCCCACCCGTGTTAAAGGGGCCTTAACTAAATCTCAGGATCAGATGGACAGAAATGCAAATCAATTGGCTATATAGCTGTTTGCTGTGAGTTCAGCTTTAAAATGTCAAACCCATCTCTATTTTTTAATAAATCTGTTTTACTACAGTGTGATCTTGCATGATGTACAACAAATTGGCAGAACCTATATAGTGCTGCAGCAATTTCCCCCTGAATATATGCTGTCTCATTAGGATGACCGTGTCACTTACTGAGTTATTCCACTTACTTGAATATTAGGGTTTGGATACAGTGTAATGAGTTTCCTGTCTATCTTCAAAAATCTCTAAAAATAAAGATTTCTGTGTTCTGTATTAATGCACTATCCCCTGAGGTATCACGTGTAAGAGTCTATTTATACATCTTTTTACAGTAAATACAGATAAAAGGCTATTTATCACTTGCATTCAAGACTAAATGGATGGATCTGGAGAGGGAAAAAGCAGACCTATTAAAACATAATACCCATCATCAGACAAAAAATAAGAAAAACATAACACACACAAACTGAATGGAAACTTTTAAGTAGACACAGAGTGAAAATTACTCCTTTGGCATCAGGCACACACTGGGGTTGATTTACTAAAACTGGAGAGTGCAAAATGTGGTGCAGCTCTGCAGAGAAACCAATCAGCTTCAAGGTTTTACTGTCAAAGCTTATTTGAAGAAGTTGCAGTTATGCCGCGTACACACGATCGGAATTCTTGTCGGAAAAAACTCTGACGGTTTTTCCGATGGAATTCCGCTCAAGCTGTGTTGCCTACACACGATCACACCAAATTCGGATGGTCAATAACACAGTGGCAGAAAACAAGTTCGACAGCACTATAAAAGGGAAGTTTAATGCTTCTGAGCATGCGTCGAATTGTTTCCGAGCATGCGTCGGAATTTTGCGTGTCGGAATTGCATACACACGATCGGAAAATCCGATAGAAAGGTTTTCCACCGGAAAAATTGAGAACAGGTTCTCAATTCAAAGTCCGGCGGAAATTCCGACAGAAAAAGACCGTTGGGCATACACACGGTCGGAAAATCCGATGAAAAGCTCCCATCGGACTGTTTCCATCGGAAATTCCGACCGTGTGTACGCCGCATTAGAAGCTGATTGGTTACCATGTACAGCTGCACCACATTTTGCACACTCCAGTTTTAGTAAATCAATGTTTATTATCCTCATCCCTGACATTAATCAAGCATGAACACTGAGTGGAAGAAAATAGTGGTTATGTTGAAAAAATAAGTCTTACGTGCGACGAGTTGAATAATTATTTAGAAACTCCTTAGATGAGGATCATAATCCAAAATGAGTTTAGAATCTGAATTCACTTCATTATAAAATCGTGTTCTAATAATAAAAAAAAAGTCTTATGGAACCTTCTAATATCCAATCATTGCATGTGTTAGCAACACCTTAATGTCATCAAGATATATCCCTAAACCTGTGGGTCTGTATTACTAACACAAACAATAGGCAGAAATCATTGTAATATGCTTGTATTGTGGGTTCACATGGCTGCACAGCACTTGGGACCCCTGGACATATCTAGCTCACTGTATACTGATGTTCTAGTTTGTTGTGCTTCTTGAACATCTACATAATGCTGCTTTTGTGCTTTCAGTTGGATAAAGGGGTCTAAGTGATGGATGTGTCAATATTATACCTGACATTAAGAAAAAAGAAAATCTAATGTAACTGGGCACATTTGTAAAAAATATACTAAGCAATTTGCACAGTGAAAGAAAGTGCAGCTATATTGAACGAAGCCTATTTTATATGCCTTTATAATGTTTTTTCATGACAATGAAATGTACCATTTGCAACAATCTTAATTGTTATGTTCTCTTTTGATAAAATAAAAAAAATATGGATAAAAAAATAAATAAAGTTCAGCTATATTAGTTCTGTGCAGCTAGGGCAAAAATGTATGTTATTAGGCTATGTCCTGTGCTGGTCGAATGTTTTTCTTTGATTTAGAACAGAAAATACTTATTTCGGCCATTAATTGGCGCTAAGTATGATAGGAAATGTGTCTAAAAGAAAAGGTGTAAAGGAGGCTGTAATGTAGGCAGTGTATGCTTAACCACTGGCCCCGGACCATTTGGCTGGTTTCGGCACTGATTCGACACTGCGTCAATTTAACTGACAATTGCGCAGTCGTGCGACGTGGCTCCCAAACAAAATTGACGTCCTTTTTTCCCACAAATAGAGCTTTCTTTTGGTGGTATTTGAGCACCGCTGCAGTTTTTATTTTTTACGCTATAAACAAAAAAAGAGCGACAATTTTGAAAAAAACACAAAATGTTTTACTTTTTGCTATAATAAATATCCCCAAAAAACATAAAAAAAGTTTTTTTTCCTTAGTTTAGGCCAATACGTATTCTTCTACATATTTTTGGTAAAAAAAAAAAACGCAATAAGCGTTTATTGATTGGTTTGCGCAAAAGTTATAGCGTCTACAAAATAAGGGATAGTTTTATGGCATTCTTATTAGTAATTTTTTTTTAGTAGTAGTAATGGCGGCGATCTGCAATTTTTATCGTGACTGTGACATTATGGAGGACAGATTGGACACTTTTGGCACTATTTTGGGACCATTCACAATTATACAGCAATCAGTGTGATTAAAAATGCATTGATTACTGTGTAAATGTGACTGGCAGTGAAGGGGTTAACCAGGAGGGGGCGCTGCAGGGGTAAGTGTGTCCTAGGGAGTGAGTCTAACTGTGGGGGGGAGGGGCTATGTGTGACACGACACTGATCACAGGAAGTGGTTATTAGTGTCATTAGGCAGAACGGGGAAATGCTTGTTTACATCAGCATTTCCCCTTTCTTACTCTCCGTGAGACGATCGCGGGTATCCCCGCGGACATCGATCACACTCACAGAGCTCGCGGCAGGGGCGCACACGCTACCGCACATCGGCAAATTTAAAGGGACGTACCTGTACGCCCATTTGCCTGTCCGTGCCATTCTGCCGACGTAAATGTTTGTGCGGCGGTCGACAAGCGGTTAATGTCGTTTTATCTCTATATGATATGCACATGTACACTAACTACCGCCCGCAGTAAATTCCCGTGGCACGGGCAGGCTGGTTGTGTGACCATTGCACCGGGATACACACACACGTCATTTAAAAAATGATACCCACAGGGGTTGATTTACTAAAGCTGGAGAGTGCGAAATCTGGTGCAGAAACCAATCAGCTTCCAGTTTTCGTTGTCAAAGCCTATTTGAACAAGCCGAAGTTTGAAGCTGATTGGCTACCATGTATATCTGCCCCACATTTTGCACTCTCCGGTTTTAGTAAATCAACCCCCACAGTGTCACCATTGCTTTATAGTTATAGAGGTAGTCAAAGTAAAGACCCTGCAAAGCTATAGCCCATTTAATTTTAATTTTATACTGCTGGAAAGTTACAGTTTAACAAAATGATAGACACTAAATTACTGTATTTTTGGTAAATGTACATATGTATAACCAGTCACATGATTCCATTTAGGCATAACAGCTAAAGAATTTCCTTACTCATTTATAATATGGTATTAGATTTTTTAAATTTATATATATATTCAAAATATATTATATATTTTTTAATTTATTTGTATATATATATATATATATATATATATATATATATATATATATATATATATATATATATATATATATTATAATAATTTCTTATATTATTGCTTATTTCCATTTTACGGAACAACATTTTTTACACCATCCTTTGTTAAAGTGAAACAACACTAGATGGCAATGTGCTCAAGGATTCCTTAAAGGCTGAGCAGGTTTGTTGTACCTTTGCTGTATTGAAACTCTCTATTTAAAAGAGAATTACAAGAAAATGTCTTCCATTTTAGATAGCTACAGTATATCAGTTGACAAAGAATTACACATGAATTTGTCAGTTTACAGATTACTGCCACCAAACATGCACTTGGTTTGGAACACTTTAGTATTACATAACCAAAGGAAAGATGTACTGCTGGTTAGATTTCATAAGAAAACCTACATAAGGTTTAAAATAAATCCCAGAAATGGAGATCACAGGCAAGGAGACAGTTTTTTTAAAACATTTTTAAGGAGGGACCCTACAGAGTTCGATATTATATAGTATTAGGATTGTAAGCACAGGTTATAGAGCCCCCATAGCATGATTTTCATGCGGTTCCCCGGGAATCTCCCTGCTGCCATACATAAAGTATGTCCAAAGCAAGGCCAAGTAGCAGGAGAACTGTCAGCACAGTCATTACATTAGGCAGGCCACACACGATTCAAATCTCGGCCGGCTCAGCAGGAACCAGCTGAAATTCAAACTGTGTATGGTCAGTAAGGATGAGCCCGGTGTTCGATTCGAACCCATGTTCGAATCGAGCACCGGGTGTTCGCTCGCTCGGCGAGCCCAGAACTATTGGGGCCGCTCGCATCAAATTCGTGTGATGCGAGCGGCCCCGCAATGCATTGCGGCCCGCGCAGTGCAATGCTGGCTGATGATTGGCCAAGCATGCACTGTGACCCCGCATGCTTGGCCAATCACAGCGCCGGCAGCGAGGAGAGCCATAATTGGCTACAGGCAGGATGCCTGTAGCCAATTATAGCTCAGGGGCTTTAGTACACGCCCCACGGTATAAGAGGCCGCCGCGCCGGCGGCCTCGCATATTATGTTTCAGACAGTGTCAGCGTGTCAGTGTGCTGCTGACTGCTGACAACAATATGTGCTTTATTTCTGGGGATATGTGTGTGCATGCTGTTAGAACAGCATTGCAGTATCACATCTGGGGGGTGTCTATAGGTGGCCTGTGAAGGGGGGCAGGTTTCCTGTGCTTAGAACTTTCCCTGCAAAAAAGTGTCATTTTTGCAGGAAGAAAGCTATTTAAATCACTCGCGGCTAATGAATTGATGGCTCCTGTAACACAGAGAGCTGTCATTCATTAATAAAAAACCAAAAAAAAAGTGTAGGGGTCAGCCCAAATTCAATAACCAGGCCCTTCAGGTCTGGGATGGATATTAAGGGGGATCCCAGCCAAAAAAAAAAAAAAAAAAATGGCGTAGGGTCCCCCTCAAAATCCATACCAGACCCTTGAGGTCTGGTATGGATTTTAGGGGAACCCTAGCCAAAAAAAATGGCGTGGGGTCCCCCTCAAAATCCATACCAGACCCTTATCCGAGCACGCAACCTGGCAGGCCGCAGGAAAAGAGGGGGGGACGAGAGCGGCCCCCCCTCTCGCCTGAACCGTACCAGGCCACATGCCCTCAACATTGGGAGGATGCTTTGGGGGTCTAAGACCCCTAAAGCACCTTGTCCCCATGTTGATGAGGACAAGGGCCTCTTCCCCACAACCCTGGCCGGTGGTTGTGGGGGTCTGCGGGCGGGGGGCTTATCGGAATCTGGAAGCCCCCTTTAACAAGGGGACCCCCAGATCCCGCCCCCCCCCCCTGTGTGAAATGGTAAGGGGGTACAAAAGTACCCCTACCATTTCACCAAAAAGTGGCAAAAATGGTAAAAATGACAGGAGACAGTCTTTGACAATTCCTTTATTAAAATCTTCTTTCTTCTTTCTTCATCCTTCGGTTTCTTCATCTTCTCCTTCCTTCATCTTCTTCCATCTTCTTCTTCCATTTTCTTCTTCCTCCGATCCGCTTCTTCTTGCGCTGGTCTTCTCGTCCTTCTCGTCCGGCATCTTCTTCCGTCGGCGTCGGCGTCGGTGTCTCTGTCTCTTCTTGGGCCGCTCCGCGCAATGGGAGGCTCCCGCTGTGTGAGGCTCCGCTCCGTCTGACAGGTCTTTTATAATGGAGGGCACCTGGTGACCCCGCCCCCTCTGACGCACAGGGACGTCATGGGGAATTCCATGATGGCTTTCCCCATGACGTCAGAGGGGGGCGGGGTCACCAGGTGCCCTCCATTTTAAAAGACCTGTCAGATGGAGCGGAGCCTCACACAGCGGGAGCCTCCCATTGCGCGGAGCGGCCCAAGAAGACACCGACACCGACGCCGACGGAAGAAGATGCCGGACGAGAAGGACGAGAAGACCAGCGCAAGAAGAAGCGGATCGGAGGAAGAAGAAAATGGAAGAAGAAGATGGAAGAAGATGAAGGAAGGAGAAGATGAAGAATCCGAAGGATGAAGAAAGAAGAAAGAAGATTTTAATAAAGGAATTGTCAAAGACTGTCTCCTGTCATTTTTACAATTTTTGCCACTTTTTTGGTGAAATGGTAGGGGTACTTTTGTACCCCCTTACCATTTCACACAGGGGGGGGGGGCCGGGATCTGGGGGTCCCCTTGTTAAAGGGGGCTTCCAGATTCCGATAAGCCCCCCGCCCGCAGACCCCCACAACCACCGGCCAGGGTTGTGGGGAAGAGGCCCTTGTCCTCATCAACATGGGGACAAGGTGCTTTAGGGGTCTTAGACCCCCAAAGCATCCTCCCAATGTTGAGGGCATGTGGCCTGGTACGGTTCAGGCGAGAGGGGGGGCCGCTCTCGTCCCCCCCTCTTTTCCTGCGGCCTGCCAGGTTGCGTGCTCGGATAAGGGTCTGGTATGGATTTTGAGGGGGACCCCACGCCATTTTTTTTTGGCTAGGGTTCCCCTTAAAATCCATACCAGACCTCAAGGGTCTGGTATGGATTTTGAGGGGGACCCTACGCCATTTTTTTTTTTTTTTTTTGGCTGGGATCCCCCTTAATATCCATCCCAGACCTGAAGGGCCTGGTTATTGAATTTGGGGGGACCCCTACGCTTTTTTTTTTTCATTTTTTTTATTTTTTATCAATGACTTTTTTTTATGAATGAGTTTCAATGAATCACTGTTCTCTGTGTTACGGGAGCCGTGAATTAACATTAGCCGCGAGTGATTTTAAATAGCTTTTTTACTTTCAAAAATGACACTTTGCGCAGAGACAGTTCTAAACACGGGAAACATGCGCCCCTTTACAGGCATACTATAGACACCCCCCAGGTACGAAATTTAAAGGAATATTACACTTTTATTGTTTCAATTTAAGCATTATTAAAATCACTGCTCCTGAAAAAACGGCCGTTTTTAAAAAAAAATTTTGCATTGATACATGTCCCCTGGGGCAGGACCCAGGTCCCCAAACACTTTTTATGACATTAACATGCATATTAGCCTTTAAAATGAGCACTTTTAATTTCGAACGTTCGCATCCATTATAACTAATAGGGTTCTAAAGCTCGCACGGACTTTAGGTCCGTTCGCGGGTTCTGGTGCGAGCCGAACGGGGGGGTGTTCGGCTCATCCCTAATGGTCAGGCTGAAAGTACCAAGTTGATCGATCAACCAACTCTGGTACAACCAGCATGACCTCATTTTACCTGCTATAGCCACTAGCAATAATCACCGTCTTCTCCGGTGGGGACAGCTTCCCCCGCCCTCCCGCCAGGAGAAGACAATGGCCCGGGATTTCTGCATCAACACTGTCTGTGTTAATGGGGAATCAAGCAAAATTCTTTCCTGCAACCCGTGGTTGCAGGAAAGAAATTTGCTCCATGTATGGCTGCCCTTATTCGGTACAAGGGCTGCAGACAAAAGTTATCGAGAAGAGGGGAGAAGGGAAGCAATGCAGGCAAATCACTTTTACCATACATTTTCCAGCTAACCACTCTGTTCTTAGTAGCTCACTAGTCTTTATCAGCATATTGGATTTCAGGATCTAAGTATAAATTATAAGCTTCACCATCACAGCAAGCAAGTTCTTTTAAACAATTCCTTTTTTATTTTTATAATAAAGACATTTACATCGTCAAACAACATTTAGCATCCCATCTTATTGCACTATGGGGCTAAACACCATATACTGGGTTATATAAAAAAACAGTTCCAATACAAATATATTCCCCCTATTTAGTCTAGCACCCCCCATTCTCCCACCCCTTTAAGCCCCTCCCCCTCCCCTTGGTCAAGCCCTAATTTACTATATCACCGACCCATATATCGCAATCCCAACCCCCCCCCCCACCGGCGCCCCCGAGCAACCTTGCAGGAGGGAGCCGGGGGGGGGGGGAGCAAGGGGAGAGGCGGCGGGGAAGAAAAGAAAAGGAGCGGGAGGGAAGGGAAAAAAAAAAAAAAAGGGAAGGACAAAAATTAAACCTAAATAGAGCCTCGATAAAAGTAAAACTAAAATGTCACTCTCTATCTACGGAAGTTGTCGTCCAAGGTCCCCATACCCTTAGGAAGCAAGTTCTAACAGAGGTGGTTTAGTAGTAAGTTAGAAAAAACAAAAAGGACACTCACACTGACAGCGCGAGGGAGTAGGCGGTAAAGCGGCGCTAGTTTTAGAGGCGCTTTACCATTGTTTTAGAGGAGCTTTTCAGGCACTAGCAGGATGCTTTTAACCCCCCTGCTAGTGACTGAATAAAAGGTTAAAAGCGCCTGCAAAGCGCCACTGCCGCTCCTAAAGCGCCCCAAGATGCTGCTTCCAGGACTTTTTTTTAATGTCCTGCCACTGCAGCACCCCAGTGTGAAAGCACTCTGGCTTTCACACTGGGATTGCAGATGATGCATTTTTCAGGTGCTTTACAGGCGCTATTTGTAGCGCTAAATCGCCTGAAAAATGCCTCCAGTGTGAAAGGGGTCAAAGAGTGATTTTGTAGTAATAATAATGACCATCAGAATAATGTAATGACATATTTGTTGGTACTTCTGTACACAATTATGCTAAGTTTACACTAGCTTCAAAAGCATGCGTTTCATGAGCATTTTTGAAGCTCCACAAACAGCTGTCAAATTTGTGTGCATTTGCAGCACTCAGTGTTGTTCACATGGTTGCGTTAGCAATTATCACAATGGTGCATTGCATCAAAATTAACCCGACATGTGCTGTTTGTCAGGCTTTGCTGCTCTCCAAACTTTGATGTCAATGTAAACGCTCTACAAATGCTTCACAAACCCCCTATGGCATTTACAGCGATTTTTGAGATGCGATTAGAAAGTGTTATTAGCTGATATGATAATACAAAAATCCATACAAAAAAAACAACACAGAGGGAGCATCTGGCAAGTTTTTTTTCTAAAAAGCAATGCAAACACATTAAAATGCACCATTAACACATCTTAATGCATTAGGTACATTAATGACGGGCGCTTAGATTTCTTTGCACGTCTAAATGAGCTTTTGCTTTATAACTTTAATACAAACTTCTGGAAACAGTTTTTTTTTTTCCAGAAATACAAAGTTTAGTTTTTGGTTGTGGAGACACTGTGGCATTTTTACAACCTAGGAAAGATTAGGCATACAGGGTGGATTTACTAAAACTACAAATACAAAATCTAGTGCAGCTCTGCATAAAAAACAATCAGCTTCCAGGATTTTTTGTTAAAGCTTAATTGAACAAGCCAAAGTTACAGTATCTCACAAAACCCCTCACATTTCTGTAAATATTTTATTATATCTTTTCATGTGACAACACTGAAGAAATTACACTTTGCGACAATGTAAAGTAGTGCGTGTACAGCTTGTATAACAGTGTAAATTTGCCGTCCCCTCAAAATAACTCAACACACAGCCATTAATGTCTAAATGGCTGGCAACAAAAGTGAGTACACCCCTAAGTGAAAATGTCCAAATTGGGCTCAAAGTGTCAATATTTTGTGTGGCCACCATTATTTTCCAGCACTTCCTTAACCCTCTTGAGCATCAGAGTTCACCAGAGCTTCACAGGTTGCCGCTGGAGTCCTCTTCCACTCCTTCATGATGACATCACAGAGCTGGTGGATGTTAGAGACCTTGCACTCCTCCACCTTCCTTTTGAGGATGCCCTACAGATGCTCAATAGGGTTTAGGTCTGGAGACATGCTTGGCCAGTCCATCGCCTTTAGTCTCAGCTTCTTTAGCAAGGCGGTGGTCATCTTGGAGGTGTGTTTGGGGTCGTTATGTTGGAATACTGCCCTGTGGCCCAGTCTCCGAAGGGAGGGGATCATGCTCTGCTACAGTATGTCACAGTACATGTTGGTATTCATGGTTCCCTCAATGAACTGTAGCGCCCTAGTGCCGTCAGCACTCATGCAGCCGAAGACCATGACACTCCCACCACCATGCTTGATTGTAAGCAAGACAAACATGTCTTTGTACTCCTCGCCTGGTTGCCACCACAACACATGCTTGACACCATCTGAACCAAATAAGTTTATCTTGGTCTCATCAGACCACAGGGCATGGTACCAGTAATCCATGTCCTTAGTCTGCTTGTCTTCAGCAAACTGTTTGCAGGCTTTCTTGTGCATCATCTTTAGAAGAGGCTACCTTCTGGGATGACAGCCAGGCGTATAGTCTGAGTACTGACAGGCTGGCCCCCCACCACTTCAACCTCTGCAGCAATGCTGGCAGCACACACATGTCTATTTCCCAAAAACAACCTCTGGATATGACGCTGGGAATGTGCATTAAACTTCTTTGGTCGACCATGGCGAGGCCTGTTCTGAGTGGAACCTGTCCTGTTAAACCGCTGTATGGTCTTGCCTGCAGACCGAAGGCAATCAGCCGTATTGTGCTTCTGGATGTTTGGTAGTGTGAAAGTGAGAGGCTGCGGCGTGTGGCCGTGTGACCCTGATACAGGAAGTGCTCCTTCCTGTATCAGGGTCACACGGCCACATGGTGCAGCTGCTCACTTCCACTCTACCAAACATCAAGAAGCACAATATGGCTGCAGCCTGGTAGGAGACACTACACAGCTACAGTGCAGGTGAATCGCTCGGAATAACCCAGCAACGTCGTGGATATCCACCCATAGATCCTTGACTGCAATACCAAAAACAACTAAGAGATGGCCCTACAACTATACAGCATCCCTACGGTGCTAAGAGTGCTGAGAAGGATAACCTCTACAGCGAAAGAGAATTCGCCTGCAATACTATACCACATATGTAGTGCTATACTACCCATCCAGCTTCCTCTATCTATTTTTATTTAAATTTAAACACAGACTAGATTTGGCTCTCTAAAGCTCTGACGAAGAAACGCGTTAGCCAATCATTCAAGTATCCCTTCTGTGGATAACATAGCATATCAATCTACTAAGTGTCTAACATTGCTTTTATTCATATGAACAAATACATAGTATCTCTTTGTATATACCCATTTTGTTTATAATAAACTCCTTGTTTCAATGATTCATGCAACAACCCACGCACCTTTCTTTTCCTTCTTTACAACATGTAAAACCCACCCTCTCATTAATGCTACACCAATACCTTTCAGAGAAGCCTGCCTTAAATATAAAACTTCATCTATCCCAGGTCCCCTGACGCTGATACGTCAAAATTCGGACTTTCCACCAGGCATGTCCGCCTCTTTTCTCTTAGACATCTGGCCGTATCCCAATGTCCACGCAGAACAATTTTTTCATAGAGGCCGTCTCCTTCCTTACTCTGCAATCACTTTTTTTCCCAGAAGATAAATCAGTCATTCCCTTTCTGGTCCTACATCCAAATCCGACACATCCTGGACAGATCCCAAGCCAGAACTGACTGGTCCCGACAGCCTACACCATTCGAATCAATTTGTTTAAGACAAGAACCCCAAAGACACCTAATCTCTAATATTTATGCTATGCTTTTTGTCGACCATGACCCTAAATCTAATATAGCAAGCCGTAGATGGGAACAGGAACTATCCCTAGATCTCTCAAAACCTCAGTGGGAAAATATCTACATGGATTAAACTATGGGCCTTGAAACAAGAGATTATTATTTTATCTTAGTTTGCTTGCTATCCACAGCTTAGTTAATGATTGTAACGTGTTTACCAGATGTATGACACTAGTACCATTGCGTGTGTCATACTATACTTTACGACTACTTCAACAAGATACTTTCCACTGTTCATTGTTATTACAGTGGCTGTGTCGGCAACTATGTTTATTGCTGTATACTTTCTCTTAAAACTCAATAAAAATTGATTGGAAAAAAAAAAGCTCTATCCACTTAAAATACTAATTTAAAAAACGCATTGGAAACACGCCTTAATAACACATGTCAACACACAAAGGGAATGCACTTTGATGCAAGACAACACACCTGCCTAACGCTACAAAAAAAGCCCCTCTACACACACACACCTAAATGGACCCTAAGGGTTCCTGCTATTCAATGCTCTTTACAATTATGAGCAGAGCTGCTGCTCTGCTTCTTGTTTCAAATTGAGGCTAGAAATTGGGATTCCTGAAGAGGTTCAATTAGATTGAGGCACTGTTCAGGTATTCTGACAGCCAGCGGCGCCAGCTATCAGGATACAAATGCCCGGCAGGGGGGATTCATCCATCCTCCTTGCTAGTGTGGATGAAGCAATCAACATGTGTGTATGTGTATAGCCAGCTATACTAAAGTACAAAGTGTGGTAATGTGTATTAAAGTAGCTTTTAAAGCTTGATCTTGCTGCTGCAGTGCTGAAACACAGTGCTGCTTTCTGTATATAGCGCAAGCTACTAGAGTATATTTGAGAAGACACCAGTTCGTTCTGGCATACAAAAATTGGTTTGGTCCAAGCTGACCCAAATTATTTTGGTGACAGGAAACCTGGAATTCTCTTTTAAAGTGTAACTATGGCCAAACCCAAACATGGCACACTATGTAGCCTGTCAGTAGCATTAACTCTAAAGTGTTTTTTGCTTTTTATTACCAGTTGATTTCACCAGTAGATCTGTTATTTTTTCACTTCCTTTAACAAATCAAGCTGTTCAGCAAAGGTTTCAGTTACATACACAGGGGTTCTTCCTGCCCACCCTACATCAGTACTTTGTTTATAGTTGAAGATCTTCTATTCTCTCTCAATTCCAGCACTCCCAGAATTTTAGGATGTTCTAAAAATAGAAGAGCACCATTTAGAAAGATGGGAGAATGGATTTCCAGGAGAAACTGCTGTGTACCAATGGTCAATGTGCATGTTTAACCTACCAGGTACAGAGTGGTAACATTCTCACATTTGAAAACGTATGTGGAAGCCGCACTGTCTTGCCAAGACCCCTGTGTAAAGTGCGGTTCCAACGCTAATATTTGAGAATCTCCATAACGTAGCATATAAAGTAGAGGATAAATTCAAGTGCTTGTAAAGGCTGAATGTAATGAACACACAGAGCGGGGCTCAGGAGAGAGCACATACGTGTGCCCCTATAGCGAGCAGCTTGCTATGGGAGCACTCGGAGAAGAGGAGGGGTCAGAAGCACCAGCAGGAGACCCAAGAAGGAGGATTGGGGCTGCTCTGTGCAAACCCATTGTACAGGTACACTAAAAGCCCAGCAAAGAACACCGATGGCAGTTGAAGGCGTCCAATGTGTCCCCACACCAATTAAAGGAAGCAAGCTATAAAAAAAAATGGCATGAAGAAAGGGGGGCGCAACAGTTCAGCCCTGGCTTCAACTCCTTTTGGTGACTTAATTTCCCCAGTCCACACTGGTTAGCATGAGACTTCCTGTTGCAACAGGGCGCCCGTGCATCCATCCACTATCACTGACCTGCATCCTGACCTGCATCCAGCCGGCGGAGCCTGCAGGATGGCTGGATATGAATACACAGATAGCAATACAAGCTGACAGGAGTTCTAATCCCCCTCCACTCAATCCAAAGCTAAGGGCACTTTCACACTCACAGAGCCCGGGCGTTGGCGGTAGCGCTAGCGGGGCTTTTTTTGTACACCGCTCCTAAAGCTCCTCAAAGAAGCTGCTAGCACTACTTTTCTTGACGCCCCCTGCCAGCGCACCGCTCCAGTGTGAAAGTCCTCGGGCTGTGAATTATATGACACAGCAGTGCCTACTCACAGGGCATAGTAAATATTTGTCACAGAATTTGAGGAAGTAAATGACTTTTCACAAAGTAGGTTTACAAACTTCTAGAGCAATCAGATTAATAAGTGTAGGCTAGAAATAATTAAATAAAAGGTTTAAATGAATATATGATTTCACATTTTGACCAGAGATAACACTTTAAAAATAGTTGTGACTTGTTACCCAAGTGTATGGATTAGCCACTGCTTGGAAATAAATATGTTATATAAGTGTAAACTATTGTAACTACAAATGGTCTAGGCTATTTTCACAAGAAAGTGAACCCCGGTAACCAGAAAGACTTCCCATGTCATCGCAAAGACTAGATGTTAGAGAGACTATTCTGTTAAGGAGGAATGATAATAGTGCAGGAAACTGATGCAAGTGCAAAGCAGACCTACACTCACCGGGCCACTTTATTAGGTACACCTCTTGCTAGTACCGGGTTGGGCCCCCTTTTGCCTTCAGAACTGCCTTAAAGCGGGAGTAAACCCGCTCACACTTTTTATATGCACCTGTAAGGGAATAGGCATAATGAGCTAGTATGCACCGCAAAATACAAAATGAAAATTCACAGGGATCTGGTCAGTAAAATTTTCTTCCAGCAGAGGTCCGTTTGTGTTATGATTTAGGTCGTTCACATCACAGCCTTCCGTGCATGTCACAGTCCCCCCCAACCATTAGGCCTTTATGGTGAAATGTAGGGTTCTACTGTGTGGGCACTTGTTAGTGTGAGGTCCAGGAACTGACGTGGTGCAGAAAAACATATATCTCTGCACAAAAGTGAACGAGCCCTTACACCAGTGTCCTCAGCCCCCCTCTTCACATTACAGTCCCCCCTTTTACATCAGTGCCCCCAGTCCTTCCTTCACATCGCAGGCTCCCCCTTTACATGTTTCCTAGACCACCCCTTCACAACACATCCCCCCCTTTTACATCACAGACTGCCCTATCACAGACCCCTCCCCATCACAGACTCCCCCAATCACAGACCCCCATCACAGACCCCCCCCAATCACAGAACCCCTTCCTCTCAGACTGTTACATCAAAGACCCCCATCACAGAACCCCCTTTACATCATTGCCCTCAGTCCCTCCTTGGTGCACCACGCATTGTGTTGCACTGCAATGCAGCTGGGTTGGAAAGGTGTGTCGGGGTAAAATAAAAAATGAATGGCATCACAGTGCACCAACATGCATATCACATTTTTTACAACAGTGTGAACCTAGCCTTAAGCTGACACATATAAACTTGGTAATTAATGCAGGTATATATTTATTAAAAATCATTAAATGCATTTGGTGCATAATGGTAACAACCAACGCACATTCAGAATAGTGAAGCAGAAATTGGGAAACAGGCTGGATATCAGGGCATGTGACAAGCATACATAGTCATAAAACAAGCTGGTAGTCAGGGGAGATGGCAGACTAAAGTAGAATCCAGGGGAAATCTATGAAATAGTTTTTAATCGTGTTTTTTCTGCCATATTGGCTGACTGAAAGGAGACAGAATCAGGTTTTCCATAAATGCTGTACAGGTAAGCCGATACTCAGTGACAGGCACACTCACAGCGCTGCGGTAGTTCATTGAGAACTACAGGCCAACAGCCAGTAAGGATGTTGGGTCTTTTAGTTCATTCAGACACATGGAGCACCCCCCTAATTACTTACCTGAGCCCCATTTCTCTCCAGAGATGTCCATGAATGTCTAAGCCATCCGGGACACTCCTCCTGCTTAGCTGAGACACAGCAGTGGCGCCATTGTCTCCCGCGGCTGTTAATCAGCCAATCAGGGGATATAGGGGGCGGGGCTGGGTCTCCGTGCCTGAATGAACACACAGAGCTGTGACTCGGCTCCAGTGCCCCCATAGCAATCTGCTGACTATGGGGCACTCGACAGGAGGGAGGGGCCAGGAGCAGTAAAGAGGGACCCAAGAAGAGGAGGATCTGGGCTGCTCTGTGCAAAACCAACTGCACAAAGGAAGTAAGTATAACATGTTTGTTTTTTTTTTTTTTTAAAACATGCCTTTACGAAAACTTTAGTGCTAAAAATATGCACTGTTACTGTACTAATGACACTGGCTGGGAAGTGGTTAAACACCAAGGGCAATCAAAGGGATAAATGTGTGCCTAGCTAGTGTTTGTGTTTACTATTTCACAAACAACTAATATTAGAAGAGAAGTGGTTTAACCTTAAACTGCGTAAAGAGTTCTTTACTGTTAGAGCGGTAAGGATGTGGAACTCTCTTCTACAAGCAGTGGTTTCAGCGTGGGGCATCGATAATTTTAAAAAACTGTTAGATAGGCACCCTAACGACCACAACATACAAGGATATACAATGTAATATAAACACAAAAGCACACAGGTTGGACTTAATGTGTCTTTTTTTAACCTCACCAACTATGTGACTATGTGCGCTGCTTTTACTAGGGGAAGAGATGGATTTGAGTCCCTGCTTTGCAGGAACACAGAATCCATTCCTTCCCATGTCAGAATGGAACTCGGCCTTGTTCACATAGAGTTCCATTCCGAGTCTATGCCTGATGATCGGCAGACATCAAGTGCTCGGCACCCGCAAAACGTCTGCTGCAGAAGTGACGCGCCGGTGGAGCTCTCGCCCCCTGCAAGTGGAAGGAGGGATCACTGTAGCAGTTAAACTGCTATAGGGCGATCAGTAATGGTTAAGAGCTGAGAATTGCCATCAAGTGGGTTTGTGGTGTGGATAAACATTGAGATTTACAGTTAAAAAGCAGTTCAACAGTCTGAGCTACCATAACTCTGAGCAAGGCAAGCAACTTCAGTTTTTTATTTCAATTATCCAAATAGGAAATGTCTCAAACAAAATACATACTGACTGACCTCAGGACATCAGAATAACATTCTCAAAGAGGTGCTGGAAATTTTTGGACTTGCACGTGTAGTCAGATGAAGAAAAACTTCAAACAAGCTTAATAGCTCTCACGAGGAAGATCCCACACCGCAATTCTTCCCTTGATGGACACCCAACAGTAAACTCAAACCACAGAAATACAGAGTGTCAGACCAAAACCAGATGAAAGAACCCAAGATCACTTTAATCGTTGGTAAAAAAAAAGTCATACAAAAACAGTCAATGTATTTCGGGGGCAACACAACTTTCCCTTCTTAAAACAGTGGCTTCACAGATCTTTATTAGAACCAGTGCGCTGGCGGGGCGGTGCAAAGAGTCCTGCAAGCAGCATCTTTGGGGCATGTTTGGAGCGCTTTAAAAAGCACCTCAAAAATGCCCCTGTCCATTGAAATGAATGGGAAGCACTTCAAAAGCACCGCAAAGCAGCTCTTATTTCTTTTTTTTTAAGGTCACGTTGAAAAAAGTGCACCGCTAACACCACAAAAACAGTGCTGAAAGCTCCGCAAAAACGCCCAACGTTTTGTGGGCAGTTTTTGAGCACCTCAGTGTGAAAGGGGTTTTAAGATCATGCCAAGCAAATTCTAACTTCCCAGAAGGATTCCAATATACTTCTTCAGGATCTGAACCCAATGAGGAGAGGGGTGCCTTTGATTGGCACTAGACTAGCACTGGCCAACAAGTGCAGATGGTCAGCAGGGAAAAGTAGAGGTAAGCTGGTGAGACTGGAGGAATGAGAAGCTGAATGGGGCAGTTGGAGACACATAGTGAAATAAGAATAAGAAAAGTGGGGAACAGACAAATGGTGAGAGGAAAACACTAAGTAGATCAGACATGTTACTAAACAGTCCAGAGTTGAGGTGAAAGATGTCTAAGGGAATGGGAGATTGTGAGCTTTTAAAAGCATTAGGATGTTTTAATGAAAGTTCCTCAATATGACCTACTGTCCATCTGCTTTAACTAACAACGAGAAGCAAAGTTGAAATCACCATCCTGGGCCGAGTGGGGCCAGGCACTTTATATTGCTCCTTCAGGATCTGAACCCAAGGAGAAGGGTTACTGGCTAAGCAGCATGGCTAATTCAGCCCTTGACTGGCACTAATCAAATGTGACATAGACATGCCATGCACTGTTCCAATCTCCAATGTTCCTGCTGAACCGGCCAAGATTTGAACCTTGTATGGGCAGGCTGAATATACAACGTTAATCAATCTATTAACTCGGGTACAACCAGCATGCTGGGATTTACCTGTGATTATAGCTCGCGGCTTCTATAGCTGTTAGCAATAATCATTGTCTTCTCCTGGTGGGAATGGCTTCCTACACCCTCCACCGCCGGGAGAAGACAATGGCCCGGCAGGAGGGATTTCCACATCATCACTGCTTGTGTTGATGGGGGAATCAAGTGAATTTCTTTCCCGCGCCTGTGGTTGCAGGAAAGAAATTTGCTCAGTGTATGGCCGGCTAAAGCCACCAAGAGCAGATGGACAGTAGTGAAAAGTAAAGGAGAGTTGGAGAGAGTGAAGCAATGAGAAGCTGAGTGGTGATGACTGAGACACGGGAGGTTTCATGCAAGTCTCTCAGCATGACCTATTGTGCAAGAAACTTAAATCTGTTTTAAATAGCAAGAAGCCAAGTTGAAATCACTATCCTGGTTGGAGTAGGCCAGACTCTTTATGGATTGAATCTTATGTGTGTCAGGGTCCGAATATCTTTAGGGCCCTTTCACGCTGGGGCGGGGGGCGTCTGCGGCAAAGCGCCGATAGTTTTAGCAGTGCTATTCGCCCGCTAGCAGGGCGATTTTTAACCCCTGTTATCGGCCAAAAAAAGAGTCAAAAGCTCCTGCAAAGTGCTGCTGCTGAATTGCTTTGCAGAAGCTTCAGCAGCGCTGGCCATTGATTTCAATGGCACATGCGTTTTAGGAGCAGTGTATTCACCGCTCTCGCAACGCGCCAAAGATGCTGCTTGCAGGACTTTTTTTCTTGTCCTGCAAGCGCACTGCCCCAGTGTGAAAGCACTCTGGCTTTCACACTGGAGCTGCAGGGGGGGCGTTTTGCAGGCGCTATTTGTTAGCCCTTTAGTAGCCTAAGCCCCCGTACACACGGTCGGAAATTCCGACCACAAAATCTGTTGGATTCTTTCCGAAGGATTTTGTCCGAAACTGGTGTTGCATACACACGGTCGGACAAAGTTGTGGGAAAATCCGATCATTCCGAACGTGGTGACGCTCGTTGCGTACGATGGAACTACGTAGAGGCTAGTAGCCAATAGATTTGGTCTCATAGTTTGATCTGAGCATGCGTGGCACTTTGTCCGTCGGAATTCTCTACACACGATCGGAAAAAGTCAGATCGGATTTTGTTGTCGGAAAATATGAGAGCAGGATCTCAAATTCCGAAGGAAAAAGTCCGATGGAGCCCACACACGGGCGGATTTTCCGACAACATGGTCCGATCGGACATTTTTCGTCGGAATTTCCGACCGTGTGTACGGGGCATTATTGTCAGCCATGTAACTGATATTTTCAAATCATTGGACTATTTAACTACCTTAAGGGATTGCACCTATAAAAAAAAAAAAAATTAAAAGCCAGCAGCCTCAAATACTGCAGCTGCTGACTTTTAATAAATGGACACTTACCTGTCCCAGGGTCCAGCAATGTCGGCAGCCGAAGCTGAGAAATTGCTCGGTTCTCGGCTGCTGCTGCCGCCATTCTCGTTGAGGGGATCAGGAAGTGAAGCGCTGCGGCTTCACTTCCCGGCTCCCTACTGCGCATCCGCGAGTCGCGCAGTGCAATGGGAACCGTCTGCGCTGTCTCTGGGACCCGTGTGTCCAGACAGCGCGGCGGGACAGGAAGAGGCATAGACTCCCGTGGGAGTCTATGCCCAGAAGTGGGTGCAAATACCTGTCTTAGACAGGTATCTGCACCCCCCTCACCCCTGAAAGGTGCCAACTGTGGCACTGTAGGGGGGGAGGGTTCCGATGAGCGGAAGTTCCATTAGTTCGAATTAATTTTATTAGACTTACATCATGCAAGTATTACTGTACTAAGATTACACATTTGAAACATCTGCTTTGCAAAAGACAGATTGGGATTCTGGCAGTTATTAAAGACTCATGTTTGTGTTAGTTATCTATCGTGAATTGGAAATGTGACTGCAAAGCAATATTGAGCAATTTCTGAACACTTAGAAAATATGTAATTTTCACTGTAGGAAAAACACTGACCCAAAATGTCTACTTATAAGCTTGTGATTCTAAATTAATATATTTTAAACTCTTACAAATGTATTTTGTTCTTCACAAGATCGGCCTGCTCAGAACCACCTGTCCGTTTTTCAGGCGGATCCGAGCGGGCCACCCATTGATTTCTATGGGTAGGTGGATATCAATAGAGATGTGTCCGCTGACACCCGCCTACCATCAGATCCAACAAGATCGGCTCCAAACAGACGGATGGCGATATGTTCGTCATGCGTCCAGCGGATCGGATGAAAATGGACAGGCTGTCCGTTTTTATCCGATCTCGCCATAGAGAACAGCGGGGCTCTGGCAGGTCCATCCCTGCACAGTGAGGGATTAACGGAGCGATCTCCCGCTGAGCTGGCGGAGTCTGTCCAGCAGATCCGCTTCATGTGAAAAGGGCCTTGGGCTGGAGTAAATGATCTCATATTTATAGTAAACCTATGATTTGAGTATGCAAGGCAAAAAAATGGGTCTGCTTTAATCCCCTTCACAGCACCATGCCCAATTTTCCTTCAGTCATTCTACCTTGTATGAACTTCCCAAAATCATTTGGATTGTTTCTTTTCTGGGACCCATACCATAGTATATGCACCCATATCTATCCAGCTGCCCTCTATTTTATCAGGGTCTTCATTGTGCTAGATGTTTGAGGTTTTACTTACCTTTGGGACCCTTTTAGCTATTAGAAACGTAACTTCTTTATAACTGTGGAAGTACAATTTCTCATTTTTTGGTCATCTAATGTTTCCACTGTCAGCCTCTTGAGGACTTTTGTGGCTGGTAGCTCTAGTATTTTCACCATTTATTACTCTCCCCATATCACTTATGGAAGTAGAATTGAAAGAAAAGAGTGAAATTGATCCAATTGAGTGATGAGATGATTTTTGCATCTTTGTGTATTTGTTAATAACAGCTACCAATGGCAATTATAGGGTACCCCTATAGGGATTTCTTCTTCATGTTGTAGCTGATACACATTTATAAATCCAATAATCTTTATATGTCTGTATCAATAAAAAATCTGCTTTATTTACTTTTATATGAGCTTTGTGTGATTTCAGCTGTAAGCAGCAGCTTTGAAAGTTCTGTGTACTTGTTACATGTGTGGGGCTTCAACAATACCTAGTAGCCCGGTATGCATGTTCCTTCTCACTATACTAAAAAGAAGTTTAGTGTGAATGATTCATTTTATTAAGTTAGTGCAGTTCTCTAGTTGCCGATCACACATTGTAGCTTTACCGTTACAGTGCCGGCCGGCTGTGCAGAATCACGTACATATACGTGATTCTGATCTTCCAGGTATTGAATGCGCTGCAGGTGCAAAGCAGAGAATCAAAACCAGCACATCCCTTAGTGAAAGCACCACATAGTAAACACAAAAACACTGATTAGACACACATTTAACCCTTTGTTTGCCCTAGATGTTTAACCCTCTACCAGCTAGTGTCATCAATAAAGTGAATATTTTTTAGCACTGATCACTGTATTAGTGTCACTGGTTCCCACAAAGTGTCAGTTACTGCCCAATTATCCACTGCAATATCACAGTCCCACTACAAGTCGCTGGTTGCCGCCATTATTAGTATAAAAAGAAAAGACATTTCAGTATATATACCATAATTTGTAGAAGCTATACATTTTGTTCAAATCAAAAATTTGTAACAGAAAATATATTTGCCTAAATTTATGAAGAAATTTTTTTTTTTTTTTTATTTGATGTGTTTTAAAGCAGAAAGTAAAAATGATTGGGGTTTTTTTTCAAACTTTTCAGTCTTTTTTTTTTTTGTTTATAACGCAAAAAAAAAAAACCCAGTGGTGATCAAATACCACCAAAAGAAAGCTCTATTTGTGGGAAAAAAAAATTACATAAATTCCATTTATGTACAGCGTTGCATGACTGCACAATTGTCAATTAACCGCTTCCCGAACGCCTAACGCCGATATACGTTGGCAAAATGGCACGGGCAGGCAAAATCACGTACCTGTACGTGATTGTGCATGTGCCTGCCTGTGGACCAGCTGATCCGATCGCCGCTGGTATCCCGCGATCGGGTTACAGAGCTGAAGAACGGGGAGAGGTTTGTGTAAACAAACCTCTCCCCGCGCTTCCTACACTGCCTGTCATTGATCGGCTGTTCCCTGTCCTCGGGAAAGCCGATCAATGACGTCAGACGTACAGCCACGCCCCCCTACTGTAAAAAAAACACAACACGTCACACTGACTCCTCCCCGCCCCCTAGTGGTTAACCCCTTCACTACAACTGTCATTTACATAGGAATCAGTGCTATTTAAATAGCACTGATTTCTGTATAAATGACAAATGTCCCAAAAATGTGTCAAAAATGTCCGATGTGTCCGCCATAATGTCGCAGTCACAATAAAAATCGCTGATCGCCGCCATTACTAGTAAAAAAAAAAATATTAATAAAAATGCTATAAAACTATCCCCTATTTTGTAAACGCTATAACTTTTGCGCAAACTAATCAATAATCGCTAATTGCAATTTTTTTTACCAAAAATATGTAGAAGAATACGTATCGGCCTAAACTGAGGAAAAAAAATGTTTTTTTATATATTTTTTGGGGATATTTATTATAGCAAAAAGTAAAAAATATTGCATTTTTTTCAAAATTGTCGCTCTATTTTTGTTTATAGCGCAAAAAATAAAAACCGCAGGGGCGATCAAATACCACCAAAAGAAAGCTCTATTTGTGGGAAAAAAAGGACGCCAATTTTGTTTGGGAGCCACGTCGCGCGACCGCGCAATTGTCAGTTAAAGCGACGCAGTGCCGAATCGCAAAAAGGGGCCGGGTCCTTTGGCTGCCAATTGGTCCGGGGCTGAAGTGGTTAACGTAATCCAGTGCCATATAGCAAAAAATGGCCTGTTCATGAAGGGGGTAAATCTTCCGGAGGTCAAGTATGTTATTAAATTAGGGCTGAAACAACTAATTGATTAATCGACAATTAATCGATTAATCGACAATTAATCGATTAATCGACAACCAATCGATTATGAAATTAATCGATTACTATTTTCATAATCGATTAATCGGCCAGTAACATAATGGGGTTAAAAAGAAACTAAAATGAGCCCTTTATAGTACAAAAAAAGCAAATAATCGCTACTGTAAATATTACTTTCACAGTTCTACAGTAAAAAAATGAACCCCTACAGTAGTGATTATTTGCTTTTTTTTTTTGTTGTACTATAAAGGGCTCATTTTAGTTTTTTTTAACCCTATTATGTTACTAAACGTCTTAGGCCTGGTTCACACCTATGTGTTTTTTGGTACATTTCGCACAAACGCACTACAGTTCATTTACATGGTTTCCTATGGGACACGATCACATCTATGCTTTTTTCAGCCGCTGCGTATTTGGAAAGGGTCAGGGACTTAGTATATACAGTATATCTCTTCTGTCTGTTATTCTCAGAGTGGATTAGATATTTTGCTCCCTAACCATATAGTTGCTTATTTATATTTACCACTGCATAGAGATATATTTAAGAATAAATTGCCTTTTTTATAAACTTTACACATTAACAAATTTATACATCACACTTTTTTTATGGTTATTAACCGATTAATCGAAACAATAATCGGCCAACTAATCGATTATGAAAATAATCGTTAGTTGCAGCCCTATATTAAATACACCTATTTCTGTGGATAAGAAACAGCAGTTATTATAAGTCATTAACAGTTTGGTGCTTTTTTGTTGTTTTTGATGCGTTCTTAAAAAAAATGGTAAAATACTGCTGATACTGCATTTAACACATTAACAAAAAATAGCTGTTTTCTTATATTTTGTTCTAGTGCAGTTTGTAAAACAAACATTATAAAATGAGCGTTCATTATTATATATGAGGTAATCAGGGAAATGTTTCAACTTTTTAAGCACAATCATATGCTAAAACTTGTTAGTTAACAAATTCCATCTAGTCAAATTAGCTATAAGTTGTCAGTTACTACTCATGAACAAATCCAAAATGACTTAAAGTATCATTAAACCCACATCATTAACCACTTCAATACAGGGCTTTTAAACACCCTTCCTTACCAGAGCACTTTTTGCGATTCGGCACTGCGTCGCTTTAACTAACAATTGCGCGGTCGTGCGACGTTACACCCAAACAAAATTGACGTCCTTTTTTTCCCACAAATAGAGCTTTCTTTTGGTGGTATTTGATCGCCCCTGCGGTTTTTATTTTTTGCGCTATAAACAAAAGAAGAGCGACAATTTTGAAAAAAAACACAATATTTTTTACTTTTTGCTATAATAAATATCCCATTTTTTTAAAAAAAAAATATTTTTTTCCTCAGTTTAGGCCGATACGTATTCTTCTACATATTTTTGGTAAAAAAAATCGCAATAAGCGTATATTGATCGGTTTGCGCAAAAGTTATAGCGTCTACAAAATAGGGGATAGATTTATTGAATTTTTTTTTTTTTTTTTTACTAGTAATGGCGGGGATCTGCGATTTTTTTTCGTGACTGCGACATTGCGGCGGACACTTCGGACACTTTTGACACATTTTTGGAACCATTCACATTTACACAGCGATCGCTGCTATAAAATTGCAATGATTACTGTAACTGGCAGGGAAGGGGTTAACACTAGAGGGCGCTGGAGGGGTTAATGTGTGTCCCTAATAGGAGTGATTCTAACTGTAGGGGGAGGGGACTTAAGGGGAGGAGACCGATCATGTGATCCTCCGTACTGGGATCACATGATCGGTCTCCTCCCCGCTGACAGGACGTGGAGCTGTGTGTTTACACACACAGCTCCACGGTCCCGCCCGGTCCCGTTGTTTTAACGGGCAATCGCGGGTGCCCGGCGGACATCGCGGCCGCCGGGCACTCGCACCGGGTCCCGAGCGATGCCGCTGGCGCGCGCGCGCGCCCCCCAGGCGGCCGGGAATCCGAGGACGTCATATGACGCCCACCCAGGATGGTAGATCCACCTTGTGGGCGTCATATGACTATGGCCGGGTATTGAAGCGGTTAAAAACTGTCAGGAAATGCTGTATTACGTGCTGTTCATTCTCACTGTCACTAGTCACTATGGGATGCATTTTCTGTAGTCTGCAAAAAAACCTGGCTGATCCTCACTATCCCTCACTCCTTGTCCGTTTTCCCGCTGGAGCCTGAGATTGTGTAGATCAGCAGGTGACAGGATTATAATGCTGATTGATGAAGGCTTCACCTCCCTGTAATTCTAACCATATACAAACAATAGATACAGGCTGAAGGGTCTTGAAACAATCCATGATTGGCGACAAGCTTCACTCATTGTGGCTTGCCACGATTGCCGCACAATTTATTGCACAACAATACCGCACTGCGTTTAGGTGTCATTGAATGTTTTATTATTGCAGTGCAGTTTGGGATCGTGGGCAGAATCGCAGAGATTCTACCCGAGATCACAAAAACCCAGATGTAAACGGGGCTTTAGAGTTTAAACACGCAAGTTTATTCTAGGTCCTCATGCACACGGGCATAAAAACCGCACATGTGCATTTAGCATGTCATTTTTTTTTTTTGTCTCTAAACTTAGTTCAATTTTAGCCTATGTGGCCTTGCACATTAGGCGTTTAGATCTGGATTTTTGTAGCAGCATTATTTTGAGTACGGTGTTTCAACCAGGGTTCCACGGCACCCTGGGTTGCCGCAAAGAGTCCCCAGGAGTGCAGCGGCTAAATGATGTAAAGCCTTGAACAGTCTGACCATGATAGGTTACTGTGTTAAGTTCTGTGTACAGAGAGGATGGAGAGCACATCCCGTTCCTACTCCGAGCTCTTCCCCTCTATGCTATTATCTGTATTTAGTGGGCAAAAGTGAAAGCTGTGTAAGCGGCCTGCCCGTGTCCTACCAACTGATGATGTCATCGGTTGCTAAGGGAAGGTCAGGCCGCTTACACAGGTTTCACTTTCACCGGCAAAACACAGATAACAGCATAGAGGGGGGGAGAGCCTAGAGGAGGAACAAGATGTGCTGTCCCACTTCTCCGTACACAGAACTTATTACAGTAACCCTTTCATGGTCGGGCTGTTCAGGGCTTTGGGGGCTATTTACTAAAGGAAAATCCACTTTGCACTGAAAGTGCACTTGGAGGTAAAGTCGCTGTAGATCCGAGGGGGACATGCAAGGAAATTATAAAAACATTTTAGCTTGCACATGATTGGATGATAAAATCAGCAGAGCTTCCACTCATTTCAGGTCTACCCCTTAGATTTAGCGCGACTGCACTTTCAAGTGCACTTGCAGTGCAAAGTGGATTTGCCTTTCGTAAATAACCCCCTTTGTGTCATTTTGCTGTAGCAAGGGCAAAGAGGGTGTATTGGGGGGTGCTTGGAGGGGGGATTTGTGCTAGGAGAAGGGATTTTGGAGGGGGGGGGGGTTTTGTCAGATGTGGGATATTGTTGGAAGGGGGATTGTACTAGCGGGAAGGATGGGGGGGGGGTGACTTGCAACCTACTGACCACTTAACTCTGCTTTAAAAACTACATTTTAGTGCCTTTTCACACCAGATGCAGTGTGATATAATGTGTGAAATCGCTCCTTTTATCGCACCACACACAAATGCAGTGCCTTTTGCAGTTGCGCACAGGTGCCATTAATTCTTAACCCCACACATCCATCAATTGCATGTTTGCGCCCACTTTAATGCCTGGTACCACAGTACCATGTATTTTTGGTGGGGCTCAACTTAAAAATCATGCCAGCACCTTTTTTGTGTGTTTCACAAGCATGAAAAGCGCTTGGGCTCCAACGCACCTCCTTGTGTGAACGAGCCCTCAGATTGGTGTGCCACAGAGTTGTGCACAATTCTTAAGGGTGCCTTGACTACAAAAAGGTTGAAAAACCCTGAAAGAGGCTTAAAAAAAATGAACCAAAGCTGGATTTGGAGAGGAGCTTATGAGCATAATTTACGCACTGTGACATGACAGTCAGGATACTATCTGCATGGAGTTTGCATGTTCTCAGTCTGCTTGTGTGGATTTTCTTCAGCCACTCCTATTTCCTTCCACACTCCAAACACAAGGGTAGCCACGCCCACACGTCCTGCGCATGCGCGATCGCAATTTAAACCTACATACAGAGGTTTTTTTTATCTGTTAGCAGTCTTTTTTGTTTTAAACGCTATTTGTCTATTTGAGACTCGGTAGAGTCCTTTTACAGCATCTGAGTATTATGTTACAATACATTTTTTGGTAACAATATACTACACAATTCGGAGCACATTTTATTTTGCATGAACTTGTCCACTGACAATGTTTGGGAAGTTTGCCATGACTGATCACCAGGAGATTGGGGAAACCTCTCATATCTGGATGTCTGTAGTGGGGATCTGTGATCCGATCTGCGCTGTTTGACCTGCCCTGATAGGGGGGTCGCTGGCGATCTGGTAAGCCTCCATCTTATTAGTGGTGATTAGAGGTGACGGGTTCCACGTGGTCAAGCACAACAAATTTAATCAAGTCATATTATTTATCTGATGGTCTTTGTTTCATTTATGGACATTTATTTAGAATCTATGGACTTTCGTTTGTTCATAATTTTTTTCACTAGTTTTCAAGTGTATATTTATATGTCACCATATTTTGCTCATCTATTGATACCAGTTTTGCACGTTAATTAGTGTGACTATTTAATCATTATTTATAGCATAAGCGCTGCACTTTTTTCTTTCCTTTCCAAACACAAGTAAATTGGGCATATTATGATATTTGACTGAGCATACCACAGATGGCTGCCCAGTAGAAGATAAAATGCTTTCAGTTTCCAGAGGGATTAGTGTTTTAAAAATATATTTAACCTACTAACTGCTTCTAGTATAAACTCTGTGCACAATATATCTGTGGGATTAAATAGTACTTGGGAGATTCCACTGGCCATGATCCAGGGAGTAAAGAGCTCCAAAAACTAAGCACTACTAGCTATACTGCACATAGGGGTTGATTTACTAAAGGGAAATAGACTGTGCACTTTGCAAAGTGCAGTTGCTCCAGAGCTTAATAAATGAGGTAAGTCTTCACTTTGCAAAGACTACCCAATAATCACAAGCAAGGAAAATAAAAAAAATGAATTTTTGCTTGCACATGATTGGAGGATGGAAGTCAACAAGGCTTTTACTCATTTACTAAGCTAAGCTCCGGAGCAATTGTACTTTGCAAAGTGCACAGTCTATTTACCTTTAGTAAATCAACCCCATATTGTACGGTGTATAAGGCAGCCATTTAGCAAGGTGAGTGACACCACACATGTATTTTCGAAAAAAGGTCAAAATGACAATGGGGGTTATTTACGAAAGGCAAATCCACTTTGCACTGCAAGTGCACTTGGAAGTGCAGTCGCTCTCAATCTAAGGGGTAGATCTGAAATGAGTGGAAGCTCTGCTGATTTTATCATCCAATCAAGTGTAAGCTAAAATGCTGTTTTTTTATTTTCCTTGCATGTCCGCCTCGGATCTACAGCGACTGCACTTTCAAGTGCACTTGCAGTGCAAAGTGGATTTTCCTTTAGTAAATAACCCCCAGTGTCTTTTTAAAAGTACAACACAATTGAAAGGAGAACCCTGAGATCTCTATAGAGAGCACAGACTGCCTGCTAGGTACACTTTTCTGTCCAGACATAAATTTACAGAGAGTGAAAGAGAGAGAGGAGGGCTATGCAGGCCACATTTCAGGAGGTCAATTCTGGCTGGTGAAGCATAATCATCAATTTAGGTGCCAGCAAAAAAAATTGAAACTACAATTCAGAGAAATTAACATAAAAAGCTTTTCTAATAAAGGTAAAACTGGGCATTCTACTCTTAGGGCCAGTTCACACCACAGAAACGCAGCCTGGATGAGTTTCTGCATGTACTTTTTTAATGCATTTATGTGTCCTGGTGCGTTTTTGATGTGCTTTCAATGCATTCCCGTGCCGTTCCTTGTAGAAAGAAATGCAGCATGTTCTACTTTTGTTGACTGAACTGGCACTGCAATGGTGTAAATTTTGCCACTGAAATCCCTTTAACCAACTGTCCATGTGTTATTGGTGCAGAAAAGAAACACACTAAATTGCATGTGGTGTGAACCAGCCCTCAAGCAGAGCATTTACACATAAAATTCCCTTTACATTGAAGTGTTCAAAATGTGACCGATGCATAGCTCCCAACTGTCCCTGATTTCGAGGGACTGTCCCTGATTTGGAGCAATGTCCCTCTGTCCCTCTTTCCTCCTCATTTGTCCCTCATTTTGGTCTGATCTATATAGATGTATATAAAATTCACTTTTTATCTATCAAGTGTTTTTTTCAGTGCTAAACCTTTCATCTGATTTCTAAATTGCTGCATTTATAAATTCCAAAAGCCAAAATAATGGAAAAGCAGTGGTAAAAAAATCACACTTGTGGGTTTAACCAATCTTGTTTTTTGTACAATTCTCCTTTAAGGGGGCGTGGCAAGGGGTGTGCCCTATACCTGCATAATTTTGCTGATAGGTGTCCCTCATTCCCATCTCAAAAGGTTGGAAGGTATACGGATGTATCTACATTTCTTATATTGCAATTCACCAGCATGCAGTCAGCTATGTGACAAAAAAAGTCTACATACAGTATACTCTTTTCTACAGTGCACCTCTTCCACTGGTAAGAAGCTGTGCCATGTATAGTATACACAATGTCAGATGGGCACTTTCAATACAGCAATGTGAGAGTGTGCTGGAGTTACATCATCCCAACTTTATTCTTGGCTGTATACTGCAAGAGACATTTTGGGGTCTGTTTATAAAGAAAAATTGCACAGTCATTTGTCCAACAAATTTGCATGTACCTTCATTCTGTAAGAATTGGGCAAAAATGAATGTTCTTTAGGCTATTTGCTCATCTGAATGAATGCTTATTATGGAATTAGTACTAAAATAGTGCATTATGGCCACTGGATGGAGATATAGTTGTCAGCAGGAATGGTAAGCAGGGGTACCCTGCAATACAGACTTGATTAAGCGCAATGATATTAAATAGGATAATACTGGAAACGCATATGATGAAAAAAAAGATGTTTTTAGAAAAAAGACTAATGTCCCATTCACCTGAATGGGATGTACCCTTTGTGAGGACATTAATGTGCAGGAGCAGGCAGCCAGGCTCTAGAATTTTGGGCTAGCTTGCTGACAGAGCAGAAGACTGCAGCTGTTGGAGGAGGTAAGTACAATCTGGTGGGCAGAGTTGGCACATCTAAATGTAATAAGGGGGCTAGGGGAATTCTTTGAAAAATGGAAACATGTACTTTAAAGCAGAATGCCAGCTGAACATAACAAGGTAAAATAAACAGCACATTATAAGATAGCATTAAAGAATTTTTTTTATTTTTTTTCTGCATTTAGATGTCCCCTTCTGACGACCAGCATCATTTAACCTACTCCTTTGAGCCCTGATCACTCTAAACCTCACTCTGCTATTCCCCCTATCAGCATGCTTCCTGTCAGCACAGAAAATGTGGTCACCTTGAACTGCTTCTTCATCTCACACTCCAGCTTTGCTGTACAGGGATTGCAAAAGGCTGATACCAGGCCAAATGCAGGTACTTACACTGCTTGCATACGTTTAATATTGTAGAGTTTAAATCTTCACCGTGTGAGTTCTGGTCCACTTTATTAGTAACTTTACAAGTCTGAGTGTATACATTTCTGACATGTCACAACACAATACAACTGTAACTTTCTTATTATACAAAGGTAGTCTTCAAGTTGCGGTAAAATGACTGTTAGGTACCTAATCAGTGAGTCTGCTGCAAGAATGAGCAAATCTAATTTTCTTAGTCCCCCCTCCCCCCGTGATCACTCACTCAGACTGTACATTGTATTTTTGTGACTACTCACAAAGTGAGGGGGTAGTAGCAAGGGAACTGATTGTGTCAGAAAACCTGAATAATGAATATAGAGTACTTGTGCGCTGCTATGGACCTCACAAAAAACTGATAAACAGAATAAATCCCCCAAAAAATAAAATAATTATATTACCCTAAGACTACACATGAAAAAGCTGCAACCATTAGCTAGTGACCTCACCACCATACACAAATAATGATACAAAAAAAAAAAATGGTGCGCTTTTCCTTTATGGAAATTCACATGCCACTCTCCTTACAGCATAAACCCAAGGATGTGGTATATGGCACAGTAATCGAGGATAAATATCCGTTATGCTGTATTAGATCTCCTCCTTTCGGCCACGACCGTAAGTGATGTCACGGCTCCTCCAAACTTGGAAGAGCCGGGGACCTCTCTTCCAGGTCCCGGCCCAGACCGGAAGTCTTGAATTTATCGATACTGCTTGCTTTTAACCTAGATGTAAGGTATTATGTTTTATTAAAACCATTTCTTTTGTGAAATTACTACACTATAGAGTTCTTGTTTGTCTTGTATGGTCTGTGATTGGAGGAGAGGAGGAGATCTAATACAGCATAGCGGATATTTATCCTCAATTATTGTGCCATATACCACATCCTTGGATTTATGCTATAAGGAGAGGAGAGTGAAATGTGATTTTCCATAAAGGATCCATATATTAAAGTCTCGCCAAACCCGCTGTGAAATCTGATGCAGGAGAGTAAAGGAGAGTGGAACGTGAACTGCTGCTAAGGATCTGCATACCAAAGCGTTACTAGACCTGGTGTGGTCTTTGTTTAACCACTTCAGCCCCGGAAGGATTTGCCCCCTTAATGACCGGGCCATTTTTTGCGATACGGCACTGCGTCACTTTAACTGACAATTGCGCGGTCGTGCAATGCTGTACCCAAACAAATAGACGTCCTTTTTTTCCCCACAAATAGAACTTTCTTTTGGTGGTATTTTTTTTCGCTATAAACAAAGAGCGACAATTTTTTTTTTTACTTTTTGCTATAATACATATACCAAAAAAATATATATATATATAAAAAACTAATTTATTCATCAGTTTAGGCCGATATATTCTTCTACATATTTTTGGTAAATAGGCATATATTGATTGGTTTGTGCAAAACTTATAGTATCTACAAACTATGGGATAAATTTAGGGACTTTTATAATTTTTTTTTATTGTTTTTACTAGTAATGACAGCAATCCGCGATTTTTAACGGGACTGCGACATTGTGGCAGACAAATCTGACCACAAATTACACTTTTTGGGGACCAGTGCCATTATTACATTGATCAGTGCTATAAAAATGCACTGATCAATGTAAAAATGACACTGGCAGCGAAGGGGTTAACACTAGGGGGCGATCAAGGGGTTAAGTGTGTTCCCTAAGCGTGTTCTAACTGTAGGGGGGATGGGCTGGCAGGGACATGACAGAGATCACTGTTCCCGATCACTGGGAACAGAAGATCTCTGTCATGTCTCCTGGCAGAATGGGGATCCGCTTGTTTACATAGGCAGTTCCCTGTTCTGCCTCTGTACTATCTGATCGCGGGTCGCCGGTGGATACCGCGTCCGCACGACCCGTGGGCATGCTCCAGCAGCATAGAGCTATCGCGCCTGCACGAGCCACTGTACAGCTATGGCGATTTGCACAGGAGAGCCAACCTGCCGCCATATAACGATGGTGGCTGGTTGGCTAGTGGTTAAGGTGAGCTGCTAGGGAGCACTCCTGGATGCCTGGATGGTGGGTGCAATTGTGTTCACAAATTCAAGAACTGTTTTTTTGAGCACTCAATCTTCACATCTCATCACTTTTGATGCACATGCACTTTATTATTTAGGACTTATTTTTATGTATATGTTTTTGATCAGAGCACTTTATCACTGTTTGATATACTATTGCATATTATTGCTTCTATATGTTTATGAAATTTAGGATAGGTATTTATCTATTTGTTTATCTTGCTGCATAGCTTCTTGAATTAGCGCACCATTTTTTTTTTTTTTAGAAAACTTGAATACACACAGCAAAGAACATAAATGCTACTGAGTAGACGCCGGGATTTATGAGGCAGCATCATCCCTGGGCCTGTATTTTGGTCCTAGAAGTACATGCTGACCCTGGCTAATGCATGAACAAAGACAGCATTAGCCTTCTGAAGAAAAGAGGAAAAGAATGTATTGTCAGGGACAGGACTGTGATCTCTCTGAAAGAACATATCTGTACTCAGATCTCATTTACCAAACGCAGCTCCTGTTTATCAAGACACAAGCTCAATCTGTTGTGCTGTTGGTGAAAATCCTTCTAGTAGTGGTCTATAATGTTGACATCTAAGTATTATGAGAAGGTGTTTATCACTCTTTTACGTTGCTGAAAAAAAAAAAATGCTTATCAACGATGCTGAAAGGACGTTGTCAGAAAAAAAAAAGAGGGGGGCCCTTGTTTTTTCAGCAGCTATTTAGTAAAACATATAGCAGATTACACACAGAAAATCAGATTTGTATTTCAGTATGAGTAGGAGTTGGCATTATATTTGTTCTACCACAGGAGAAGGAAAAAACATCCACTGGCAGCAACAATACACTTAACAGCCAAAATATCATGACAAACAATATTCTGTTTTTAAAGCCGAACTCCAGGCATATATAAAAAAAACACCTATTAACAGCACTATGTTTTATATAAAAATTATTAAAGGCTTCTTTCATATAAAATGCACCCTTATTGAAAAAAAAAAAAAAAAGCGTGCATTTAACCCCTTTATGAACGCACAACATATACAGTATGTGAGGTGGCAAAAGGGTGGGCTTTAATGCATCGCTTATGTGCTGAGAGCATGCTTACTGCAAGCTCTTGGCACAAAGACTGAGCTTTCCAAGACAGCTCCCAGTCCAGGCTAAAGAGCGGTGGCCGGCAGGACTGGGTTCCTATCACATGATCACTGATCCCTCCCGTAGCTCAGGTGTTCAGACCTGTTTAAAGGAATTAAAAATAAAAATCTGCGCTGGAGCATACTGTATATACTTAAATAAATGATAAAGCAGCCACACAAGCAATCGTGACACCAACAGCAAGAGAATATAAATAACAAAAAAGTTAAATCAAAAATGCTAGTGATACAGTGATACACCAATACAATAAATAAAAATAGAGAAAGTGACAAAAAATATAAAGTTCAAAAAATGTGACAAAATTAAATTAGTCCATAAGAACCGATCAGCAAAGGTTTTAAAAATATGTTCCATTTCTCATAAGAGTGTCCCCACACTCCCAATTTCCTGTGCATCTACCACCGAGTGACACCATATAGATGAGCCTCTTACCAGATCCAGTGGACCATCACATAAATGGTCAAACGCGCTTCTAAAATCCCTTTGATCATCATGATTCCAGGTACCAGGCACGTATCCTGTATTGGTGAATTAGTGACTGGTGGAGGTGCGAGAGGGGGCCGCAGCAGAAACATAAAGCAGATTGGCTGAAAGGTCTGGAATTGTCTAATCATTCCTTTTGTTCCTAACGGATGAGAGTGGTTAATATTTGGAGCAGACTGAGTAGAAACATCACAGGTGATCACTGTGCATATAAAGCGTGTTTGACCGCTATAATTTGGGGTCCATCTTGTCCAGTAAGAGGCCATCTGGCTTTGTTTTTCCTCCACTGGGATATAAAAGTACCCACTAGTTAATGTTGCAGATATCCAGGCGCTGCATCAGAGGCTTATATGAACACTCATCATTATTCCATTCAAGTTTTGTCTTTGGGACTTTTAAAAAATACAAAAAATACACAGTATATATAGTTTTTATATTTTATCATTTATTTTTACATTCTATCACAATTTTTTCACAATTGTTTATGTTATTAGAAAAATAATGATCACATTACCACTTTGGTAAGTGCAGAATATCTTAATTATATATGTATCCCATCAGGATTACCCCATCAGCATAGAGGATATGGTGGAAAATAAAATATATATAAGCCCATAGTGTATTTCAAAAAAAAAAATTTTTTAAAAGCATTATCACAAGCAACACACTACTTGCAGAAGGATCCAAAGTACAAATAAAGACGGACAAAACATCTGCATGAAGCGGTAAAAAACAACAGCAGAATGCTTTTCCCAAAGCAGCCTAAAGCAGCCTGTTTAAAGGAATGCTGGGGCAGGTGGGAAGGGGTTAATATATTTTTTTTGCATTTGAACCTCCAAAGCATTGCAACCGCAGTCATTGCAATGCACAAGTACCTGCACACTATTCCTCCAGCTCCAGTCCCTACACTTGTGGAGCTGAGCCATGTACAGATGCGCCAAATAACAGAAATCTGCAGGGAGACGAACCCCACGATTCAGGTAAAAGAGAGAGCGATTTGGGGGTAGGGGTTGAGGAATAGCACTATGTTACCTCCTAAAAAAAAAAAATATAGGTGTATCATGAAACATACTGTAAAAGGTGGACTTAGCCCTATAAGCGCTCATTTACACAAGCTATGGTCTTTGGTCTTTAGTCTCTTTACTGCCTGTCAATTGCTCTCTGAAAACCGATCGGACTTCAGAGAGCAATTGACAGGCAATAAAGAGACATTAATAAAAATAAATGATTAAGAGATACCACACACATGGTGCAAAAGGAAAAATAATAAAAAAATAAATAAAAATGCTGCAGCAACAGATGTACAACATTGTTTCTCAACCAGGGTTCCGTGGAACCCTTGGGTTCCTCTAGAGGTTGCTAGGGGTTCCCTGAGCAATGGTCAATTTCTGCCTCTCAGGTAAGTTCTCAAGGACACCATTGATATTTTTAGTTATCTGTAAGGGGCTAATTCTTCCCAGTAACCACAAGTGTAAGAAGCATTCTTCTCATTGACCATCACACTAATATATGATGAGTTGTAGATTTTTCATTTTTAGCAGGGGTTCCCCAAGACCGGAGAATTATTTCCAGGGTTGAAAAGGTTGAAAAAGTCTGATCTACAGCATAGGATAACATACATAACCTACAGTAAATATTCTATGAAAAATGCCATGCTAACTCAAATAAAGTGAACCATAGACATAAATGTGCAACCAGTAATTATCATAAATAACATAAAAAGTGAAAAAATGTCACAATCAAATAACATAAGAAGTGAAAAATTTATATTTCTAAAAAATAAATATAAAGTTTGTGCAAAAAAATAATTCCAACACCAAATGGTATTGTTCAAGATGAATACAGCAACACAAATATTCATCTGTGGAATCAGCAGACCAAGTATAGGAAAAACACCACGCGTCCTTCAAACCCACATGTGACTATGCTTACCAAAGCCAATGTGACACTCTGTGCAGACAAGTCAGGAAACGCTTGTGTGAGTAAGGCCCCATGCACACGAGACACTGTTAAACGCGCGTTCAGAGGCAGTTGGACACTTTTTTCAACTGCCCCTGAACGCATGCAATGTTATCCTATGTGTCCATGTACACAGTCTCGTTTTTTCCCGTTTTTTTATGCAGTTGCGTTTAACCTCGTTTTTCCAGAAGCAAAAAAATGCGTTCAGACACTTTGCTTTTCCACGTTTCAGACGCAAAACGCAGCTAAACGCGGCTAAACGCAGGCACCTGCGTTTAGCCGCGTTTGCGTTTATAAGCCTTTTTAAAGGAACCACATTTTTTGGACCAGGAAACTCAGAAATATGATGGTAAACCATAAAAAATACTAGAAAAATTTGTTTAAAATGTCGTAATTAGTTTAGATAGTTCATAGAGCATATATACTCACTAATGTATACATGTTTGTGAAATATCCAACGGACATTTGCTGTGCCATCAACGGATGGGTTCAATATCGACAAGCTCTGATTCTGGACCTCTGATGCAAATTTGCGACGACGTTGCTGCCTCATCAAGAGCAACATCAGGAGCATTTCCTGACATATATTCAATATGGGATCCATTTCCAAAAAAAAACACAGAAAGAGAGGCAAATGCAAGTGTACAACTGCTCTCTCTGCTGCTGCTGCTCACAAAATGGCAGAAATAGTTAATAATACATGCTTTCTGAGCTTGGGGAGGGTCTATATGATGTTATCTTTACAAATGCTTATAGATGCAAACGTGGCTAAACGCGTCTAAACGCGACATGAAATCACAGCAAAACGCGCGTTTTTAAACGCAGGTTTCTGCTTTTTAAAACATGCGTTCAGCAGAGTTTGCATCTGCGTCTCGTGTGTATGGGGCCTAAGTCCTCACTATGTTCTATGTTAGCCAGGATCCTTTGGTCAGTCTCCATGGACAAATGTTCCTCCATTCAAAAACAGAAAGAAGTAGAGTACCACGCTCATATAGTTTGTAATAGAAGTAGAATATGGAAGAGTGGCACAAGACTAGGGAAATCAGATGTGCTGCCTGCATATACTGTATACTGACCAGAAACATATTGGTAGGAGGAGAGAACAGAATGATCAGAGAGATACGTTAAGTGTACTCCTTCTTTGCCCAATCACAGGCTGGGGGCGTGAAAATATGATAGAGCTGTTTGCCTAACTGCAGTAGAGAATCAAATCACCAACCCTTTAGAACTGTATGGACAATAAATTAGAACTATAGACAAAAGTTCTATTCTTCATTTTGGATACACTAAGGGAGGATTATAACCCCTGTAAGTTTCTTTTTTGCCATCTGTGTCCCATAGGGGACATTTTCTATTCACTTCCTGTTGCAATGCCAAAACAGTGAAAAAGTGAAGGCACCACTTGGGGCCCCCCAGGTCACAAGAACTAGTGTCCCCATTGAAGATTTCCCTTCTATTACCTTTCTGGGGACAACCCGAAATGTGGAATTTCTTTTACTTTCACTTTCAATGATAACGGTAAACAGGACTAATAGAGTGGGTGAATCTCCCTAATGAGGACACAGACAGAAATAAAAACTAACAGCTGTTCTAATTTCTCTTCACTATATCTAAAAAAAATAAGTTTTACATTTAGTTATACTTTAAAACAAATCCTTTAACATACAAACACAAGGCTTGTGGGCCAAATCCAGCCCACTATGCTGTCATGTGACCCTCCCAACCAGTTTTGCAGCCGGATTGTAGCGAAACTCTATTTCACCCCTTCGCTTCTCACCCTCCGCTCCCACTCCCCGCTGACACTTGTAAACACAGAAGCCTTCTGTGTTTGCGATGGACAGCTTTGCTTTCAGAGGCTTCCGGATGTAACAGATCTCTCATTGCGAGGACAGCTTTCCAGAATCTGACAGCAAGACCAATCTCTCAGCAAGGCAGAGGGTATAACAGAGCCAAATACATGTGTAGTAGGGAGGGTTAAAAGAGCAGAGATGCAAGGAAGCTGTGGGGGGTTGGTGTTGCACACTGCATAACACACCCCTAAACCCTGAACTCTGTACACAACGCACTCCAGAACTGCACTCTGTACATAGCGCACTCCAGAACTGCACTCTGTACATAGCGCACTCCTGAACTCTACACTCTGTACATAGCGCACTCCAGAACTCTACACTCTGTACATATGGGGCCCCTGAACTCTGAACTCTGTACATATGGGGCCCCTGAACTCTGCACTCTGTACATATGAGGCCTCTGAACTCTGCACTCTGTACATATGGGGCCCCTGAACTCTTCACTCTGTACATATGGGACCCCTGAACTCTGCACTCTGTACATAGTGCACCCCTGAACTCTGCATTCTGTACACAGCGCACCCCTGAAATCTGAACTCTGTACGTGGCGCACCCATGAACACTGCACTTTTTACATATTGCACCCCTGAACTCTGCACTCTGTGTACATAGTGCACCCCTGAATTCTGCACTCTGTACATAATGCAATCCTAAATAATAAAAGAGTAGATACATAGTCTTACAGATAAAACTGTCCGTTTGAGGGCAACCATACTGCTAATGCAGCCTGTGATAAAATTGAGTATGACATCCCCACTTTAGCAGGTAAAACACCTACTGTTTTTCAGGCGCATTTGGGCTAAAAATAGCGCCTGTAAAGTGCCTGAAAACCCTACAGTCCCCGTGTGAAAGCCAGAGTGCTTTCACACTAAGGCACCTTAAAAAAAGGCCTGCAAGCAGCATCTTTGGGGAGGTGGAGGAGCGGTGTATACACTGCTCCTCCACATTGAAATGATTGGGCACCTCTGCCGAAACGCTTGAAAAGCGCTTCGGCAGCGGCGATACACAGGCGCATTTAACCCTTTATTCGGCCGCTATCGGGGGTTAAAAGCGCCCAAATAGTCACCCAGATAACGCCGCTAAAACTACGGTAAAGAGACACTAAAACTAGCGGCGTTTTGCCATCAACGTCTGCCCCATTGTGATAGAAGCTAACTGTGACAGTTATCATTCACAACATGCTTTCAGTGTAGATATTTTGGGATACAATGAAGTTAAATTGATGGGTTTGGTTCCACTTTAAGCTCCCGTTCACACCTAAGTGATTTGTTGTGCATTTCCTAAAACTCAAAAGTCCTATATTTCTCCTTTTCGGGATAAGTTTGTTGTAAAGGCAAGACATTTTTACCTTAATGCATTCCCTGCATTAATATAAAAAATATCCTAGTATTTGTATTACCCCCTGACCTCCCTATATACTTACCTGAGTCCTATATTGATCCTGCGCTGTGCCCATCTGCAGTGGCACTGGTCTGTGTTCCTCTCCTCACAGGATAACAGCAGCCACTGGCTCCTGCTCCTGTCGATCAAGTCCTGTGAGGACGGAGCGGAATTAGTTTAATTCCAAATCTAATTTAAAAATATACCCATCCTCAGAGTCAGGCTACATTCACACTGGTGATTAAGGCCCTTGCAAACTGTAGAGGCAGTTTTTGAAGTGGCTTTAAGAGGCTAGGTGCAGTTATTCGTGGATTCAGCCATTACCTGCAGTGATTGCTGCTGGACGCACTTTGTGTGCACGGGTAATTGCTGGCTGTGCAGAGAGCCGCAAACAGATGCCGTCATTATAGTGAACGGGGCCGGCAGCAACACCTAGCCGCTGAGAGCTATGAGAACTGCAGCAGGAAACAGAAAGTTCCTGCAGCTGCAATTCGCAGTTCTAATTGCTGGTTGGAATGTAGCCTCATTGTTTAACTATTACCTAATATTGTGGCTAAAGAATTGCTAATGGAATTACTGACTGTAACAAATGTTTAAAAAACTGGAGGCACACCTTAACTACAGAACTGACACTATACAGCATGGTTGTTCAACCTGTGGCCCTCCAGCTGTTGCAAAACTACCCAGTTGCCCCAAGTCCCATCATTCCTCTGCCTTTGGGAGTCATGCTTTTAACCACTTGCCGTCCGCCCTATTGTAAAAAGACATCGGCAAAGTGGTTGTAAAATCCTGACCGGACATCATAGGACGTTCTCAGAATTTTGAGCTGCTGCGCGCCCCCGGGGGCGCGCATCGCGATGATCGTTGTTGCAGTGTGTCAGTCTGACACCCTGCAACTACGATCTTGGTAAAGAGTCTCCGGCGGAGACTCTTTACCACGTGATCAGCCGTGTCCAATCACGGCTGATCACAGTGTAAATAGGAAGAGTCTGTGATCGGCTTTTCCTCACTCGCGTCTGACAGACGCGAGTAGAGGAGAGCCGATCGGTTGCTCCTCTGACAGGGGGGGTCTGTGCTGATCGATTATCAGCGCAGCCCCCCCAAGGATGCCCACACTGGACCACCAGGGATGCCACCAGACCACCAGGGATGCCCAGCACAAGGTATGCCACCCTAGACCACCAGGGATGACACACAGTGCCCACAATGGATGCCAATCAGTGCCCACAATGGATGCTAATCAGGGCCCACAATGGGCATCACTGATTGGCATGCATTATAGTTTAGCACTGATTGGCATCCATCAATACAAAACAATGCTGCCTATCAGTGCCTATCCGTGCCACCTATCAGTGCCTATCCGCGCCACCTATCAGTGCCCATCCGTGCCACCTATCAGTGCCCATCCGTGCTGCCTATAAGTGCCTATCCATGCTCATCCGTGCCACCTATCCATGCAAATTTGTGCCGCCTATCCATGCCCATCCATGCCGCCTATCCATGCCAATCCGTGCCAGCTATCAGTGCCAATTTGTGCCACCTATCAGTGCCCATCCGTGCCGCCTATCAGTGCCCATCGATGCCACCTCAGTGCCACTTCATTGGTGCCACCTCATCGGTGCCCATCAGTGCCGCCTTATCAGTGTAGCCCCATCAGTGCCCATCAGTGAAGGAGAAAACTTACTTATTTACAAAGTTTTGAAACTGAAACAAAAAAAAACATATTTTTTTCAAAATTTTCGGTCTTTTTTTATTTGTTTAGCAAAAAAGAAAAACCGCAGAGGTGATCAAATACCACCAAAAGAAAGTTGATAAAAATGAAGAATGAAGAAATTATAAAAATTTAATTTGGGTACAGTGTAGCATGACCACGCAATTGTCATTCAAATTGCGACAGCGCTGAAAGCTCAAAATTGGTATGGGCAGGAAGGTGTTTAAGTGCCCAGTATTGAAGTGGTTAATGGTCAGCCCTGCAATACCTCATGGGATTTGTAGTTCTGCAACAGCTGGCGGACCTAGGGTTGCCACCTGTCCAGGATTCACCAGGAAAGTTTGAGTTTGGAATCATGTGTCCGGGTTTCAGACTGCCTGAAACCCTTACACATTATTTAGACTGGACTATGGCTTCCCAGCAGGGTTGCTGGCTGCAGTTGTCTAAGCTGAGAGTGTATGTTACTCTTTTACAGCGCCTAAAGCCAGCACTGACAAACCCCGCCTCCCCCAAACACACACACAGACGGGAGAGGAGAGAGGGCTCAATTTGCACCTCTTCCCCCCAACCTCTACTCCTCTGTGTCTGCCCACACTCCAAATTTCCAGCCCCAACTTTCCTTTTCTGAGGCATATTGCCGGGATTGAAGTCCAACAGCCTCAGATACATCTAGATGAGAGGTGCTGACTGCCAAGTGGTGAGTGAGCTCACCCCCCAGCCCTCTCTGTGACTGAAGTCTCCCCACTTCTCTCTCCTGTCTCTGAGTAAGTACACTAAGGCGAATCAGGGTTCTCAGAGCACCCCTCACATCAGAGTTCCCCTTTACACCAGAGGCCACAGTGTTTCCCCTTACATCAGAGTCCTCTCAGTACATCAGAGTTCTCAGTGTTCCCCCTTAATTCAGGGTTGCCAGACTATCCCTTATGTTAGAGGCCCCAGAGTTCTCCCTTACATCAGAGTCTGTAGAGTCCCCCCTTACAGTGAAAAGGAACTCTACAAGTTCAGATGTAAAAGGGGAATTGTGTGGATCCAGATATAAAGGGGGACTCTTGTTATCAACTTCATATGATTAGAAATGCTATTTAATAGCAAAATATATGTATAGTTTATACTATAAAAAAAATGCTGTGCGCCGCCAAAGTGTTTGGGTTTGACTTGAAGAAAAGGTGGCAACCCTAGGCAGACCGCAGGTGGAGCACCCATGCTAACTTGTTAACATGAATCTGACTTTAATATTGTTCTAGTTCTCAGATATGGTGCTTTCTATTCCCAATTTGAACTTTTTGCAGTCATGTGATGATATTGGGAATATTTGAGAAATGCCCAGTGCTGTAGGATCTAGAGATGTATTCTACCAATGTAGGTTGTCACTTTTCTATAACTGGTTATCATATGGTCCAGTACTTCATAGATAGGTGTAGGCTTGTTTATTTACATGCACTTTTTGAACCTTTGGCTGAGTTCATGTATAACTAGACCTCAATAAAATAGGTGGGTGTGCATATACCTTATATGGCAGATAAGTAACCTCTGGGGGAATCCAGGATGGAAAATGATCTGGGGGGGCCTTAGTAGATGACAGACTCAGCAATGCCAAGCTGCAGGAAGCCAGTCTACTAACATGCATTAAAAAGGGTATCTACTCAAGAGATAAAACTATAATTCTACCACTTTAAAAAAATCAGGTTTGGCCACATCTTGAGTATGCCATCAAGTTCTGATCACCAATCCCTGGGAAGAATGAGCTTGAACTGGAGAGAGTCCAGAGAAGGGCAGCAAAGCTAATAGGGGGGCTGGAGGACCTCAGTTGTGAGGAATGACTACAAACATTAAACGTATTCTCCCTGGAGATGAGACGCTTAACCTCCTTAGTGGTATTCCCGAGTGCGGCTCGGGGTGAATTTTCAGTACCAAAAGCGGTAACCCCGAGTCACACTCAGGATCGCATCGCAGGATCCAGGCAAAGATACTTACCTTGTCCCCAGGATTCTGCGATGTCTCCCCGCTGTGTCCGCGGGCTGTGTCTCAACTCTTTTCATCACAGTGCCAAGCTCTATTCCCTGCGAGCGGTGCGACGCACGGGGACGGAGCACGGCGCCAAATTCAAAAAGTTAAAATAACACAATGCATAAAGTGCACCGTAATCTTACAGATTGCATTACTGTTTCAAATTATTTCACATCCCTTTTGTCCCTAGTGGTTTGTCCAGTGCCCTGCATGCTGTTTTATATTATAAATACTGTTCTTTCTGCCTGGAAATTGGAGATTGTTCATAGTAACCAAAAAGCGTCCCTTTACATCAAAAGCAGTTTTAGACCAGCTAGAAAATAGCGATAATAAATTAGAATCACTTGCAGAATTGAGCGATAGTGATTTGTGGGGAAACCCGTCATCAAACAAAGTAATGGTAGTGTTTTTGATTTGATTACATTATTGAATAATTGTTATTATTATTATATTATTATTTGTTATAATTATTTATAGTTATTTATTATATTATAATTTATGATTTTGTGTTTCAAACATTATAATACCCCGGATGTCTACTAGACTCTTGTTTGGACAGATTTAAGTGAGTTATTCCTCAGAATTAGAGGCCTACAATATAAAACGGCAAATTTCCATTCAAAACATTGTACTGCTTTGAGCATCAAAAATCTGACATAATCATACTGCCAGAGAGGTTAAAGCGGTTCGGCACACATTTCATTTAGTAAATCTCTTTGCCTTCCAAATCAGGCAAAGAGTACTAAATGAAATGTGTTTTTTTTTTTTTTCACTTACCTTGTAATCGATGACTTCCTGTCCTCTGTCTCTGCGGGGGTGGGCGGGGTCTCTTCGTCGATCGTCGTCACACCGCACTGTCTCCTGGGATCTGGTGTCATTGATCCCAGGAGTCTGTGCGGGCATCTTCCGAAATCTCGCAAGATTTCGGCCACATCTTCCGAAATCTCGCGAGATGTCGGCAGATGTGCCGACATCTCGTGAGATTTCGGAGAACGTGAGCTGCACTTTGCCGTTACTGCGCACGCGCGAGCTTGGCGCAGTAACGGCGGTGCATGCTGGGCCATCTAAAGTGCCTGTGGGGTTTCACATGCCCACAGGCAAGATGGCCCCCAGCAGAAAAGCAGAATATAAAGAATTTTATCGGAGGAAAACCGGCTGCGATCGAGATGGAAGATGGAACAGGTGAGTCCCCCAATTTAGCTAATCATCCTTTGCATATTCCCCCCCCAAAAAAAAACACAGTGCAGAACCGCTTTAAGAGGGGATATGATCACAATATACAAATCTTTGAATGATTATTCTAGCATTCAGAAGAAACAATTTAAAGTGGTTGTAAAGCCTGAACGTTTTTTTACCTTCATGGATTCTATGCAGCTACCCCAGCAGCCCCCCTAATATTTACTAGAGTCTGATCCCGATCTAGCAATGTGCACAGGAGTGGTTGTTGTCCTGGCTCTCTGCCACCTCATTGGTTCAGAGACTGACCATTGGCTCCCGCTGCTTTCAATCACAGCCAATGAGGAGGGAGCGGATGTGAGGCCAAGCCCCATTCTGTGTGTCTTATGGACACGCAGAGTGGGGCTTGGGAGCAAGCCCGCATGAAAGCCCCCAAAGCAAGTGGCTTGCTATGGGGGCACTTGGCAGGGGGGGAGGAGCCCAGAGCGCCAACGTTTTTCTAATTTATACTTTTAAATGTAAGTCTTTAGTATTACTTTAGCCTAAGGTTTCTAAAGAAGGCATGGAATGAAGTTGAATGAGAGGGGTTCCTTACTGTTATAGCAGTAAGGATGTGGTGCTGTCAGCAGGGAGTGTAGATAAATGAAAAAAACATTTAGACGTGTTTCTTAGCAAACACAATATACAGGGATATGGAAAATGGTACTGACAAACAGACACACACATACTTAGGTTGACCTGGATGGACTGGTGTCTTTATTTAACCTTGCCAACTATTTAACTATGTAAGACATCTCTTTTTTGTATCAGCCTTTCTGCTGTTCTGGTATATAGAGGTACATTGCATTTGCTATAACTACATGGGGGTTGTCCTCCTTATTTCTACCATCAGTTTTGTTTAATTGGTATTACTGGTGTGTTTGATGTTGTAAATTGTTTATAATTATGCTTTAATTGTTTGCAGTGTATCAATGCTTCCACATCCTGGCCACTTCCACCTCTATGATTAAGCCCATCAGGGTGAAATGCGTTAAAGGGGCGTGGTTAAAGGCGGAATGTCATCTAGCCAGTCAAGTGTAATTAAACACATATAGAGTTCGTCTATATAGAGGTCATCTGTGTGCGGCATTCCTTTAATTGCTATGGATCTGACTTGTGTTGCTAAGTTTGTTGGGACCTGAACTTAACAAATTGTAATTAACATAGAGTAACCCAGGGCTCGACAAACACCGGGCGCCAGGTCGCATTTGCGACTAGAATTAGCGACCTGTCGCCTGGGGCAGCACAGCTGGGGTATCCTGTCTCCGTGCAGGACCCCCCCCCCCCCCGGCAACGCGATTGCGTCGGGCCACGCCGGCCGGTAATCGAGGCCGCAACTTTGCGGCCTTCTGCAAGCCTATACTTCCTTCTAGGATTTGGGCGCCATCTAGTGGTGGCAGTTGGTATGACATCCAGCAATGCTAATGGAGCCCTGCCTATAAAAATTATCCAATCTTAAATTTACACAGGCGACTAGAACCAAACATATATATATATTCACACACATATATATATATATATATATGTATATATATATACCTTGGTTCTAGTCATCTGTGTAAATTTAAGATAGCTTTATTTTCAATATAAAAATTAACCATTGTCGGTCGTTAAAAAAATAAAAATAAAAAACCTGGCTCCTAACTTTTTTAGCTGGCTCTTAGATTCCAAGCAAATTTTTGTCAAGCCCTGGCTCAGTAACCAGTTAGCAAGTAACCAGTGTGATTGTTCTAACTATTCTTTAAAAGACACTAAACTAAATCTATACAAGTATATATTACAAAGTCAGAAAAGTACCTTCCATTGCTTTCAGGCTCCTCCCAATCTCCAAACGCTTTTTTTTTGCGGCTTTGGTCCAACTTTCTGTTACAAGGTGGCTATGTTGGTTTACCATCATCCACCATTTGCAATAGTCCCAATGTATGTAGGAAAGTAGCCAGCCTTTCTTAATTGATCTCAAAATGAACTATACACTAAGGATGAGCCCGGTGTTCGATTCGAACCCATGTTCGAATCGAGCACCGGGTGTTCGCTCGCTCGGCGAGCCCAGAACTATTGGGGCCGCTCGCATCAAATTCGTGTGATGCGAGCGGCCCCGCAATGCATTGCGGCCCGCGCAGTGCAATGCTGGCTGATGATTGGCCAAGCATGCACTGTGACCCCGCATGCTTGGCCAATCACAGCGCCGGCAGCGAGGAGAGCCATAATTGGCTACAGGCAGGATGCCTGTAGCCAATTATAGCTCAGGGGCTTTAATACACGCCCCACGGTATAAGAGGCCGCCGCGGCGGCGGCCTCGCATATTATGTTTCACTCACAGTGTCAGCGTGTCAGCGTGCTGCTGACTGCTGACAACAATATGTGCTTTATTTCTGGGGATATGTGTGTGCATGCTGTTAGAACAGCATTGCAGTATCACATCTGGGGGGTGTCTATAGGTAGCCTGTGAAGGAGGGCAGGTTTCCTGTGCTTAGAACTTTCCCTGCAAAAAAGTGTCATTTTTGCAGGAAGAAAGCTATTTAAATCACTCGCGGCTAATGAATTGATGGCTCCTGTAACACAGAGAGCTGTCATTCATTAATAAAAAACAAAAAAAAAAGCGTAGGGGTCCCCCCAAATTCAATAACCAGGCCCTTCAGGTCTGGGATGGATATTAAGGGGGATCCCAGCCAAAAAAAAAAAAAAAAAATGGCGTAGGGTCCCCTCAAAATCCATACCAGACCCTTGAGGTCTGGTATGGATTTTAAGGGGAACCCTAGCCAAAAAAAATGGCGTGGGGTCCCCCTCAAAATCCATACCAGACCCTTATCCGAGCACGCAACCTGGCAGGCCGCAGGAAAAGAGGGGGGGACGAGAGCGGCCCCCCCTCTCGCCTGAACCGTACCAGGCCACATGCCCTCAACATTGGGAGGATGCTTTGGGGGTCTAAGACCCCTAAAGCACCTTGTCCCCATGTTGATTAGGACAAGGGCCTCTTCCCCACAACCCTGGCCGGTGGTTGTGGGGGTCTGCGGGCGGGGGGCTTATCGGAATCTGGAAGCCCCCTTTAACAAGGGGACCCCCAGATCCCGGCCCCCCCCCTGTGTGAAATGGTAAGGGGGTACAAAAGTACCCCTACCATTTCACCAAAAAAGTGGCAAAAATGGTAAAAATGACAGGAGACAGTCTTTGACAATTCCTTTATTAAAATCTTCTTTCTTCTTTCTTCATCCTTCGGATTCTTCATCTTCTCCTTCCTTCATCTTCTTCCATCTTCTTCTTCCATTTTCTTCTTCCTCCGATCCGCTTCTTCTTGCGCTGGTCTTCTCGTCCTTCTCGTCCGGCATCTTCTTCCGTCGGCGTCGGTGTCTCTGTCTCTTCTTGGGCCGCTCCGCGCAATGGGAGGCTCCCGCTGTGTGAGGCTCCGCTCCGTCTGACAGGTCTTTTATAATGGAGGGCACCTGGTGACCCCGCCCCCTCTGACGCACAGGGACGTCATGGGGAATTCCATGATGGCTTTCCCCATGACGTCAGAGGGGGGCGGGGTCACCAGGTGCCCTCCGTTTTAAAAGACCTGTCAGATGGAGCGGAGCCTCACACATCGGGAGCCTCCCATTGCGCGGAGCGGCCCAAGAAGACACCGACACCGACGCCGACGCCGACGGAAGAAGATGCCGGACGAGAAGGACGAGAAGACCAGCGCAAGAAGAAGCGGATCGGAGGAAGAAGAAAATGGAAGAAGAAGATGGAAGAAGATGAAGGAAGGAGAAGATGAAGAATCCGAAGGATGAAGAAAGAAGAAAGACGATTTTAATAAAGGAATTGTCAAAGACTGTCTCCTGTCTTTTTTACCATTTTTGCCACTTTTTTGGTGAAATGGTAGGGGTACTTTTGTACCCCCTTACCATTTCACACAGGGGGGGGCCGGGATCTGGGGGTCCCCTTGTTAAAGGGGGCTTCCAGATTCCGATAAGCCCCCCGCCCGCAGACCCCCACAACCACCGGCCAGGGTTGTGGGGAAGAGGCCCTTGTCCTAATCAACATGGGGACAAGGTGCTTTAGGGGTCTTAGACCCCCAAAGCATCCTCCCAATGTTGAGGGCATGTGGCCTGGTACGGTTCAGGCGAGAGGGGGGGCCGCTCTCGTCCCCCCCTCTTTTCCTGCGGCCTGCCAGGTTGCGTGCTCGGATAAGGGTCTGGTATGGATTTTGAGGGGGACCCCACGCCATTTTTTTTGGCTAGGGTTCCCCTTAAAATCCATACCAGACCTCAAGGGTCTGGTATGGATTTTGAGGGGGACCCTACGCCATTTTTTTTTTTTTTTTTTTTTGGCTGGGATCCCCCTTAATATCCATCCCAGACCTGAAGGGCCTGGTTATTGAATTTGGGGGGACCCCTACGCTTTTTTTTTTTTTTTTTATTTTTTTTTTTTTTTATCAATGACTTTTTTTTATGAAGGAGTTTCAATGAATCGCTGTTCTCTGTGTTACGGGAGCCGTGAATTAACATTAGCCGCGAGTGATTTTAAATAGCTTTTTTACTTTCAAAAATGACACTTTGCGCAGAGACAGTTCTAAACACGGGAAACATGCGCCCCTTTACAGGCATACTATAGACACCCCCCAGGTACGAAATTTAAAGGAATATTACACTTTTATTGTTTCAATTTAAGCATTATTAAAATCACTGCTCCTGAAAAAACGGCCGTTTTTAAAAAAAATTTTTGCATTGATACATGTCCCCTGGGGCAGGACCCAGGTCCCCAAACACTTTTTATGACATTAACATGCATATTAGCCTTTAAAATGAGCACTTTTAATTTCGAACGTTCGCATCCATTATAACTAATAGGGTTCTAAAGCTCGCACGGACTTTAGGTCCGTTCGCGGGTTCTGGTGCGAGCCGAACGGGGGGGGGGGGGTGTTCGGCTCATCCCTACTATACACTATGGGCGTTCTAGTGTGCATAGAGCAGCGCATGTGATCGCAACTATCATTCACTTTATGCTCCAAACAAGCAGAAGTGAGGGGAAAAGAGAGATGTTTGGCAGCTCATGGAAGACATTACAAAAGGAGGCAGAAAAACACAGTAAAACTATTTCATGAAAATAAATTACAAGGTCATAAAACAGTGGATGTGTACAGTGCCTTGAAAAAGTATTCATACCCCTTGAAATTTTCCAAATTTGTCCTGTTACAAACAAAAACGTAAATGTATTTTAATGGGATTTTATGTGATAGACCACCACAAAGTGGCACATAATTGTGAAGTGGATGGAAAATGATAAATGGTTTTCAATTTTCTTTACAAATAAATATCTAAAAAAGTGTGGTATGCATTTGTATTCAGCCCCCCTGAGTCAATACTTTGTAGAACCACCTTTTGCTGCAATTATAGCTGCAAGTCTTTTTAGGGATGTCTCTACCACCTTTGCACATCTAGAGAGTGACATGTTTACCCATTTTTTTATTTTAAATTTTTTTTGCTAAATAGCTTAAGCTCTGTCAGATTGGATAGAGAATGTCTGTGAACAGCAATTTTAAAGTTTTTCCACAGATTCTCAATTGGATTTAGGTCTGGACTTTGACTGGGCCATTCTAACACATGGATATGCTTTGATCTAACCATTGCATTGTAGCTCTGGCTATATATTTAGGGTTGTTGTCCTGCTGGAAGGTGAACCCCAGTCTCAAGTCTTTTCCAGACTCTAATGCCCTGTACACACGATCGGAGAATGTGCGATCGGAGCTTGTTGTCGGAAATTTCAACCGTGTGTAGGCTAGAGGTCGACCGATATGTGTTTTTCTCAGGCCGATGCCGATATTTAGAAATCGCGGTGGCCGATGGCCGATATATGATGCTGATTTTTTGGGGCCGATATGTTAGGCCGATTTTTTTTTTCTTTTCCCTTCTCATAAAATCTAACAGTTAGACACTTTTCACACTGGGGCGTTTTTCAGGCGCTTTGGGGCTAAAAATAGTGCCTGTAAAGTGCCTGCAAAACAGCTCCCCTGGAGTCTGTGTGAAAGCCCGAGTGCTTTCACACTGAGGCGATGTGCTGGCAGGACATTAAAAAAAGTCCTGCAAGCAGCATCTTTGGAGCGGTGTACACCACTCCTCCACCACTCATGCCCATTGAAATGCCGAAGCGCCTGCAATGTGATTTGGCAGCGGCGCTTCACGGGCGCATTTAACCCCTTCCTCGGCCACTAACTGGGTTATAAGTGCCCCGCTAGCAGCCGAATAACGCCGTTAAATGACGGTAAAGCGCCGCTAAAACTAGCAGCGTTTTACCGTCAACGCCTGCCCGCTCCAGTGTGAAAGCAGCCTTAAGTAATAAGTGATACAGAAAATGTCTTACATTTAAACATTTATTAAACAAAACAAACCTCCAATCAGTTCACTTGTATGTATAATTTAAATAAAAAATAAAATAAAAAACTATATATTAAATACACAAAAACAGGTATTCAAAACTTTTGGATGAAAAAAAATGGTCTAACTTTACTGTTTTCGTTTTTTTTTTTAAATCATTAGTGTATTTTTTCCCAAAAAATTACGTTTGAAAGACCGCTGTGCAAATACCGTGTGACATAAACTATTGCAACAATCGCTATTTTATTCCCTATGGTCTCTGTTAAATATATATATATCATTTTTGGGGGTTCTAAGTGATTTTCTAGCAGAAAATACAGGATTTTTAGAAATCAGAAAATCAGAAAAGATTTAGTCTTTAAAATGGTTACACTGAGAACTCCTCCACACAAGTTCAGTTCATTGATATGTAGAAACATTGTATCTCTTTGGTGTTTTCTTGACAGAATGCCCAGAGAGGAGACAAGTCACTCCAAAGATCACTTCAGGCAACTTGCATTGACTTCTAGTACAGAAGTCTTTTGCAAGTCGCGCTGAAGATATAATCGGCCTTTTTTATCAGCACAATCGGCTGATGCCGATGAATTAAAAAACGCCTAATATCGGCCGATATATTGGTCGACCGCTAGTGTAGGCTCCATGGGACAGTTTCCATCGGAATTTCCGTCGTACAAAATTTGAGATCTGGTTCTCAAATTTTCCAACAACAAAATCCGGTGTCAGAAATTACGATTGTGTGTGCACAATTCCGATGCACAAAAGTTCCACGCATGCTCAGAAGAGCCGCACTGGCTATTGAACTTAATTTTTCTCGGCTCGTCGTACGTGTTGTACATCACCGCGTTCTTGATGTTCGGAATTTCCGACAAGCTTTGTGTGACCGTGTGTATGCAAGACAAGTTTGAGCCAACATCCGTCTGAAAAAATCCATGGATTTTGTTGTCAGAATTTTCCGATCGTGTGACTGGTTTTCTTTTAAGATTGACCTGTATTTGGCTCCATCCATCTTCCCATCAACTCTGACCAGCCAAGCTAAAGAAAAGCATCCCCATAACATGATGCTGCCACCACCATGTTTCACGGTGGGGACGGTGTGTTCAGGGTGATGTGCAGTGTTAATTTTCCACCACACATAGTGTTTTTCTTTTAGGTCAAAAAGTTTAATTTTGGTCTCATCTGACCAGAGCACCTTCTTCCACATATTTGCTGTGTCCCCCACATGGCTTCTCGCAAACTGCAAACAGAACTTCCTATGGCTTTCTTTCAACAATGGCTTTCTTCTTGCCACTCTCCCATAAATGCCAGATTTGTGGAGTGCACGACTAATAGTTGTTCTGTGCACAGATTCTCCCACCTGAGCTGTGGATGTCTGCAGCTCCTCCAGAGTTACCATAGGCCTCTTGGCTGCTTCTCCGATTAATGCTCTCCTTGCCCGGCATGTCAGTTTAGGTGGACAGCCATGTCTTGGTAGGATTGAAGTTGTGCCATGCTCTTTCCATTTTCGGATGATGGATTGAACCAGGGGTCTTCAAACTACGGCCCTCCGGTTGTTCAGGAACTACAATTCCCATCATGCTTAGTCATGTCTGTGAATGTCAGAGTTTTACAATGCCTCATGGGATGTGTAGTTCTGCAACAGCTGGAGGGCTGTAGTTTGAGGATCCCTGGATTGAACAGTGCTCCATGAGATGTTTTTATAACTTAACCTGGCTTTAAACTTCTCCAGAACGTTATCCCTGACCTGTCTGGTGTGTTCCTTGGCCTTCATGATTCTGTTTGTTCACTAAGGTTCTCTAACAAACTTTCACAGAACATCTGTATTTATACTGAGATTAAATTACACACAGATGGACTCTATTTACTAATTAGGTGACTTCTGAAGGCAATTTGTTCCACTAGATTTGAGTTAGGGGTATCAGAGTAGAGAGGGTTAAATACAAATGCACACCACACTTTTCAGATATTTATTTGTAAAAAAAAATTGAAAACCATTTATCATTTTCCTTCCACTTCACAATGATGTGCCACTTTTGTATTGGTTTATCACATAAAATCCCAATAAAATACATTTACATTTTTGGTTGTAACATGACAAAATATGGATAAAATGTTAAGGGGTATGAAAACTGTATGTATTATTTTTTAAGAATATTGTTTAGTGTCAATTTGGCTGCTTTCACACTGAGGCACTTTACAGGCGCTATAGCGCTAAAAATAGCGCCGGCATAGCGCCTGTAAAGAGCCTTTCCTCTCACTCCAGTGTGAAAGCCCAAGTGCTTTCACACTGGAGCGATGTGCTGTCAGGACACCAGAAAAAGTCCTGAAAGCCGCATCTTTGCAGCGCTGTAGGAGCGGTATATACACCGCTCCTAAAGCTCCCCTGCCTATTGAAATCAATGGGCAGCGCCGCCGAACCGCCAGTTTTAACCCTTTTTCGGGCGCTAGCGGGGTTAAAAGCGCCCTGCTAGCGGCCGAAAACCTCTGTAAAAATGACGGTAAAAATATCGGTGCTTTACCGCCGACGCCCCAGTGTGAAAGTAGCCTTTAACTGAAAGTGGTTCTTCAGTCACTTTTCGAAAAGAAAAAATGTAGCTGCTGTCTAATATTTAGACATTCACCTGTCCCGGGATCCAGCACTGTCAGCACCCGGCTGGTTTCTTCCCAGGGCTTCAGTCCCCAGCACTGGCATATTAACTGTGGGCAGCCAGCTGTCACTGCTTGAGACTTCACAGCCAGCTGCTCACTACGCATGCGCGAGCCGCAGTGCGCTATTTGAAAGGTCTCGCAGCTTTCTGGGACCTGTGAGGGGGTGCAAACTTCTGTTATGATTGCCGTGGCAAAAATTGCCAAATGTAAAGGGGGGGGGGGGGTTAAAGCGGAACTTTTGGGTGAAGTTCAGCTTTAAGCAAAATTTGGTATGTTTGACTAATATTACATATAGCTCTTTGCACTGTTTTTTTTTTTATTTCAACAAAAATCTTGCCAAGCCCAAAACTTCACAAGTACCAATCAGAAATTATCTTTCATTTTTCTGACTGTTCTAAACAAATGAACAGCAAATGTGGTTGGTTACTGCACAGCAATACACACTGCCTCATTGAGTTTACTGTTATGTATTTCATCCATGTATCTGCCTGTATAGCACTAGAAAACTTTTGACTTCAAGCTGAACTAGATCTTTACACAGTTTTACAGGCTCTGATTTAACTGTACACTGTGAGCTTCTAATAGTGTGCATTAGAAGCTGCATTAGAAGTCAGATACATGGTTTCTTATTTCTTTTTTGCACATACTGTTCACCATCATACACTCCACACTTTATTTCTGCACCTACTGCTCACAGTCATACCCTCCGCACTCCTCTCCTGCACATACTGCCTGCCATCATTTCATATTTCGCTCACAAACCTACCGCCCGCCTGATTTCCAGCACAAACTAACAGCTGTGATCCTTTTCACACTCCCCTGCCTGCCTATCATATCCTTCACACTCCTCTCCTGCACATACTGCCCATTATTATAACCTCCACACTCTTCTCTTACACATACTTTTCTCTTGTACACACTCCTGTTCTGTACATACCGCCCATGTAATACTCTCCGCACTCTTCTTCTGTACATATTGCCCACTATCATACCCTCCACACCCCTCTCCTGCACATGCTGCCTATGCAATACCATCAACACCCCCCCCCCCCCTGCACATACTGCCCACTAGCATATCTTCCACACACCTCTCCTGTTGATACTGCCCACTAGCATACCCTCTACACCCCTCTCCTGTACATACTGCCCACTATCATACCCTCCACACCCTTCTCCTTCAAATACTGCCAACTATAAAACTATCCACACCCCTCTCTTGCACATACTGCCCTCTATCATACCCACCACACTCCTCTCCTGCATATACTGCCAACTATGATTCTCTTCACACCCCTCCCCTGCACATACTGTACTGCCTGTATAATACCCACCACACTCCTCTCCTGCACATGCTGCCCATTATCATAACCTCCACATTCTTCACCTGCTCATACCGACACACTCTTCTCTTGCACACACCCCTTTTCTGCACATACTGCCTGTGTAATACCCACCACGCTCTTCTCCTACACATGCTGCCCATTATCATACCCTCCACACTCCCCTCCTGTACATATTGCCCAATATCATAGCCTCCACACCCTTATCCTCCTGCACATGCTGCCTGTGCAATACCATCCACATCCCTCCCATGCACATACTGCCCACTAGCATATCCTCCGTACACCTCTTCTGCACCACTATTATACCCTCCACACTCCTCTCCTGTACATACTGCCCACTATCATACCCTCAACACTCCTCTCCTGCACATACTGCCCTTTATTATACCTACCACACCCCTCTCCTGCAGATACTGCCAACTATAATACCCTCCACATCCCTGTCCTGCACATACTGCACTATATCATACCTGCCACACTCCTCTCCTGAACATACTGCTGATTATAATACCCTCCACACCCCTCTCCTGCACATACTGCCCACTATCATACCCTCCACACTCCTCTACTGCACATACTGCCCACTGTCATACCCATCGCACTCCTCTCCTGTACTTACTGCCTACTAACATACCTGCCACACTGCTCTCCTGTACACATACTGCCCATGTTATACCCTCCACACTCTTCATCTGTACATACTGCCTGTCTAATACTCTCCACACTCTTCTCCTGCACATATTACCCATTATCAAACCCTCCACACCCCTCTCTTGCACATGCTGCCTGTGCAATGCCCTTCACACCCCTCCCCTGCACATACTGCCTACTATTATACCCTCCACACACAACTCTCCTGCACATACTGACCATTATCATATCCTCCACACTCCTCTTCTGCACATACTGCCCATCATCATACCCTCCACATCCCTCTCCTGCACATATTGCCATCTATCATACCCTCCACACTCTTCTCTTGCACACATTGCCCACTATCATACCCTCCACACTCCTCTCTTGCACATACTGCCCTCTATCATGCACTCCACACTCCCTCCTGCATATACTGTCCTCTATCACAGCCCTCAAATTTTCTGCTCGCCTACTCGCATTTTGCGAGCAGAAAATGAGGGCTGGCGAGGAGCTGGGCTGCCTGGGATTGGGGGGGCGAGCACCGCCGGCGGGCGGAGTTGACTGGGAGCTGTTCTCCCGGTGGAATAGTGCCATGGAGTTAGAGGAGAGCCGCGGGATCGCCGAGCGGTAATACACGCCGTAACAGCTGTCTCCGCTCACTCTCACACAGCCCCGCCTCCTCCTAGCCCTGCGCCTGTAATAGACAGAACGCGGGTCCAATGCGGCGATGCGTTCTGTCTATTACAGGCGCAGGGCTAGGAGGAGGCGGGGCTGTGTGAGAGTGAGCGGAGACAGCTGTTACGGCGTGTATTCGGCGATCCCGCTGCTCTCCTCTAACTCGACATCATCCAGCCGCCCTCTAACTTCCTCCGCCCTGGCAAGGCTGCAACGGGGCACTGTGATGCTGATATTTGGGGCACTGTGATGCTGATATTTGGGGCACTGTGATGCTGATATTTGGGGCACTGTGATGCTGATATTTGGGGCACTGTGATGCTGATATTTGGGGCACTGTGAGGCTGCAAATGGGGGCACGGTGAGGCTGCAAATGGGGGCACGGTGAGGCTGCAAATGGGGGCACGGTGAGGCTGCAATGTGGGGCACAGTGAGGCTGCAATGTGGGGCACGGTGAGACTGCAAATGGGGGCACGGTGAGGCTGCAAATGGGGGCACGATGAGGCTGCAAATGGGGGCACGGTGAGGCTGCAATGTGGGGCACGGTGAGGCTGCAATGGGGGCACAGTGAAGCTGCAATGTGGGGCACGGTGAGGCTGCAATGTGGGGCACGGTGATGCTGCAAAGGGGGCACAGTGAGGCTGCAATGATGGGCACAGGTCACGCTGCAATAATGGGCACCGGTGAGCCTGCATTGATGGGCACTGTTGAGGCACTGCTGAGGGGAACTGATACAGTTGTTGTTGATATTTATTTTTGTAACATAATTCTGCATAAAACATTTAAGTGTAATTTCATGAGATCATTTTTGATAGCGTGATTAGGGGCGGGGCAGGGTAAGGGTTGGGTGGGGCAATTGGTGGCGAGTAACCCTTGAGACCTGGCTAGTAGCTCAGGACTTGAAATTTTGAGCCCTGCTCTATCATATCCTTCACACTCCTCTCCTGGACATACTGTTGACTATCATACACTTCACACCCCTGTCCTGTACATACTGCCCACTATCATACCCTCCAGACTGCTCTCCTGCACATACTGCCCACTATCATACCCTCCACACCCCGCTCATGCACATACTGCCTGTGTAATACCAACCACACTCCTCTCCTTGACATACTGCCCTCTGTCAAACCCTCCACACTCTTCTCCTGCACATACTGCCCACTATCATACCCTCCACACTCCTCTCCTGTACATACTGCCCACTACCATACCCTCAACACTCCTCTGCTGCACATACTGTCTACTATGATACCCTCCACACTCTTCTTCTGTACATACTGCCTGTGTAATACCCCTCCCACTCTTCTCCTGCACATGCTGCCCACTATCATACCCTCCACACCCGTTCCCTGCACATACTGCCCACTATTATACCCTCTGCACACACCTCTTCTGCACATACTGCCCACTAGCATACCCTCCACACTCCTCTCCTGCACATACTGCCCGCTATCATACCTACCACACTGTTCTCTTGCACACACTGCCCACTATCATGCCCTCCACACACCTCTCCTGCACATGCTACAAACCATCATACCATTCACATTCCTCTCCTGCACATACTGCCCACTATCCTACCCACCACACCCTTGTCCTGTACATACTGCTCGTGTAATACCCTCCACACTCCTGTCCTGTACATACTGCCCATGTAATACCCTCTACACTCTTCTCCTGCTCATACTGTCTGCCTGTCAAACCCTCTGCACTCCTCTCCAGCACATACTGCCAGACATTATCCATTTCACACTCCTCTCCTGCACAAACTACCTGCCGTCATACCCTCCAAACCCCACTCCTACACATTCTGCCCACTATCATATCCTCCACTCATGCACATGTTGCCTGTGCACTGTCATACCCTCCACACTCTTCTCCTTCACATACTGCCCACTATCATTCATTCTGTACTCCTCTACTGCACATACTGTCTGCTGTCATACCCTCTGGACCCCTATCCATCTCATACTACCCACTGTCATACCCTCTACACTCCTCTTCTTCACATACTGCCTGCTGTCATACCTTCTGCACACCTCTCCTGCACGTACTACCAACTGTCATACCCTCTACACTCCCCTCCTGCACATAGTGCCAGCCATCATCCATTTCACACTCCTCTCCTGCACAAACTACCCGCCGTCATACCCACCACACTCCTCTCCTGCACATCCTGCCCACTTCTCTGGCATTGTGTGCGATATCCCTAACCTTGCACGCTTTTACTGGTAAATAAAATAAATGCTTCTTATTCCCTGGCCTTCAAGCATCAGACATCTTCCTGTCCCATTCTTCCCTGCTGTGAATACACAGAACCCCCCGAACCCATCCATCAGTCCCAATTCCTAAACATCTATTAATATTTTCCCGTCGTCTTGGCCATGTACGATGATCAAACAGGGATTTTCCAGGACAGACAGGCACATCCATTAGGCGCTCCTCTAGTTTAATTGCAATGCATTACAGAAGACATAAATACTACGCATCTCTCCTCCCCCCCTGTGATACACTAGGAAATCGACAATGACCTTAATTCACCGTGAGCGCGTATACAGATTATTGATTATCACATGTTGGATTATTAGTGGCTGGCAGGAGGCGGACGGTAAAGATGATGGGCTGTACCGCACCCAGAAATAGAAATCTATAGGTACCATAGGTAGAAGTTGTTTTTTTTTTTTCCTGGACGCACGCCTCCCTTTTCTGCTTTTCTTTCTCCTCCTCCGCCGCCTCCAGTTCTCACGTTTTTCTAATGTTTCCTGATGATGGGGATTGTGAGCCCCCCTCTGCCGCTCTCTCTCCGGCTCCCTCCCCTATCTGTTGCAGCTGCTAATATCTGCTCCTCATCCGTCCCCAGCCGCTGCTGGTGTGATGATGCTGGAGGAGCAAATCCGGCTACTGCAGCACCACACAAATGCACAATCCCCACATGCCACACTGCCCACTGCCATGCCATCTACACATAGGGGGGGCTGCAGGAACAGCACATGCCCCATCACAATGAATGACAAATCACAACATGCATGACAAGAGACTGCCAGCAACTGCACCATTCAATGCACTTTGCATGGACTTCCTAGATATGGAAGTGATGGGAAAGGTAAAGGTGGACAGGGATGACAGGGGAGGAGAAGAAGAAGGGGGGGGGGGGGAGCTGTGCTCTTACCCACTGGCTTTGGATGGGGGTCTGCTGCAGCTGGCTGCCTGCTCAGGGCTTGTCCAGGGAGAAGCTGGCTGCTCTCTAGCCGAGCTGTATTCTTGCCATTCGCCCAGCTTAAGCACCCAGCCGGCAGGAATAGAGAAAGAGAGAGAAGCATAGAAGATAGAGGGAGTAATAGAGTGTGAGAGAGAAGGCAAGGAGGAGGGGGTGGTGGAGAGGTGGGGGGGGGGGGCACGGATGCTGCGCGCATGCGCGCCCGAGCAGCAGGGGAGCTGCAGAACATCCTTTAGCTAGAAGGTTACAACCATTTCTACACATCCTTCCCCATTCAGAACGATGCTGCGGCCGCCGCAGGTCCCTTCCCCCGGACTCGGCATAGGTAGCCGAACGTGGGAGGGTTCTGTAGTCAGAGCCTGTCAGGAAGAATCCAACGTTAGAGGCTCGAGGATGGAGCGGCAACATGGCTATCGCTTCAGTCAGAGCCCAGTCACAGAAATCTCAGAGAATGCAACAAATAAACATGACTAGTGAATAGGAGGATGGAGGCAGAGCTGTGTATCAGAGAGAATACTGTCCTCCCCAAACATCTAATATGTATAGAAAGTTCAAAACATGAATAGTCCACAACACTTCACACATGAAATTGGCTTTCTCTCATCTGCGTCCATTTTATTTAGATCCCTTTCACACAGGAGTTTTTCAAGCGCTTTTGTGTAAAAAAAAAAAAAGAAAAAGCGCCTGAAAAGATCACGAAAACTGCTTCCCATTAAAATCAATGGATGCCTTCACACTGGGGAGGTGCGCTGGCGGGGAGGTGAAAAAACTCCCGCAAGCAGCATCTTTGGAGTGCTAAAAAAAAGCGCCTCAAAAGTGCCCCTCTCAAATGAACGGAAAGCGCCCGTTTTAGCTTTTCGGCCACTAGTGGGGCACTTTTAACCCCTGCTAGCGGCCGAAGAAAGGGTTAAAACTGCCCATGTTGCAGCGCTTCGGAAGCGCTTTTCAAGTGCTTCCAAAGCGCTGCCCATTCATTGCAATGGGCAGGGGCGGTGTAGGAGCACGTTTTTTTAAATGCTTCCAAAGTGCTGCCCATTCATTGCAATGGGCAGGGGTGGTGTAGGAGCGCTGTATACACCACTCCCAAAGCCCCCCAAATATGCTGCTTGCAGGACTTTTTTTTCCTGTCCAGCAAGCGCACCAACCCTGTGTGAAAGCACTCGAATGCTGAATGCAGCCTGACTATTTGCCATGAATGCACCCTTACCATTGCCATCAGTGCAGCCTGATTGATGCTCATGTGCAGCCTCGGAAGGGACAGGGAGGGGGGTGGGACGAGTGCTGACAGATTACATACAGGAGAATCTTCTGTTTACTTTGCGGCTTCTTTAATACAGAGTCCCACCTCCTATGATGGACAGAACAGTCGTCCAATGGCAGCACAGGAGATGGGACTTCCTATTACAGACGCCGCTGAGTAGACAGGAGATTCTCCTGTATGTAATCTGATGGCGCCTGTCCCACCCCCTCCCTGTCCCCTCCGAGGCAGCGCCGATAAATACTGGGGGCCACAAAAGATATATATATCCAAATCACCAGGGGGGCCGTATTAAACTGTAATGCGGGCCGGACTTTGGACATGCCTGCTATAGTGTGAACCCAGGCTAAAAGAGAAGTATGGGATTTTTTTTTTTTGGAATCATACTTACCTAGGTGGATGCAGCATCTGTCCCCGCTCTAACACTGAGAACCGAGCGATTAAACACTGCCGATCACTCAGTTCCCAGAGCTCCCTGACTTTCATTCACCAGCTCTCTGCTCTGCTCCCCTGCCCTCACTGAAGCGCTGGGCTATGGAGGGGGCGGGAGCAGCCGGCTCAGGCTCTCAGCATCTGGCTGCAAGGCTGAGCCGGATGCTGGTCCACCCGTGTGGGCAGATCCTGACCATATGGTCGCGATCTTTCCTGAACCTGGACCAGCTCTGTGACGTCAGCTGACAGCAGGCTTCAGCCCTCCTATGATTCACAGGAGATGTACAGCCAGACTAGCTTTGGTTGTACTTCTTCAATGGATCACAGGAATGCAGATCATTTTGCACTCCTGTGACCTGTTTTCAGCAGACAGCGGACTGAAGTCCACTGTCGGCTGACGTCAGAGAGCCATTCCAGGCTCGGGCAAGTTTGTGACCGGGATCCGCCCACATGCCTGGACCAGCAGCCAGCTCAGCCTCTCAGGGAGCTGCTGAGAGGCTGAGCCAGTCGCTCCTGCCCCCTCCACAGCCCAGCACTCTTCTCAGGGAGCTGTGAGAATCAAGCAATCGGCGATGTTAGAAAGCTCGTTTTTCAGTGTTACAGCTGGCTGGGGACAGATGCAGCCAGGTAAGTATAATTAAAAAAAAAAAAAAGGATTCCCATACCTTTCTTTTAAGGCAGTCTCCGCCTCAGAGATGAGCCAAATGTGTGCAACACTCATGTACAGAATTCCTCCACAAGATGTTTGTCCCAAGTAACTACACACTTGCACTGATGTATGTGTTGCATTCAGAGGGACAAGCAGAGCCATTGCCTACTCCAGCAGTCCAGCGTACCTCCGTTACCTCACTCCCAGTAATGGAATGAAACCCCACCAGAAGCAAAGCACGGGTCTCATACATGTCCTAAGTCAACTCTCTCTTTCCTCTTTCCTTAGATCTCCGTAATGCTAGTCTGCTCCTTGTGACTGGAGGAGATGGGCAGCTAGGGAGGATTAGTCACCCAACCAGGTACCACGCCAAAAGACTGGTTTCTGTTGCTATTCTTCCCTTAATGTTACCCATGGCAACTACCTCCTCTTCTTTTCTTTGGGAGTTACCCTTTTGTAGTGGTGTTACACATAACCCCATAATGCTGTTAAGACCTCTTTAGGAATTTGCCAAGACCCAACATGCACCCCTTTAACCACTTGCCCTCTGGAAGATTTTACCCCCTTTATGACCAGGGCATTTTTTGCAATTTGGCACTGTGCTAATTTAAGGCTACTTTCACACTGGGGCCACACTGCGTTGGCGGTAAAGCACCGCTCGTTTTAGTGGCGCTTTACTGTTAAGTTAGCGGTGCTTTTCGGCCACTAGCAGGGCACTTTTAACCTCCACTAGTGGCCGATTAAAGGGTTAAAACTGCCCGTGTTGTGGCGCTTCGGAAGCACTGCCCATGCATTCCAATGGAATTTAAAAAAAAGACAGCAAAATTGCTTTCAGTGTTCAGAGCTTTGTGTTGTTTACAACACAGAGCTCCCTTTCCTGAATAACGAAGCAGATCAGTGGGTCCTGGCGATCAATCATTGGTCAGGGACCTGCTGATCAGTTTGTGCTGTAACAAATGACAGCACAGCCAGGGTGCTTGCCCCCTAACTGGAAGCACTGATCATGTACCAGATTCATTGGGTGTCAGCAACCTGTAGATTGCGATCTACCAGTAGATTGTGGACAGGTGACTGGTAGATCGCGGTCTGGGCTTGCTTACCCTCCATTCCAGAGCATCAAACAAAGTGCAATGCAGAGGGACTACTTGTAAAGTTGCCTCCGCTGTAGTGCTGGCTCCTGTCCCATGCAAAATGATACCAACTGCACTCCACCTCTGTTCTCCGGCTAGCAGTCTCCAGAGTGGTGCCAGCAGCAGGAAAGAAGAGTTTTTCGGGTCAGTGTGAAGTAATACACTGGGCATAATAGTAGAGGGCTGCTTTCACACTGATATGCTGCGGTTTACCCACACCATGGGTGCAGTGCAGTGTACCTGCAGCTTTCCTGTGGGTTTGCTGTGCTTAGCCATAGACTTCTAGGTGCACTTTCTGAAAGGGTTTTACCACCCGCCCAACTTTACGTGTGAATGAGCCCTAAGGGTGCCGCTGCCGAATGCAAGGGCTCATTCACAAGTACAACAGGTACTGCTGCTCCTCTGAAAAGCGATCAATGTTTGACAGGTGGCGAGGAGGCGATATGTTGCTGCCTCCCCTAACTGATTAAAACCCATGATTGCTGTGCAATGCACGCAATTGCGACACTGTATGTCAGGGACGCCTACGGAGGATCCCAAGTCGTGCACAAGCATGCGCCGCGCATCAGCGCACATTGCACAGCGCAAAATAAAGGCAGCTTGCAGGGAAAAGGTGCATATCATTGCAATCTTTACAGCAAGGCCAATTCTTGCTTTCATCAAGAGTACCTCTATAAGGTTACTGTGGGAAAGCGGCACTGACACCCAAAGACCAATTTTTCTGCACCGGTTTGACAGGTGCATATCATTGCAATTTTTTACAGCAAGGCCAATTCTTGCTTTCATCAAGAGTACCTCTATAGGGTTATGGTGGGAAGGTGCCACCGACACCTAAAAAACTAAAATTTATTAATTTTTGCTGCAGCAGATTCTAGACATGGTGCAGATCTACCACTTTACAGGTATACTAAGCCCCCCCCCCCCCCCCATGCATATATTGGAAGAATTTTTCATTTTTAGGCTTTCACTTTAAAAATCAAAAAATTATTGCTCACCTCACAGACATCAACCTATTCCAGTAAGGCTGCTTTCACACGGGAGCGGTGGGGGCGCTGGCGGTAAAGCGGCGCTATATTTAGCGCCGCTTTACCGGCGTTTTAGCGGCGCATTTCGGCCGCTAGCGGGGTGGGTTTACCCCCCGCGAGCGGCCGAAAAAAAAGGGTCAATACCGCCCGCAAACCGCCGCTGCAGCGGCGTTTTGCGGGTGGGTTCGGCGCGCTCCCCCATTGCTTTCAATGGGACCGGGCGCTATAGGAGCGGTAAATATACCGCTCCTATTGCGAGCCAAAGATGCGGCTTGCAGGACATTTTTGAGCGTCCTGCAAGCGCACCGCTTCAGTGTGAAAGCCCTCGGGCTTTCACACTGAAGGAACAGCAACAGCTGTTTCGGGTCGGTTTGCAGGCGCTATTCTTGGCGCAATAACGCCTGCAAACCGCCCCAGTGTGAAAGCAGCCTAATAGGCACATCAAGAGGGCTTTATGAGCCCAATCAAGATCTGAACTCCGGGAAATATGATTTCAATTTAAGACAGGGAGAACGACCACATATAATCAGCTGATCCAACCCCTAACCCTTTTACAGTCAGAGCCCTATTGGGGTGAGAGGGGGAGAAGGTGGAATACCTGTCATTATTGAAACAACCCAGACATATCCTTGCCCGGAGTTTAGATAAACCCAGATAAACCTACTTTTTGCACTGTACGGAACAAGCCACCAAGTGCTGGATGGTTAAAATTCTTTGTATTAGAATGATCTATGACTAAAGTACCTAAAGTGCAACTGTTTATTGTACAAACGTATAAGATGTTAAGATGTTGAAAGAATCTGCTATAATGATGCATATATGTACATTGATAATTTTCAATAAACATACTTTAAAAAAAAATAAGAAAAATTACTGCTCATTCAAAAATGAAGTTTTTCACAAACTTTTTTTTTATTGATACATGTCCCCCAGGGCAGGACCCAGACCCATATAACCATTGTATGCCCAATTACTTGCATATAAGCATTTAAAATGAGCACTGACCTTCGGGTCCCATTGACTTTAATGGGGTTCGTTATTTGGGTCCGAACTTTCGCAGTGTTCGAAAGTTCTGGTGCGAACCGAACAGGGGTCTGTTCAGCCCTTTCCTACTCCCCACTTCCACTCAGACTACCTGTGTCCTTTGAATTGGCAGAGAGCTGTAGGTTACATGCAACAACACACCACATCCCCTTTAATGAGTTTCAGTCACATGACCACTAGAAAAATGGGTAAAAAGGGGCATTTTCCACAGCATAGCTGAAGGAAGGTATCCCTTCACGGCTTATTCATTTTTTTTTCAATGCAGCGCTACCCCCCATAGGACCCACTAAAGTTGACTAGTTCCTCCCCAATAGTGTAGAGGCTGCCCGTTCACCAACGCACCAGTCCACCCACTCCAGCTAAAATAAACAGTATATGGGTTTGTCTTTTTGTCATTTATTCCTTGCAGAACTTTTTACAGAAAGCTCAGTAACATTAAACAGATTAGGCATATGAATATAGCACAATCTAAACCCTCACAACTGGGTACCATGAGGTAGTCTCTTGACATCTGGTTACCCTGCATGACTAGTACACAGCTATGGGTAACCAGTGCAGTTTTTGAGGTGCTGCACAGTCAATGGGGTCAATCAGGGTCTCTTACTCACAAGTCCCCAGCTTTCTCTGGACTTGGTCCTGTGTGAGACACTCTAATTCCAGACCTGATCCCCTGGTAGAGAAATCCTGCCTCCAGTTTCAGATTTGTCCCAGGTCCCAGCCCCGGCTCGAATTGGCATGGCGAGGTAAATATTCAGGCCAGCTATTTGAATTTCTTTGTTTGTGTATCATCCAAATTCAGCCAAGTTAGATCTAGCGGCTAGGAGACCAAGAGGTTAAGGCTCACCTAGGGGTCTCACCGTAAATTTTTGAAACCCAGTTGAAGCAGGACATCTGCTACAACTTCATGTATACTAGAACATGGGAAACCTTGCAGAATTTGAAGGATGGAATCCTCTGTTTTCTGCTGTAAAGATTGAGTTGTCATGAAGTAAGCCGAGATATGGGGTTAAGTGGTATTTGAGTTGTGATACTGATCCTCTCTGCTGTATCCGCATCTCTCGCAACCTCCTTCTGAATTCCTCTTCCATGGCGGCTGGTATCTGTACCCCTCCTCCTCTCCTGCTATCCGGACCTTGGATCCAGGTGGAGGTTTGGATGTCCCTGACTGCAGGAAGCATCCCACTGCTTGCCAACAATGTGACGGAATGTCTCTACACTCCTCTTGAGTGCGTTCGTCATATACCACTTCCTCCCAGTCTGAATATAGATCTCAGATATTCCAACCGCTCCCAAGCACCAAACGAGACGAGACTTGCTTAGTGCTAGCATGGACTGTTTATTTAGAACCAAAAGGACAAGTATTTATATACAGTAGAAGAGGAGACCCCCCCCTCCTGCTCATTTTACTCTAACAATACACCTGTAACAAATTAACATGAGCTAATTAACTAATCCCTTTAAGCAGCCAATGTGACTCTGTACCCATCAGGATTTCACTACAGGTCAGACTTGTTATCACCGAGCTTCACACATGTTAGATGCTAATATCATCAACTCCAGCCACCTGTCTGTTGTCTTGTATAATGCAAATGAGCCCAGTCTGTCTTGACACAGATTCTAAAGAGTATTTCACCTATTGTTGTATGTGCTAATTAACCCTGCAATTGAATCTGACTAGCACAGATTATAGTGGGGTTCTCATTCACCCTGTGCCCCTTAAAATCCAAGGCCCATAATCGGTTGGCAAGAGGCTCGCATTTAGTCCTCTCCAAAAGCTTGTGTCTTGTTAGGTCTGTCACATGAGTCTTGGTCATGTCTTCTCTTTCTGGGATCTAGTGGCCGTCGCACATCTTGGTAAATGAGTTCCGAAAGGCCCGTACAGATTATTGTTCCCCCTTGGAAATTGCAGCGCAATAATGCTGGAGATGTTGTCCCGTCTCCATTTTTCTGAAAATACTTACTCAATATTCTCAGTGGCACTGAAGCAGTATTTCTTACGGCTATCATGTCTGGAAGACGGCTTTCAGATATCCAAGCATCAAGCTGTAAACTACCTTATTGTTTCCATTATCAAACAGAATAACTCTAGTCTTTTCTCCAGCACCATACAAATTCTGAAGATCTTTGCATCTGGGTCAGGACATCATCAGGAAGCTTCCTTATGATGCATATTATATGCAAAACGCATTGAGGCTAGTTGTGCGACGCTGACGCCATAGATGCAAGTCATAATTGAACTTGCAAAAAGTGCAAGAACTAGTAGTGCAAGAACTACTTTCAAAACTGATTTGACCGGTTCTATTGCGGACAATAGGGTGCGACTAGGGTTGCCACCTCATCCCTATAAATGCATATTATGATGCATATTATATGTGAAACACGTTAAGGCTAGTTGTGTGATATCTGGCCCCTGACCGAAATCGAGGCTTGCACCGCGCGCTGTCTTGCTAGAACGTTAAGGCGAACACGAGTTGTTGATTGGAACGCTGGATAGACTTAATGCCGGTCTAAAGGCAAAATCAAATGTGAATGAACTACCTGTTTGATATTTTAAGACAACTAAATATGTGGAATATTGCGTTTATTTTACATGAGTAACTAAGAGTTGTATCTGGTGGAGGTACATGAAGGAACATCGCTGTATTTGCTGGGCAAATTTTGGATCTACCCATTAGGGATGAGCCGAACACCCCCCGGTTCAGTTCGCACCAGAACATGCGAACTGACATTTTTTTTTGCGAACATGCGAACACCATTAAAGTCTATGGGACACGAACGTTTATTTTAAAGGCGTAAATGCAAGTTATTGCCATAAAAAGTGTTTGGGGACTGGGGTACTGTCCCAGGGGACATGTATTATAACAAAAAAAGTTTTTAAAAATGTTAGTTTTTTCAGGAGCAGTGATTTTAATAATGCTTAAAGAGGAAGTAAACCCTGATGGGTTTACTTCCTCTTTGTTTCCCTGCAAAAGTAAAGCATAATGGACTAGTATGCTTTGCATAGTAGCCCATTATGTGTCACTTACCTGACACAGGAGCCAGCGATGTCACCGCTGTCCCCTATTCCACGGAGCATCCATCTTCTTTCCAGGTGTTGCTGCTCTGGCGATGTGATGACGTCACTCCGGCGCATGCGCGCGGGAGCCGTAAGTGACGGCATGTTGCCTTCACTTGCGGCACGCCCAGTGCGCCTGCGCCATTGTCTACGGCGCACATGCCCTGTAGACAGCGGTGCCCTTTTTTGTAAAATATCTCCTTAACCATGTAGGTTAAGGAGATATTTCTTGGACCTGCAGGTAAGCCTTAATCTAGGCTGTAAAAGTGAAACAATACAAATTAAATATTCCTTTAAATTTCGTGCCTTTAAATATCGTAACTCCACACCAAAATTTAAAAAAAAAATGGCGTGGTGGTCCCCCCCCACAAAATTCATACTAGGTCCTTTTCCGAGCAACCTGGCAGGCCGCAGGAAAAGGGGGGGAACAAGAGAGTGCCCCTCTGCTGAACAGTACCAGGCCACATGCCCTCAACAAGGGGAGGGTGCTTTGCTGGATGCAGGACAGGCCAGTAGATCGATTGCATATTAAGCAATTTCTGACCAGTGATCCATCCTCAAGACCCAGTAACCCAGTGGATGCTCTGTTGGAAAAGTCTCCAAGTCTGCTCTTCTTCCACTGCATTCTAGTCTAGCCAAGCCTATATCTGACCGCAGGCCATTGCTGGTGTATGTTTTCAAATATACTTTCAGGCAGGCAGGCAGGTGATTCAGTGATCTGCAGTGCATTAAATATATATACAGTCTCCTACATATATATATCCACTGCATTCTAGTCTAGCCAAGCCTATATCTGACTGCAGGTGATTGCTGGTGTACGTTTTCAAATACACTTTCAGGGAGGCAGGCAGGTGATTCAGTGATCTGCAGTGAATTAAATATATATATATATATATATATATATATACAGTCTCCTTGTCATGGTTTTGCAATAGAGTTGTCTGCTTACCTGTCTCCATGTGTTCATCTCTAGAGACCAGCCGACCATCACCTGACTGCTTTTATCATCCATCCTCTGGCAGGGCTCCACCCTAGTTCCTATCACAAGACTCTATATTAACCTGTGCACTGCAGGCCAACCCTGCTGATCAACCTTTGTGTGTTTGGCTTTCTGTTACCTGCCGTGTGCTCTTCTGTTGTTCCGTTACCGACTTTGGCGTGTCCCTGACTATCCCTGTTTGCCTGTGACCCTGACTTTCTGGCGTGTCCCTGACTATCCCTGGTTGCCTGTGACCCTGAACTTTTGGCGTGTACCTTGCTGTCCCTGTCTGCTTGTGACCCTGACCTTGGCTATCCCTCACTATCCCTGTCCTCCTGCCTACTGTGGGTGTGAGCTGGGGGACCCTGGGGGTCACGACCTGGAGCCAGTTGCAGCCCAGTCCATCCTCACCACTAGAGGCTCTGGTGAACACCAGCTGGCTCTTAGACTCAGCGCCCCAGGGAATCTTACGCTCTAACCCCGGTAGGATCTGTCTTGGTGTCCGGCGGCCCTGTCTTCCATATCACCTTGACTCCCGTCCGCTGCAGTCAGCCATAGGGTCCACTACCTTGCGGTGCACTCCTGCTCCCTACGGTGTGCACCTATCACCTAGCCTCAGGGTGACCTGACAGTGGACAGGTTAATATAGAGTCCTGTGATAGGAACTAGGGTGGAGCCCTGCCAGAGGAGGGATGATAAAAGCAGTCAGGTGATGGGCGGCTGGTCTCTAGAGATGAACACATGGAGACAGGTAAGCAGACAACTCTATTGCAAAACCATGACAGTACTGTCAGGTCACCCTGAGGCTAGGTGACAGGTGCACACCGTAGGGAGCAGGAGTGCACCGCAAGGTAGTGGACCCTATGGCTGACTGCAGCGGACGGGAGTCAAGGTGATACGGAAGACAGGGCCGCCGGACACAGACAGATCCTACCGGGTTAAGAGCGTAAGATTCCCTGGGGCGCGGAGTCTAAGAGCCATCTGGTGTTCACCAGAGCCTCTAGTGGTGAGGATGGACTGGGCTGCAACTGGCTCCAGGTCGCGACCCCCAGGGTCCCCCAGCTCACACCCACAGTAGGCAGGAGGACAGGGATAGTGAGGGATAGCCAAGGTCAGGGCCACAAGCAGACAGGGACAGCAAGGTACATGCCAAAGGTTCAGGGTCACAGGCAACCAGGGATAGTCAGGGACACGCCAGAAAGTCAGGGTCACAGGCAAACAGGGATAGTCAGGGACACGCCAAAGTCGGTAACAGAACAACAGAAGAGCACACGGCAGGTAACAGAAAGCCAAACACACAAAGGTTGATCAGCAGGGTTGGCCTGCAGTGCCCAGCTTAATATAGAGTCCTGTGATAGGAACTAGGGTGGAGCCCTGCCAGAGGAGGGATGATAAAAGCAGTCAGGTGATGGTCGGCTGGTCTCTAGAGATGAACACATGGAGACAGGTAAGCAGACAACTCTATTGCAAAACCATGACACTCCTACACATACACGCACTAAAATGCAGTGGATATATATATATATATATATATATATATATCAGGCAGGCAGGTCATTCAGTGATCTGCAGTGCATTAAATATATACAGTCTCCTACATATATATATATATATATATCCACTGCATTCTAGTCTAGCTGTCAGAGGTACTCACCCGGGCCGAAATGCTGAGAGCTGCTCCCCTTGTGACTAGGTGCACGATGCCTCTGGAGTGGATACAGAGGTCACCGGGCACAAAGATGCACGGGTTGCCAGCAGGTGTGTTGCAGGTGGTGTGCAGTAGCGACGTTGACCAGGAGAGGCTGATGCTGCACGGGAAGTAGACACCTGGCAGGACCATGATGAGGCAGAGGTTATGTAGGTACCAGAACGTGTACTGGAGGAGGACCCTTAGGTGCATGTGAGAGCTAGAAGTCCAGAACACCAAGCAGAGGGTCAAACACAAGTAACTTCAGAGAATGTCCAGTAGGCAAGCCGAAGGTCAAGCACGGGTAATCAGGCAGAGGAGGTATCCGATAGCAGGCCAGGGGTCAAACACAGGTAAGTAACTCAGAGAATGTCCAGTAAGCAGGCCGAGGGTCAAGCACAGGTGATCAGGCAGCAGAGGTATCCAGGGAGCAGGCCAAGGGTCAAACACAGGTAAGTAACTCAGAGAATGTCCAGTAAGCAGGCCGAGGGTCAAGCACAGGTAATCAGGCAGCAGAGGTATCCAGGAAGCAGGCCAAGGGTCAAACACAGGTAAGTAACTCAGAGAATGTCCAGTAAGCAGGCCGAGGGTCAAGCACAGGTAATCAGGCAGCAGAGGTGTCCAGGAAGCAGGCCAAGGGTCAAACACAGGTAAGTAACTCAGAGAATGTCCAGTAAGCAGGCCGAGGGTCAAGCACAGGTAATCAGGCAGCAGAGGTATCCAGGAAGCAGGCCAAGGGTCAAACACAGGTAATCAGGCAGCAGAGGTATCCAGGAAGCAGGCCAAGGGTCAAACACAGGTAACAGCAGCGGTGGTCAAGCGGGTTCCGGGTCATACACAGGTAATCAAGCAGGTACAGGATACAAGGTACTGGATACAAGGTACAGGATACAGGATACTGGATACAAGGACTGGAGCCAGGACTCAGGAAGAGACAACAAACCAGCCATTTGTGAGGGGACAGAGGAAGCCTTTTATAGGCCAGGTAAGTGGTCAGGTGGGGTACCCGGACGAGTGCGCATGCGCACTCGTCCTCTGTCAGCACCGCGCACAGCGGTGAGCCGCACTGGCTGAGCTGCATCAGATACCCGAGCGCCATGGACCCGTGCATGCGCACCCGCTACCCGGCGTACCTGTACTGTTTGCTGAGCCGCTCTACCGCGCGTGCGCATACCCGGAACCCGGCGACGAAGTACGGTATTTCCCTGACAGTGCCCCCCCCCTAAGGGCAGCCTCCGGATGCCCAATTCAGGATGTCTTCGGTGGTATTCTCGTATTAATCGGGGGGCATGGATATTTTCAGCTGGTTCCCAGGAGCAGTCTTCGGGGGGATAACCCTTCCATTTGACTAGGTACTGAACCTGCCCTCTTCTTTTACGGGAATCCAGGATCTTCTCGACTTCGAATTCTTCCTCTCCTTGAATGGTGATGGGTGGAGGAAGTGGCATCTGCCTGTCAGGGAAGGAATTGGCAATTACAGGTTTAAGTAAAGAGGCATGGAATACTGGGTGGATCTTATAGGAACTGGGTAAGTCTAGTTCAAATGCGACTGGGTTGATCACCCTCTTGACCTCAAAAGGACCGATGAACCTGGGACCGAGTTTCCGGGATGGACAGGGGAGTTTCAAATTAGCAGTTGATAACCAAACTTTCTCACCGACCTTGAACGGTGGACATTCCTTCCTGCCCCGATTGTACTGTACCTCATACCCTTTTTGCGCTTCCTTCATGGCCTGTTGGATTTGGAGGAAGTTGTCCTGGATATGTTTGACCAGTTCCTGTGCTGCTGGAGTAGAGACGTCTGGAATGGAATCTGGAAGAAAAGAGGGGTGATATCCGTAGTTTGCCCAAAAGGGCGTTTGGTTAATGGCAGAATGTAGGGAGTTATTGTAAGCAAACTCTGCGTAAGGTAACAGGCCTGACCAGTCGTCTTCAGTGATGTAAGTAACTGAGTTAAAATAAACTGAGTTACCTAACGCAGTTACTTTAGAGGGTAACGAGTAATCTAACTGATTACTTTTCCCCTTATGGTAACTCAGTTCCCATTACTTTGGCTTAGTTACCCTAATTACATCTACCACCACTGGATGGAAGTAGTGTAATTCCGGTGTCCTGCCGAAAAAGTTCCCCCGCCGGATAAGGACCCCCTGTACTGCTCAGGCGCAGGTCTTGCGCAGTACGAAGGACTACGGAGCTTCAGAAAATTGCCAAACCTAAACAGCTCTGAGTGAACTCTACACCGCGCAGGTGCAGTTAACATGTAATTGTACGAGGCGATGCCGCACGCTCCTGATGCTCGTGCTACTCTGCAAGGGGCGTCTATCGTGTAAGTAAGGGGCGGGTCTAGTATTACTGTAACCAAGGGGCGCATTTATTATTATTGTTATATATCGAGCTCTGCCCATTAATTTAACATTCGCCCTCTTCTGTAGCCATCCGCCCCTTACACGATATAATAATAATAGACCCGCCCCTTGCTTACACGCTATAACAGATCTGCCCCTTGGTTAGAGTAATAATAGAGCAGCCCCTTGGTTACACGATATATAACAATAATAATAAATGCGCCCCTTGCTTACAGTAATACTAGACCCGCCCCTTAGTTACACGTATAGAATATTTGAAAAAAAAGTCAGTTACTTTGCTGCGTAACTAATTACTTTTCCAATGTAGTAACTGAGTTACTAACGCAATTACTTTTTGGGAGAAGTAATTTGTAACTTAACTAATTACTTTTTTAAAGTAAGATGACCAACACTGGTCGTCTTGGGAGTAGGAACAGAAACATCTCAGATATTGCTCAAGGGTCTGATTGGTCCACTCGGTCTGACCATTGGTTTGTGGGTGGTATGCTGAGGACATGGAAGATTTAATTTCTAGGGACTTGCAGAGGTCTCTCCAAAACTTCGAGGTGAACTGTACCCCCCGGTCTGAAGTGATATTGGCTGGTACCCCGTGTAGCCTTACAATTTCCCTGATGAAAATGTCCGTGGTGGAGGCAGCCGAAGGGGTACCCTTCATGGGTAAAAAGTGGGCCATCTTTGAGAGGCGATCTATCACAACCAGAATCGTGGTGAAGGAATATGAGGAAGGTAAATCTACAATAAAGTCCATGGAAATCTCCTTCCATGGACGTTCAGGAACGGGTAGAGGTCTCAGCAGACCCCAGGACTTGATGTTGGACCCCTTGTTTCTCTGGCAGGTGTTACAGGAAAGTACATAATTTTGGCAGTCCTTTCTCCAGCCTGGCCACCAGTAGGACCGACTTACCAAGTTGGCCGTCTTTTGCATTCCAAAATGGCCAGACATTTTGTGGTCGTGGAGGGCCTGCACAACTTGGAGCCTGACTGGAGGAGGAACAAATATTCGGCCATGGGCCCAAAGTAAGTCCTGTTTCTTTTCAAGAAAGGGTAATGAGGGAACAGAAAATTGATTGGAGGCCTGTTTAAGGGCTACGGTTAGGTCGGGTTGGATGGCATGGTGGAAGTTATGTGCAGACAGAATAGTGGCAGGTTCTTTAGGAGACTCTGTGTTCAGAAACATGCGGGATAAGGCGTCAGCCTTGCCATTCTTGGAGCCGGGACGATAAGTGATGTGAAAGTTAAATCGGGAGAAGAAAAAGGCCCAACGGGCCTGTCTGGGTCTTAGGCCTTTAGCTGCCCTAAGGTACTCTAAATTGCGGTGATCTGTGAAGATGAGAATGGGTTGGGAAGCTCCTTCCAGCAGATATCTCCATTCCTCTAGAGCGAACTCAATCGCAAGTAATTCTCGGTCGCCTACATCATAATTCTTTTCTGGGGGACTTAATTTTCGGGAGGCGAAGGCGACTGGGTGAAGCAAGGCCTTTGGGCCACTTCTCTGTGACAGGATTGCTCCCGTAGCAGAGTCGGAAGCGTCTACTTCTAGCACATAAGGGAGTTCTGGGTCAGGGTGCTTCAGGATGGGTGCAGACGAGAAAAGTTCCTTAAGTTTTTCAAATGCGCTTTGCGCTTGGGGAGTCCATTGGAATTTGGTATGCTGGCGGGTAAGTTGCGTGATTGGGGACACAATGGCAGAAAACCCCTGAATAAACCGTCTATAGAAGTTTGCAAACCCAATAAAGCGTTGAACTGACCTCTTGTCCGTGGGGGCAGACCATTCCTGGATTGCCTTCACCTTTTGTGGGTCCATCAGAACTCCTCCGGTGGTGATGATGAAGCCCAGGAACTGGATGGTATCTGTCTCAAACTCGCATTTCTCCCCTTTGACATAAAGTCCATGCTTACGTAATATGAGAAGGACCTTCCGGACATGTTGACGGTGGTTTTCTAGTGAGTCGGAGAAAATCAGAATATCGTCAAGATACACAATGAGAAAGTTATCCAGATACTCACGGAAGATGTCGTTGACAAGATGCTGGAAGGTGGCTGGGGCGTTGCAAAGCCCGAAGGGCATGACCAGGTACTCAAAGTGACCGAATCTTGATCTGAAGGTCGTTTTCCACTCATCCCCGGAACGTATTCTTACCAAGTTGTAGGCCCCACGTAGATCGAGCTTGGTGAAGATCTTGGCAGTCCTGAGCCGTTGGAAAAGTTCGGGGATGAGTGGGAGTGGGTACCTGTTCTTGATGGTGATTTTGTTGAGTTCCCTGTAGTCCACACAGGGTCTGAGAGAACCGTCCTTTTTTTCCACAAAGAAGATCCCAGCCCCTGCTGGAGAAGAGGATGGTTGAATGAACCCTTTAGCGAGATTTTCATCCATATACACCCACAGGGCTTCTAGTTCGGTCTCAGATAAGGGGAAGATTCTTCCGAAGGGGATCTCAGCCCCTGGCAGGAGATCAATTGGACAGTCATATGAACGGTGAGGAGGAAGAACTTCAGCCTTTTTCTCATCGAAGATGTCCATAAAATCCCAATAGGGTGCTGGAACATGTTGCAGGTCCTTGGGACTGGGTTGCATGGCAAGACAGGTGGGAGTTTTTGAGCTGACGTCCGGAAAGCAGTGCTGCAGGCAGTAGGGGGAAGAAAACACCACTTCTCTGCTGTTCCAGTCAATCCGAGGGTTGTGGGCCTGTAACCAAGGATACCCCAGGATGATAGGAAACATTGGAGAGTGAATTACATCGAAGCGTAAGAGTTCGTGGTGCCCCGAATTGGTGTAGGTCAGGATGGGATCGGTCTCCTGGGTCACAGGTCCTGAGCAGGGTGGAGAGCCATCAGCCAACTGAACTTGGAGAGGTTGCTTTTTGGTCTTCAAAGGAAGGTTCAGGTGCCGTGCCAGGGTCAAGTCCATGAAGCAACTGCATGCCCCTGAATCAAGGATGGCTCCCAGCTGGAAGGCCTCTCCCGCCACCTGTAGGGAGAGTGGAACAGTCAAATGAGAATGGGAAACTCCAGTAGTGTGTGAGCTCAAGAGGGACCGAGGAGGGCACTTACTGGGTCTCACTGGGCATTTCTGTAGATAATGACTGGTGCCTCCGCAGTAGAGACAGAGGTTAGCTTGTCGACGACGAAGTCTTTCTTCAGCAGACACGGGGGACCGTGCCAGGCCCAACTGCATGGGTTCCCCATGGGGGGACGAGCGGGAGTTCCAAGAAGGAGCAGGTGCCGAGGGGACCCGGGGCATCATCCAGGTGGGCCGGGGACTTTGGAGCTTCTCTGCCCGTCGTTCCCGCAACCAACGATCAAGTTTAGTGACAAGTTGGCAGAGGTCTGACAGCGTGGTTGGAACTTCTCCCCGGGCCAGTTCGTCTTTTAATATTTCGGAGAGTCCCAAACGGAATTGGTACTTCAGAGCAGACTCATTCCACTCTGTATCTGCAGCCCATTTGCGAAAATCTACTATATAGTCCTCTACGGGCCTTCTACCCTGGGATAGGGTGTGCAGAGTGGATTCCGCCATACCTGTGCGTTGGGAGTCCTCATAGAGTGCTGCCATGGCGGAGAAGAAAGTCTCTACAGAATCCAGCTGTGAGCTCTTTTGTTCCATCAAGTGGTGTGCCCAGGATTGAAGTTCATCGGAGAGCAAAGAGATAATGAAACCCACCTTGGTGGATTCCAACTGAAAAGTCCTGGGTTGCAGGGCCAGGTGTAGTAAACAGGAATTCTTAAAAGAGCGAAACTTCTTTCGATCCCCGGAAAAACGTTCTGGTGTGGGGACGCTGGGATCAGGGTTAGACATGACGTAAGTAGGGGGAGCACCTCCAGGTGCTTGAGAGAGAGTGGAGGTGCTGGCTGCAGGAGGTGACTGGTCCGCTTGGTTAGGAGAGAGGGTCAGGTGCTGGAGACGTCCCTCGATCTGGAAGTATCCCTCCTGGAGGCATTGTACAGCCTGAGTAAGGGCTGTCACCTGCTGGCATAAGGCCTCAAGGGGTGAACCAGCTCTGTCGGCCTCGGACATTGGCTGGTTTGTACTGTTAGAGGTACTTACCCGGGCCGAAATGCTGAGAGCTGCTCCCCTTGCGACTAGGTGCACGATGCCTCTGGAGTGGATACAGAGGTCACCGGGCACAAAGATGCACGGGTTGCCAGCAGGTGTGTTGCAGCTGGTGTGCAGTAGCGACGTTGACCAGGAGAGGCTGATGCTGCACGGGAAGTAGACACCTGGCAGGACCGTGATGAGGCAGAGGTTATGTAGGTACCAGAACGTGTACTGGAGGAGGACCCTTAGGTGCATGTGAGAACTAGAAGTCCAGAACACCAAGCAGAGGGTCAAACACAAGTAACTTCAGAGAATGTCCAGTAGGCAAGCCGAAGGTCAAGCACGGGTAATCAGGCAGAGGAGGTATCCGATAGCAGGCCAGGGGTCAAACACAGGTAAGTAACTCAGAGAATGTCCAGTAAGCAGGCCGAGGGTCAAGCACAGGTGATCAGGCAGCAGAGGTATCCAGGGAGCAAGCCAAGGGTCAAACACAGGTAAGTAACTCAGAGAATGTCCAGTAAGCAGGCCGAGGGTCAAGCACAGGTAATCAGGCAGCAGAGGTATCCAGGAAGCAGGCCAAGGGTCAAACACAGGTAAGTAACTCAGAGAATGTCCAGTAAGCAGGCCAAGGGTCAAGCACAGGTAATCAGGCAGCAGAGGTATCCAGGAAGCAGGCCAAGGGTCAAACACAGGTAAGTAACTCAGAGAATGTCCAGTAAGCAGGCCGAGGGTCAAGCACAGGTAATCAGGCAGCAGAGGTATTCAGGAAGCAGGCCAAGGGTCAAACACAGGTAATCAGGCAGCAGAGGTATCCAGGAAGCAGGCCAAGGGTCAAACACAGGTAACAGCAGCGGTGGTCAAGCGGGTTCCGGGTCATACACAGGTAATCAAGCAGGTACAGGATACAAGGTACTGGATACAAGGTACAGGATACAGGATACTGGATACAAGGACTGGAGCCAGGACTCAGGAAGAGACAACAAACCAGCCATTTGTGAGGGGACAGAGGAAGCCTTTTATAGGCCAGGTAAGTGGTCAGGTGGGATACCCGGACGAGTGCGCATGCGCACTCGTCCTCTGTCAGCGCCGCGCACAGCGGTGAGCCGCACTGGCTGAGCTGCATCAGATACCCGAGCGCCATGGACCCGTGCATGCGCACCCGCTACCCGGCGTACCTGTACTGTTTGCTGAGCCGCTCTACCGCGCGTGCGCATACCCGGAACCCGGCGACGAAGTACGGTATTTCCCTGACACTAGCCAAGCCTATATCTGACTGCAGGCCATTCCTGGTGTTCGTTTTCAAATACACTTTCAGGCAGGCAGGCGATTCAGTGATCTGCAGTGCATTAAATATTGTCATGAACCTTGAAACACTGAAGTTTTTCTCCTTTGATTCTATTACACAGTGGGGGGGGTCTTCTGCAATGTCTTAAGGCTAACCCCCTCCAGACGTCTCTGTGGTCTGGAAGGAATGCATTGTTCTGTGTTTAACCATTTGTTTATGTACTTTAATTACCTCCTGGGGCTTCTCTGTGTCATTACACCTTATCAGTCCTCCTATTCAAGCTATCGGACCAATCCCTGCTGACCCTGTTTCAAGTCCTAATTTGCATGGCCAGAGGACCTAATTGAGAACTACAGTCTACTTTACAATTGCCCAATAGGAAAGTGGTTGTTGGGGGCGGGGTGCTCAAACTGATGTGTATAAAAGTGTGTTGTGTATCCAATAAAAGGAGATTCCCGTTTGAACTTACATACAGCGTGCCTGGTGTTTGTTCAGAGCCATCACAACTGGATTCGAATAGCACATAGCTGTAGTTCGAATCCCGGAGCATTGCATGACCGAACCATCAGATGTTGCGATCTGCAATCTGATTCCATAGCCGCAGAGGAGTGTCGGGAGAGTGGAACCGAGCGAGCAGGGGCTCGTTACATTGGTTGGCAGCGGTGGGATTTGCTCTCCAGTTACTGGGACACTCCAAACCACCACAGTGAATGACCAGCTATGCAGCCTGCAGGAGAGCCACGCTGAAAGACTTACTTGAGAGCCATGGAGGAACCGGTGGGACAAAGAACAAGGCCACCCTGATCAGTGAGCTAGCCAAGATGGATCAGAGGGATGGTGATGCGGGACCCAGGTCAGTTGAAGACTTGTTTCAGCAACGAGTTCGAGAGCGGTTGGCATTATATGGTGATAACCTATCAGAGACCGCCATACAGAATGCCATTAGAGACATCCAGCAGCAGGATGAGCGACAAGAGAGAGAACTAGAGCGGCAACATGAGCGGAGAATGGCGGAAATACGGAAATCAGAGACAACACCCAAAGATACAGCGCCTTTCCGTAAGTTGCCCTTTCGGGCATTCAAACTATTTAAGGAAGGAGAGGAGGAAATTGAAGCGTTCCTGCAGGACTTTGAGAGACTATGCCAGATACATGAAGTACTGTCCCAAGATTGGGTCACCTTACTGGCGAGTAATTTAACTGGCCGAGCGGCGGATGCGTATCGGGCCCTGGAGGACCAGCACGCTAAAGATTATGACCGGGTAAAAGAAGCTCTGCTAGCCCGATTTGCCATTACACCCGAAGCCAGCTGGATTAAGTTTAGGGAATCCCGGAAACAAACCAACATAACATACGTGGAGTGGGCACATCGTCTGCAGCGGAACCTTAAGGGCTGGTTCCAGGGAAGCCACGCTCATACCATAGAGGACATCACCCAGCTAGTACTCTTAGAACAATTCTTTAACCACACCCCTCTGGTAGTACGTGATCGGGTGCGAGATAAGCAACCACGGACTGTACAGCAAGCGGCTACTTTGGCCGATTAATATCTGGACTCTCGAAGGTCAGGTGAAAGCAAATGCTATCCACTATCTCGGCCAAGTTTACCAGCCTCTAACCCAGCTTCAGTACCTCAGTGGTCTGCCTCTAGACCCCCAGCCCGACCCAACCCTCCTACCGGACCTAAGTGCTATATCTGTAACCAAACCTGTCATCTGCAGCGATATTGCCCTACCCGATCCACGAGGCACCGAGAGAATGCTCATCCATCCAGACCAGCGGTTCATTGCTTCCAAAATGAGCCCAATCATCGAGATGTTCAGGAAGAGTGCGGTGAACTTTTCGAGGCTGATCCTGTCCAAGCTGCTGCCGGAGATAATCGACAGCACCATCGTTAGGCAGTATGGGTTAATGGGCAGCCGGCCCAGGGACTCCGCGATTCCGGGGCTACGATTACCCTCATCCAGCCTCACATGATTCCCCAGTCGGCCCGGACCGGTTAGACTGTTGCAGTCAGGGTAGCAGGGGGCAAGGTGCTACGTTTATCCACCGCCCAAGTTCTCTTGGATTGGGGCTCAGGGGAGCGACAAGTGCGAGTGGGATCACTACATAAGTTACCTGCGAAAGTACTTTTGGGGAACGATTTGGGGCATTTAACTTCCTCATATGCCCCATAGCTGCAGAGGAGTGTCAGGAGAGTGGAACCGAGCGAGCAGGGGCTCGTTACAAATATATATACAGTTTACTACATATATATATCCACTGCATTCTAGTCTAGCCAAGCCTATATCTGACTGCAGGACATTCCTGGTGTTTGTTTTTAAATACACTTTCAGGCAGGTCATTCAGTGATCTGCAGTGCATTAAATATATACAGTCTTCTACATATATATATCCACTGCATTCTAGTCTAGCCAAGCCTATATCTGACTGCAGGCGATTGCTGGTGTACGTTTTCAAATACACTTTCGGGGAGGCAGGCAGGTGATTCAGTGATCTGCAGTGAATTAAATATATATATATATATATATATATATATATATATATATATATATATATATATATATACAGTCTCCTACATGTATATATATATATATATATATATATGTCACGTACCGGGTACGGCGGGGAACAGGAGGTGGATCCCCTATGCCAATGGGGCGATAGCACGGGTTGTATTGGAGGACCGGTTCTAATGTTGCTACTGGTTTTCACCAGAGCCCGCCGCAAGGCGGGATGGACTTGTAGCGGCGGTAGCAACCAGGTCGTGTCTTCCAATAGCAACTCGACCCCACTGAAAGCTGAGACAGGCGCGGTACACAAGGATTTAGGCAGAGGCAAGGTCAAACGTAGCAAAGGGTCAAGGCAGGTGGCAAAGGTTCGTAGTCGGGGGCAACAGCAAAGGTCTGGATACACAGAAGGAGCAAAACACACAAACGCTTTCACTGGGCACTAAGGCAACACAAGATCCGGCGAGAACAGGAAGGGAAAGTGGGTTTTTAATGGGATTTGGGGAAACTGTAATTGGGCCAGGCACTAATTGATTGTGCACTGGCCCTTTAACTGGCGGCGGAGTCGCACGCGCGCGCCTGGGGAGCGGGGGCGCGCGCACGCTGAAGAGAGCCTGCAGGGGACAGGTGAGAGGAGCGGGATGCGATCCCCGGGCGGACCGAGGATCGCATCCCGGAAACAAAGCAGCGCCTGCGGTCAGGGGAGCTGACCGAGGCACTGCAGGGCAGAGGACGCGTGAGCGCTCCGGGGTGGAGGGGATGCCCGGAGCGCTCGGCGTTACAATATATATATATATATATCCACTGCATTCTAGTCTAGCCAAGCCTATATCTGACTGCAGGCCATTCCTGGTGTTCGTTCTCAAATACACTTTCAGGCAGGCAGGAAGGCGATTCAGTGATCTGTAGTGCCGTCCTCATCCTCCTCATCCTCTGTCACCCAGGCTCAGAGTAGTTTACCTGCCAATGCAACTGCCAAAGCGGCCTATTCCATTGGCGTAATGTCATCAGTCACTCCTTCCCTAGCCCCACCATCATGCATGGAGGAGTCCCCCGAACTGTTCCACCACAGTGTCGGGTACATGCTGCAGGAGGATGGGCAGTGTTTTTAAGGCTCCGATGATGGTACCCAGGTTGAGGAAGGCAGTAACGTGAGCCCAGAGAGTGGGGGTGCACAAGAAGGACAAGAAACTGGCAGTCATGTTCCCCCAGCTGCAGCATACTGCCATGTTTGCTCCAATGACGAGGAGGGAGGGGATAATGAGGTCACTAACTCTACGTGGGTGCCTGATAGAAGAGAGGAGGAGGCACATCTCCAACGAGGCAGGATGCCCTCCAGGGGCCAGCTTAAGGGCAGCCACCCGACTGCATCACACCGCAGAGCTCCGCATGTGCAGGGCGCTACTGACTCCTTGCGTATTTTGAAAAGTTCTTTGGTGTGGGCCTTTTTTGATACATGTGCAGCAGATCGCACCGTATGTCTAAAGCGTATCAAGCGTGGCCAAAACAGTCGCCGCTTGGGCACCACATGCTTGACCAGACATATGTCAACCTCCCATGCAGTCCATTGGCAACAGTACTTAAAAGACCCACACCAAGGCGGACCTCCCCTTGCTCCTCATTAGCTGGGATCTCCAACCGCACTATACCTTCCGTCCTCTCAGAAACCTACACTGAGAGGAGTGAAGGTGTAGTATTAGGTCTACCAAGTACTTGCGGGCAATCTGCTATCACTTCACCAACATCCGTTTGTAGCAGGCAAATTTCCCTACCCCAGTTACTAAACCGTAGAAAGAAATTTGTTCCCAGCCATCCACATGCTCAGCGGCTAAATGCTAGCTTGGTTAAATTGCTAGCACTCCAACTGCTGCCTTTTCAGCTGGTAGACTCTGCCCCCTTTCGTGAATTTGTGGAATGTTCGGTACCTCATTGGCAGGTTCCCAAACGCCATTTCTTTTTACGGAAGGCTCTCTACCAGCATGTGGAAGGCAACGTCTTGGCCTTGTTGGACAGGGCGGTTAGCGGTAAGGTGCATATTACCGCTTACTCATGGTCCAGCAGGCATAGACAGGGTATTACCTTTCTTTCACAGCGCACTGGGTAACTCTGCTGGAAGCTGGGAAGGATGCAGGACAGGGTACAGTATTGTTGGAGCTTGTTCTGCCACCATACCTCCAAAATGCTAGTAGTGGTGATTCTGCCACACTTCTCTCCTCCACCCCCTCCTTTTCTTCTTCCTCTATGGCCTCTTCCTCTGCAGATTTGTTCTCGGAATCAGAGGTGCTCCATAGACGTTCAAGGGGCTACGTAAGCACTCAGGCAAAAAGATGGCATGCAGTACTTGAGTTGGTCTGCTTAGGGGACAGGAGCCACACTGGGGCAGAGATTCTGTCAGCTCTGCAGGGGCAGACTCAGAGGTGGTTGACGCAACCCCAGCTTCAGCCTGGAATGGTGGTTTGCAACAATGGCACTAACCTCCGCTCCGCCCTCAGAAAGGGACACTTGACCCATGTTCCCTGTTTAGCTCACGTCCTTAATTTGGTGGTGCTGCGGTTCTTGTGCAGGTACCTGGGCTTACAGGATCTCCTGAGTCAGGCCAGGAAAGTCTGTGGGCCTATAATGCCAGTGCTCGGCTGGCTGACCTTCAAAAGGAATGCAACCTGCCCAAGAACCACCTCATTTGTGACATGCCCACCAGATGGAACTCAACGTTGGCAATGCTGCAGTGGCTGCACACGCAGCAGAGGGTGAGTACCTCTGTGATTATGGCACCAGGACAGGGTCAGGGGAGCTTGGCTTTTTTTCGCCACTCCAGTGGCTACTGATCAAGGATGCATGCACTGTCCTGTCACCATTTGAGGAGGCCACGAGAATGGTGAGCAGTGACAGTGCATGCATCAGTGATACTGTCCCTCTTGTCTTCCTGTTAGAGCACACGCATCGTGGAATAATGGACAGGGCATTTTTGGCAGAACAGAGGGAGGAAGAGGAGGACTTCCTTACCTCTCAAGGCCCCCTTTATCCAGACAGTATTCCTGCGGGCCCACCGATCACACCGGAAGAGAAGGAAGAGGATTGTGTCAGCATGGAGGTGGAGCCTAGCACTCAGCATCAGCAGCAGTCTTCAAGGGATCGTTCTCAGTCCCCAGAAACCTATGGACTTGTAAGTGGCTGGGAGGAGGTGGCTGTGGATCATGTCATCCTTAGTGACCCAGAGGACTCTGGATCTAATGCCTCAGCAAACCTTCGCTGCATGGCCTCCCTGATCCTGAAAAGCCTGCGAAAGGACCCTCAGTATCATGCTATCAAGGAAAGTGATCATTACTGGCTGGCAACCCTTCTTGATCCACGTTACAAGGGTAAGGTTGCGGAATTATCCAGCCTTCGCAGAGGGAGCAGAGGACAAAACATCTTCGGGAGGCCTTGCAGAAAGGTTTGTACAATGCGTTTCCAGAGCCTGGGAGGTTACAATTTCCTGGTCCTCCTGGACAACGTGTTGCTGAGGCTTTGGTCAATCACAGAAGGAGCGGTGGAGAAGGTAGCCGTCTGACCGATGCGTTCAGACAATTCTTTAGTCCGCAGCCCCAATCGGTTCCAGTAACCATCGCCAGTGTCTGATTTACATGGTGCAGGAATACCTAGGGGCAAGATCAGACTTGGATAACTTTCCAACCGAAAATCCACTGAGTTACTGGGTCTTAATGGATCACTGGCCAGAGCTTGCACAATATGCAATTGAGTTACTGGCCTGTCCTGCATCCAGAGTTCTTTCTGAATGCACATTCAGTGCTGCTGGAGGCTTTGTAACCGATCACAGAGTGCGCCTGTCCACAGACTCAGTTGATCAGCTCACCTTCATAAAAATTAATCAGTCTTGGATCACCAGCTACCAAGCACCTGATGCTGATGTAACCGATTCATTTTTATATGAATTGTGAGATCCCTTCAAGACTGCCTATGCTGAGTGACTATCCTGTTATGCTGAGTGACTATCCTATTCTTCCTCAATGATCATGTTGATAGCTTCTAAGAACATTTTTGTTTCAGGGCATCACCACCAGTGCCTAAGGCCCAATTTTTCTGCCCCTGTTTAACAGGGGCGTATAATTATCATTTTTGCTGTCATATTTCACAGCAGTGCTTGTTCCTGCGCTCAACTAGAGTATCTGTGAGGGGTTGCAGTGTTGTGGCACCACCAGTGCCTAAGGCCCAATTTTTCTGCCCCTGTATAACAGGGGCATGTAATTACAATTGTTGCTGTAATATTTAACAGCAGGGCCCGTTCCTGCACTCAACAAGAGTATCTGTGAGGCTTTACAGTGTTGTGCCACTACCACCGCCTAATCCCAATTTTTCTGCCCCTGTTTGACAGGGGCATGTAATTAAAATATTTGCTCTAATATTTCACAGCAGGGCTCATTCCTGTGCTCAACAACAGAATCTGTGAGGGGTTACAGTGTTGTGCCACCACCACCACTGCCTAAGACCCATTTTTTCTGCCCCTGTTGAATAGTGGCATGTAATTACAATTTTTGATCTAATATATCACAGCAGGGCCCGTTCCTGCACCCACCAAGAATAACTGTGAGGGCTTACAGTGTTGTGGCACCACCACCACCACCAAAGGTCCAATTTTTCTGCCCCTGTTTAACAGGGGCATGTAATTACAATTATTGATATAATATTTCACAGCAGAGCCCGTTCCAGCACCCACCAAAAGTAACTGTGAGGGCTTACAGTGTTCTGGTACCACCAACACCTAAGGCCCAATTTTCTGCAGAGTATATAGGGCAGGCCGTATAGTATATACAGGCGGTCCCCTACTTTCAAACATCCGACTTACAAACGACTCTTACTTACAAATGGAGGGAAACAACAGGAAGTGAGAGGAAATCTACCCCTAGGAAGGGAAATTTCCTCCTGTAAGAGTTGATATGGGAAAAAGGTGTCTCCACTGATGCTTTATCACCAATTCTTGTTTCCCTAATAACCCCAAATTTCTAAATCCAATTGTCATTGGGACAGAAAGTGAGGTGAAATCTTCTGAACAGGGCCCCCCCCCCCCCCCCCCCCCCCCCCCCCCCCCCCCCCCCCCCCCCCCCCCCCCCCCCCCCCCCCCCCCCCCCCCCCCCCCCCCCCCCCCCCCCCCCCCCCCCCCCCCCCCCCCCCCCCCCCCCCCCCCCCCCCCCCCCCCCCCCCCCCCCCCCCCCCCCCCCCCCCCCCCCCCCCCCCCCCCCCCCCCCCCCCCCCCCCCCCCCCCCCCCCCCCCCCCCCCCCCCCCCCCCCCCCCCCCCCCCCCCCTCCCCCCCCCCCCCCCCCCCCCCCCCCCCCCCCCCCCCCCCCCCCCCCCCCCCCCCCCCCCCCCCCCCCCCCCCCCCCCCCCCCCCCCCCCCCCCCCCCCCCCCCCCCCCCCCCCCCCCCCCCCCCCCCCCCCCCCCCCCCCCCCCCCCCCCCCCCCCCCCCCCACCCCCCCCCCCCCCCCCCCCCCCCCCCCCCCCCCCCCCCCCCCCCCCCCCCCCCCCCCCCCCCCCCCCCCCCCCCCCCCCCCCCCCCCCCCCCCCCCCCCCCCCCCCCCCCCCCCCCCCCCCCCCCCCCCCCCCCCCCCCCCCCCCCCCCCCCCCCCCCCCCCCCCCCCCCCCCCCCCCCCCCCCCCCCCCCCCCCCCCCCCCCCCCCCCCCCCCCCCCCCCCCCCCCCCCCCCCCCCCCCCCCCCCCCCCCCCCCCCCCCCCCCCCCCCCCCCCCCCCCCCCCCCCCCCCCCCCCCCCCCCCCCCCCCCCCCCCCCCCCCCCCCCCCCCCCCCCCCCCCCCCCCCCCCCCCCCCCCCCCCCCCCCCCCCCCCCCCCCCCCCCCCCCCCCCCCCCCCCCCCCCCCCCCCCCCCCCCCCCCCCCCCCCCCCCCCCCCCCCCCCCCCCCCCCCCCCCCCCCCCCCCCCCCCCCCCCCCCCCCCCCCCCCCCCCCCCCCCCCCCCCCCCCCCCCCCCCCCCCCCCCCCCCCCCCCCCCCCCCCCCCCCCCCCCCCCCCCCCCCCCCCCCCCCCCCCCCCCCCCCCCCCCCCCCCCCCCCCCCCCCCCCCCCCCCCCCCCCCCCCCCCCCCCCCCCCCCCCCCCCCCCCCCCCCCCCCCCCCCCCCCCCCCCCCCCCCCCCCCCCCCCCCCCCCCCCCCCCCCCCCCCCCCCCCCCCCCCCCCCCCCCCCCCCCCCCCCCCCCCCCCCCCCCCCCCCCCCCCCCCCCCCCCCCCCCCCCCCCCCCCCCCCCCCCCCCCCCCCCCCCCCCCCCCCCCCCCCCCCCCCCCCCCCCCCCCCCCCCCCCCCCCCCCCCCCCCCCCCCCCCCCCCCCCCCCCCCCCCCCCCCCCCCCCCCCCCCCCCCCCCCCCCCCCCCCCCCCCCCCCCCCCCCCCCCCCCCCCCCCCCCCCCACCCCCCCCCCCCCCCCCCCCCCCCCCCCCCCCCCCCCCCCCCCCCCCCCCCCCCCCCCCCCCCCCCCCCCCCCCCCCCCCCCCCCCCCCCCCCCCCCCCCCCCCCCCCCCCCCCCCCCCCCCCCCCCCCCCCCCCCCCCCCCCCCCCCCCCCCCCCCCCCCCCCACCCCCCCCCCCCCCCCCCCCCCCCCCCCCCCCCCCCCCCCCCCCCCCCCCCCCCCCCCCCCCCCCCCCCCCCCCCCCCCCCCCCCCCCCCCCCCCCCCCCCCCCCCCCCCCCCCCCCCCCCCCCCCCCCCCCCCCCCCCCCCCCCCCCCCCCCCCCCCCCCCCCCCCCCCCCCCCCCCCCCCCCCCCCCCCCCCCCCCCCCCCCCCCCCCCCCCCCCCCCCCCCCCCCCCCCCCCCCCCCCCCCCCCCCCCCCCCCCCCCCCCCCCCCCCCCCCCCCCCCCCCCCCCCCCCCCCCCCCCCCCCCCCCCCCCCCCCCCCCCCCCCCCCCCCCCCCCCCCCCCCCCCCCCCCCCCCCCCCCCCCCCCCCCCCCCCCCCCCCCCCCCCCCCCCCCCCCCCCCCCCCCCCCCCCCCCCCCCCCCCCCCCCCCCACCCCCCCCCCCCCCCCCCCCCCCCCCCCCCCCCCCCCCCCCCCCCCCCCCCCCCCCCCCCCCCCCCCCCCCCCCCCCCCCCCCCCCCCCCCCCCCCCCCCCCCCCCCCCCCCCCCCCCCCCCCCCCCCCCCCCCCCCCCCCCCCCCCGCCCCCCCACCCCCCCCCCCACAGACAGCAAAACAAATGTTACAGGGGTGATAACCCTTCCCTATGTTATCCAAAAAGCTTAAAAAAATTTTTTGGGGCTGGAGCTACACTTACAAAATGTACCTGTTCCAAATTACAAACACATTCAACTTAAAGCGGTTTCAGCGGTAAAATTTTTTTTTTTTCCGGGAAGACGCTCTGAACAGGAGCTCTGCACCGCTCCGGCCTCACTCAGCCCCCTAAGCTCTCAGATCGAGCTGGATCCGACCGGCCCTCAGCCCACAGCAACCCGAGGGTGCCAGGCACCCACCGATATGTCCGTGGGGTCACAAAAGAGCAAGGTAAGCCACCAGCTCGTTTACAACCTGGCGACCCCGGCATCAGCCAAGATGGCGGCCGCAACACGAGGCAGCATGGAGGAACCGGACTCCATTGCGGATCCACCAGCTCACCAGCAGCAACAGCAACACCACAGCAGCCTTCTGACTACCCCTGTGAGTACCTGCAATCCCCAGGGGATCCCCCAGCCTCCACAGCATCCCTGCTGAGCAGGACATTCGGGCAGCCTCCCTCACACTCTACTCCAGGGATCCCCCTTGGGCCTAGAGAGCCCCCACCACTTTCTCCCCCTGCAACAGACCCACTCCGCTGACATGCAGCTCATGCTGCAACACTTCTCTGAGATGCTGGCCACTTTTAAGACAAATCCTACGGATTCTCCTCATTCCAAGACGGCGAGCGCCTTCTGCTCCAACTCATCTCCCAGGATCTAGTCCCCCACCAGGCCCCAAGCAAGTCAGTCTCCTCCAAACGTCCACCACCAGGCAGTCCCCTGACCCCTCTGTGGAACAAGCAACAGACGAAGAGACACTGTGAAGCCCATCCCCCGAGATGAGAACTTTTGTTTGCCTCTCCTCATTGAGAGGTTTTGCTCCTACTCTTTTTTAGGACTCCATCTTCCTCTGAACCTTGCTCTCCCCCTCCCCCCTTTTTTTTTTTTTACTTCTCTGGCCATCTCATTTTGGTACTTATGACTTTTTTCCTTTTGCCTTTTTAGCAGTCACCACAGCTCTATCCAAGGTTCAGGGGAAGATGTACCCTCTAAGCCCTGACTAATTTTAGTCAGGCCTGGGTGCATTCTGATCTGGGCATGGCCCCATTTGTCCTACTGGTGACTACATGGGCCACCCTCCCTCATACGCAACTCCCACCTGGGAAAAGGTGGGTATTTGTTTTGTTTGATATGTTTCTAGAAGGGAATGAATCCTGTTTTCAGATTCCCTACAATATCAGTCCCACCAGCCTCCCCGGCCCTACCCCCATTCTGGACAATTTCCCCCCTCCCCTACAGGTACTCCCAACTACACTAGCATAATACTACCTAATAGCACATTGCAAGACTCTATCTAAGACTCACCTATGTTTATGTTGCTATTGGTTTTTTCATTTTCCTTTTTGGCCGACCGGTCTCATTTTTACCCCGCACTGGGGGCCACCTCGGCCGGAGCGGCGCTGCTTGCCACTCCACCTGTTGTGACATGGAAACATTACGGATGTTTATACTTTGTTGTATGTATTTTTTTATTAATCATCTTAATATTCTTGTTGCTCTCTTCTCCTCTTTTTCTCCTCTCTTTCTCCCCCCTATCCTGCCTGCCACCCCTACTTCTTCTCTCCCTCGTGCTCAGGGCCCCTCGCGGAGATGCTTCGCCACAGTCTCCTTAGGATATCTGCAAAGGTCCAACTCCCAGCCTATAAACTGTAGACTTCATCGCGTAAAGGTAAGCTCCTACCGATCACCTTCGCACCCACACTCAGACGCCCATGGCTGATACAGAAAATCGTAAATTGACATTGAGAGTAGCTTCTCACAACACTCAGGGGCTGAACTCCCCTTCTAAATGCTGGAAAGCCTTTCAGAGCTACCATGCCAGAAGCCTTGATATAGTCCTTCTCCAAGAAACCCACTTCCCAGCAAGCTACACCCCATCCTTTCTCCACCGCAACTTCCCCACCTTCTACCTGGCTAACGCACAAACCAAACAGAGGGGAGTAGCTGTTCTACTATCTAAACAAATCCCCTTCGTGCACACACACACGATACAAGATGAAAACGGTAGATTCCTCCTGGTCAAAGGGCTTATTGAAGGGGAACTATTCTCCCTCGTTTCCTACTATGCCCCCAACCAGGGTCAAGCGCGCTTCTTTACTTCTATGCTCTCTACTCTCTCTTCTCACCTAGAAGGGAGAATCATAATGGGAGGAGACTCCAATACCACGTTTGATCATGCCTTAGACAAATCCTCCCAGGAAAAACCCCGTCTCACAAAACCCTCCAAGCAGAGCCTTAGAATAGCCCGTCTCTTCCATGATTTGTGTCTGATTGACACTTGGAGGGAATTAAATCCCCTCGCCAAAGACTATACTCATTATTTGGCCCCTCACAAGACCTTCAGCAGAATAAACCATATCTTTATCCCCAACTCGGACATCCACTCAGCGACTCAGGCTTCAATACACAAAACCCCCTGGTCTGATCATTCCATTGTCACCCTCAAAATCCGCAGCTCACTTTCACCCACTGCCCCCCCCCCCCAATGGCGCCTTAGTAAAACCCTCCTGTCCAACCCTGTTCACTGCAATCTACTTGCACAGGATATCAAAGAATTCTTCCATCTTAACGACACAGGGGACACGTCCCCCAGCACTCTCTGGGGTGCCCATAAGGCAGTAATGAGAGGGAAAATAATCCAATTATCTTCTAAGCTTAAGAGAGAACACAAAGTTACTGTAGAAAAATTGGAAAAGGATTTCGAACTTCTCAGTAAAGCCCATAAAGCCAATCCCTCCCCAGCTAGCCTTGCCCAGCTGGAATCCTCCCGGGTTGCCTTAAATCTAGCCCTTACTACTAGTGCCGATAAACACCTACTTTGCCTAAGCGGCAGGTATTACTTACAAGCTGATAAAATTGGCCCTCGGCTAGCGACGAAACTCACCCCCAAGATGAAAAACTTTTCACTACCCAAGATAAAAACAACCTCAGGGTCCCTCTCCCAGAATCCCCAAAAAATTCTTGAAACCTTTCATGCGTTCTACTCGAATCTCTATTCCTCTCCAGCCTCTACGGACCCAGCCCCCCTAGATTCCTTCCTTGAAAACATTATTCTCCCGGAGCTTTCAGAGTCCCACAGATCCATGATGGATGCTCCTTTTAACACAGAGGAAGAAGAGGAGGTTATTAAAAACCTTAAGACAGATTCTGCCCCAGGACCTGACGGCTTTTCAGCCCAATAATACAAAACCTTCTCTGAGATCCTCTCTCCTCGTCTGGTCTGGCTCTTCAACTCACTACGTGATGGCTCCCCCCTGGAACCAGCAGCTAATCTAGCTTTTATTTCTGTGATACCGAAACAAGGAAAAGACGCTAGTGAAGTGAGCAACTACAGGCCAATATCGCTAATTAACAATAAAGTCTAGATTTCTAGATTGTGTAACCCCCTCCTTGTCACCCTTTCTGTGACCCGTTTGTAGAACATACCTCTACCAGTGAATTACCGATTGTTTTTGTCTGTAATCTGCCATCTGTACTGATCCTCTAGGGGGCACTTTGGTTATTTTGTTCACTTTTATAACTTTGTATCGTTCCTATTTACAATAAAACTTTGAAAACTCAAAAAAAAAAAGTCAGCAGCTAAAAAAAAAGTAGCTTCTGACTTTTAATAAGGAGACTTACCTTTCCAGGGCGCCCGCGATCTCGGCCGCCAAGGCCGACATGTCCCTCGGCTCTCGGGTCTCAGCGCAGCCATCCTCACTAAGGGAAACAGGCAGTGGAGCCCTCCACTTTAAGAACAAATCTACAGTCTCTATCTTGTTTGGACCACCTGTATACTGCTGTTCAGAGTATATAGGGCCGGGGGGCCCCACGCCTTTTCTTTTTTTTATTTGGGTGCAGGGTTCCCCTTAATATCCATACAAGACCCAAAGGGCCTGATAATGGGCTGGGGGTGGGGTACCCATGCCGTTTTTCTCAATAATTTTCATCCATATTGCCGGGACCCGATATTACATTACAGCCGCAAGCAGTTTTAAATGACTTTTATTCCTTTAGAAATGTCATTTTGTGCAGGGACTGTTCTAAACACGGAAAACACGTGCCACATTACAGGCATACTATAGTCATACTATAGGCATAGGCATACTATAGTACGATATTTAAAGGAATGTTTCACTTTTATTTTTTCACTTTAAGCATTATTAAAATCACTGCTCCCGAAAAAAACAGCCATTTTTAAAACTTTTTTTGCATTAATACATGTCCCCTGGGGCAGGAAGCCGGGTCCCCAAACACTTTTAAGGACAATAACTTGCATATTAGCCTTGAAAATTTGCACTTTTGATTTTTCACGTTCGAGTCCCATAGACTTTAAAGCCCCATACACACGGTCGGACAATCCGCGGACCAGGTCCGTCGGACCATGTCCGTCATACTTTGTCTGATGTTGGTGTTGCGTACACACGGTCGGACAAAGTTGTCGGAAAATCCGATCATTTTGAACGTGGTGACGTTTGTTGCCTACGACGGGACTACGTAGAGGCTAGTAGCCAATAGCTTTGGTCTTGTAATGTGATCTGAGCATGCGTAGCACTTTGTCCGGTCGGACAACCGTACACACGATCGGGTTTGGTGTGATCGGACCGGGTTGACGGCAAATCTTTCCAGCAGGAGATAAGACTTTGTCCGTCGGACAAACCGACGAACACTGTCCGATGGTGCATACACACGGTCTGATTTTTCAACAACCTTGTCCGATCGGACAGAATCCATGAAAAAGTTCGACCGTGTGTATGGGGCTTAACAGTGTTCGAATGTTCGCACAAACTTTTGGTCCGTTTGCATGTTCTGCTGTGAACCAAACCGGGGGGGGGGGGGGGGGGGGGTGTTCAGCTCATACCTAATGATTACTGACTTCTGCCCGGTAACCCATGTTCGAATCATTCGGTGAGCCCAGAACTATTTGGGCCGTTCGCATCAAATTCGCGCGATGCGAAGGGCCCGCAATGCACTGCGCCAGTCGCAGTGCATTGCTGGCTGATGATTGGCCAAGCATGCACTGTGACCCGCATGCTTGGCCAAACATAGAGCCAGCGGTGAGGAGAGCAATAATTGGCCACAGGCAAGATGCCTGTGGCCAATTATAGCTCAGGGGGTTTAGTACACGCCCCACATTATAAAAGGCCGCTGCGCCGGCGGCCTCGTATATTGTGTTCTGGCGTGTCAGTGTGCTGACGCTGACATTATGTGCTGTGATTCTGGGGATTAGTGTGTGCGTGCTGTTAGTACAGCATTGCAGTATCACATCTGAGGGGTGTCATTGGTATGCCTGTGAGGGGGGGCATATGTCCCGTGCTTAGAACTGTCCCTGCACAAAGTGTAATTTTTCCAGGAAAAAAAGCTATTTAAAATCACTCGCGGCTAATGAATTGATGGCTCCCGTAACACAGAGAACAGTCATTCATTGAAAGTTATTGATAAAAAAAAGTCTTTTATAAAAATAAAAAAAAAGCGTGGGGGTCCCCCCAAATTCAATTACCAGGCCCTTCAGGTCTGCTATGGATTTTAAGGGGAACCCCGGCCAAAAAAAAAAATGGCGCGAGGTCCCCCTCAAAATCCATACCAGACCCTTGAGGTCTGGGATGGATTTTAAGGGGAACCTCGGCCAAAAAAAAATAAAAAATGGCGTGGGGCCCCCCCTCAAAATTCATACCAGACCCTTATCCGAACATGCAACCTGGCAGGCCGCAGGAAAAGAGGGGGGGACGAGAGCGCCCCCCCTCCCTCCAGAACCGTACCAGGCCACATGCCCTCAACATTGGGAGGGTGCTTTGGGGTCCCCCCCAAAGCACCTTGTCCCCATGTTGATGAGGACAAGGGCCTCTTCCCCACAACCCTGGCCATTGGTTGTGGGGGTCTGCAGGCGGGGGGCTTATCGGAATCGGAATCAAAACCCCGCCCCCTCTGACGCACGGGGACGTCATGGGGAATTCCCTACGGCTTTCCCCATGACGTCAGAGGGGGCGGGGTCACCATGTGGCCCCACCCTCCGTCATAAAAGACCTGTCAGACACAGCGAAGCCTCACACAGCGGGTGCCTCCCATTGCGCGGAGCGGCCCAGAAGAGACACCGACGCCATGGAAGAAGATGCCAGACGAGAAGACCAGAGCAAGAAGAAGCGGATCGGAGGAAGAAGATGATGGAAGAAGAAGATGGAAGAAGATGCCGGAAGGAGAAGATGAAGAAACTGAAGGATGAAGAAAGAAAGAAGGAAGACCAGAAGAAAGAAGATTTTAATAAAGGAATTGTCAAAGACCGTCTCCTGTCATTTTTACAATTTTTTACACTTTTTTGGTGAAATGGTAGGGGTACTTTTGTACCCCCTTCCATTTCACACAGGGGGGGTCTGGGGTCTGGGGTCCCCTTGTTAAAGGGGGCTTCTATATTCCGATAAGCCCCCTGCCCGCAGACCCCCACAACCAATGGCCAGGGTTGTGGGGAAGAGGCCCTTGTCCTCATCAACATGGGGACAAGGTGCTTTGGGGGGGACCCCAAAGCACCCTCCCAATGTTGAGGGGATGTGGCCTGGTACGGTTCAGGAGGGAGGGGGGGCGCTCTCGTCCCCCCTCTTTTCCTGCGGCCTGCCAGGTTGCGTGCTCGGATAAGGGTCTGGTATGGATAAGCACAGGAAGCATGCGCCCCTTCACAGGCATACTATAGACACCCCCCAGGTACGAAATTTAAAGGAATATTACACTTTTATTGTTTCACTTTAAGCATTATTAAAATCACTGCTCCTAAAAAACGGCAGTTTTTAAAAAAAATGTTTGCATTGATACATGTCCCTTGGGGCTAGGACCCAGGTCCCCAAACACTTTTTATGACAATAACATGCATATTAGCCTTTAAAATTAGCACTTTTGATTTTGAACGTTCGCATCCATTGTAACTAATAGGGTTCTTTGTTTGCACGGCCTTTAGGTCTGTTCGCGGGTTCTGGTGCGAACCAAACCCAGGGGTGTTCGGCTCATCCCTACTTGGAGCCCTGATTTCTATTGAACCTGCAGTGCTTCCTGTTAGATTTGACTCAGAAAAAAAAAGATACCATTAACAATTTCTACATAAGCCATGTTGTAATTTATTGTTATTAAAAAATAACTTTCCTTTTCTATCTGCAGCTGTTGTAATTTTCTGTAAAACTGTAATGCAATATGGCAATCTGGGGACATTCTGTACACTGTAGAATGTCATTACCTACTTGTTTCATTGGCTCATTTATTTTCTCAGAAGTCTGCACTAATATACTTTGTAGGCGCACCATGCAATAGAAATTGTAGTTTTGGCAAGATACTCTGCAAGGGTTAAATACTTCTAAATGGATGCAGACCCTGCAGCTTTTCTCATCAGAACAATCTAATTATACAAGCTGATTCTAATGAGCCAGACCCAAATCAGTATCCAAAGAACTTGGATAAAGGCATTTTTTTTAAAGCAGAAACAGGTAGAACTCTGCAACAAAGTTTGTTAAATTTCCTGCAATATACATTGATCACTGAGATGGGATTGTTTTTTTCTCAACACGAGTAGAGTTTGTGTTTGACATAACTAGAGATGGGCGAACAGTTTGAGCCGAGCAAAAGTTCGACTTCACAGTGCATTCTAGGGCCCTAATTGGATGAAGCCGTGCACCTGCTAATTGGACGAAGCCTTGCACCTGATCAGGTGCAAGGCTTCGCCAATTAGCTATGTCAGAGCCCTGATTGGACAAAGTGATGATTACTTTCTCCAATCACGGCTCAGTGCTCATTGTCCTACCCCACACTATAAAAGGTAACTTCCCATAGCCAGCTCTTGTAGTGTGTTGGTGTGTAGATAGAGCAGGGCTCAGTTTGCTCCTAGGAGTTAGGCTGGATTCACACCTATGCATTTTTAGTGCTTTTTGCATGTTGCAGATTTGCACAACAGAACGTGTTCCATAGAAAACAATGTTAAATGGACTGTAGTGCACATCTGCAAAATGCAAAAAGCACTAAAACTGCATAGATGTGAATCCAGCCTTAGGCCTGATTCACACCTATGCATTTTTAGTGCCTTTTGCATTTTGCAGATTTGCACTACAGTCCATTTAACATGGTTTCCCATGGAACACGTTCTGCAGTGCAAATCTGCAAAATGTAAAAAGCACAAAAAATGCATAGGTATAAATCAGGCCTTAGTGTGTTCACTTATTGTGTCTCTGGGTTAGTTATTTACGAAAGGCAAATCCACTTTGCACTACAATTGCCAACTACAAGTGCAAAGTGCACTTGAAATTGCACTGAAAGTGCACTTGGAAGTGCAGTCGCTGTAGATCTGAGAGGGACATGCAAGGGAAAAAAAAACAGCATTTTAGCTTGCACATGATTGGATGATAAAATCAGCAGAGCTTCCCACCATTTCAGATCTACCCCTCAGATTTACAGCGACTACCCTTCCAAGTGCACTTTCAGTGCAATTTCAAGTGCACTTTGCACCTGTAGTGCAAAGTGGATTTGCCTTTCGTAAATAACCCCCTGAGTGTAGAGACTTAATTTAGTGTTAGTATAGTGTGTGAGAATAATGGGGGTTATTTACTAAAGGCAAATCCACTTTGCACTACAAGTGCAATTGGAAGTGCAGTCACTGTAGATCTGAGGGGGACATGCAAGGAAAATAAAAAAAATAGCATTTTTGCTTGCACGAGATTGGATGATAAAACCAGCAGAGCTTCCCCTCATTTCAGATCTTCCCCTCAGATCTAAAGCGACTGCACTTCCAAGTGCACTTGCAGTGCAAAGTGGATTTGCCTTTAGTAAATATGTGTCAGTGTTTAACTCAGCCTTACATAACATTTGACTGAGTGTAGAGTGTTAGTTTAGGGCTAGTATAGTGTTTGAGAATAGTGTAGTGTATTGTTTAACACAGCATTAAATAAAATTTTGTGCTGTACTGTATACCCTTTTTTCAGCCGCAGTGAAGGGGTTAACCACTAGGGGGCTGGGAGGGGTTAAGTGTTCCTAAGGGCGTGTTTCTAACTGTCTGGGGGCGTGGCTGTGTGTGACACCCCACTGATCGCTGCTCCCGATGACAGGGAGCAGATGATCAGTGTGCTGTCATTAGGCAGAACAGCATCTCCCCATTCTTAAGCTCCGTGACACGATCAAAAATTGGACTGGGCAACAAGGGGGTGAAAGTTCCCTGTATTGAAGTGGTTAAGGATATCTACATTGTTTGGTCTCAGTTTACATGTGTAGCTACATATATCTAGTCTCCCTAGCTGCTGAATCCCGACCTAATAGTGAAGCCTACCAACGACCAGATCTGCTACATTTGGGAACTGGGAGCCAGTTGCTTTGAGTTTTTTGCTTTCCCTTTGTGAAGATGCTTAGAGCGAAGGTTATTTGTCGTGTGCAGCTTGGTATATCCCTGGTATATCTCATGACCTCTCAGCAGCTTCCACTGACAGGAATGATGGTATAGCAAAGGGTGTCACAGGTCCCTGCCGCACATCTGCAGGCAGCACATCCTCAGCTGTAAATTATAGCAGGCAAATTTCTCTGCCCCAGCTGCTGCAGCACCCAAAAAAAATACACTCCATGCCACCCACATGCCTAGCATCTAAATTATAGCTTGTCCAAATTGCTGGCTTTACGATTCCAGTCTTTCCATCTGGTGGATTCTGCCCCCTTCCATAAATTTGCAGAATGTGCTGTACCACCATGGCAGGTTTCCACTCGCTATTTTTTTTTCATGTAAGGCCATTCCAGCTCTGTACCATCACGTGGAAGGCAATGTTTTGGCATTGTTGGGCAAGGTAGTCAACTGCAAGGTCCACCTTACTGCTGGATCATGGTCCAGCAAGCATGATCAGGGACAATATATTTTGTTCACAGCACACTGGGTAACTCTGCTTGCAACTAGGAAGGATGCAGGACAGGGCTCAGTGCTGGAGCTTGTTTTGCCACCTCATCTCCATACAGCTGGTGGTGATAAAACGAGATCTGTCAGCTCCACCCCTTCCTCCTCCTCCATGCCCTCCTCTGCTAGATTGTCCTATGAACCACCAGTAACCCCTAAGCATTCAAGGGGCCATTCAACGAGTCAGGCTAAAAGATGGCATGCAGTGCTTCAGCTGATCTGTCTAAGGGACAAGAGTCACACTGAAACATAGATTATTTTAGCTCTGCAAGGGCATACCCAGAGGTGGTTCACATAACAGAAGCTTGAGCCAGGAATGGTGGTGTGCGATAATGGCACTAACCTTCTGCCTTTCGACAGGGAAAGTTGACACGTGCCATGCCTGGCACTTGTCCTTAAATTGGTGGTGTTGCATCTCTTAAACAGGTACCCAGGTTTTCAAGATCTTCTAAGGCAGGACAGAAGAGTCTGTAGCCATTTCAGTGGTCATACACAGTCAGTGTTTGGTTGGCTGTAATTCAGCAGAAATTTCACCTGCCTGTATACTGCCCGATTTGTGACATGCCCACCAGGTGGAATTCAACTTTGGCAATACTGCAGTGGCTGCACATGCAGAAGAGGGCCGGCAACGAGTACCTGTGTGAGTATGGCACAATGACAGTCTCAGGGAACCTCGGTTTTTTCCCAACGCCAATGGCTGCTGATAAAGGATGTATGCACTATACTGTCACCATTTGAGGAGGCCACAAGAATGGTGAGCTGTGACAATGCATGCATCAGTGACACAATCCCTGTTGTGTTTCTGCTGGAGCATACTCTGCATGGCATTATGGACAGGGCACTCGAGGCAGAGCAGTGGGAGTAAGAGGAGGACTTCCTTTCCTCTCAAGGCTCTCTTTATGCAGAGACCATTCTTGTGACGCCACAGAACACACAAAAGGAGAAGAAGGAGGAGGAGGATTATGGCAGTTTTAGAGGCATTGAAGCAGAGGAAGACATACATCAAACCTTGAGATGGTTTTCAGTCCCCAGAAACCTTGGAAATAGTACATGGCTGGGAGGAGGGAGTTCCAGATAATGTAATTCTCAGTGACCCCGAGGACTCTTATTCTCATGCCTAAGCAAACTTGTGGTGAATGGGCTCCCTTATTCTTTAAAGCCTGCGAAAGGACCCAAGAATTTGCGGCGTCAAGGATAAAGATCATTATTGGTTGGCAAACCCTCCTTGACCAATATTACAAGGGAAAGTCTCGGAACTCATCCTGTCCTCGCAGAGGGAGCAGAGGTCAGATTAAAGATCGTCAGCGTCTGCATTATATGGTGGGAGATTATCTAGGGACGAAAACAGACATGGAGAGCTTTCCAGTAGATTATCTACTGGGTTACTGGGTCACGGGAATAGACCACTGACCAGAACTTGCCCAGTATGCAATTGAGTTGCTGGGCTGCCCTACATCTAGCTTTCCGAACGGGCATTCGGAGCTGCTGGAGGTTTTGTGACAAATAAAAGAGCGCATCTGTCCATAGACTCCGTTGACTAGGCTGCCTAGCTTTAGGGGTTTTGATTTTATCTTGAAGTTATTTTTTGGTATCAGTTTCATGGGCACAATTAACACCTAAGCACCAATATTTCCACACCTGTTTGACAGGTGCATCAAATTTAATTTTTTTTACAGCAAGGCCAATTCTTGCTTTCAACAAGAGTACCTCTAGAAGGTTAAGGGGTTAAGGCACCAACAACACCCAAAGACCCTTTTTTCCGCAACTGTGTGACATAGGGTTGCCACATCATCCCTTTAATCCAGGACACATATGAATTACACAGGTTCTGAGGCTGATTTAATGCAGATAAGGCACCAAGTGAGTTTAATTACCAACTTAATCAGCCACAGAACCTGTATAATTAATGTGTGTCCTGGATTAAAGGGATGATGTGGCAACCCTAGTGTGACAGGGGCATTAACTTAACATTTTTTACAGCAAGGCCAATTCTTGCTTTCATCAAGAGAACCTCTAGAAGGTTACGGGGTGAAGGCACCAACAACACCGAAAGACCAATTTTGCAGCACCTGTGTGACAGGGGCATCAAATTCCAATTATTTGCAACAAGGCCAATTCTTGCTTTCATCAAGATTATCTCTGTAGGGTTAACACCAAGCCCATTTTTTCCACACCTGCTACTTCTATCCAAAGTCTGTGAAAGAGATACCAGACTTTATCTAAAAAAGAAATGTTAATCTTGGCCTGAGTGTACTATAATTTGGCTTTTTCACAAAAGGCTTGCTTACTGTGGTGCAAAACTTTGTTATTTCCATCCACAGTCTGCCAAAGAGACAACAGAATTTATCCAAATAAACCTCTAATCTTGTTTCGAGTGCACTAAAATGTGGTCTCATCATACAAACTGGCTCCCCAAGCCATTGTTTACTAAATGAAGAAAGCTTGCAGATCATAGAAATCTATTTAAATATAATTTTTTTCTTTAAAAATATTCTGCCAAAGCTTCATTCATTAGAAACTTTACACAAAGCCTAACGTCTATGAGGGCATCCTTTTTACAACTTATGGAAGAATCTCATAGTTCATATCGACAGAAATTAGACATGTGCGATTAGTTTCGTACTAATTCGTAATTCTTACGAATTTTTCGAAATTCGTACGAATTTACGAATCCGTAGTTCTTTCAACTAATATGAAAGAAATTATTATAGCGGATATAACGAATGATTCGAATGAATTCAAATGAATTTGAATGATTCGAATGACAAAGTGTCATTTTTGCAGGAAAAATTCAGTTTACGAATTTCAGCTCCAAATTATTCAAATCAAACTACCAATATCGAATTTCAACTAATTTGAAAGAAATTATTATAGCGGATATAACGAATGATTCAAATGAATTCGAATGATTTGAATGATTCGAATGACAAAGTGTCATTTTTTGCAGGAAAAAAAGCTATTTAAAATCACTCGCGGCTATTGCCGGCTAATGAATTGTCGGCTCCGTAACACAGAGAACAGTCATTCATTGATAAAAAAAAAAAGCGTGGGGGTCCCCCCAAATTCAATAACCAGGCCCTTCAGGTCTGCTATGGATATTAAGGGGAACCCCGGCCAAAAAAAAAAAAAATGGCGTGGGGTCCCCCCTAAATATCCATACCAGACCCTTCAGGTCTGGGATGGATTTTAAGGGGAACCCCGGCCAAAAAAAAAAAAATGTCCTGGGGTCCCTCTCAAAATCCATACCAGACCCTTTATATGAGCACGCAACCTGGCAGGCCGCAGGAAAAGAGGGGGGACAAGAGCGGCCTGAACCGTACCAGGCCACATGCCCTCAACATTGGGAGGGTGCTTTGGGGTCTCCCCCAAAGCACCTTGTCCCCATGTTGATAAGGACAAGGGCCTCATCCCCACAACCCTGGCCATTGGTTTTGGGGGTCTGCGGGCGGGGGGCTTATTGGAATCTGGAAGCCCCCTTTAACAAGGGGACCCCCAGATCCCGCCCCCCCCTGTGTGAAATGGTAAGGGGGTACAAAAGTACCCCTACCATTTCACAAAAAAAGTTTTAAAAAATGGTAAAAATTACAGGAGACGGTCTTTGACAATTCCTTTATTAAAATCTTCTTTCTTCTTTCTTCTGGTCTTCCTTTCTTCATCCTTCAGTTTCTTCATCTTCTCCTTCCGGCATCTTCTTCCATCTTCTTCTTCCTCCGATCCGCTTCTTCTTGCTCCGGTCTTCTCGTCCTTCTCGTCCGGCATCTTCTTCCATGGCGTCGGCGTCTCTTCTCGGGCCGCTCCTCGCAATGGGAGGCTCCCGCTGTGTGAGGCTTCGCTCCGGCTGACAGGTCTTTTATAACGGAGGGCACCTGGTGACCCCGCCCCCTCTGACGCACGGGGACGTCATGGGGACTTCCCTATGGCTTTCCCCATTACATCAGAGGGGGGTGGGGTCACCAGGTGCCCTCCGTTATAAAAGACCTGTCAGCCGGAGCGAAGCCTCACACAGCGGGAGCCTCCCATTGCGAGGAGCGGCCCGACAGAAGAACAGACGCCGACGCCATGGAAGAAGAAGATGAAGAAACTCGAAGGATGAGGAAAGGAAGACCAGAAGAAAGAAGATTTTAATAAAGGAATTGTCAAAGACAATTTTTTACCCCCTTACCATTTCACACAGGGGGGGCGGGATCTGGGGGTCCCCTTTGTTAAAGGGGGCTTCCAGATTCCGATAAGCCTGAAGGGTCTGGTATGGATATTTAGGGGGACCCCTAATATCCCATTAATATCCCCTTAATATCCATAGCAGACCTGAAGGGCCTGGTTATTGAATTTGGGGGGACCCCAAAGCTTTTTTTTATCAATGACTTCAATGAATGACTGTTCTCTGTGTTACGGATCCGACAATTCATTAGCCGCGAGTGATTTTAAATAGCTTTTTTTCCTGCAAAAATGACACTGTGCAGGAACAGTTCTCTATATTACATATACTGAATCTCGAATTCATTCGAATCATTCGTTATATCCGCTATAATAATTTCTTTCATATTAGTTAAAATTAGATATTTGGTAGTAGTGGGATTCGAATTGTTCTCTGTGTGTTACGGGAACCGGCAATTAGCCACGAGTGATTTTAAATAGCTTTTTTTCCTGCAAAAATTACACTTTGTACAGAGACAGTTCTAAGCACGGGAAACATGCCCCCTTCACAGGCATACAACTCTATAGTATGTCTATGAAGGGGGCATGTTTCCCGTGCTTAGAACTGTCTCTGTACAAAGTGTCATTTTTGCAGGAAAAAAAAAGCTATTTAAAATCACTCGCGGCTAATTGCCGGTTCCCGTAACACAGAGAACAATTAGAATCCAACTACCAAATATCTAATTTCAACTAATATAAAAGAAATTATTATAGCGGATATAACGAATGATTTGAATTAATTCGAGATTCAGTATATCTAATATAGAGAACTGTCCCTGCACAGTGTCATTTTTGCAGGAAAAAAAGCTATTTAAAATCACTCGCGGCTAATGAATTGTCGGATCCGTAACACAGAGAACAGTCATTCATTGAAAGTCATTGATAAAAAAAAGCGTAGGGGTCCCCCCAAATTCAATAACCAGGCCCTTCAGGTCTTCTATGGATATTAAGGGGAACCCCCGCTTCAAAAAAAATATAAAAAATGACGTAGGGGTCCCCCTAAATATCCATACCAGACCCTTCAGATCTGGGATGGATTTTAGGGGAACCCCGGCCCATAAAAATGGCGTGGGGTCCCCCTCAAAATCCATACCAGACCCTTATCTGAGCACGCAACCTGGCAGGCCGCAGGAAAAGAGGGGGGGCGGGAGCGCCCCCCCTCCTGAACCGTACCAGGCCACATGCTCTCAACATTGGGAGGGTGCTTTGGGGGTCTGAGACCCCCAAAGCACCTTGTCCCCATGTTGATGGGGACAAGGGCCTCATCCCCACAACCCTGGCCATTGGTTGTGGGGGTTTGTGGGCAGGGGGGCTTATCGGAATCTGGAAGCCCCCTTTAACAAAGGGGACCCCCAGATCCCGGCCCCCCCCTGTGTGAAATGGTAAGGGGGTACAAAAGTACCCCTACCATTTCACCAAAAAAGTGACAAAAATGGTAAAAATGACAGGAGACGGTCTTTGACAATTCCTTTATTAAAATCTTCTTTCTTCTGGTCTTCCTTCTTCCTTTCTTCATCATTCGGTTTCTTCATCTTCTCCTTCCGGCATCTTCTTCCATCTTCTTCTTCCTCCGATCCGCTTCTTCTTCCTCCGGTCTTCTCGTCCTTCTCGTCCAGCATCTTCTTCCATGGCGTCGGCGTCTGTTCTTCTGTCGGGCCGCTCCTCCCAATGGGAGGCTCCCGCTGTGTGAGGCTTCGCTCCGGCTGACAGGTCTTTTATAATGGAGGGCACCTGGTGACCCCGCCCCCCTCTGTCGTCATGGGGAAAGCCATAGGGAAGTCCCCATGACGTCCCCGTGCGTCAGAGGGGGGCGGGGTCATTTGGGGGGACCCCCACGCTTTTTTTTAAAAAAAAATTATCAATGAATTACTGTTCTCTGTGTTACAGAGCCGACAATTCATTAGCCGGCAATAGCCGCGAGTGATTTTAAATAGCTTTTTTTCCTGCAAAAATGACACTTTGTGCAGGAACAGTTCTCAATATTACATATACTGAATCTCGAATTCATTCGAATAATTTGAAGCATTCGTTATATCCGCTATACAAATTTCTTTCGTATTAGTTGAAATTCGATATTTGTAGTTGGATTCGAATTGTTCTCTGTGTTACGGGAACCGACAATTCATTAGCCGCGTTAACGATTCGTAACGATTCAAAAAAAAATTACGATTTGTACGAAATTCGTATTTCGTACGAATTCGAACGGAATTTCGTACACGAATTACGATTTTTTTATATACGAAACGGAACGTAACAAAACTGATTTTTTGACAGTTCCCATGTCTAACAGAAATGTGCCTTAAAGTGGATGTAAACCCACTCTCATCCTTTCTAAACTACTGCAATATTGGTTATCTAGAAGGATATACATGCCTTCTGCATGTATACTTATCTGTCAAATGTCCCCCCTCTGTCTACTATGAGACCCGAAAAACTGCAGATTTTGTGGGTGGGTCTGTTTTCCAGGGCTCAGTGGGTGGAGTTGTGATGTCAGTAGACTGCCCGCCAACCTCTACACTCCCCATGCATTTTCTCCTGTGTATTTCTAAAGCCCCATACACACGGTCGGACTTTTTCATCAATTTGGTCCGATCGGACAAGGTTGTTGAAAAATCAGACCGTGTGTATGCACCATCGGACAGTGTTCGTCGGTTTGTCCGTCGGACAAAGTCTTATCTCCTGCTGGAAAGATTTCCCGTCAACCCGGTCCGATCACACCAAATCCGAGCGTGTGTACGCTTGTCCGACGGACAAAGTGCTACGCATGCTCAGAAGAAATTCTGTGACGGAAGCGCTCGGTCAGGTAAAACTACCTTTCCTAATCGACACAGCACATTCGTCACGCTGCAATGTTAAAATGTCTTTAATGCAGCGCATTCTCTTTTTCTTTACAATGCAACAAGAATGACATCTTTTAGCTGCTCCTATTCACCCGCACTTCTCACAAACTTACTTCTTTATTACTTTGCAGCATTTATACACTACATGTTTATTTTTACTCAGATCGTAATACAATCTTTCTTATTTTTTTACCCAGATTTTTTTTTTTGGGGGAATACATATTTGAAGGAGATTTTTTTTTTTTTTGGAGGGGGTTTGTATGTCTCAACTTAGCAAAACCACATTATTAACATTTGTATTTCTTGCTTACATTTACTAGGAGTTTGTTGGTTGTTGGTGCCCCTTGTTAATTCTAGGATTAGTGAAATGTACCTGCCTACTCAAAGAAAAACTGTCATTGTAGAAAAGTAAAACACAATAGTCAATGATTATTTCAAATCAAAAAAACATTTATTTAGGTCTCAGCAACAGACCAAAGAGGAACGCAGCCATGGTGAAACTTGGGGAATTTGCAAAGCCTTGGACACCCATGGCAACCATCATTTTACAGACTTAAACAATTGGGGGCATGAAGACTACCTATCTAAATAATAAGGGAGCGCAATCTGGTCCTGAAGTCCAAAACATCCGGAACTGCAGCAGATGCCATCTAGGTCCCCAGGCTCTGGTACTACGAGAGGCTCCATCTTCTCTCAGACCAGACTGAGTCCAGGTTGTCACTCTCTTGTCTTCCTTGTACGCTTCCTTCCACGCCGTGGTGCTGGTGCTGGTGGGGTGGCAGAAGGAGGAGGAGGAGGCGGAGCAAGGTCACTCTCGCAAACATGTGTGAGGGGAGTCATCTCCCCAGCCATCCCCTCATTTAGTATTTTGAGGATGACCTCCTCACACATGCTGCGTTGCCCCGCCTCCATACCCGTAAATTTACTTGTAACCAAGGAGGCAAAGGCCTCCTCGTAGGTGGGTGTGGCATAGAGGGAGGCTGAGGCATCTTTTATCAGCTGGAGCGCTGACTCTCCCACCTCCCCCATGTTTTTCGCCCTTCTGTAGGGAAGGCGGAGGGGAGAGACTTGGGAGACAGTCAGGCTCCTACGCCTACCCCCCTCTTGGCTGCCACTACCCCCTGCCTCCTCCTGACTGCCACCTTCCACAGCCACCTCCTGGCTGAGGTCTTCCTGTGTATGAAAAAGGGACATAGTTTCAGTTATTTGTTCATCAAACACACACAATTCTCATCTAGTGACTGTTGCAAAATGTTTTCAAATACAAAACCATACAATTCTCAGCCCTGCAGTTTAGATTCTTCCCAAAAATGTCTCCCACACCACTGTCTGTTGATATGTCAATCACGTTAGGAAATAAGCAATTGGGGATCCTGAATTAACTGAACATCATTCATTATTCAACAAACTGGTTCCAAAACTACTATACCTGGAACAAGCTGGGCACCTGCACATATTCCTGACTGGAAGGCCCAGGTTGGTCCTCGGAATCCTCATCAAGGGTGGCGTGCGTGGAAGGACGCGTGCAAGGAAGAGTCGAGAGTGACTTCCTGACAGTAGCCTGGTCTTTGAGAAAGTGGAGCCTGTCATAGTACCAGAGCGTGGGGACATGGACATCAGCTGCTGCAGCTCCAGATGCTTGTGACTTCAGGACCTTATTGCGCTCCCGGAAATAGGTAGTCTTCATGTTGGTGATCTTCACTTTTAAGTTTGCGACGGTTGCCATGGGCAGGGTAGGCTTTACAAATGCCACCAGTTTCAGCAGGGCTGCGTACCTCTTTGGTCTGTTGCTATAATCCCTGTGTTTTGCCTGCCATAAGAGGGGGAATTGCCGGTATTTATCAATGAAGTGTGGGAGAAAGCTCACGTTGTAGAAGGCATCCATCACCTCTGCAAGACACAACGCCACACAAAACAATATAAATAATGTCAGCCTAAACTCTCCTAATCTTCTCCATAAAGAAGCCTCAAGTTCTAATCAGTCTAGGCTAGTTATGTACCAACGTCAAATTGTACCTTCGTTTGTAGCGATCGTCTCGTGCGTGAGCTTTCTCTCCCCTCGTCTCCCAGATCGTGGCTACGACACAGGCGTGTGACGTTTTATATACACTGCGCATGCTTCAAACTCCGCCCGCCCCTGACGATCTTTCTCGTCTATTCCCCACCCCTTCTCTTTACGGCGTAGTGGGGAGAGCACATGGCGGGGACACAGCAGGTGCGCCACAAATATCCCACCAACGAGGAGGAGGACGAGGAAAGTCCGGAGGCAGAAACGTCCCGATCCCGGAACCTGAAATTCAAGGCCTCCAATATGTCATTTGGAGAAATGTTGGAGATGGTGGACATATTAAAGAGGAGCGACTATGATGGGAAGTATGGGCCTTACCTCAACCCCAATGTCCGCAAGGCCAAGATCATGTCTAAAGTTGTGAGAAGGCTGTACAATAATTTTGGGGTACAACGATCCAAGGAGCAACTCAGGAAACGCTGGTCAGACCTGAAACTGAGGGAGGCCGATCAGTACAGAAAGATCAAGAGAATTCTTCAAAAAAGTAAGTAGTTGTGTTTTGTGTTTGATTTCTTGCTTGCATACTGCTCCATTGTGTTTTGATTTTTACCAAGTTGTACATTCCAAAATGGCCACTTTCAGGTTCGTCTGTGCATTCGATCGTACTCAGCCTCGATCTTTCTGCCACTGTCATGGTCGTGTGTGTGTGCATTCGATCGTACGCAACCTCGATCGTTCGGCCACTTATAATACGATGTTTGGTGTTTTTTTGGGGAAAGGAAGTTTGTTCTCACTAGAAATGTCATCAAGAATGTAAAGCCAATTTATTCAATGTAAAGGAGAGGTCACTCAGTAGCTGTTTACCCATCTGGACTCTAGAGCACTAGTGCTGGGACACCCAAACCCCCTTTTTATTATGCTTTTCCACACATGTGCTCCAGTGGATACTAGAGGGGGGTCTCCATCACACAAACTTCTACCAAAAAGCTAGTCAGTTTAGCACCTTTACAAAGTGACTTCATTCATGTAGTTGACATTTGTAACTGGCCAAACTAAAATAGTGTCCGTCACTTTCAAGCAATGTTTGTCATTTCCTATTTCTGCCCTCAATAGTTTGTGTTGCTAAATCTTCCTTTTGGACATTCTCATAGGGGAGCGAAAACTTGGGCCGTCTGAGGAAACCCCCAAACCAACACCTCCCAAAAAAGGGGAAAGAGCAGAAGCAGAGGAGGAGGAGGAGGAAGGAGAGATCATCGAACTTGGAGAAATTGTCACCACAACAGGTGAGTGTGGGAGAACACAGCTACTGGTAAGCTAATCCATGTATGGCTGCCTCATTTCCAACACCCCATTTTTGTTTGTTTGTGGTTTTTAGGTGACGTGGATGTTGTGGAAGAAAAATCGCACTTTACCACAGAGAGTGCCCACGTACTCATCGGAGAGATAATGGTCTGCAATCGAGATCTAGATTACATAAAGCAAAACATCAATGATGTTCAACAAAAATTGAAGAACATCATTGATGTTTTAGGAAAAATATGAAAACGCACCAAGTAATTAACACACATTTGTGCCTGCTTCTGAACACATTTGCAACTTAAAAACTGTCTGAAATTTGGAACATGCACACATTGTGTCCACATGTGCTAGCTCCCACCATGGTGGATGAATGGCAACGTTTTTTTGGGGGTGCAAACACTTTACGAACTACGAAAGTGGTTGTGGTGAAGGGGTTGCACCCCCAAAAAACGTCCATTCATCCCCATGATGGAAAATGGCACTTTTGAAGCTTCTAGGCATGTGTTTTCCCATCTAATGACCATTTTCAGACCCAAATTGTGTGCATGTTCCAAATTTCCACTTTTCGGGGGTGACCCCCCCATGTGATGAAGGCAAGATCAAACACACTTTGAACATATAGTCATGTCTGATCTTGTCTTCACTTTACAAAGTTGAACTTTCCAAGTTCCTAGGTTCTGTTTTGCTCCATGCCTGGTTTTACCAATTGCGGAATGTTTGTAAACAATGTTGTAAATAACCAAGATGTTGTCAGTTTTGGCGTGAAGATTGTAAACGCACTTGGGAATGTTTTCCTAGTAAACTTTTATTTTTCTAAATGTGTGGCTTCCTTATTTAAAAAACACAATGCATTATGTATGTAAAATGAAAAGGATATGGGGGGCAATGGGTGTTATTTACTAAAGGCAAATCCACTTTGCACTCCAATTTTCTTTCCCGGGGAACTTTTTCAATGCACTTGTAGAGCATAGCGGATTTGACTTATGTAAATGACACCCACAGTGCTTTGTACGAAAACACGGAGCACAGCATTTTGGAGAATACACACATGTCAGACCTGGTGATGAAAAGGAGTATTTTGGGTGTCAGTTATGCAGTACAAACCTTCTCTAGACCAAAGATTAGGTAGCAAACACACAACATGAGAATAATCTTTTTGGGAAGAAGAGACTGTTACCTCCTTTTGCCCAGAAAGTGCATTCCCACTGTCGAAGGCAAAGGGAAAAAATGTCAAAGTAAAATAAGCTAAAAAGAAGACTGAAATGACATGAAATCATAGGTTGGTTAAAATATCAGATTTATTAAAAAATGCCTCTCACACATCGTCAGGCAGAGCAATGGCCCCCCTACCCACAAAGTACTGCATATATTGGTCCCGGACCACACGGGCATTTAGAGGGGGCAAGCCTGGACGTGCCACTCGAAGGGCTGTGAGTTCGGCATTTGGAGGGCCCTCCACATCTGGGCCAACGGGCACCACATAGTTCCTGTTATGTCTTTTGAGGAAGTTGTGCAATATGCAACAGGCAAGAACTATGTGGTTCAGTTTGTATTCCGCCAAGTTAAATGCCGTCAGGAACAGGCGGAAGCGGCTGGCCAGGATGCCAAAAGCGTTCTCCACAACTCTTCTGGCTCTGGACAGCCTGTAGTTGAAGACCCTCTGGTCCGGGGTGAGGGTCCTCATCGGGAACGGCCTCATCACATGGGGAGTCAACGCAAACGCTTCATCTGCGACAAAGACGAAGGGGAGTCCTTCGGCATTCTCCTCTGGAGGTGGCAAGCACAGACTGCCACTTTGGAGACGCCAGTAGAACTCCGTGTGCGTAATGGCCCCACCATCCGATATCCGGCCGTTCATCCCCACGTCCACATACATAAACTCGTATGTTGCCGACACCACCGCCAACATCACTACACTATTAAACCCTTTATAATTATAATAGTAGGACCCCGAGTTGGGCGGTGGGACGATGCGGACGTGTTTCCCATCAATTGCCCCTCCGCAGTTAGGAAAGTCCCAACGGCTGGCAAAGTGGGAGGCCACAGTCTGCCATTCCTGTGGCGTGGAAGGGAACTGTGGAGTGAAACAAGAAAAAAAAAATAGTCACTTTGCACCTAAACATTGCAAGCAGATTAGACAATCAACATCTTGGAACAAGAGCATTGTCTAAAATTGGAGGCTGGAAAGTATTTGCACAGAAAAGTAGAGGCTCCCCTTCACAGATTACTCACCCCCCCATCAATCCCCCCACTTCTGATGGGCCATTGGCAATAACTAGGGGTTTTGGGGGGGGGGGGGTGGTGGACAGCTAACCCTCTGCACTTCATTGATTGGCAAATGGCTCAATAATGTGGGCTAGTTTGGCCAGACCCTCTGTACTTAACACTATTGGCAGGCCACAGGAAAGATCAAATAACATTTCAACCCCCCCCCCCCAAAAAAGGCAGGCACAGTGTGACATTATTAAATTACCAAGCAAGCTAATAGGAGGGAAAGAAGACAAAAAAATAGGAAATGGAATGTATGGAGGCAGTCCCTTGCACTACATGCTTTGCTGAATTCATCCCTAAAGATGCGCACTATAAAGAGGTAGGTATATAGTGTGTATGGACCTTGGGAAAGCCAGCAGATAAAGGATTGGTACCATCTGACAGAGCAGTTGGGGGAGGGGGTTCCTAATGAGTTTGCCCCCCCCCCCACCAAAAGAACAAAAAAAGGGGGCTCTACATGAAGTAAACCACACAGCAAACATTTGTGCATATTTTAGGGGGTGTTTTGGGGCAAACAATACTATGCAGCAGACAAAAGACATTGCTTAAGTGACTAGGCCATAGGTGTCTATTGGGGCAGAAGAGCATGCTGGTGAGGTAAGTGAAGGGAAAAATGCATGAAGGAGAAAAGGGGCACAGCATATTAGAACATATTGCAATCATGGTAATTAGGGAAGGAGGTCAAAAATACAAGTCATTAGCAAACAGAGCATACATAGAAGGGAATAGTAAAGTAGAAATGTTACCTTAATATAGTCCTCCTGCAGGACCTGAATGATGGCAGAACAGGTCTCTGGAATAATGATTCCCAGGGCCTGGGGAGAGATACCTGAAGAGAACTTCAAATCCTGAAGACTTCTCCCTGTCGCCAAGTACCTCAACGTGGCAACAAGCCTCTGCTCCGGAGTAATGGCTTGTCTCATGCAGGTATCCTGCCGGCTGATAAAGGGGGTCAGCAAAGCCAAAAGACGGTGAAAATCGGGGTCCGTCATCCTGAGAAAGTTCCTGAAATCATCAGGATTATTCTCCCGGATCTCACGAAGCAAAGGCATGTGCGAGAACTGGTCACGCTGAAGCAACCAATTCTTGGTCCACATACTCCTCGTCACTCTGTTCATGGACGGGTCTTGGGTCAAAGCTAAAAGCCCGACACCAATTCCGCGTACAGCACGAACTCGGCGACGAGTACGCACGGGAAACATCGCTCAGAAGGTCACAAAAGGTCGGCTGGTCAGAACGGACAAACAGAAAGCACCGATAAACAGCAAGGCCTGAAAGAACGAAGTGAATACCAGCAACGAGCAGACAATAAGCAGTGCAAATCAAAGCGTCCTATATCAAGATATAGGCCGCAATGACCAACAAATGCGAACTGACTACACGCACTAATAAACAGATACGCACGACAAGCACAAACTGAAGAGCAGTAACGATCTGAGTCAGAAAACTGAGAAGCGCGAATCTTAAGTCACCAAACTTCCACTAACTCTCGATAAACACGGGATCAGCAGAAGGAGCCCAACGGGTGCCTGACGTGGTGCTGAACTTCCCTTTTGTAATCTCGTGGACGACGACTTACGTCACGACGTTCTTCCGGACCGGATATTCCGACAACGTAGTCCGACCGTGTGTACGCAACGCCAACATCGGACAAAGTACGTCGGACAAAGTCCGACTGACCTGGTCCGCGGATTGTCCGAGCGTGTGTATGGGGCTTAACACTGAACTTCTGCTATGATCACTAACATCCAGTCAAAACACAGAAAAGTCCCCACATGACTTCAGCGTGCCAAATCATGCTGAGGTGTGGAACAGCCAATTCTTTCAGAGCTGCTGAAGAAAGGAGTGGGAATGGGAATTAAAAATAATGCATGTCTTAGGCTAGTGCACGAGATATGTAAATCACCTGTCAATCACAGCAAGGGGGAAGAACAGACAAAGTTTTCACTGAAAAAAGATATGAGGATTTCTCAGAGCTGGATTAACTCTTTGTGGCAAGACTTGGCACAGCTGATCTGAAATCCCATACTGTACATTGTGCCAGACAAAAAAAATGTAAAAATTTTCGGGGTTTACATCCACTTTAAGTAGTTACAGATATGGAAATAAATGTGGTAGACAATTAGCACGTATATTACATCCCCGTCCTCCTCAGACTTTTATAGCTAGTATAAGGAAGTTGTCGGGGGGAAATTACCTCAGACCCACAAAGTCTCCAACAAACATTAAGGCTGCTTTCAGACTGGAGCGGTGGGGGCGCTGGCGGTAAAGCGGCGCTATATTTAGCGCCGCTTTACCGGCGTTTTAGCGGCCGAAAAAGGGTCAATACCTCCCGCAAACCGCCGCTGCAGCGGCGTTTTGCGGGCGGGTTCGGCGCGCGCCCCCATTGTTTTCAATGGGACCGGGCGCTATAGGAGCGGTAAAATATACCGCTCCTATAGCGAGCCAAAGATGCGGCTTGCAGGACATTTTTGAGCGTCCTGCAAGCGCATCGCTTCAGTGTGAAAGCCCTCGGGCTTTCACACTGAAGGAACAGCAACAGCTGTTTCGGGTCGGTTTGCAGGCGCTATTCTTAGCGCAATAACGCCTGCAAACCGCCCCAGTGTGAAAGCAGCCTTAGGGAATACTTTTCAGCTCTTTACAATCTGTCTCAACCATCTTTTGTGGAAGACGTGTAATCAAATACTTGTAGCATTGAAGACTATGTGCAGGAAACTGCTATTCCAACACTAGAAGATGACCATAGGGAATCATTGGACTATTCTTTCTCATTGGAAGAATTACTGGGAACAATAACAGACATTCCATCAGGTAAGAGCCCTGGTCCAGATGGATTTACTCAAAAATGTTATAAAACATATAAAGAACATTTGTCTCCATTTATGCTGCAGGTGTTTAATTTTATCTCTTCTACTAACACATTTGCGACCCAAACATTAGAAGCTCACATTACTTTAATTCCTAAACCAGATAAGGATTTAACATTATGCTCTAGCTATCATCCAATATCTTTAATTGGAGTAGGCATAACAATTATACTAAACTGATTGCGTTACGTCTCCAATCTTTTATTCCCAGCCTGGTACATAATGACCAGGCTGGATTTGTTCAAGGAAGAGAAACACGCGACAACACAATAAAAACATTCCTACTTTTCACCTCAAAGTCCACCCTTCACTCAACTCAAAAAGGACTGTGTCAGCCTCCTCTACAGAGAACGACTCCTCACGGATTTCAAAAACCCAAAATCCAGATCCCGTTTTCTCAACAGATGGCAACTGTTCATCTCCTCAACTCTCTCCCCAAACGACCAACTGGATCTTCACACGCTTTCTTTCTCCTATGATGAGCCGATCCCGGAAGATACGTAACCCATAAAGTCCTCGTCACTACTATCTCCCAAATTAACATTATGACAGGTGGTCACTCTTGGAGCCCCCCCCCCCATATGATGTTGCTCTCTCTGAAGCCTGCAACTCTCCCCCCCCCCCTCCCCACTCTTTCCGGGTTATTCTCCCCCTTCCCCAGTTATTATTAATCAGGATTTAATACTCAGATCCTTCCAGTCTGTTGCTCCATATTTAATGTTTTTTGACAGCATGCATCAGACAGGTACTCTCTGTCTACCCTGCTTCACACTTCCTAGCAAATAGAGGTTTTACCCATCTGTTTTTTTTCATCAAAAGTTCTCCCCGCTGACATATGTGTTACCGTTACCTCTAGATCTCATGTCTAATGGATCTTCTGTAATTTCTGTAGTTTCTGTAGCTTCTGTAAAAATTACTTACGATATATTATGTACATATGTCTTTCTATTTTGTTTTCTCAATAAAAACTTTTTTAAAAAAAAAAAAAAAAAAAAAAACATTCCTACTTATGGGCCATGCTCAAACAGCTAAAATACCAGCACGCCTTCTCTCGGTTGATGCAGAGAAGGCTTTTGATCGGGTCGGTGGCCTTTTCTTGCGCATTCATTAAGGCAAATAGGGATGGGTCCAAATCAACTCAATAAGATGTTGGCGCTATACACTAAACCAAAGGCCAGAATAAGGATCAATGGATCATTGACTACAAGTTTCCCTATACAAAATGGTACCCGCCAGGGATGCCCTTTATCTCCTTTGCTTTATGTTCTAGTAATGGAACAGTTAGCGATAGCAATCAGACAGAACCCCTCTATCACAGGTATAAGGCTAGATCAACAGGAAATAAAACTTGCTTTTTTTTCTGATGACCTGTTACTTTATGTTACCAATCCACATATCTCTATGCCTTCTATTCTGCTTGAATTCTAGCACTTTGGAGCTCTGAGTAATTTCAAGGTAAACGTCTCAAAATCTGAAATTCTTAAAGTGTCTTAAAAAACAAGTCTTAAAAAACAAAATTACATTAAAATGTTCCAAAAAAAAAGAAAATTTTTTTTTTTTTTTTAAACTTACCAGAAATGCCTGTGGCTAGGCAGATCGTCCTAATCTGCCTCTTCCTACTCTGCGGTGATCTTCAGTCTTCTCTCCTGCTCGCGTTGTCTTTTGGGGAATGGGGCGCAGTGTGTTCTGGGAACTGTGTGTGTCCCAGAACACAGTGCACCCCATTCACAAAGCGCTGCATGACTCGTGCATGCGCAGTAGGAAACGGACAGTAAAGTAAAGGTGTGATATTCCCGCGCTGGTATGGAAAATAAAATTGGAGATATGTGTGGTGCAGCGAACACCGAGAGAGTCAAACGGTACCCACAAAGAGAAATGGAAAAAATCAATGGGTGGTGTCGCGCTCCTAGACTGATGTCACTAAAAAAATCGCACAGAACCGTTGATATGAAGAATCAGTGGGAAAACTAAAATTATGCAAAGTAAAGTGACTGTAGTGCAACAATAGCTAAAACATCAGTATGAACAATAGATAAACAAATATTAAATACAGTGACTATATATGACTGTAGTGCATCAATAAAACCGTAAATGAAAATTATTGTGCAAATGAAAAAATATATACAAAGAGCATTAAAGTGACTGTTGTGCATAAATAGCTAAAAAACAGCGAAGTATAATAGTGATGTGGTAATATAAAGTGGCTAAGGTTGTAGAAACAACGGGGGGTAAGTCACAAATAAATATATGGGGAATGGAAACAGCAAATACAGGTGATTATGGATAAAATTATTAAAATAATAAAATCAACACATAAGTGTATCAATTGATCATCGGTAGCAGTTCATATAGCAGTTCATATAGCGTAGTGCAGGTAAGTGCAAATGTGTTCAGGTCTGGAGATCACAGTGATACACGGTGCCAGGTGTGGGTCTCGAGGTGATGGTTTAACTTGCACAGGGTGATGAAAGTGCTGTGCTTCTTCGGTGCTAGCGACACCCGTGGGTGTCCTAACTTCTTACCTTACTGCTGTAAGGTAAGCAGCATATATGCAGACAACAGTGAGGTGGTCTCTCAGGGGGATGGTTCTCTAGGGTCTCCTATCCAGTGGTCCTCTGTTTTCCAGGGTGTATGGAGCCTATGAGGTGGTGGGTCTGGATGCTTCCTTACAGGTAGGTCCAGGCACCGCTCAGCATATACCGTATGGTGTAAGTATGGAAAGGGGAGAGAACGACAAGGGACCCATATGGTGTAGTATTTTGGAATATAACAGCTTGCTTTATTAGTAAAAAGATGGGTACTCACATAGCAACAAACAACAGTGTGTGTATACAAAACGAGCGGCGAGCTCACGACCAGTGCGTCACTTCCGGGGTACTTGGAGCACAGCAATCAGACCTGTTGCACAGCATTGTATAAAAAATTGTAATTACACTCCCCTGTTAAACAGGGGCTGAAAAATTGTGCCTTAGGCACTGGTGCTGGTGCCACAACACTGCTACCCCTCACAGATACTGTACTTGGAGCACAGCAATCAGACCTGTTGCAAAGCATTGCATAAAAATTGTAATTACACGCCCCTGTTAAACGGGGGCTGAAAAATTGTGCCTTAGGCACTGGTGCTGGTGCCACAACACTGCAACCCCTCACAGATACTGTACTTGGAGCACAGCAATCAGACCTGTTGCAAAGCATTGCATAACATTTTTTAATTAAACGCCCCTTTTAAACAGGGGCTGAAAAATTGAGCCTTAGCCACTGGTGGTAGCACCCAGAAACAAAAATGTTCTTCCAAGCTATCATCAGGATCATTGAGGAGGAAGAGGATAGTCAGTCAACATAACAGGACAGTCGCTCAGCATCAGCATAGGCAGTCTTGAAGGGATGTGACTAGGGATGAGCCGAACACCCCCCTGTTCGGTTCGCACCAGAACCTGCGAACAGACCTAAAGCTTGTGTGAACTTTAGAACCCTATTAAAGTCTATGGGACTCTATTGGAACGTTCAAAATCAAAAGTGCTAATTTTAAAGGCTTATATGCAAGTTATTGTCATAAAAAGTGTTGAAGACTTCCGGATCCGGCGCCGCATGGAGTAGCTGAGTCTCCTCACAGCTCCCGCAACACGATCCCTAAATCGGCTTAAAAATACCTGCCCGACCCCCTCCTGCTGCCTGCAGCACACTCGGGTGTCCCCCGACCCCCCTACGTCCAGATCGGTTCCTAGAAATACCTGTAGGGTCGCTTATGCGGCCGTGACGCTTCACCCGGCCTGACCGCTAAATTGAGGCCCCGGTCGCGGCCTACACGGACCGCGCCGTCCGATCCAGGGCCAGCAAACGTTTGCTGAAACCCCCCCTGCCGCCTGCTGTATCATCGGGTGTCCCCCTCACCCCCGGCCAGAACTATTTGTGCCAAAGAACCGGCATTATCCCGGGAACGGCCGCAACGCCCGGACCGGCAATAGCCGCAAATCGAGGCCCCGGCTTCGGCCTTCACGGACGGCTACTTCCCCTCTAGGGCCTGGTAATTACCTCCCGGACCCCCTCCGGACGCCAGCCGCCTCACCGGGTGCCCCCCCAGCCTCACGAGGTCCCTCCTGGGCCGAAATATCACCACATACCCGCATTCGGCCACATACCCGCAAATCGAGGCCCCGGCTTCGGCCTTCACGGACGGCTGATTCATCTTTAGGGCCTTGGAAATACCTCCTTGACCCCCTCCTGCCGCCTGCCGCCCCACCAGGTGCCCCCCCAGCCTCACGAGGACCCTCCAGGGCAGAAAAAAATAGCTCATACCCGCAATCGGCCACATGGCCGCGAATTGAGGCCCTGGTCTTGGCCTTCACCTTCAGCCAGGCACTACAAAAAAAAAAAAGAGGAAAAAGTAAAGCCCATGGACCGCTGCCCATGGACCGCTTTGTGGAGAAAACCGGCACACGCTCTCAAGCGGCCGCACAGACTCACCCGACCCAGTCTCAATTTGAGGCCCCGGTTTTGGCCTCTCCGGACGTCACGACAGACGAACCAGATATGGAGGTGAGCTCCCACACTCAATCCCCCCCCTCACTTCAGTCCACCCTCTCCCCGCATGCCACTTCCTCATCATCTAACCTGGGGGACAGCAATACTGACCGTATTGCCCAGGCTGTAGCTGCTCTCCTGTCCCTCATGATAACCGCTTCAGTAGAAAAGGCGGTGGACGCGGGGATGAGGCAAATCAAAGCGCAATTAGGGGAACATTCTACTAGAATCAATGAGGTTGAACACCGCATTTCAAGTCTGGAGGAAGAAGTTTATCAGGCGCAAACCACCGAACAAGCACAGGACAAAACGAACCAATATATACTCCAAAAACTGGACGATTTGGAGAACAGATCCAGGAGGAGCAATTTGAGATTTGTGGGGATACCAGAATCATTACAATCATCAGACCTCATGGAATTCTGTGCCAGACGCATCCCAGAGGCGATGGGCCTTCCTGGCCCATGCAAGGTTGAAAGGGCTCACCGCATGGGAACCTTTACCCCTGACCGCAAATCTCCCCGCCCGATCATCGCAAAGTACCTCAATTACAATGACAAGACCACTATCCTGCAAAAATTCAGGCACACTAGATCTCTCCAAATTGACGGTATCAAGATCTTGATATTTGCAGACTATTCTTTGGAGGTCTCAAAAAAGAGGAAGGCATTCCAACACGTCTGTACGGAATTGTACCAGCGACAGATAAAATTCTCATTGGCATTCCCCGCGACTCTCCGTCTCAAAGCCCCCAATGGGGATCAACTGTCCTTCCAGGACTCATCAGAAGCGGAAGCTTTCCTGCGCTCACTGCGATCTGATGCATACTCTGACCCCCCGCACAAAGCCTCTCTAAATAATCGCCTTCTGGTTCAGCGAAGCCCGAGGAAAGACTCCCCGAAACGCTTCAGGTCATCTGGACCTGTACACCGCAACTCTCCTCGCTAACATGACGTCTACTCGCCCGTCTTGCTTCCCTTATGATCCCAAGCTAATGCTTGCTACATAGCGCCTATTGCTTGATTCAACAGTCGACTCAGGTATTTGGCTCGTTAACAAGTGACTGTTTTTTTTACTACTGTTTATGATATTGATATTCTCTTGCTTCTCCTCTGTCTCTTATTATTCCTGCTATACCTCCTATAGCCTCACTGTGTATGCGCTCCTCCTGATCCCTTGCATTCATGCGGCCCGTCACCGCGGCTTCAGATAGTCACTGAGTTATCAAGGGCATGCACGCATCACAGCACATGGATCGCTAGGGAGAGCTGGTTTACACAGGGACTCTATGCGGAAAAAAGAGAAGTTCTTTCGTTGTTTTGTTATGGCTTGGTTAATTGCTCCTGCCTTCCCCTCTTCCCCCCCTCTTCTAACCCTTCTTCTCAACAACACCCTTCGATCATCAGACACTCAGGTAACACCACTTTCTCATGACCAGTCCACCCTGGTGCACACGGTTCTTTCCACCCTTCTCCTCAAGTCTCCACATGCTATGTATAATAAACCCTTCCATAACACACACTCGACCTCATCCACATGAGAGTCACCTCCTGGAACGTGAAAGGGCTTCGGTCTCCCTTCAAGAGACTTAAAATACTTCGTCACCTGAAGAGACTAAAAACTGATATAGCCCTGCTCCAGGAGACCCACCTAACTCCCCCTGACTTCCAACGCATGAGAAAACTCTGGGTGGGCACTGTCCTGGGCTCAGGTGCGTTAGATCACAAAGCAGGGGTTATCATTCTGATCCACAAAAATCTTCCCTGCGAAGTGTTATCTGTAGACAGTGCCGATCCTGACCTCCCTGGGGCCCTAAGCAAAATTCTGCTAAGGGGCCCTCTACTTGACCCGTGATGCCGTGAGCTATGTAAACTTTTTGTCATTGCAACACAGTCACACCTGACACTTCAGTGCTCCCAAAACAATCCTCCCTCCTTTAAACAAAACAGTCAAAGAATAAGTACAACAATATAGAACAGAATGAGGTCCCCAGAGAGCCCCCCTTACATCAGGGTCCTCAGAGAGCCCCCCCTTACATCGGGGTACTCAGAGCCCCTCCTTACACCAAGGTCCCCAGAGAGCCCCCCTTACCCAAGGGTCCCCAGACAGTCCCCCTTAAATCAGTGTCCTCAGAGAGTATCCCCCTACATCAGGGTCCCCAGAGAGCCTCCCCCTACATTAGGGTCCCCAGAGATCCCCCCCTTACATCAGGGTCCCCAGAGAGCCTCCCCTTACATCAGGGTCCCTAGAGAGCCTCCCCCTACATCAGGGTCCCCAGAGAGCCCCCCCTTACATCAGGGTCCCCAGAGAGCCCCCCCTTACATCAGGGTCCCCAGAGAGCCCCCCTTACATCAGGGTCCCCAGAGAGCCCCCCCCTACATTAGGGTCCCCAGAGAGCCCCCCTTACATCAGGGTCCCCAGAGAGCCTCCCCTACATAAGGTTTCCCAGAGAGCCTCCCCTTACATCAGAGTCCCCAGAGAGCCTCCCCTTACATCAGGGTCCCCAGAAAGCCCCTCCTTACATCAGGGTCCCCAGAGAGCCCCCCTTACATCAGTATCCTCAGAGAGCCCCTCCTTACATCAGGGTCCCCAGTGAGCCTCCCTACTTACATCAGGGTCCTCAGAGGGTATCCCCCTACATCAGGGTCCCCAGAGAGCCTCCCCTTACATCAGGGTCCTCAGAGAGCCTCCACTTACACCAGGGTCCCCAGAGAGCCTCCCCTTACACCAGGCTCCCCAGAGAGCCCCCTCCTTACATCAGGGTCCTCAGAGAGCCCCTTCTTACATCAGGGTCCCCAGAGAGCCCCCCCTTACACCAGGGTCCCCAGAGAGCCCCCCCCCCTTACACCAGGGTCCCCAGAGAGCGCCTCCCCTTACACCAGGGTCCCAAGAGAGCCTCCCCTTACATTAGTTTCCCAAGAGAGCCATCCCTCTTAAATTAGTATCCCCAGAGAGCCCCTCCTTACACAAGGTCCCCAGAGAGCCCCTCCTTACACAGGGTCCCCAGAGAGTCCCCCCTCTGACATTAGTGTCCCCAGGGGGCCCCCTCTTACATCAGTGTCCCCAGAGGGCCCCGTCCTTACATCAGTGTCCCCAGAGGGCCCCGTACTTACATCAGTGTCCCCAGAGGGCCCCGTCTTTACATCAGTGTCCCCAGAGGCCCCCTTCCTTACATTAGTGTCCCCAGAAAGCCCCCCCTCTTACATTTGGGCCCCCAAACAGCTGACTCCCCCCTTGCAGAGGTTCCCCTGTACCTGGCTGGTGGAGGTGGGAGGCGGCGATCGGTAGCTATATGGTGTCCACAAGCAGGGGGATCTCCCTGGGGCTAGTAGTTCTATCTCCGAATGTATACAGCGGAGAGGGGAGGGGCCTCTGAACCGGGCATCAGCAACAGTGTTCAAGCAGAGTGAAAGTGAAACTGATACCTGCCTGGGTCAGAGGCCCCTCCCTTCTCCTCTCCACCGTATACAGTGAGAATACTACAAACCCCAGGGAGATCCCGCCGCCCACTCAGGCACCATAGAGCTGTCGATCGCCGCCTTCCACCTCCTCCCACCTCTCCTCACTGCACTCTAAACGGCCAGCCAGAGGTGCAGGGGGGATGCTGGGTCTTGGGCCCCCCCCCCACAGCGGCGGGGCCCTAAGCAGCTTGCATAGTGTGCCTATAGGGCCGATCGGCTCTGTCTGTAGACACCGACAGCCAGGGTCGCTTTATCTCTATACACATAAAGATGGGAAACAGAGAACTGATGATATCCAACATTTATGCCCCAAACAACCCCGGTAAGCAATTTCTCTGTGAGATGTCCACCTGGTTGCTACGTGCCCCGATCATACCACATATAGTTGGGGGAGACTTTAACACTACACTGCACCCAACAGAGGATAGATCTCACCCAAAACGATTGCGATCACCACCTGCGTCTTATGACCATACACACTTCGCACACACTATCGACTCCCTTTCCCTCCAAGATGTTTGGCGACTCCACCACCCAGCGGACAGAGAATACACCTTTTACTCCAACCCTCACAATATCTTTACTAGAATTGACTACCTCTTTTGTACTGACAACCTTATCCCAATGGTCTCAGGGTCTGACATTCGTGACATCGCCATCTCCGATCATGCACCCATCTCAATAACACTAGACACTCCTGACTTACATCCCTCTCCTCAGCTTTGGCGTTTTCCCTCCTATCTCCAAAATAATGCAAATTTTCAACAGTATATGGAGAGAGCTTGGTCGGAATACTCTGCAGCCAACTCTCCTCATGCGGAAAATCCGAACCTTTTCTGGGAAGCAGGTAAAGCCTTCCTCAGAGGCCGCGTCATCTCTTACGCTGCTTCTTTTAAGAGAAACGCCCTGACAAACTATAAGAAAGCCAGTGCAGATCTTCGCCTGGCTCAGCGATCTCTCTACACTAGGGACTCCCCTGAAAACAGACAAAAATGGCAGGCAGCAAAAGGTTCTTTCGACACCTGGGCAGATACCCTTGAGCGAACACATAGGGCCCACTTAGAGGCCACCCTCCACAAATTTGGTAATAAAGCCGGCAAACTGCTAGCAAGACTCTGCAAAGGTCCTTTCCGCCCAACACACGTCACCTCCCTACGGGATTCTTCAGGCACCATAAAATATAAACAATATAAACAAAGTTATGCTAAAATACTATTCCGCGCTCTATGCCACAGACCCCATAGACTTAAACGTAGCTAATTCCTTCCTAGACAAATTATCCATACCTACAGTCTCTTCCTCCCAACTTGAAGCCCTCAATGCACCTATCTCCTTGCCCGAAATATCGACCGCCATTCGAAAACTAGCTCCCTCTAAAGCCCCGGGCCCAGATGGATTTACGGGGGAATTTTACAAGACCTTACATTCTATTACTGAGCCGATTCTCTTAATGGTATCTGGTCCGGCGGTCCATATTTGCCAACTGGGAATCAGGCCATCATTAAACTACTCTCTAAAGAAGACAAAGACCCCCAAGAACCAGGCTCTTATCGACCCATTTCTCTCCTCAACTTAGACGTAAAGCTACTTTCAAAAATAGTAGCTTCCAGATTAGCCACCATTATCCCCTCTCTGATTCACCCAGCTCAATCAGGCTTTGTGAAAGGAAGAACGGCCACTATAAACATCCGGAAAGTTATGACAGCCCTGGAACATGCTAAAAACAACCCGGGGGGGGGGGGACCATGCCATCATAACCCTGGACGCGGAAAAAGCTTTTGACAATGTCAGCTTTGATTGGCTATCTTTGGCCCTTTCAAAAATGGGCTTCACAGGACCTTTTCAACACCTCGTACAAGCCATGTATGCATCTCCCGCGGCCAGGTTGGTGGTGGCTGGCCTCCTCTCGGAAGAATTCCATCTCTATAAAGGTACCAGACGGGGCTGCCCCCTTTCCCCTCTTCTCTTTAACATTGCACTAGAACCCCTCTCTCGATACCTCATTCAACAGGCCCCACTACACGGTATCAAAATAGGCTCCCAAGAACTCCGCACATCACTTTTCGCAGATGACATCCTTATTTTTTCGACAAACCCCTCCTCTGACATGCTCACCATTAAAACAATATTTGATGAATTTCGTCTCTGTTCGGGCCTTCGCATAAACTACAGCAAGAGCAAAGTCCTCCCCATAGGCACTTTATCTGTCCCTCCCTGGGCTCGCCTCTCACCCTTCTCGGTGGCCAACTCCCACATTACATATCTAGGTATTAGGATAGGGAAATTACCCTCTTCTATCTACCACCTCAACTATCCCCCTTTGATAACAAAAATTACTCATGAATTGGGTAACTGGATGGATCTACCTCTTTCGCTCCTGGGAAGATGTCACCTAGTAAAGATGGTCAGTTTTGCTCGATTATTATATCCTCTCCAAACAATCCCATTGCTTCTGAAACACAAGGATACCTCAATCCTAAACAAAGCCATCTCCAAATTTCTATGGCACAACAAACGACCACGTATAGCCTTTGCTAAGCTTTTTCTTCCCAGGCGCGAAGGAGGGATTAGTCTCCCGAATATTAGAGCCTATAACCTTTCTTGCCTTTTACGGATAGGTCTGGATTGGATATCACAACGCTCACACTACTCAAATTACTCCCTGGAATCTTCAATGACCTACCCTTACTATTTGGCTGCCCTACTCCACTGCAGGTGGAAATCTATACCCCCTCCCCTACAACACAATCTTCTTCTCAGAGACACGGCTATAGCTTGGAGGGAAATAAGGAAAACGCTAAAACTATCGCCTTTTCTGTCCAGACACCTCCCGATTCAAGGAAACCCTAGCTTCCCACCGGGACTGGATTACAAACAATTCTCTGTATGGCGACAAAAAGGACTGACAAACTTTTCCGCCTTATGTAACATGGACACAGGTCGCCCCCTTCATTTCTCTGCCATCGCTGAAACCTTTTCCCTCCCTCAATCCCATGCGTTACATTACGCGCAATGCGTCAGTTTCCTGAGGGATTCCTGCAGAGAAGAACGCAAAAGATTTCGTACATCCTTCACGGATCTGCTACTACAAAGTGACTCCTATAGAATCTCGGACATATACAAACCGTTCTTGTTGAAGTCTACCCCCTCAATTGCTTCATCGACGGTAGCAAACTGGGGTAAAGATTTTCCGGACTCAGACTTGGTGGGAAAGATTATGCAAGGTTACAAAAAAACGCTTCAACTGATCCCCAATGAGATTTGGAGAGAAACCCAACTGAAGATATTACACCGGGCTTACATACCCTTTCTCTCAGACAAGAAGGACTTAGATGCAGCCAGCTGCCCCATGTGCCGCCAACCTAAACCATGCCTCTCTCACCGATTTTGGTCATGCCCTTCTATCTCCACCTTCTGGACCCAGGTCATATCCTTTATTTTCGACATAACGCTGTTGAAACTGCCCAAGGACCCCCTTCTATTGATCTTCGAATACTGGGACGATCAACTGTTACCGTGGTCCCCTACCACCCACTCTCACCACAAAGACTGGGTCTTGATTGGTCTCTTATTAGCCAGAAGATTAATTCTGAAAAACTGGACCTCCTCTCACTGCCCACAAATCTCGCAACTTATAAAGGAGCTTTTAAATCTACTTCACAAAGACAAACTTAACACCGACTTCAAACACGTAAAATCCAACGTACGTTTCTACTCCAAATGGTGGGCTTTCATGCATTCAACCCTATCAAGTGAGGAATTACAAAATTTTGAGAATTTCTCTTTCTCCTACTATGGTCCCCACATTATCACTCCTGCAGGAGCTGACTCTTTTGCCGTCAACCCTTCACGTGTGACTCCAGTTGATTCAGACCTCCCCCCACCCTACTATTCCACCTCCGTCAATTTCAACTAACTCTACTATGCACGTGAGCGCACATCCCGTGTCTGACTCCTAGCCCAAGAGGCTTTCATTCTTAGATTTCATCTCTCTATTTCCTATGAACTACGCAATGGTGTTGTTGCCCCCAATCTACCCTCCTCCTCTCCTTTTGTTTGTTCCACCAGTAGCTCTCTAGGGTCTCTCAATAATGATCCATTCAGTTACTGCGACATGGTTCTCTTTTAGTGTTATGAATCACCTGTAACTTCTACTCTTGTTACTTATCCACACCCATGTTTGTAAGTGCCTTAACTACTGGCTTATGGTTATTACTTTGAGAAAATGTTGTATATCATCTATTGTGATTCCATGTATTGCCTTTTCTTTCAATAAAATCTATTTGAAAAAAAAAGTGTTTGGGGACCTGGGTCCTGCCCCAGGGGACATTAATCAATGCAATTTTTTTTTTAAAACGGACGTTTTTTCAGGAGCAGTGATTTTAATAATGCTTAATGTGAAACAATAAAAGTGTAATATTCCTTTAAATTTCGTACCTGTGGGGTGTCTATAGTATGCCTGTGAAGGGGCGCATGTTTCCCGTGCTTAGAACTGTCCCTGCACAGTGTAATTTTTGCAGGAAAAAAAGCTATTTAAAATCACTTGCGGCAAATGAATTGCCGGCTCCCGTAATACAGAGAACAGTCATTCATTGAAGGTCATTGATAAAAAAAAAGTCATTGATAAAAAAAAAAAAAATCAATTACCATGCCCTTCAGGTCTGCTATGGATATTAAGGGGAACCCCGCTTCAAAAAAAAAAAAAAATGACGTGGGGGTCCCCCTAAATATCCATACCAGACCCTCCAGGTCTGGGATGGATTTTAAGGGGAACCCCGGCCAAAAAAAAAAATGGCGTGGGGTCCCCCTCAAAATCCATACCAGATCCTTATCCGAGCACGCAACCTGGCAGGCCGCAGGAAAAGAGGGGGGGCGAGAGCGGCCCCCTCTCTCCTGAACCGTACCAGGCCACATGCCCTCAACATTGAGAGGATGCTTTGGGGGTCTGTGACCCCTCACAGCACCATGTCCCCATGTTGATGGGGACAAGGGCCTCTTCCCCACAACCCTGGCCATTGGTTGTGGGGGTCTGCAGGCGGGGGGCTTATCGGAATCTGGAAGCCCCCTTTAACAAGGGAACCCCCAGATCCCGGCCCCCCCTGTGTGAAATGGTAAGGGTACCATTTCACCAAAAAAGGGACAAAAATGTTAAAAATGACAGGAGACGGTCTTTGACAATTCATTTATTAAAATATTCTTTCATCTTCTTTCTTCTGGTCTTCCTTTCTTCATCCTTCGGTTTCTTCATCTTCTTCTTGTGAGAAGATAGGTGAAGTTGTATGGACTACTCCCTAATTGGGCCATACGACACCTGTGAGAATAACGGACTATCTCGATACCCATACATTGAGACAATAAGTATATAAAATTTCAATTTTTATTAAAAGAATAACAAAAAAAAAATTTACACAGATAAACATTTATATGTAGCCCAAACGTAGGGCTGCAATAACAATATTACATTGATTAAGACAGACACATATAGTTTACATAGTTCCAAGATCCCTTGTAGGGGAGGAAAAAAGGATGCCAATGATGTTTCTCAACTAGTTTCGCGAAAAATCGCTTCTTCAGGAGATTTTAGGGCATCTGGGGCAAAAGAAAATATCATCTTAATGCTATGAAACAGCTTTTTATTACATTGAGACCAATGACACTGGTAAAGATTTATGATAATAACAGTGGGAGTAGACTGGGGTAGACATCACTCACCGCTCGGGTCCCTCGGGGATCCAGAAGGGGGCACCTGGGGTCCCCACAAGGGGGATTTCCCACCCAGGGCGGACACGGGAGGCTAAATGTGTGGTAAATTGCAATTAGTGCCGCGGGTAGGTAAACCAAAAACATTTGGGAAAATAGATATGAGTAAATTGTGCTTAGTCCAAACGATAATGCCAGGGGTTGAGGGAGAGAGAGGAGAGGGGAGTGGGATGGGGGGGGGATGGGAAAGGAGGGGAATGACAAGGGAGAGGTTAGAGGAAGAAGGAAGGGAGAGGGAAAGGGGGGGGGGGGAAAGGGGGGGGGGGGGGAGGGGGAAGGGGGTGGGGGGGGGGGGGGGGGGGGGGGGGGAAGGGGGTGAAAAGGGGGAGAGGGATGGGGGGGAAGAAAGAGAATGAGCGGGGTGCTGGGTTAGATGGGGAGGAAAAAGTGGCAGAGCATTTGGATGACACCTTGGTTAGTGTTTAAAAGAAAAGGAAAAGTACCTACCCTATAGCAGTTGCAATCAGGCTAAGAATGCACCCGGGATTCAGGACAATAAGGGTTGAGTTGTAAGCTCCGGTCACGGTCCTCCAATAGTAGGGGGAACCTTACTAGGGTAGTAAAGTTAAGGTTGAGGTAAAGTCTTTGGTGTAGTGCCGATGTTACGGTATAAGTCCTGTGAGTATTGGGGGGGATAGTGTTTATCAGCTTGTTGTACATATTACAACACAGGGCAACGCAGCATAGGAGGGGGGAAAAAAGGTATAGATGTACTTACCGTGTTTAGTATAGTCCAGATAAGTCCCGGGTGCTGAGCCTGCCGTGAATAAAGGTGGCTAAACAGCCACCTTATAAGCCTCCAACCCGGATGTCAAAAAAGGTCGGCGCCGTGGCGCCGAACAGTGACGTCACCGGGTCCGCCGCTCCCAACGTGCGCGCGCATCATCATAGAGGTATGCGCGCACGTTGACCCCTATCACAACATAGTGTGAGGAGGGGAAACACCGCGAGAACTCCCTTGTAAGGGAGATTGACTCGCAGTGTTGGAGAGGCGCGTGTCCGCCCTAGGGAGAATTAACTCTTTGTGTCCCCACTGGATACCTCAATGGAGAAACCAGAGCGGAGAGTGAGGGATTGTAAACAATTAATGTAATACAAATGAATGGCTATAAACATTTGAGCGATACCAATGGGTTACAAAAGGGTTATATTGGGACAGGGTGGGTACCGCAGTGCTAAGGGCGCACAAAATTTCAAATGTGTCCCATCACGGCGGGATCCGTCGGTCCCAACTACAAATATCACAAAAAAAGACATTTAATAGATTATGTACAAATTCTTTGGGTCAAGAAACTCACCATAAGCTTTCATAATTTGTGGTCTGTAAAGGATATAGAGATTCAGGAACTGAATATAGAATACAACAGCAAGTTAAATGGCTTGTCAAATTTGGGTCACACAACCATAGGCTTTGGGTGGACAATAGGATATTAGCAGTGTTCAATCGGACCCAGGAACATTGTGATGGAGTCCCAGAAACAGCATGTATACAGTATGGGTAGTTTATTTGAGAAAATATTTGTAGGTGTGGGCCTCATTGAGTCCTGGGGGGGTGAGTGCATCGAGTCTTTCTATCCAGAGTGATTCTCTTTTTAGAATTTCCCGATCCCAATCGCCCCCCCTCGGATTTTCCGCGATCACTTCAAGTACAAAGAATTTGGCTACTTCGGGTTTGTATCTATGATGGATACCAATATGTCGGCCCACCGAGGTTAATTTGCCACTGGAAGAATAATAAAGATGGTCTCCCATTCTTTGGCGCAGTTCCCTAGCAGTCTTCCCTACATAAAAGGCATTGCAGGAGCAAACCATTAGGTATACTACGCCTCTGGTACTACAATTGGCGTGTTGCATAGGGTAGAAAATTTCGCCATTGGGGAGGATGTATGAGGTGCCCTCTAGAATCCATGGGCATTTAGGGCAATCTCCACATCTAAAGGTACCTTTAGGGCCCAGACGGGGCCGTGGGTCACTAAGATAGTGGCTGCTGGTCAGTTGGTCACCAAGGGTGGTTGCTTTTTTGAAAACTAGTTCGGGGGTGGGCCGAAGATATTTGCCGAGAGTATGATGATCGGTCAGTAAGTGCCAGTGATTCGACAGAATGCTGCGGAAAATATTATGGTGAATGGAAAATTTGGTAACAATTTTAACGGTGGCTGGGTGTTCAGGGCGGGGGGACCCATATAGTAGGGACTGACGTGTCCTAGCATATGCTTTATTAAATGCTTTTTTTAGGTTGGTGCGGGTATACCCGCGGGCAAGGAGGCGTTCCCGAAGTGCGGCTGCCTGTATGCGGAAATCCGAGTCCTCGGTGCAGTTGCGCCTCAGTCTCAGATATTGAGCATACGGGATGCTGCGCACTAGGGCACGAGGATGCGAGCTAGTGGCGTGTAACAGCGTATTGCCGGCAGTTGGTTTCCTGAAGAGATTGGTAACCAACCCGCCAGAACTGTTTTTGCAAATAAGGAGATCTAAAAATGGTATTGATTTGAGGTCAAATGAAAATGTAAAAGTGAGGTTAAATGAGTTAATATTGAGTTGTTCGATAAATTGGGTGAGGGTTTGAGGTGAACTGGTCCAAATGATAAACAGGTCATCAATATACCTGTACCAGCATAGTACATGGTTTAAAAAGAATTGCAGTGCCTCATCACCAAATATCGAACGTTCCCAGCCTCCCAAATAGAGGTTAGCATAGGAGGGTGCACAGGATGTACCCATTGCTACCCCTTGGGTTTGTAAATAATATTGGTCCATGAATGTAAAGAAATTTCTCGTTAATATAAATTCAAGAAGCTGGAGAATAAAGTGGTTTAGGGGCCAGGTGTTATGGTCCTGCTCCATGAGAAAGGTTCCAGCCATCCGGACGCCCTGCTCGTGGGGGATGCTCGAGTAGAGGGCCTCGACATCAACTGCCACGAGGAGGGCGTCCGGAGGGATCTGGACCCCCTCAATATGGCGGAGCAGGTCCGTGGTATCTTTGATGTACGACGGTAAACTTAGTACATGTGGCATAAGAAAAGTGTCCACAAGTTTGCTAGCATTATCTGTTAAGGATCCCATGCCCGATACAATCGGACGACCTGGAGGGTTTATTAAGCTCTTATGGGTTTTGGGCAGGGTATAGAAAGTAGGGTCTCTGGGTTTTTGTGTATTTATGTATTTGAAGGTGTCCTCGTCAATTAAACCTTGCCAGTAGGCTCCTGTTACAAGGTGCCGGAATTGTGTAATGAAATCCTGTACCGTAAGAGGGCTGATAGGGGCATACCATATGGGATTAGAGAGGACCTTGAAGCACATCGCTTGATACTGGTGATGTGTCAACAGCACTAGGTTTCCCCCTTTGTCAGATTTTTTGATAATGAGGTCCTCTTTGTTATGTAAAGCCCGAATAGCTTTTTTCTGCTTGATGTTCAAATTAGAAGGGAGTTCTGGCCAGTTTTGTTTTTTTAGGGACTTAATACATTCATGTACAAATGCCCATATGGCAGGGCAGGTCATTAGGTCAGGGAAAGCCCGAGAGGTAAGTTTAAGTTTAGTATTTTTGTTTTTGTTTTTGTTGTTAATAGGACAGGGTATTTGTGGAGTAGCTGTTGGGCCAGGGGGAGATTTTGGGGGGGGCCGTGAGGCCTCTCCCTCTCCAACTTCCGAGGTTTCTGTTGAACCCTCCTCATAAAGCAGCATGAGGTCTCTTAGAGCTCTAAATTCCCGCATGGAAAAATTTTTTGTTTTTTCGGCCAATTGTTTTTCAAGGTTTAGGTTGTAACGATCTTTGTCGAAAATAAAGCGATATGTAAGATTACGAGCAAATAAATAAAGATCTTTAATTGACTCATATATGTCAATGGGTTGGGAAGGGCAGAAGCCCAAGCCCAGTTGTAGTACGGACTCTTCCTCTTTAGTGAGGGAGTAGGGAGTAAGGTTAATGATATTCAGATTTTCAGTAGTTGACTTTAATGTTGGGGACAAAAGGGTTACTGTGTGTGGCTGGGTGCTGGAGTTTTGAGAATGTATGAGTCCAGGCTTCCTCTCCGATTGGTTTCCTGGGGTGCCGGTGGTAAAAAACCCCCGTTTGGGAATAAGGTTTGTGTATTCGTGTTAAGTATTTTAGGAATGATGTGATGCAAAGTGGATTGTGGGTTGGTGGTGGGGGTGTGCGCCCCAGAGTTAGGTAGGCCTGTTGATTTTGGTGGCTTAGAATGTTTTTTACCCTTTTTAGGCTCTTTAGTAGGGTGGTTCTCACCGGTAAGTGACCTCTTGCGGGGGATACCCGGTGCGCGTGCTCGTGTGGACAATAATGCAACCTGTGAAGAAAGTGAAGAGATTGACGAATCAGATTCAGTTAAGTCTGTGGCAGTGGTGGTGCCCTTGGGTGCCCTATTACGTGTAGTTCTTCTAGTTGATTGTCTACTGCCCCATTTATAGGCATAGCCTTCCGAGAAGGCAAGTTTGTCCTGGACAAATTTTCCTTGTTTTTTTATGATAATGTCCTTATTTAATGCTTCCAGACGTTCTTTAACCTCTTTCCATTTCTCTCTAAAGGAGGGGGAATCAATAATTTTGGGGAATTGGGTGTTGAGGCGGTCAATTTCGCCTTCGAGTATTTTCATATCGATATAGTATTGGGAAGTTAACTGAATCATAAGTTCCACACTGCATTTAGTTAGTATATTTTCCCAAGATTTTTTAAAATCAGGGGACGGATCTTTGATCGTTGGAAATATTTGAATACGTAGCCCAAGGGGGCAAACTTTTTCCTTAATATATTGTTCGAAGTAATGAGTGTGCCAATGGAGGTGGGATTTCTTTTTTAACAAATTAAACATCCTGTCTAAAAACATTTTAGTGTCATCTTCGGTTTTTTGATTGGTTAGACAACCTGTCTCAATGGTTGACATGAAATCATCCCAGGCAGGGCCGAGAACGTCCATATTCCCACAGGTGTCTATAGTTGATGCCCAGAGCTGAGGGCCAAGGAAATGCTGGTCTCTAAAAGCTCCAATGGATAAATTTAGAACTAGAAAGAAAAGGTGAGAATTTAGAGAATTTGTAACGCTTGGATGGATCAAAAATAGATCAAGTCTAATTAATTAAACGAGTTAGGATTATGTTTTAAGAGGCATAGGGAGGGGAAAATGGAGGAAAAAATCGGGTCAATTATAGGCCCTGGGTGTTTAATCCACCCTAATTATGAGAATATATTAATTGTAGCCTCTATTGAATAGTAGAACAAGGAGGGTAGGGGTGGGTATCATCATCCTAAGCAATTAATGTGAGAAGATAGGTGAAGTTGTATGGACTACTCCCTAATTGGGCCATACGACACCTGTGAGAATAACGGACTATCTCGATACCCATACATTGAGACAATAAGTATATAAAATTTCAATTTTTATTAAAAGAATAACAAAAAAAAAAAAAATAATTTACACAGATAAACATTTATATGTAGCCCAAACGTAGGGCTGCAATAACAATATTACATTGATTAAGACAGACACATATAGTTTACATAGTTCCAAGATCCCTTGTAGGGGAGGAAAAAAGGATGCCAATGATGTTTCTCAACTAGTTTCGCGAAAAATCGCTTCTTCAGGAGATTTTAGGGCATCTGGGGCAAAAGAAAATATCATCTTAATGCTATGAAACAGCTTTTTATTACATTGAGACCAATGACACTGGTAAAGATTTATGATAATAACAGTGGGAGTAGACTGGGGTAGACATCACTCACCGCTCGGGTCCCTCGGGGATCCAGAAGGGGGCACCTGGGGTCCCCACAAGGGGGAGATCCGTCCCCTGATTTTAAAAAATCTTGGGAAAATATACTAACTAAATGCAGTGTGGAACTTATGATTCAGTTAACTTCCCAATACTATATCGATATGAAAATACTCGAAGGCGAAATTGACCGCCTCAACACCCAATTCCCCAAAATTATTGATTCCCCCTCCTTTAGAGAGAAATGGAAAGAGGTTAAAGAACGTCTGGAAGCATTAAATAAGGACATTATCATAAAAAAACAAGGAAAATTTGTCCAGGACAAACTTGCCTTCTCGGAAGGCTATGCCTATAAATGGGGCAGTAGACAATCAACTAGAAGAACTACACGTAATAGGGCACCCAAGGGCACCACCACTGCCACAGACTTAACTGAATCTGATTCGTCAATCTCTTCACTTTCTTCACAGGTTGCATTATTGTCCACACGAGCACGCGCACCGGGTATCCCCCGCAAGAGGTCACTTACCGGTGAGAACCACCCTACTAAAGAGCCTAAAAAGGGTAAAAAACATTCTAAGCCACCAAAATCAACAGGCCTACCTAACTCTGGGGCGCACACCCCCACCACCAACCCACAATCCACTTTGCATCACATCATTCCTAAAATACTTAACACGAATACACAAACCTTATTCCCAAACGGGGGTTTTTTACCACCGGCACCCCAGGAAACCAATCGGAGAGGAAGCCTGGACTCATACATTCTCAAAACTCCAGCACCCAGCCACACACAGTAACCCTTTTGTCCCCAACATTAAAGTCAACTACTGAAAATCTGAATATCATTAACCTTACTCCCTACTCCCTCACTAAAGAGGAAGAGTCCGTACTACAACTGGGCTTGGGCTTCTGCCCTTCCCAACCCATTGACATATATGAGTCAATTAAAGATCTTTATTTATTTGCTCGTAATCTTACATATCGCTTTATTTTCGACAAAGATCGTTACAACCTAAACCTTGAAAAACAATTGGCCGAAAAAACAAAAAATTTTTCCATGCGGGAATTTAGAGCTCTAAGAGACCTCATGCTGCTTTATGAGGAGGGTTCAACAGAAACCTCGGAAGTTGGAGAGGGAGAGGCCTCACGGCCCCCCCCAAAATCTCCCCCTGGCCCAACAGCTACTCCACAAATACCCTGTCCTATTAACAACAAAAACAAAAACAAAAATACTAAACTTAAACTTACCTCTCGGGCTTTCCCTGACCTAATGACCTGCCCTGCCATATGGGCATTTGTACATGAATGTATTAAGTCCCTAAAAAAACAAAACTGGCCAGAACTCCCTTCTAATTTGAACATCAAGCAGAAAAAAGCTATTCGGGCTTTACATAACAAAGAGGACCTCATTATCAAAAAATCTGACAAAGGGGGAAACCTAGTGCTGTTGACACATCACCAGTATCAAGCGATGTGCTTCAAGGTCCTCTCTAATCCCATATGGTATGCCCCTATCAGCCCTCTTACGGTACAGGATTTCATTACACAATTCCGGCACCTTGTAACAGGAGCCTACTGGCAAGGTTTAATTGACGAGGACACCTTCAAATACATAAATACACAAAAACCCAGAGACCCTACTTTCTATACCCTGCCCAAAACCCATAAGAGCTTAATAAACCCTCCAGGTCGTCCGATTGTATCGGGCATGGGATCCTTAACAGATAATGCTAGCAAACTTGTGGACACTTTTCTTATGCCACATGTACTAAGTTTACCGTCGTACATCAAAGATACCACGGACCTGCTCCGCCATATTGAGGGGGTCCAGATCCCTCCGGACGCCCTCCTCGTGGCAGTTGATGTCGAGGCCCTCTACTCGAGCATCCCCCACGAGCAGGGCGTCCGGATGGCTGGAACCTTTCTCATGGAGCAGGACCATAACACCTGGCCCCTAAACCACTTTATTCTCCAGCTTCTTGAATTTATATTAACGAGAAATTTCTTTACATTCATGGACCAATATTATTTACAAACCCAAGGGGTAGCAATGGGTACATCCTGTGCACCCTCCTATGCTAACCTCTATTTGGGAGGCTGGGAACGTTCGATATTTGGTGATGAGGCACTGCAATTCTTTTTAAACCATGTACTATGCTGGTACAGGTATATTGATGACCTGTTTATCATTTGGACCAGTTCACCTCAAACCCTCACCCAATTTATCGAACAACTCAATATTAACTCATTTAACCTCACTTTTACATTTTCATTTGACCTCAAATCAATACCATTTTTAGATCTCCTTATTTGCAAAAACAGTTCTGGCGGGTTGGTTACCAATCTCTTCAGGAAACCAACTGCCGGCAATACGCTGTTACACGCCACTAGCTCGCATCCTCGTCCCCTAGTGCGCAGCATCCCGTATGCTCAATATCTGAGACTGAGGCGCAACTGCACCGAGGACTCGGATTTCCGCATACAGGCAGCCGCACTTCGGGAACGCCTCCTTGCCCGCGGGTATACCCGCACCAACCTAAAAAAAGCATTTAATAAAGCATATGCTAGGACACGTCAGTCCCTACTATATGGGTCCCCCCGCCCTGAACACCCAGCCACCGTTAAAATTGTTACCAAATTTTCCATTCACCATAATATTTTCCGCAGCATTCTGTCGAATCACTGGCACTTACTGACCGATCATCATACTCTCGGCAAATATCTTCGGCCCACCCCCGAACTAGTTTTCAAAAAAGCAACCACCCTTGGTGACCAACTGACCAGCAGCCACTATCTTAGTGACCCACGGCCCCGTCTGGGCCCTAAAGGTACCTTTAGATGTGGAGATTGCCCTAAATGCCCATGGATTCTAGAGGGCACCTCATACATCCTCCCCAATGGCGAAATTTTCTACCCTATGCAACACGCCAATTGTAGTACCAGAGGCGTAGTATACCTAATGGTTTGCTCCTGCAATGCCTTTTATGTAGGGAAGACTGCTAGGGAACTGCGCCAAAGAATGGGAGACCATCTTTATTATTCTTCCAGTGGCAAATTAACCTCGGTGGGCCGACATATTGGTATCCATCATAGATACAAACCCGAAGTAGCCAAATTCTTTGTACTTGAAGTGATCGCGGAAAATCCGAGGGGGGGCGATTGGGATCGGGAAATTCTAAAAAGAGAATCACTCTGGATAGAAAGACTCGATGCACTCACCCCCCCAGGACTCAATGAGGCCCACACCTACAAATATTTTCTCAAATAAACTACCCATACTGTATACATGCTGTTTCTGGGACTCCATCACAATGTTCCTGGGTCCGATTGAACACTGCTAATATCCTATTGTCCACCCAAAGCCTATGGTTGTGTGACCCAAATTTGACAAGCCATTTAACTTGCTGTTGTATTCTATATTCAGTTCCTGAATCTCTATATCCTTTACAGACCACAAATTATGAAAGCTTATGGTGAGTTTCTTGACCCAAAGAATTTGTACATAATCTATTAAATGTCTTTTTTTGTGATATTTGTAGTTGGGACCGACGGATCCCGCCGTGATGGGACACATTTGAAATTTTGTGCGCCCTTAGCACTGCGGTACCCACCCTGTCCCAATATAACCCTTTTGTAACCCATTGGTATCGCTCAAATGTTTATAGCCATTCATTTGTATTACATTAATTGTTTACAATCCCTCACTCTCCGCTCTGGTTTCTCCATTGAGGTATCCAGTGGGGACACAAAGAGTTAATTCTCCCTAGGGCGGACACGCGCCTCTCCAACACTGCGAGTCAATCTCCCTTACAAGGGAGTTCTCGCGGTGTTTCCCCTCCTCACACTATGTTGTGATAGGGGTCAACGTGCGCGCATACCTCTATGATGATGCGCGCGCACGTTGGGAGCGGCGGACCCGGTGACGTCACTGTTCGGCGCCACGGCGCCGACCTTTTTTGACATCCGGGTTGGAGGCTTATAAGGTGGCTGTTTAGCCACCTTTATTCACGGCAGGCTCAGCACCCGGGACTTATCTGGACTATACTAAACACGGTAAGTACATCTATACCTTTTTTCCCCCCTCCTATGCTGCGTTGCCCTGTGTTGTAATATGTACAACAAGCTGATAAACACTATCCCCCCCAATACTCACAGGACTTATACCGTAACATCGGCACTACACCAAAGACTTTACCTCAACCTTAACTTTACTACCCTAGTAAGGTTCCCCCTACTATTGGAGGACCGTGACCGGAGCTTACAACTCAACCCTTATTGTCCTGAATCCCGGGTGCATTCTTAGCCTGATTGCAACTGCTATAGGGTAGGTACTTTTCCTTTTCTTTTAAACACTAACCAAGGTGTCATCCAAATGCTCTGCCACTTTTTCCTCCCCATCTAACCCAGCACCCCGCTCATTCTCTTTCTTCCCCCCCATCCCTCTCCCCCTTTTCACCCCCCCCCCCCCTTCCCCCCCCCCCCCCCCTTCCACCTTCCCCCCCCCCCTTCCCCCCCCCCCCCCTTCCCCCCCCCCCCCCCTTCCCCTTCCCTCTCCCTTCCTTCTTCCTCTAACCTCTCCCTTGTCATTCCCCTCCTTTCCCATCCCCCATCCCACTCCCCTCTCCTCTCTCTCCCTCAACCCCTGGCATTATCGTTTGGACTAAGCACAATTTACTCATATCTATTTTCCCAAATGTTTTTGGTTTACCTACCCGCGGCACTAATTGCAATTTACCACACATTTAGCCTCCCGTGTCCGCCCTGGGTGGGAAATCCCCCTTGTGGGGACCCCAGGTGCCCCCTTCTGGATCCCCGAGGGACCCGAGCGGTGAGTGATGTCTACCCCAGTCTACTCCCACTGTTATTATCATAAATCTTTACCAGTGTCATTGGTCTCAATGTAATAAAAAGCTGTTTCATAGCATTAAGATGATATTTTCTTTTGCCCCAGATGCCCTAAAATCTCCTGAAGAAGCGATTTTTCGCGAAACTAGTTGAGAAACATCATTGGCATCCTTTTTTCCTCCCCTACAAGGGATCTTGGAACTATGTAAACTATATGTGTCTGTCTTAATCAATGTAATATTGTTATTGCAGCCCTACGTTTGGGCTACATATAAATGTTTATCTGTGTAAATTTTTTTTTTTTTTGTTATTCTTTTAATAAAAATTGAAATTTTATATACTTATTGTCTCAATGTATGGGTATCGAGATAGTCCGTTATTCTCACAGGTGTCGTATGGCCCAATTAGGGAGTAGTCCATACAACTTCACCTATCTTCTCACATTAATTGCTTAGGATGATGATACCCACCCCTACCCTCCTTGTTCTACTATTCAATAGAGGCTACAATTAATATATTTTCATCTTCTTCTTCCATCTTCTTCTTCCATCTTCTCCTTCCTCCGATCCGCTTCTTCTTGCTCTGGTCTTCTCGTCCGGCATCTTCTTCCATGGCGTCGGCGTCTCTTCTTGGGCCGCTCCGCGCAATGGGAGGCTCCCGCTGTGTGAGGCTTCGCTCCGGCATCTTCTTCCACGGCGTCGGTCTCTTCTTGGGCCGCTCAGTGGGGGGCGGGGGCCGTCCCCTCGCCCCCCTCTTACGTCGTGGGGAAAGCCATAGGGAAGTCCCCATGACGTCCCCGTGCGTCAGAGGGGGGCGGGGTCACCAGGTGGCCCCGCCCTCCGTTATAAAAGAGCTGTCAGACGCAGCGAAGCCTCACACAGCGGGAGCCTCCCATTGCACGGAGCTGCCCAAGAAGAGACGCCGACGCCGTGGAAGAAAAAGCAGGACAAGAAGACCAGAGCAAGAAGAAGCGGATCGGAGGAAGGAGAAGATGGAAGAAGAAGATGGAAGAAGATGGAAGAAGAAGATGAAGAAACCGAAGGATGAAGAAAGGAAGAAGGAAGACAAGAAGAAAGAAGATGAAAGAAGATTTTAATAAAGGAATTGTCAAAGACCGTCTCCTGTCATTTTTAACATTGTCACAGACCCCCAAAGCACCCTCCCAATGTTGAGGGCATGTGGCCTGGTACGGTTCAGGAGGGGGGGGGGCGCTCTCGTCCCCCCTCTTTTCCTGCGGCCTGCCAGTTTGCGTGCTCGGATAAGGGTCTGGTATGGATTTTGAGGGGGACCCCACGCCATTTTTTTTATTTTTTTTGGCCGGGGTTCCCCTTAAAATCCATCCCAGACCTGAAGGGTCTGGTATGGATCTTAAGGGGGACCTCCACGTAATTTTCTTTTTAATTTGAAGCGGGGTTTCCTTTAATATCCATAGCAGACCTGAAGGGCCTGGTAATTGAATTTGGGGGGACCTTCACGTTTTTTTTTTTTTTTTTTTATCAATGACTTTTTTTTATCAATGACTTTCAATGAATGACTGTTCTCTGTATTACGGGAGCCGGCAATTCATTAGCCGCAAGTGATTTTAAATAGCTTTTTTTCCTGCAAAAATGACACTTTGTGCAGGGACAGTTCTAAGCATGGGAAAAATGCGCCCCTTTACAGGCATACTATAGACACCCCCCAGGTACGAAATTTAAGGGAATATTACACTTTTATTGTTTCACTTCAAGCATTATTAAAATCACTGCTCCTGAAAAAACGTCCGTTTTAAAAAAAAAAAATTGCATTGATACATGTCCCCTGGGGCAGGACCCAGGTCCCCAAACACTTTTTATGACAATAACTTGCATATAGGCTTTTAAAATTAGCACTTGAGATTTCTCCCATAGACTTTTACAGGGTGCTCGCGGCTTTTCGAATTTGCCGTGAAAACCCCAAATTGTTCGCTGTTCGCTGAACAGGCGAACAGGCAATGTTCGAGTCTAACATGAGTTTGACTCGAACTGGAAGCTCATCCCTAGATGTGACATTTCAAAATAAATTATTCTGTGATATCAGCTTCAGGTGCCTGGTAGCAGAGTCGGTGGACAGGCACACCCTGTGATCGGTGACAAAGCCTCCAGCAGCACTGAATGTGCGTTCCAAAAGAATGCTGGATGCAGGACAGGCCAGTAGCTCAATTGTATACTGGATGCAAGCTCTGGCCAGTGATCCATCCTCAAGACCCAGTAAGCCAGAGGATTTTCGTGGGAAAGGTGTCCAAGTCTGACCTTGCCCCTAGGTATTCTTGCACCATGTATATCAGACGCTGGCGATGGTTGCTAGAACCAATCATACCTTGGGGCTGCGGATTAAAAAATTGTCTGAACGCATCGGTCAGACGTCCACCTTCCCCACCGCTCCTTCTGCTACTGACCGAAGCCTCAGCAACTCGTCGTCCAGGACCAGGAGTTTGTAACCTCCCAGTCTCTGGGAACGCGTTGCACAGACCTTTCTGCAAGGCCTCCCGGAGATGTCTCATCCTCTGCTCCCTCTGCAACGGCAAGATAAGGTGAGTGGCCAGCCAGTAATGGTCCCTCTCCTTGATCCGAAGAATACGAGGATCCTTCCGCAGGCTTTGCAGGATCAGGGAGGCCATGCAACGTAGGTTAGCTGAGGCATTCGGTCCGGAGTCTTCTGGGTCACTGAGGACGACATGATCCGCAGCCACCTCCTCCCAGCCACGTACAAGTCCACTGGTTTCTTGGGACTGTAAATCTTCCCTAAAAGACTGCTGCTGCTGATGCTGAGTGCCAGGCTCCACCTCCATGCTGACACAATCCTCCTCCTCCCCTCCTCCTCATCCTCTTCCTGTGTGATGGGTGGGAGAGAAGGAACACTGTCTGGATAAAGGGGGCCCTGAGAGGCAAGGAAGTCCTCCTCTTCCTGCCTCTGTTCTGCCTCAAGTGCCCTGTCCATTATTCCACGCAGTGTATGCTCCAACAGGTGGACAAGAGGTACAGTGTCACTGATGCATGCACTGTCACTGCTCACCATCCTCGTGGCCTCCTCAAATGGTGACAGGACAGTGCATGCATCCCTGATCATGCTCCACTGGTGTGGGGAAAAAAATCCGAGCTCCCTTGACCCTGTCCTGGTGCCGTAGTCGCACAGGTACTCATTGATGGCCCTCTGCTGCGTGTGCAACATTGAGTTCCACCTGGTGGGCATGTCACATATAAGGCGGTTCTTGGGCAGGTTCAACTCCTTTTGCAGCTCAGCCAGCCGAGCACTGGCATTATATGATCGGCGGAAATGCACACAGACTTTCCTGGCCTTCCTCAGGACATCCTGTAAGCCTGGGTACCTGCACAAGAACCGCTGCACCACCAGGTTAAGGACGTGAGCCATACAGGGCACATGGGTCAGCTGTCCCTGTCGCAGGGCGGAGAGGAGGTTGGTGCCATTGTCACAAACCACCATTCCTGGATTAAGCTGGCGTGGCGTCAACCACCTCTCGGCCTGCCCCTGCAGAGCTTACAGAACCTCTGCCGCAGTGTGGCTCCTGTCCCCCAAACACACCAGCGCAAGCACGGCATGGCATCTTTTTGCCTGCATACTTGCGTAGCCCCTTGGACGCCTATGGAGCACCGCTGGTTCCGAGGACAGAGCACTCGGAGAGGCCATGGAGAAAGAAGAAGAGGAGGGGTGGAGGAGAGAGGTGTGTGAGAGGTGTGTCACAACCAGTAGTAGCATTTTGGAGGCGTGGTGGCGGAACAACCTCCAACACTACTGTACCTTGTCCTGCATCTTTCCCAGCTGCCAAAAGAGTGACCCAATGGGCCGTGAAAGACAGGTAACGTCCCTGTCTATGCCTGCTGGACCATGAGTCAGCGGTAATATGCACCTTACCGCTGACCGCCCTGTCCAGCGAGGCATGGACATTGCCTTCCACATGCCGGTAGAGAGCCGGAATCGCCTTCCGTGAGAAAAAGTGGCGTTTGGGAACTTGCCACTGAGGAACCGCACATTGAACAAACTCACGGAAGGGGGCCGAGTCTACCAACTGAAAAGGCAGCAGTTGAAGTGCTAGCAATTTAGCCAAGTTAGCATTCAACCACTGAGCATGTGGATGGCTGGGAGTAAACTTCTTTCGACGGTCCAGCAGCTGGGGCAGGGAAATTTGCCTGGTACAATCGGACGTCTGTGTACTGCTAGCAGAGTGCCCGCAAGTACTTGGCTGCGACACACCTAATCCTACACCTTCATTCCTCTCAGTGCAGCTTTCAGAGAGGACTGAAGGTATAGTGGGGTTGGAGATCCCAGCTGATGAGGACCAAGGAGAGGTCCGCTTTGTTCTTTGGTGTGGGTCTTTAAGGTGCGCTTGCCAACGAGCTGCATGGCAGGTCAACATATGTCTGGTCATGCTTGTGGTGCCCAAGCGGCTGATGTTTTGGCCATGTGAGATACGCTTGAGACATATGTTGCAAATAGCAGTGGTGCGATCTGATGCACTCATCTCAAAAAAGGCCCACACCAAAGAACTTTTGTAATAACGTGCAGAGGCAGCGCCCTGCACAGGCGGAGCTCTGCGGTGTGATTCAGCCGGTGTGCTGGCCTAAAGCTGTCCCCCGGAGGGCATCCTGCCTCTGTGGAGATGTGCCGCCTCCTCCTCCTCTCTTCGTTCAGGCACCCACATGGAGTCAGTGACCTCATCATCCCCTCCCTCTTCACCACTGGAGCAAACCTGGCAGTAAGCTGCAGCTGGTGGAACATGACTGCCAGATTGCTGTCCTTGAGCATCCCCTCTCTCTGCGCTCACGCTACTGCCTTCCTCTAGCTGGGTATCATCATCCGAGCCTTCAAAACGCTGGGCATCCTCCTGGAGCATGTACCCAACACTGTGCTCAAACAGTTCGGGGGACTCCTCAGGAGGACATGGTGGTTCTAGGGAAGGGGTGCCTGATGATGACATTGAGTATGCGTTGGCAGCTGCTTTGCAAGTACCCTGAGCCTGGGTGAGAGAGGATGAGGAGGATGAGGAGGGCTTGGTCATCCACTCTAGCAAGCCTTCGGCATGATGCAGCTCAATATGTCCAGCTGCCCGAAAAGAAGGACAAGCGTGTCCCATGGCCGCGTGCTGATGACGATGCACCACGTCCACGACCAGCACTGTTGTCTCTAGACACAGAGACTGCTTGCCCTGTTTTCTTGGCTCGTGACTGTCTGCCTCTCCTTTTTGGTCTTCCAGACATTGTAATGGGTAGTGTATATTGTGCTGGAGTCACACAGCACACACACTAACTCCTGCAGATGGCTGCCTTAGATGACAACAGGCCAGAAGAGCAGATACAGCGTAATGTGGTTTAGTGTGCTGTGTTATAGTCACAGAGCACACACACACACACTCCTGCAGATGGCTGGCTGCCTGTCTTAGATGACAACAGGCCAGAAGAGCAGATACAGCGTAATGTGGTTTAGTGTGCTGTGTTATAGTCACAGAGCACAAACACACACACTCCTGCAGATGGCTGGCTGGCTGGCTGCCTTAGATGACAACAGGCCAGAAGAGCAGATACAGCGTAATGTGGTTTAGTGTGCTGTGTTATAGTCACAGAGCACACGCACACACACACTCCTGCAGATGGCTGGCTGGCTGGCTGGCTGCCTTAGATGACAACAGGCCAGAAGAGCAGATACAGCGTAATGTGGTTTAGTGTGCTGTGTTATAGTCACAGAGCACACACACACACACACTCCTGCAGATGGCTGTCTGGCTGGCTTGCTTCCTGCCTTAGATGACAACAGGCCAGAAGAGCAAATACAGCGTAATGTGGTTTAGTGTGCTGTGTTATAGTCACAGAGCACACACACACACACACTCCTGCAGATGGCTGGCTGCCTTAGATGACAACAGGCCAGAAGAGCAGATACAGGGAAAGGTGGTTTAGTGTGCTACTGCTGTGCTATACTAACACAGCACGCACACACACTAGCTACTCCTGCAGATGGCTGGATTGGTAGAGATTGAGAACAGCACTGAGAAGAATAAACTACCCTGCCTATTTTTCCTCTTTCCCTACACTAGATCCCCAGAATCCACAAGCAGATAATGCAGATGATTCACAAGCAGATAATGCAGATGAATCACAAGCAGATAATGCACAAGCAGACACTGTACAGTACAGTACAGTCTGTCACTGTTCCTAACGCCGGAACACACTACATGAGGCCTGCCGGCGCAGCGGCCTTATATAGTGTGGGGCGTGTACTAAACCCCCTGAGCTATAATTGGCCACAGGCATCCTGCCTGTGGCCAATTATTGCTCTCCTCGCCGCTGGCTCTATGATTGGCCAAGCATGCGGGGTCACAGTGCATGCTTGGCCAATCATCAGCCAGCAATGCACTGCGACTGGCGCAGTGCATTGTGGACCGTTCGCATCACACAAATTTGATGCGAACGGTCCTGAGAGTTCGGGTTTCGACGAGCGGTCGAACGGCCGATGTTCGATTTGAACATGGGTTCGAATCGAACACTGGGCCCATCCCTACATGTTATGTGAAATGCCTTGATCTCTAGTGAGAACTGTGCAGTAGTTCTTTCCTATGCGTACAGGGGGGAGACCAAATGCGCAAACCACCAAAGGGGGGGGGGGGGGGGGTCAGTAAAGTCTACATAAAAGATAATATATATATAATTATTAAAATATATATAAAAATGCCGCAGCCACCATTAAAGTGTTCCCACACTAATAGTAAATGAAAAAGTAAAAAATGTGGCGCTTGCAAGATGAGTGGACAATATCAAAGGTAAGAGTTAAATTGCACTAAAATTAGATTAAATAAATAATTAAGATAATAATAAAAGTACCATGTATAAAATAGAGATTGAGCGCTTACTCCTGAGACATACTTCTACCTTATGATCCAATTTTCTATAAATCTAATACTTAATTACAAAACATACAATCCTTTATAGGAAGGGATACACCCTGCATATGAAGATAACTTTGATTCCCAGGAGTATGATATTAATGATATCAATCATACTCTTTAAATATAACAATATTATTCTTAATCTGAATTGAGGGATTCTTCCTCAAAAAAAGAACCCGCTCTTCTTTCGTCTGTTCCCATCTTATATAAATGTGCCTATGAATGATTTCTTGGTATATTCCAGGAGTCCGTTGCTGTGGGTGTCCTACTGCTGGCCCTTTTTCCTCCCCCCCCCCACCGTGCCCCCGGGGGACCGCTCTGGGGTTCCTCTCTGGCGAGTCAGCCACAAGTGTGACTCCTTGCAAGCCACATACGGCCTGGATAACCTGCCGTGCCTTGATTCACCAGTGAGAGCCAGATTTGGAAGCCACCGGGAAAAACAATGGGATTTTTATGAATACCCATGCAGAAGACCATCCCAGACACTACACGTAATCCATCTCCTCTTATCTGTCAACCCTCCCCGCCCCACCCTCCTCCCCAATCTCCCCCCCCCCGGTGCTTGACCGGCATCTCCTACTTCCCCTGTTGTTTCCCCATCTTATCCTATAACCTACCCAGAATCCTAAGTTCTTAGTTGATCCGCATAGTTCCGCATGTTTTTTTAAATTTCCTCCACTCCTGCCACTTATCAATTTTTTTGTCTCCTATATCACCCTCACTATCTCTTATCCTTTCCATACTATAAATGCTTTCGACTTCGTCTATCCATTCCCATATTGTTGGTGCTTCCACCTCTTGCCATCTCTTGGGGATCAGTTTTTTTGCAGCGTTTAAGAAATGTGGGGTTAATGCCCCTTGGTATTTTTTTACGCCTTCTTTTGTACCATGCAACAAAACTGTCCACGGTTCTTCTGGAACTTCTATATTTGTTATTTCCTTAATATAGTACAGTACAGTACTTTTCCCCAGAATAACTGAATTTTTGGGCAACTCCACCAAAGATGCGTCATTGTACCCAACTCACTACACCCTCTCCAACAGTTCCCTGATTTACCTTGTTGGTATTTGCTGGTCTTATCAGGGGTAGCGTACCATCTCGTTAGAATTTTATAATTTATTTCGGCAGACTTACTATCCATTGCTGACCTATGTGCTAGTTTAAAAAAAAAATTCATAGAGCTTGTGTCACAATGTGTTCCTAATTCCCTTTCCCATTTCTGTATATATGGCGGAATCGCCAGGTCATCCCCCTCCAGTAAGAGTCTGTACTACTTTGATATAATGCCTTTGGGATTATTAGTTGTACAGAGGCGCTCGACAGGCGTTAGTTCCGACGACCCTCTCATTGGGTGGGGTAGACTCCCCGTGAAGTGGGCAAGCTGGCGATACCGCCACTCATCTATTCCCTCAAACCCCTCTTTGGCTTTCAATTCCTGTAGTGATAATATCTTCCTTTCTTTTAAGATATCCCTCACCTGTGCCTGCTCTTGTTTCATCCAATTCCTCCCATTAATCTTCATTCCTGGTGCAAAAAATTCATTTTCTTTTAAGGCTATAAGTGGGGAATTATAGTGACAATTTAATTTCTTATATACTCTGTCCCAAATCCTGAGTGCGTTAAGTGTTAATTCACTGCTATTCGTGTCAATTTTCCTATGTTTTGGGGGGTTCCAAATAATCTTACCTAATTGTGCATTACTGAGGGTGTTTTCTAAATGAACCCACCTTTTTTCTTTTTTACTTTCTTTTACCCACTCTACAATTCTTGACAACACAATGGCTTTATAGTAATAATGGATATCAGGGGCTGTTTCAGAGTGGAGTGTGCGATTCTAGGTTTTTTGTTATTCCAAACGAAACCCATTAGTAAAGCTTTAAGTTTTGATAAATAAAAGTTTGGTAACGCTATGAGCATCATTTGAAATTTATAGAGGATTTTAGGTAATATGAACATTTTAAGTGAGTGGATTCGTCCTAGCCAGGTGAGTGGTCTGTATGTCAATCTTTTGCTCTCCGTTTTGATTTCATCTAACAGTGGGATGTAGTTTAGTTTATATATTTTTTTGAGTGAAGGTGCCAATTTTATACCTAAATATTTTAGTTCTTTCCGTCAAGGGAATTTGAATTCTTTTTGGAGTTTTTGTTTTTCGGAGATCTTTGTATTAATATTTAGGACCTTGATTGATTTTAAAATTTGACAATTCGCCATAGACTTTTATCGTGTGCATGAGTCTAGGAAGGGATGAGTCAGGTTTATGGATGGGAGTCTAGGAAGGGATGAGACAGCGTAATGTGGTTTAGTGTGCTGTGTTATAGTCACAGAGCACACACACACACACTCCTGCAGATGGCTGTCTGGCTGGCTTGCTTCCTGCCTTAGATGACAACAGACCAGAAGAGCAAATACAGCGTAATGTGGTTTAGTGTGCTGTGTTATAGTCACAGAGCACACACACACACACACACTCCTGCAGATGGCTGGCTGCCTTAGATGACAACAGGCCAGAAGAGCAGATACAGGGAAAGGTGGTTTAGTGTGCTACTGCTGTGCTATACTAACACAGCACGCACACACACTAGCTACTCCTGCAGATGGCTGGATTGGTAGAGATTGAGAACAGCACTGAGAAGAATAAACTACCCTGCCTATTTTTCCTCTTTCCCTACACTAGATCCCCAGAATCCACAAGCAGATAATGCAGATGATTCACAAGCAGATAATGCAGATGAATCACAAGCAGATAATGCACAAGCAGACACTGTACAGTACAGTACAGTCTGTCACTGTTCCTAACGCCGGAACACACTACATGAGGCCTGCCGGCGCAGCGGCCTTATATAGTGTGGGGCGTGTACTAAACCCCCTGAGCTATAATTGGCCACAGGCATCCTGCCTGTGGCCAATTATTGCTCTCCTCGCCGCTGGCTCTATGATTGGCCAAGCATGCGGGGTCACAGTGCATGCTTGGCCAATCATCAGCCAGCAATGCACTGCGACTGGCGCAGTGCATTGTGGACCGTTCGCATCACACGAATTTGATGCGAACGGTCCTGAGAGTTCGGGTTTCGACGAGCGGTCGAACGGCCGATGTTCGATTTGAACATGGGTTCGAATCGAACACTGGGCCCATCCCTACATGTTATGTGAAATGCCTTGATCTCTAGTGAGAACTGTGCAGTAGTTCTTTCCTATGCGTACAGGGGGGAGACCAAATGCGCAAACCACCAAAAGGGGGGGGGGGGGGGTCAGTAAAGTCTACATAAAAGATAATATATATATAATTATTAAAATATATATAAAAATGCCGCAGCCACCATTAAAGTGTTCCCACACTAATAGTAAATGAAAAAGTAAAAAATGTGGCGCTTGCAAGATGAGTGGACAATATCAAAAGTAAGAGTTAAATTGCACTAAAATTAGATTAAATAAATAATTAAGATAATAATAAAAGTACCATGTATAAAATAGAGATTGAGCGCTTACTCCTGAGACATACTTCTACCTTATGATCCAATTTTCTATAAATCTAATACTTAATTACAAAACATACAATCCTTTATAGGAAGGGATACACCCTGCATATGAAGATAACTTTGATTCCCAGGAGTATGATATTAATGATATCAATCATACTCTTTAAATATAACAGTATTATTCTTAATCTGAATTGAGGGATTCTTCCTCAAAAAAAGAACCCGCTCTTCTTTCGTCTGTTCCCATCTTATATAAATGTGCCTATGAATGATTTCTTGGTATATTCCAGGAGTCCGTTGCTGTGGGTGTCCTACTGCTGGCCCTTTTTCCTCCCCCCCCCCCCACCGTGCCCCCGGGGGACCGCTCTGGGGTTCCTCTCTGGCGAGTCAGCCACAAGTGTGACTCCTTGCAAGCCACATACGGCCTGGATAACCTGCCGTGCCTTGATTCACCAGTGAGAGCCAGATTTGGAAGCCACCGGGAAAAACAATGGGATTTTTATGAATACCCATGCAGAAGACCATCCCAGACACTACACGTAATCCATCTCCTCTTATCTGTCAACCCTCCCCGCCCCACCCTCCTCCCCAATCTCCCCCCCCCCGGTGCTTGACCGGCATCTCCTACTTCCCCTGTTGTTTCCCCATCTTATCCTATAACCTACCCAGAATCCTAAGTTCTTAGTTGATCCGCATAGTTCCGCATGTTTTTTTAAATTTCCTCCACTCCTGCCACTTATCTATTTTTTTGTCTCCTATATCACCCTCACTATCTCTTATCCTTTCCTTACTCTAAATGCTTTCGACTTCGTCTATCCATTCCCATATTGTTGGTGCTTCCACCTCTTGCCATCTCTTGGGGATCAGTTTTTTTGCAGCGTTTAAGAAATGTGGGGTTAATGCCCCTTGGTATTTTTTTACGCCTTCTTTTTTTCCAATGCAACAAAACTGTCCACGGTTCTTCTGGAACTTCTATATTTGTTATTATCTTAATATAGTACAGTACAGTACTTTTCCCCAGAATAACTGAATTTTTGGGCAACTCCACCAAAGATGCGTCATTGTACCCAACTCACTACACCCTCTCCAACAGTTCCCTGATTTACCTTGTTGGTATTTGCTGGTCTTATCAGGGGTAGCGTACCATCTCGTTAGAATTTTATAATTTATTTCGGCAGACTTACTATCCATTGCTGACCTATGTGCTAGTTTAAAAAAAAAATTCATAGAGCTTGTGTCACAATGTGTTCCTAATTCCCTTTCCCATTTCTGTATATATGGCGGAATCGCCAGGTCATCCCCCTCCAGTAAGAGTCTGTACTACTTTGATATAATGCCTTTGGGATTATTAGTTGTACAGAGGCGCTCGACAGGCGTTAGTTCCGACGACCCTCTCATTGGGTGGGGTAGACTCCCCGTGAAGTGGGCAAGCTGGCGATACCGCCACTCATCTATTCCCTCAAACCCCTCTTTGGCTTTCAATTCCTGTAGTGATAATATCTTCCTTTCTTTTAAGATATCCCTCACCTGTGCCTGCTCTTGTTTCATCCAATTCCTCCCATTAATCTTCATTCCTGGTGCAAAAAATTCATTTTCTTTTAAGGCTATAAGTGGGGAATTATAGTGACAATTTAATTTCTTATATACTCTGTCCCAAATCCTAAGTGCGTTAAGTGTTAATTCACTGCTATTCGTGTCAATTTTCCTATGTTTTGGGGGGTTCCAAATAATCTTACCTAATTGTGCATTACTGAGGGTGTTTTCTAAATGAACCCACCTTTTTTCTTTTTTACTTTCTTTTACCCACTCTACAATTCTTGACAACACAATGGCTTTATAGTAATAATGGATATCAGGGGCTGTTTCAGAGTGGAGTGTGCGATTCTAGGTTTTTTGTTATTCCAAACGAAACCCATTAGTAAAGCTTTAAGTTTTGATAAATAAAAGTTTGGTAACGCTATGAGCATCATTTGAAATTTATAGAGGATTTTAGGTAATATGAACATTTTAAGTGAGTGGATTCGTCCTAGCCAGGTGAGTGGTCTGTATGTCAATCTTTTGCTCTCCGTTTTGATTTCATCTAACAGTGGGATGTAGTTTAGTTTATATATTTTTTTGAGTGAAGGTGCCAATTTTATACCTAAATATTTTAGTTCTTTCCGTCAAGGGAATTTGAATTCTTTTTGGAGTTTTTGTTTTTCGGAGATCTTTGTATTAATATTTAGGACCTTGATTGATTTTAAAATTTGACAATTCGCCATAGACTTTTATCGTGTGCATGAGTCTAGGAAGGGATGAGTCAGGTTTACCTATGTAAAACAGAACATCATCTGCATACGCAGATAGCTTATGTTCCTCTTCCCCTACTTTGAATCCTTTTATCTCGGGGTCCCTCCGGATCGTGAAAAGCAGTGGTTCCAGGGATAAAATAAACAGAAGGGGGGAAGTGGGCATCCCTGTCTAGTACCGTTTTTCATTTCGAACAAAGGGGACTCCGTACCATTGATCTTTATTGTAGCTGTCGGGTGGTAGTATAGTGTCCTAATCCGTTGGAGCATTTTTGGGCCTATTCCCATTTTCTCCAAGGTCTTGAACATGAAGTTCCAGTCTACCCTGTCAAATGCCTTCTGGGCATCTGTTGACAGGAGTAGACTCGAACCTTTCTTCTCGTTCTCATGCGACAGTAAAAGCAGGGTTCTCACCCCATTATCCCTTCCCTCCCGGCCTGGCACAAATCTCGCTTGATCCGGGTGGACCAGTTTATTCATAAATGTTTTCATCCTGTCTGCTAGTATCTTGGCATAGAGCTTGGTATCAGCATTAAGCAATGAAATTGGCCTATAATTAGCACAACACGTTCCATCTTTCCCCTCTTTCTTGATTACAGTTATTGAGGCAGATAGAGCCTCTTTACTCATTTCAAACTCAACACCCAAGCCATTTAAATAGCTACATAACCTTGGAATCAGGATTTTCTTAAATTTTTTGTAATAATAGATTGTAAATCCATCTGGTCCCGGACTTTTCCCTGATTTAGATTCTGCTAATGCCCTGGTTATCTCTTCTTCCGTTATCGGTCCTTCTAATGATTCCCGTTCAATCTCTGTTATGTTTGATAAACCGGCTTTACTTAGAAAATCATTTGTTTTCCTGTTTTTTACACTTTCCTCCCCACCCTCTTTCTGTTCCACTGAATATAGTTCCTCGTAATAGTTCTTGAATATTTGCGCTATCCCGTTTGTAGTATGTTCTATGTCCCCTTTGCCAGTCTGGATTTTCTCTATATAGTTTATAGATTTTTTCTTCTGCAGCATTTTTGCTAGATATTTGGATGATTTATTACTCCCATAATATTTTTCCCTTGCTAGGTGATGAAAAGTTCTTTTAGTCTCTTGTTCCATTAGTATTTTTAGTTCATCCCTTTTTATTACTATTTTTTGATACAACAATCTATCCTGGCTCGGGATTCTTTTATGTTGTTGTTCTAACCCAAATATTTCCTCTATTACTTTTTAAATTTTTTCAGATCTCATTTTTTTTTCTCCTAGCCCCCACTGCAATCAGGATCCCCCTTATGTAGGCCTTGTGGGCCTCCCAGAGGATTTGCCCCGAGATTCCCTCTGTGTCGTTCCTCAGAAAGTATTGTTCCAATTCCTTACCAATTTTTCAGCTCCTTCTACTTCTTGGATTATCTCATCATTTAATCGCCACCAAGGGGGTTTCATTCGATCTTCTAACACTTTTATTTTCATCTTTACCGGAGCATGGTTTGACAATGAAATTATTCCTATATTGGTTTCACGTACCTTGTCCAATGCTCTATGATCTAAAAAAATATAGTCTATCCTTGAATACGTCCCGTGTACAGGGGAGTAGAACGAATAATCTTTATCCTTTGGGTGCTGACTTCTCAAAACGTCTGTCATTTGGCATGCATGTAATTTTTGTTTAACTCTTCTTAGTGGCATGTTACTGATCCCCTGCACACGGGACGTACTATCTCTCACTGGATCCATACAGAAGTTCATATCTCCCATCATTATCAGTACTCCTTTTTTCCTTCCATCAACTTTCCCAGTATTCTCACTAAGTATGTCCCAGGTTTACTATTAGGGGAGTATATATTTGCAAGAGTACAATCCATTTCACCTAATTTACCTTTCAGAAAGAGGTATCTTCCTTCAGCATCGTATTGGTTAAGCTCTTTCAGTATCTTATGCCGTTTGTTAGGTGTATTCAGCCCCTTGACATTATATGTCATAAAATTTATATCTGTCATCATGGCATTCTTGCTTTACTGGGTAGTTTAATTTTCACTCGTCTGTTCTGGGATACAACTACGTTCCGGTCAAGCCCCCTAATATCCCCCCACCCTCAATCCCCCCCGCCACCCCACCCCACCCCCAACCAGCCTACCCCCAGATCCCCTCCCACCCCCTTCCCCTGGCCCATTCACGGCCCCCGGCTCGCCAATGGTCCTGAACCTCCTGACCATCATTGAGCCGCACTTCCGAGGTAGACCCATGTGTGTGCCCCACCCTCCCCCCTGACCCCACAAGGACAGGGGGAGGGGGAAATACACCCGTGGTCCCCTGTTCCCACCTGTCACCCCACCCCACCCCATCCGCCCCATCCGCCGCCCTCGACTCCTTTCATTCAAATTATATCCAATCGATCGTCCGTCCACCCTGGGAGCTCCGGCACCTGTATCTCAAGTTTTTTACAGAAATCTCCTAAATCTTCAGGGAATGTCAGTCTTGCTGATACCCCCTCCCTAAAATCTAGTAGACATGATGGAAACCCCCAGTTGTACCGTATGTTCTTTTTTTTCATAATCTCCAGGAGGGGTTTAAGTAGGCGTCTTCTGGCCAAGGTCTCAGGGACGAGATCCATGAACACCTGTAATTCTATACCTTCATATTGTATTGGCACCGGCCCCCTTATCTTTGTCCAGATTTCTGCTCTGTCCTCGTAAAAACTGAATCGCACAATGACATCTCGGGGTCGGTCTGCATTTGTTTCCCTTAGTTTGCCTATCCGATGGACTATCTATCCTGGGGAATTCATCAATGGCTTTGTCTAAGAAAGGACCGAATATTTTTTTGATCTTCTCCTCTCGCTTCCAGTACTGATCTGATTCTCAGGTTTTGTCTTCTGTTACGATTTTCCTGGTCTTCCACTCTATATTGAAGTCTCCTCTGATTAAACTGTGCACGATTAATCTGCTCCTTTAATTTACACACCTCTTGGGCCAACTTGTCTGTCCTTTCCTCTGCCACCTCCACTCTTGTTAATAGGTGTCCCAAGTCTGTCCTCAGGAGACAGATGCCGGCTTTTATGGCGCTTTCCAATCGCTTAAACATCCCGATCATCTCCCCTTTTGTTGGTAGGTGGTCCTCTGCTTTTTGCTCCTCCGTTTTGCTGTTATCAAAATCGCTTTCAGTGGTAAGATCCTCTTTGGACTGGTCAGATATCTCCTCTGGTATTTTATCTGGCCCTTTTTTTTCCTGCTTTAAGAAGGTGCTGTCTTGTCCCTTCAAGGTTTTTTGGGCTTGCTCCTTGTGTCATATACTGCTTAATTGTGCTGTCTGTGGTCTTCTCCTTCGGCGTTTTGTGGAGCCCCCCTTTTGTTGTTTTTCTCGTAGATTTACTCATGTTAATGTCTTTTACTTTTCTTATTCGTTTCCCCAGTTTTCTTTCTTTATCGCTCCTCTTTAAATTTAGGGTTCTCTTCGTCTCCCTCCTCCACCTCCTCAGCTCCCTCTCCCCACTCTCCCCTGGGGAGAACCTTATAGTATTCGGGTTGACCTCAGCCCCCTATCTTCAAAGCAAGCTTCCCTCCTGGGTGGTTTAATAAAGGCGTTTTGAACTAGTGACTTTTCCTAGGGTCCCACGGAGTTTTACTGATGGTCCTCACCTGATTAGTGACTCTTACATTCTATCCATCTCACCTCTCAATCACCCCCAGGACACAACCTCCACTGGGTAATCTCCGCCAAACGGGGACAAGGAAGCCCTCCCACTAGTTATCCAACTGTGTCAAGTTAGCTCTCCCTCGGGGTCCCGAGGTGTATCCCGTTCGGGGATCAAACTCGCAATTAGTCCGTTGCCACCATAATTAGGTTCTAGGCATCTATCCCCGGGAGCCACCAAACAAATAGAGTAGAAGGAAGGGAGGAGTTGGGGGAGGGAAAAAAAAGGGGGGGCAGAGACCCCTTGTTTCCCCTTTAAGAACAGTTCGGGCCCAAATCCATCTGAAGGGCCGCAGCCCAGACTTCTTGCATCAGCCTGTTTAAAAATTGGATACTGGTCTTAACACAGCTACTATGCCCTTTACTGATGAGCGTGGTCCACTATCTGGGATTGGCCATTCACCATTATTGCAGGTAGGTAGCTCAGTCCAATGCTCTTCTGCTGCTTTAGGAGGGCTTAACCTGTATTAGCATATCCTGCCACATTTACTTTGTTGGGTACAAATTGATCCTCGGAGCCTCTGCCCCGGTATGTCCCTTCCTACTATGAGATCTTGGGCACAGATATGTCCGCAGCACTGACCTTGTAACACAAACCTTATGTTATAACAGACTAGCACCAATCAGTCCAGAAAGATTTACTTAAAATCACAGTTCTTACCAGAATAGGGCTCTAGTCAGGCACATCTTCTTTCTTTATGAGACATTTCACATTTTAATGACATTTACAAGGTACCTCAGATTTCTGCCCATCTACTTGCTTGTCTTGTCATTCATTTGTGGTTCACTAGGGGTCCTCCGGGAGTTGTAATATGTACTGGAACGATTGGATCTCCTTAAGCGGCTAATCCCCGCTCGATGTACATGTATGAAGGACAGGAGGAGTCATAAGGGCAGGCGGCAATGCATTTGATAGTACCAGCAGGGGGGGAGGCGAGGGGGGGAGCATATGCTGCAGCGGCGTCTTTCCTATTGGTGTAGGAGCGGCCTCCGTTACAGCGGGAGGTCCGGGACACAGGGGCCGAGGCGGGCACGAGGGATCATATACGCCAATCCGGAGCCTCTCACTCTCCGTCGTCTTCCCGCATTCGTACTCCCGCCACGGACATCACGCATAGGCTCCTCCCACCATGCTGGACGGCGTCCTCACGTCATCCCTCCACCCAGCTCAGCTTGGATGCATTCAATCTTTTCTAGCAGATATCAACCTCCCTTCTTTATCACAAACACAATTTCTAACATTAAACGCACCTATAACTGAGATCCAAAATGCAGTTAAAACTCTTCCATGTGATAAATCCCCAGGTCCAGATGGACTTACAAACGACTATTACAAGACATTCCAAAACATTTTATCTCCATCATTAAAATTGGTCTACTCCCAAGCTGTGTCTTCTGCCTCGTTCCCTTCTGAGATGCTCAAAGCGTATATAGTTACCATCCCTAAACCAGGCAAAGACCCCACCACCCCACCCAACTTTAGACCCATATCACTCCTAAACACGGATGTTAAGTTATATGCTAAAATCCTTTCTCATAAACTCCTCCCCATTTTACCAACACTGATCAATCTATATCAAACAGGCTTCACCTCAGGGAGACAACCCTCAGATGCTATGCACAGTTATCAACCTTATCCACTATGCAAGATCCTGTCTGCTTCTTTCTTTGGATGCAGAGAAGGCATTCGACAGGATCCACTGGGGATACATGACGCACACTCTCAAGAGATTTGGCTTCACTGGACCCATCCTCTCCGCTGTCCTTGCCTTATATTCCTTTCCATGTGCACAGGTATACACCTCAAATATTTTATCCCAATCTTTTCATATCTCTAATGGAACAAGGCAGGGTTGCCCCTTATCCCCCTCAATATTTAACCTTTTCATAGAACCTCTAGCTGAGAAAATTAGAGCGCACCCAGATATTTCAGGCTTCTCCCTTCAAGGCAAATCTCACAATATACATCTCTTTGCTGATGATATCATATTGTTCATAACTGCACCATCTCAATCCCTCTCTCGTGCGCAGCCAAATTTCTAACTACAAGGTTAATTTTACAAAATCCCTCATCCTAGGGATGGGTATTTCTGCTCGACTTCAATCTCGGCTACAGACTTCCTCTCCCTACACATGGAGTAATGCCCCGTACACACGGTCGGATTTTCCGACGGAAAATGTGCGATCAGATCATGTTAAGGAAAGGAAAACACCACTCCAGGACAGCCCTCCAGGGCAAATGCTTGTCTTCCTAATCAGGGAGCCCTAGGTGCTGGCTAATACATACACAATAGGCAGGTAATGGCAGGAAAAACTCTGGATGAGTAAGCACTGATTCCAGTGTGAAACGCGTCAGAATTTCTGTACCCCTTCCCTTGCTGTGGATTATTTTATGTGTTGTGACCTTCGTTTTAATAAAAGCACAGGGTGTTAACTTTTTTCCGGTGTGCCGCTATATAGAGTTTTTCCTGCCATTACAGATCAGATCATGTTGTCGGAAAATCCGACCGTGTGTGGGCTCCATCTGACTTTTTCCATTGGAATTTCCGACGCACAAAGTTTGAGAGCTGGATCTCAAATTTTACGATAACAAAATCCGATCGCGTCAATTCCGATCCTGTGTAGCCTAGTCCGACGCACAAAGTGCCACGCATGCTCAGAATAAATGACGAGACAGAAGCGTTCGGTCTGGTAAAACTAGCATTCGTAATGGATATAGCACATTCGTCTTGCTGCAATGTTAAAAATTGTTTTATGCAGCGCATTCTCTTTTTCTTTATAATGCTAGAAGAATTAAATTGTTCTGCTGCTCATATTCACACAGACTTCTCCAAAACGTATTTCTTTATTCTTTCTCCTGATTTCATGAATAGAATATTTTTAATTGGATTTTTATCTTTTAATATTTTTTATAAATTTTGTGGTTGCTTTTTTAATCAAGATCTCATTTTTTTTTTTTTTTTTTTGTCATCTTCGTAATTTTTTTTGTGGGTTTTGTGTGTCAACTTACCACAACACCATTATTATCTTTTTATTTTATTGTTTTATTTTTTAATCTCGAGGAGGTTGTTTGGTGTTGGTGTCCCTTGTTAATTTCACATTGTATTTTAGAAATGTACCTGCCTACTCATAAATAAACTGTCCTTTTTGAAGTAAAACACATAGGCAAGCATTTCTTTAACCAAAAAAAAACTTTATTAGGTGTTATAATCCAATAAAGAGGGAAGGCAACTCTGGAGAAACTGCTGAAATTGGCAAAGCCTTTGGCCCCCAGGGCAGACATCAATTATTTAAAGGCAAAATTGGTGGCCTGTGGAGTCCATATATAAGGGAGTACAGTCCAGAGGTCCAGAAGTCCAAGAGATCAGGAACAGCAACAGATGACATCTATGTCCCCAGGCTGTGGTCATATGACAGCCTGCATCTTTTGTCAGACCAGACTGAACCCAGGCAATCACTCTCTGGTCTTCCTTAGACACTTGCTTCCAGGCTTCCTTCCAGGCTGTGGCTCTGCTGTTGTAGTTGTGGCAGGAGGTGGAGGAGGAGGAGGGTGATGGTCGACCTCCTGGCTGCCACTTACCCCTGCCACCTCCTGGCTGCAACTTGCCACAGCCTCCTCCCAGCTGAGGTCTTCCTGTGTATGAAAATGGGACATAGTTTTAGTTTTTTGTTCATCAATCACACACAATTTTCAGCTCATGACTGTTGCAAATTGAATGTTAATAAATAGAACAGACTATCATTCTGAGCCCAGCATTTTTCCTTCTTGTCCCAATCATTTTTGGTCACTACTGTCTATTGATATGTAAAACACTTTGTTAAATCAGAACTTACTGATCTATAATAACATCATAAATAAAGAAATATGTTGAACAATGCTCTACCTGACTCAAGCTGGGCTCCTCCACATCTTCCTGCCTGGAAGGCCCAGGTTGGACATTGGAAGCCTCAGTTGGGGGGGGAGGAAGCCTTGAAGGAAGATTGTAGAGTGCTGGCCTGGGTTCCCTCTGGTCTGCCAGAAAATGCAGCCTGTCATAGTACCACAGCCTGGGTACATAAATGTCATCTGCAGCTCCTGATGTCAGGGAAACCTGGACCTTCCTGCGCTCCCTCAGATATGTACTCCTCAGGCCACCAATTTTGGCCTTCACATAGGTGATGTCTGCCGTGGGGACCACCGGCTTCACCGATGCAAGCAGTTTCTCCAGCGCTGCCTTCCTCTTTCTTAGGTTCTTATAAAAGGGGTGCGTCCTGAACATATCAATGAAGATGGGTAGAAATTGTGTGTCCTTGAATGGATCCATATTCTCTGCAAGACACAACACAAGACAAACCCTAATGTCAGCCTAAACTCTACTGATCTTGTCCCAATATAAGCCTCAATCTAGAAGCAGTATAGGCCAGTGATGTACCAAGTTTAAATTGTACCTTCGTTCGAATGATTGGCGCTTCCGTTACACCTTCCTCCGCTCACAGATCGTACGTACGACGCACGCATGTTACGTTTTATATACAGTGCGCATGCATGAAACTCCGCCTGCCCCTGATGTTCTTTCTAGTCTATTCCCCGCCCCTTCTCTTTCGGCGCAGTGGGGAGAGCACATGGCGGAGACACAGCAGGTGAGCACTAATTATTCCAGTAACGAGGAGGACAACGAAAGCCCGGACCCAGAAACGTCCCGATCCAGCAGGAGAAGATTTAAGGCTTCAAATATGTCTTTTGTAGAGTAAAATCGTGTGGTACCGGCGCTGGTTGATGTGTTACAACAATGAAATAAAAATAAAATAGAATCCTATAGTGAGCTGCAGTTTTGTGCAATATAATCACCCATAGGTGACTATTCAAAATGAAAGAAAGGTAAGGTGAAAACCGCGCTATTATTGTTCATCAAACATTGGGATTCCCACCGCTAGTTTGTACTATGCTGTGGTCCCCCCACAAACTCTCAATCCCAAAAGTGCAGGTGCTAGCCTACTATTTAAATGCCGTGTTCGAATGAAATTAAATTAGATTCAATCAAAGAACAAAAAAACAAAAAATCTAAAAATGTATCAAGTGCTAAGTGCTAGTTTTGTGCCTTGGTCGGCTGATTCAAAGTGCTTTGTGCATATGGGTATCATAGGTTGCTATCCCGTGATGTTTAGGCGTGATCTGTGTTAATTGCGAAGTTTAGTGCTTCTACTAATAATATCAAATTTATTCCATCAGTAGCCCATCTTCACTGCCCAACATGGTGATACAATGAAATTAATATCTGTTACATGTGACCTGGGTTTTTCTTTTTTTTTTTTTTTTTCTTCTTCTTTTTTTTTTTTTTTTTTTTCCACATTCAGATAGATCAGTGAGGGGTAATGTCAGCTCGGCCCACATCTCCGTCCCCTTTTTGTCTTAACATCATTTGTGGATACTTTTAAATTTCATATCGCCCCCCCCTTTTTTTTTTTTTTCCCCCAGGGGGTTTATTCCATTTGAGTATTTCTTCGTTAACATCCATAAGTCAAGGCAGTAAGGGTAGTGGGCCGGGTTGTTGCCGATCTGCCCCCTGTTCAGTGTATAGATTAGGCCCATTTTCCCCTCCCTGATTTTCAGCCTCCCGGGTAAAGGCTTTCTCTTGCATGCTCCCTCTAGCTTATTTGTTTATTTTCCTTTTTTTTTTTCCCCCCTGCGTTATGTAATATTCCCCTCGGCCTCCCCCCTCCCCCCCTCCGCTACTGACATACGGCGCTTTTTTTTTTTTTTTGTTGCGGGTGTTTGCTATTGAGACTTTATCCCCTTGGGTATCTATGGGAGGGTCCTCAGGGCCTCCGAGTAGCTCCATGTTTTTTTGAATTTTCTCCAGCCTTCCCACTTCTCTTTCGTTGCTTCTCTAGCCCCCCCACTACAATTTATCACGCACTCCATTGTATATGCGGATTCTACCTCATCCACCCAAAGCCACAGAGGAGGGCATTCCCGGTCCATCCAGCATCTCGGAATCGCCCCCTTTGCTGCGTTAAGGAGGTGGGGAACCAGAGAGCTTATATATTGGCTAATTCCCTGCGTGGTTGCGTGCATGAGCACGACCCAGGGGTCCCTTTTCACCTCCACCGAGGTGATTTCTTTTATATATTTTAAGATGGTTTCCCAGTATTTTTTTATTTTGTGGCAATCCCACCAAAGGTGACCCATGGTCCCACTTTCCTCGCATCCTCTCCAACACTTGGCTGATGTATCCCTATGATATTTGCTTAGCTTATCTGGGGTCCTATACCACCTAGCTATGAGCTTAAAATTCATTTCCGCGGTCTTAGAGTCGGCTGCTGAACCGTGAGCTAATTTTAATATTTTCCTAGCTGTGTCTAAATCTAATTGTGAACCCAGTTCCCTCTCCCATTTCCTGAGGTATGGGGGTATCTCCAATCTGTCCTGCTCCAAGAGTAATTTATAAATTTTCGAGATTCTTTTTTTGGAGTTCTCTGCCGTAAAAATTTTTTCTAACTTCGTCAGGTCGTTGATGTCCCTTAACGGCACTGGGAGCGAGCCGACGAAGTGGCTTATTTGGAGATACCGCCATGCGTCTATGGAAAACAACTCTCTTTTAGTCTGTAACTCCTGCAGTGTCAATACTTTCCCGTTACTAATAATGTCCCCTATACATGTGCTATCCTTTATGATCCAGTTTCCGCTTACCCCTTTTTTCCCAGGAGGAAAAAAGGGGTTTTCCTTAAGTGTAATTAGTGGTGAATTATATACTTTATTAAATACTTTATATGTCTTATCCCAAATTTTAAGTGTGTTCCATGTAATTGTGTGCGTTTTTTCACCCAGTGATCTATATTTTGGGGGATTCCATACAATCTTCCCCAATTTTACTTCGCTAAGTGCCTCCTCCAAACCAACCCATCTTTTAATATTGTGTGTTTTAACCCATTCTGGTATTCTGAGTAGTGCTATAGCATGGTAATATCCCACGATGTCCAGGACTGCTAGGCCGCCTAAATTCTTATCTTGCTTTAAGATTTGAAGGGAAATTCTGTGTTTTTTGTGCTTCCACACAAAGTTCATAACCAATGCTCTTAATTTTCCAAGATACTGTTTTGGGAGGGGGAGTGGAAGCATCTGGAGTTTATACGTGATAATCGGCAGTATCATCATCTTTACTGTATTGACCCTACCTATCCATGATAGGGCTCTTCCATTGTATTCTTTACATTTTTTTTTAATTTCCTCTAACAGTGGAATAAAGTTAATTTTATACATTTTCCGTGGATTATTGGCCAACTCGATGCCCAGGTATTTTATCTGTTTTTTCCAGGCGAAGCTCACCTCTTTCTGTATATTTTGTTTTTCAGTCTTGTTGAGGTTGATATTTAAAATGAGGGTTTTCGTGCTATTAATTCTAAAATTTGTTAGTTCGCCGTACTTGGCTAGGATTTTTAAGAGGTTGGGGATTGACTTCTGCGGGGACCCGACGTAAAAGAGGACGTCATCTGCAAACGCAGCGAGTTTATGTTCCTCCCTGCCGACTCTGCATCCCTCTACTCCCGAACTACCTCGGATTGTAGACAGCAGTGGTTCCAGGGACAAAACGAAGAGGAGAGGGGATAACGGACAACCCTGCCGAGTCCCATTATGCATCTCAAACATAGACGAGGCTATCCCATTAATTCTTATATTTGCTTTGGGGTGCACATAGAGGACTTTAATTTTCTGTATGATCCCGGGTCCAAATCCCATTCTTTGTAGAGTTTTAAACATGAACCCCCAGTCTACCCTGTCAAATGCTTTTTCTGCATCAATTGAGAGCAGTAGACTGGGGGTTCGTGTGTCCCTCATCCTCTGCATGGCCAGTAGTGTCCGAATCCCATTATCTCTCCCCTCCCTGCCCGGGATAAAGCCTACTTGGTCAGGATGGATCAGCGTGCTCAAGTGTCCCTTAATTCGCTCGGCCAAAATTTTGGCGTACAGTTTTGTATCAAAATTTAGTAATGAGATGGGTCTATAGCTTGAGCACACTGATCCATCCTTCCCTTCTTTAAGCAGGACGGTTATTGTCGCCAAGAGTGAACCCTCGCTCATATCGTATTCTGTCCCCAGGCCATTCATATAGCGCTGTAGTCTTGGGACTAATATTTCCTTAAAGGTTTTATAATATAGAACGGTAAACCCGTCAGGGCCCGGGCTCTTTCCTGAAGGGGAGTTGTTTAAGGCTCTGAGGATTTCGTCCTCTGAGATCGGTCTTTCCAGGGCTTCACTATCCTCTATATTTAAGGAGGCCAACCCTGCCCTTCCCAGGAAGTCGTCTATTTTCTTGCTGTTTTCGCCCCCTTTGTTGCCGCCCTCCGGAACTACCGAGTAGAGTTCTTCATAATACTGCCTAAATGTTGCTGCTATTTCTTTAGATACGTGTTTAGTCTCTCCATTGCCGGTTTGAATCTTCTCGATAAAGTTTCTCGATTTTTTCTTTTGGAGTTTTCTGGCTAGGAATTTCCCTGGCTTGTTACCCCATAAGTACTGCTCCTTTGCCATCTTATTAAATACCTGTCTAGCTTCTTGTTCAGCCAAGTCTTTTAACTCCTCCCTCTTTTCCACCAGCTCGAGGTAAGTATCATGCGCCGGGGCCCCCCCAATCTTATGTATTTGTTCAAGTCTGGTGATCTCGGCCGTCACTTCCTGTGTCTGTCTCATCCTCTCTTTTTTCAACCAGGATGCCTTCGCTATAAAAATACCCCTGACGAACGCCTTATGGGCGTCCCAGATAACTGCTTCTGAGACTTCGCCATTGTCATTGGTTTGGAAAAACCATTCGAGTTCTTTTCGAATGGACTCCCGTATATCTTTATCGTATAATAGTTCTGTATTCAATTTCCACCCACTCGAGGGTTGTTTATACTCTGGGATACTCAAGTTCATAGTGACAGGGGCATGGTCTGAGAGGGACATAATCTCTATGCTGGTTTTGGTAATTCTCTCCTGTAGTCCGTGTTCGACCAGGATGTGATCCAGACGGGAGTACGTCTGGTGTGCTGGGGAGAAGAACGTATAGTCCCTTGTCTGGGGGTGCCGGATCCTCCATATATCCACCAGTTGTTCTCCACTGAGCCTTTTTTTTAGTCTCTTGAGTTGGGCGGTCTCTGTCCCCTGCACACCGGACGTACTATCCCAGGATGGGTCCATTACGAAATTTAGGTCCCCCATAAGTATCAAATAACCCTTTTTAAAGGCCCTTAGCTTTGACAAGATTGATTCTAGGTATCTAATGGGTCTTATATTGGGGGCGTATATATTGGCCAAAGTGATTTCTGTCCCGCTGAGGGATCCCCTTAAAAAGAGGAACCTCCCCTCCGGGTCCGTTTTCCTGTCTTCCAGTGTAAAGTTAATGTCTCTGCCAAACCCAATGGCCACCCCTCTTGCCCTGTTTGTAACAGTGTCTCCGTAGAACCACGTAGGGTATGAGGGTGAGAATAGTCTGATATTAGAAACGTGCGTCAAGTGGGTTTCTTGTAGGCAGACTATTCCCGCCCCATGTCTCCTTATCTCCTCCAGGACCCTATGTCGCTTAATAGGGGAATTCATTCCCCTTACATTATAGGTGAGAAGCTTAATTTCGGTCTTCATTTCTCTGTTGGGGTGTTTTTACTGTTTTTAGTAAAGATTTTTCCCTTTGTTCTGGTTTGATAATTGAGTTGTTTAAAAGCCGTTGCCCTGTCAGTAGCGGTGGGGTCCCCCCTCCCTAACCCGTCCCTCCCACCCCTTTCCACCTCCCGCTCCTCCCTCCCCTTTCTATCCCCTCCTGACCCCCCTCCCTCCCCATCCCTCCCCATCCCGTACCCTCCTATCCCCCCTCCCTCCCCTCCTTCCCCCCCTCCCCCCTCCCCCAACCCATCCCCTCTCTGACCCCATCTTGGGTCTCTAGGTCCATGGGTGTCGTAGCCATACGTCACCCCTGGGCTCTAGATTCGTGGTGAGGTGGAGAATGATCCCAGCCCCCCCGTTTTTATTTCTCCCTTTTTCCTTTTTTCTTTCTCTTTCCCCTGTTTTTTCTTTCTTTCCCTTCTTATCTTTTTTTCCTTTTCTTTTCCTCCCCTTACCCTTGTCTATCCCCTCTTTCTTTTCCGCCTCTTTTTGGATTTCTCCGAAAAATAGTGGGGAATAGGCAGTGTCTTTTGGGGCTTACTGAAAGATTATTCTACCTACCCCCCCCCCCCCTCTCTTCCGCCACCCTTTTAAGTAAGATCATCTACGCCCTCTTTTTCTTTCCAACCGGGTAGGTCCGGGGTTGGAATCCCCAGCTTGGCACAAAATCCCTGGAGTTCCTCCGGGAATCTCAGCTTAGCCACGCGCCCCTCTTTTAGGCCGATTAGGCACGGTGGGAAGCCCCAATTGTACTTAATGTTTTCTTTCCTGAGAATTTCTTGTAGGGGTTTTTGAAATCTTCTTCTCTCCAGGGTGCGGGCCGATAAGTCGGCATATACTTGTATGTCTGTGTCTTCGTACCTCAGTGGTGTATTGCACCTAGTTTTTACCCAAATGTCCTCTTTCTCTTTGAAGTGGAGAAATCTGATGATTATATCTCGCGGTCTGTCAGGGCCCGACCTCTCGGGTCTTCCCACTCGATGGGTTCTTTCAATTTCGGGGAACTGATCTTGATTTTTGCCACTAATTGGGCCAAGAATGGAAAAAAAAAATTTTCTCAAGATCTTCCCCTCTTTGTTCTGGGACCCCGCGTAGTCTCAGATTTTGCCTTCTATCCCTATTTTCTTGTTCTTCGATTTTGTATGCGGTGTCTCTCTGATTTAATTGAGATTTTTTCAATTGGGATTTTAGATTTAAAATTTCCTGGTCCGTATTATCTGCTCTGGTTTCGACCATCTCTACCCGAGTGAGTAGGTGGCCCATATCCTCCCTGAGATTGTTGATTTCTAGTTTAATCGCGTTTTCTAAGCGCAAAAGCATAACCTCCATTTCTGTTTTGGTAGGGACGTGTGTTCCTGCCTGTTGATCCTCGGACCGGCTCATGTCAGTCTCACTTTCTATGGTGTAGTCTGCTCTTGACTGATTATTGACGCCTTCTGCCCCTACACTTCTCTCCAGACTGACACCCGCCTGGGGTGCGTGCCCTGTGGTTTTTGGGCTGGCTCCTTGTCTGAGATAATGTTTAATCGTGGTCGCTTCTCCTTTGGTGCCTTTTGTGGCTCCCTTTTTTGACGATTTGGGTGCGTCCTTGCTCATTGTGCCCTTTTTTGTACCTCTTATTCTCTTCCCCAGTTTTCTCTTTTGTTGGGAATCCCTGAGTTCCTTATGCCCTCTCCAAGGGTTTGGTGTTTATCCCTTAATTTATTTCTGTTTAATGTTGAAGTGGGGTTTTTCCTGGATTAAGGCCAGGAATTAGGACCCACTTAAGGGGTACCCTGTTCTTGAAGGGTAGAGCTAGGAGGGGGATCCAATGTCCTAGTATTTTTCTCTTTCCCCTTGGAGAGGTTATGTAGTCCAAAGGGGCCAGAGACGGCCTTGCCTCCCTCTCGCTCTAGGCCCTACCCGTCCAGTGGGAGGTAGAACTATCATTCAGGCCAGGAATACGGGTGGGCTCGGGGTGGCTATTGCAGCCTGGGGGGGAGGAAAAAAAAAAAAAAAAAAAAACAGAAAACCACACAAAAAAGAGCAAAGAATCACAAAGAGGGCAAAGTTCAGCTTAAATGACCTTGTGACCAATTTTACAGGGCTCTGTTCGGAAACTATATGTGAAATGTCGTTTTGTCCTATCGCTGAAATCTACCTAGTAGCTCCGTTCCGTGCGCTCTAGTGAGTATGGTAGGTACCCAATTTCGGAAGACACATCTCCAGGATATCTACTTAGCCAATGACTTGTTTGTGAGGGGGTGAGCCTGATAGAAGTTAGCTGACAGTTTATTGGAGCACATTTATCTTCTGGAAGTATTCTGTCTCTTGGCTAGATGCAATACAAACGTCCTACATGATATTTCCAATATTATATAATTATTGCAAAGTGTTTAAAGACAGTCCTGTACTATTTTTGCATCGCGTTGCGTCATCACAGATAGAACCTCTTATGTTGGAGCAGACAAAATATTAAGGTAGCTAGCGGTCACGGGAAGGATAGTTTCACAGACTTTCCTTATCCAAACCCTTTAACATGTTTAGCAAGATCTATTATGTCGGCTTAGAAGGCACTAGCCCTTTCAGGGCATACATTATCTGAAGACAAACAGATACAGTAAGCCAATCCGGGGTACCGCTGCCCTTCTAAGAGTTTGATGTGAGTATCCAAAAGAACCGACATATAGAAGGAGAATCAGCGGTATGGCAGAAACCCAGGAGAGTGCATCAAAGAGAGAGAAAAATGACACAGAAAGAACAAAAATCAAACCAATCGGGGGATAGAGCGATACCCAGTTTACAGGGGCAATAGTGAAATCGTGTCGTTTTTGTGTGTCATTTCATATAGATCAAACGAGCTACAAACAGTTGCGTTCTCTGCATGGACGGAGCCGTTCGCATCCGCAGATAGATATGTATTCTCCCAGATTCTATAGACACTGTCCCACTTTGGTTTTCAGATGGAAGCTTTAAGTGAGAACTTCCGTCCGGGTAAAACAGGCTATACCCTTAGGATACACTCCACACAGGGATCCTCCTTATACTGTCCCCCAGATGTAGCCCCTTTAAACAATTGCACACCCGTTGATCGTTTTTTTTTTTTTTTTTTTTTTTTAAGGGGTAGATTATAGTTGCTTCACTTGTCAGTGTCGCTCCCGGGCGTCCAGCAGAATTACAGTGCTATGCCCTTACCTTCAGGTTGATGTGTTTCAGCTCAGCGGTTTTCCTGCTTGTTCATACTTACAGGTAATTCCGGGCGGTTTTTACTGTAGAGAGGGCTTGGTGGCTTGGAGAGCTTGGTAGCGGAGAGAGAGGGGAGAAGCGTGCGGGGTGAGGCAGGCGTCATATGGTCCGGTACAGGTCTCCTACTGTACCGGTCCCTCTGCATTCCTGTGGGGAGTGGGTCGCGGCGTCCAGGTCTCCTATCCCGGCTGGGGACGTGAGCGTCCGCGGCGTCTCTCCCTCGTGGCAACCCGAGGTCCTTCCTGCCTACGCATCTGCGCTCCTCAGCCCTCCGAGGGCGACGGCTGGAATCAGGCTCCTCCCTCCGTACGGACGCTACGTCCGTACGTCCATCCCCCACTGAAAAAGTCCCCACTGTTAATCGTGACCTGGGTTTTTCAATAACATAATCCCATCAATTTTTCTATGTGAAAAACAATTTTGAATAATAAAACAAAAGACAGAGCAAAAAACAGAGCAAAAAATATATATAGAGGCCGTGACAACACCGCTTGTGCTTGGTTAAACTTTAAATATTCATTGTGCAGATTTCTTGCTTAGTGACCGTCACCACCTATGAAATGAATCACTTACCAAAACTTGGTAAGTGTGAAGCCTGCGGTTACTTTAGGATAACCAATCCTATCTATGGCCTCCCTCTTTCTCTCACTTCCTGGTGCAGATGGTGTACGGATAGACTCCACAGCAGGTGTCCCCAGAGAATGAAATAATAAACAGGGGGCTTCTAATGGTGAAGTACGTTTTACAAAGGATTTTATTAAAAGTAAAATGTCATAAAAGACTCACATGGTCCAGTGCCGTAGCTGGCACTAAGCATATCCAGCCTTGTGTTTAAAATCAGATTGGCGTGCGTCCTGAACTCCCTTCCTGGTGTGAGGTCCCTCTCCCGGAAGTGATGCAATCGCGTATGATTACCCAGCAGCCTCTACGCGTTTCGCAAAGGTTATTGCGTCATCAGGAAGCTGCTGGGTATGTGGGTAATTGTGTTTTTATAGCCCCAATCCTATGTTTTCTTCCCCTTGATAGGGTGCCTTCTGTATTTAAACTGATGGCAATGTACAAAAACTGTGAAAGCAATCCAGCTTTGTGGGTGGGAATGGTCACAAAAAAAAAAGGGATTAGCCAAAACAAATAGAGTGTAAACAAATCTATAGTACATTTCCGGCGATAAAGGCAGCAAACAGGCAAACTACTTGATTGAACCACACATAGTAAGGGCACAAGTAAATAGGAACGATTAGGGAACACCATTTAACATGGGCGCATCACAAGAAAGGGCAAAATGCAGGGGATACCACAACAAAAAATGGCGCCATACACACTTCCGGCCACCGGACCCAAAATGGCGGCATAGACACTTCCGGAGGGAGAGACGGCGGTAATGATATGTATATGGATAGACGTGGAAGGCACCCTATCAAGGGGAAGAAAACATAGGATTGGGGCTATAAAAACACAATTACCCACATACCCAGCAGCTTCCTGATGACGCAATAACCTTTGCGAAACGCGTAGAGGCTGCTGGGTAATCATACGCGATTGCATCACTTCCGGGAGAGGGACCTCACACCAGGAAGGGAGTTCAGGACGCACGCCAATCTGATTTTAAACACAAGGCTGGATATGCTTAGTGCCAGCTACGGCACTGGACCATGTGAGTCTTTTATGACATTTTACTTTTAATAAAATCCTTTGTAAAACGTACTTCACCATTAGAAGCCCCCTGTTTATTATTTCATTCTCTGGGGACACCTGCTGTGGAGTCTATCCGTACACCATCTGCACCAGGAAGTGAGAGAAAGAGGGAGGCCATAGATAGGATTGGTTATCCTAAAGTAACCGCAGGCTTCACACTTACCAAGTTTTGGTAAGTGATTCATTTCATAGGTGGTGACGGTCACTAAGCAAGAAATCTGCACAATGAATATTTAAAGTTTAACCAAGCACAAGCGGTGTTGTCACGGACTCTATATATATTTTTTGCTCTGTTTTTTGCTCTGTCTTTTGTTTTATTATTCAAAATTGTTTTTCACATAGAAAAATTGATGGGATTATGTTATTGAAAAACCCAGGTCACATGTAACAGATATTAATTTCATTGTATCACCATGTTGGGCAGTGAAGATGGGCTACTGATGGAATAAATTTGATATTATTAGTAGAAGCACTAAACTTCGCAATTAACACAGATCACGCCTAAACATCACGGGATAGCAACCTATGATACCCATATGCACAAAGCACTTTGAATCAGCCGACCAAGGCACAAAACTAGCACTTAGCACTTGATACATTTTTAGATTTTTTGTTTTTTTGTTCTTTGATTGAATCTAATTTAATTTCATTCGAACACGGCATTTAAATAGTAGGCTAGCACCTGCACTTTTGGAATTGAGAGTTTGTGGGGGGACCACAGCATAGTACAAACTAGCGGTGGGAATCCCAATGTTTGATGAACAATAATAGCGCGGTTTTCACCTTACCTTTCTTTCATGTCTTTTGTAGAGATGGCGGAGATGGTGGACATATTGAAGAGGAACAACTATGATGGGAAATATGGACCTTACCCAAACCCAAATTTCAGAAAGGCCAAGATCATGGCTAAAGTTGTGAAAAGTCTGCAGAAGAATTTTGGGGTACGACGATCCAAGGATCAACTGAGGAAACGCTGGTCAGACCTGAAACTGAGGGAGCACGATCAGTACAGAAAGATCAAGAGAGTTCTTCAAAAAAGTAAGTATTTGTCATGTGTTCATATTATTATTATTACGTTCGTGCTACTCCATGTGCTTTTCTTTACTGTTGTACAGTTTAAAATGGCCACTTTCATGTTCATGGGTTCAATCGTTCGTAGTAAACATTGTTCGTTCACCCACTTCAAATACGATGTTTTTAAAAGTTGCAGTTAACTACATTTGTTCAGGCCTATTTCTAGTCAAAGCAAGTTTGTTGTCTAGAGGGGTTTGTAACTAGAATGAAATGCAAACTTGATTCAGTGTAAAGGAGAGGACACTCAGCAGCTGTTTACACATCTGGACGCAGGAGCACTAGTGTGGGACACCAGAACACCCTTTTTATTAGGGTTTCCCACACACGTGCTCCAGTGGATACTATAGGGGTGTCTCCATCTGTGAAACTTCCACAAAACAGGTAAGTATTCCAGCTTGAGATAGGATCTAAAAAATTTTTTCAGCTTTGAACTAAAAAAAAACGCAAAAAAAAGACAATTGTATGACACTTCCCAAGCAATGTTTCATCTTCCTATTTGTGCCCTCAAATATCTATGTGCTAAGTATTCCTTTTTTACATTCTCATAGGGGAGAGAAGACTCGGAACGTCTGAGGACACCAGGGACCTAACACCTCCCAAAGAAGGGGAAATACCAACACCAGAAGCAGAGGAGGAGGAGGAAGGAGAGGTTGTTGAAATTGGCGAAATTGTCACCACAACAGATGAGTGTCTGAGACCACAGCTTCAGGTATTAGATGTATGCCTGCATTTTTATAATATACAGTGGGGCTGATTTACGAACGGTTTGCGCCATGAGTTACGGCGCACGACGATGCGCAACGGCCTTTTCGTATTTAAAAAACATTTGCGCCTGTAACACAGCGCAATTTCCCATTTACTATTATCTTGCCGGCACACGGGGGGCGGCAATCGGTGCACCGCTATAGACATGGCACACGGCATCTTCAACTCAGGATTAAAAGAAGCTGGAAGTGCCAATATTATGGGGATGATGTGGGGTGATGTGAGGAAGTATAGTTATAACTGTCCAACAAATATCCCCAAAATAGAATGAGAAAGTAACTTTCTCTGAACAAGCCTGCTGCACCGGCAAGTACACTTAGAACTGCGTGAGGTCAATTATTGCACTGTGCATGCATAAGCGGCATTTGCGTGTGTTCAAGTGCTCTGGTTCACTGCGCCGGCAAAATCTTAGTAAATGTCAAGCCACGTAAATGCATTTGCATAAGTTGAACGGGCGCACCTCTCAACTTTACTTTTCTTTTCTTTTTATTTGCACACAGGTCATGTTAGCATTAAGAAAAAAAATGCGTGGGGGTCCCCCCGAAATTCCATACCAGGCCCTTTGGGTCTGGTATGGATATTAAGAGGAACCCCCCGCCCAAAAAAAAAAAATGGCGTGGGGGTTCCCCTCAACATCCATACTAGTCCCTTCAGGTCTGGTATGGATTTTAAGGGGAACCCCGTGCAAAAAAAATGGCATGGGGGTCCCCCTCAAAATCCATACCAGACCCTTATCCGAGCACGCAACCTGACAGGCCGCAGGAAAAGAGGGGGGACGAGAGAGTGGGGTGGGATCTGGGGGTCCCCTTGTTTCCGATAAGCCCCCCGCCCGCAGACCCCGACAACCAACGGCCAGGGTTGTGGGAATGAGGCCCTTGTCCTCATCAACATGGGGACAAGGTGCTTTGGGGGGGACCCCCAAAGCACCCTCCCAATGTTGAGGACATGTTGCCTGGTACAGTTCAGGAGGGGGGAGGCTCTCTCGTCCCCCCTCTTTTCCTGTGGCCTGCCAGGTTGCATTCTCGGATAAGGGTCTGGTATGGATTTTGAGGGGGACCCCACACCATTTTTCTTTTGGCGCAGAGTTCCCCTTAACATCCATACCAGACCTGAAGGGCCTGGTATGGATTTTGAGGGGGACCCCCATGCCATTTTTTTGCATGAGGTTCCCCTTAATATCCATACCAGACCTGAAGGGCCTGGTATGGATTTTGAGGGGGACCCCCACGCCATTTTTTTGCATGAGGTTCCCCTTAATCCCCTGAAGGGCCTGGTATGGATTTTGAGGGGGACCCCCACCACCTCAGGATCTCCCTCCAGTGTGTGTTCCGGTACCTCTACAGCCTGTGCCTCATCACGGTCCTGCCAGGTGTCTAATTCCAGTGCAGCTTCAGCCTCACCTGGTCTACGTCGCTACTGCACACCACCTGCAACCCACCTGCTGGCAACCCGTGCATCTTTGTGCCCGGTGTCCTCTGTACCCATTCCAGAGGCATCGTGCACCTAGTCACAAGGGGAGCAGCTCTCAGCATTTCGGCCCGGGTGAGTACCTGTGACAGTAGCTGACACCACGCCAACATCACAATACTATTATACCCCTTGTAATTATAATAGTACAACCCAGAGTTGGGGGTGGGACGATGTGGACATATTTCCCATCAATTGCCCCTCTACAGTTGGGAAAGTCCCAATGGGTGGCAAAGTCGGAGGCCACAGTCTGCCCTTCCTGTGGCATTGAAGGAAACTGTGGAGTCAAACAAGAAAAAAAAATAGTCATTTTGCACATAAACATTGCAAGCAGATTAGACACAAACATTTTAGGCCAACATAAGTGATGGCCTAAACATCTGATGGCCCATTGCAAAAAATTAGGGGGGGGGGGGATGTTTTGGACAGGTAACCCTCTCCACTTCGTTGAGAGCTGAATGCATAAATAATGTGTGATATTTTGGCCAGCCCCTCCTTACTTACACTATTGGCAGCCCACTGGACAGGTAAGAAGTGTCATAATATAAAAAAAAAAAAAAAAATACACACTGGACAAATGGAAGCACATTTTTACATTCTGCTATTACCTATCAAATAATAGGAGAAACAAACTTTAATCAATAGCATTTGAAAGTATTCAGGCAGGCCCTTGCACTATATGCTTTGGTGAATTCATCCATAAATCTGACCACAAAAGAGGTAGGTATAGTGTGTATGGGTTTCCAAAGTCAGCAGATAGAGGATTGGTATCAGCTGACTTTTTGGGCAGTTGGGGGGAGGGGGGGTTCCTAATGAGTTTGGCACACCAAAAAAAAAGCCTCTGGCACTCTGCATGAATTTAAGGACACAAATAACATTTGTACACATTTTAGGGGAAAGCACTAATATGGAAATGACAAAAGACACTGTTAAGTGACTAGGCTATAGGTGTATGGGCCCAGAAGAGCACGCTGGGGAGGTTAGTGAAGGCAAATATGCATGAAGGACAAAAAAGGAACTTTAAAAGCTTCCAGCATGCATGAGGACAAAGGGGCACAGCATAATACAGCATATTCCAATCGTAGTAATTAGGGAACGATGAAAGAAATGCAATACATTAGCAAACATTAAATACATAGAATGTAATGTTAAAGGAGAAAACTTAGCTTAATATAGTCATTCTGCAAGACCGGAATTATGGCAGAACTGGTCTCTGGTATATTGATCCCCAGAGCCTGGGGGGAGATGCCTGGGGAGAACTTGAGGTCCTGCAGGCTTCTCCCCGTCGCCAAGTACCGCATATTTATATGGGGTTTTTTCACAGAAAACAAAGTAAACAGCTAAAAAAAGTATACTGTATATACTCGAGTATAAGCCGAGATTTTCAGCCCTTTTTTTTAGGCTGAAAGTGCCCCCCTCAGCTTATACCCCAGTCACCGTCTACCTACCTGATCAGCGTGTGATGCAGACAGACGGCGGCCATTCCAGTGTTAAAAAGCCGCGCCTCCTCGTCTGTGATAGGCGGAACCCTCAATTTCCCAGCAGTCAGTGTTCAGCCTATCACGAACATTCTCTCATCCGTGGTATGAGGATGAGTGGATGTCTGTGATAGGCGGAACACTGACTACTGGGAAATTGAGTGTTCCGCCTATCACATGGAGGCATGCACAGGACACAGGTAGGCTGCTATGGACACAGGAAGGTACACAGGACACAGTGAGGTAGGCATATTTGCACAGGTAGGCATGCACAGGACACAGGGAGGTATGCAATAGACACAGGGAGGTATGCAGCTGCAGATGGGCATTGTTGACCCTCTTCTCCACTTACAGTAGCTGCTGAATTTCTCACCCTCGGCTTATACACGGGTCAATACGTTTTCCCAGTTTTTTGTGGTAAATTAGGGGCCTCGGCCTATTTTCGGGTCGACCTATACTCAAGTATATACGGTAATACAAACTTTAAAGAGAAAGAAAGAAATCAAATAGTGCTAAGGTGTTTGTGGTAAATGTTTTCACCAAAGATTCACACAACTTTCACCCAAGATTCACACATTTTCCAGTTGAATCCATTAGTTGCTCTCCCAGTCCCTATTGGAAATAACTACTATCACTTCCTGTCCCTGTCACTTAGACAGGCAATAAAGGAAACCTTCCAAATGGAAACACAGACAAGAATGAATATCTTCTAACCCTTACTTGCTCTTTAACCACTTCAGCCCCGGACCATTTGGCAGCCAAAGGACCAGAGGTCTTTTTTCAATTTCGCACTGCACTACTTTAACTGGTAATTGCGCGGTCATGCAATTTTGTAACCAAACGAAATTTGCGTCCTTTTCTTCCCACAAATAGAGCTTTCTTTTGATGGTATTTGATTGCCTCTGTGATTTTAATTTTTTGCGATATAAACGGAAAAAGAGCGAAAATGTTGAAAAAAAAAGAGATTTTCTACTTTTTGTTAGAAAAAAAATCTAATAAACTCAATTTTAGTCAAACATTTGGGCCAAAATGTATTCAGCCACATGTCTTTAGTAAAAAAAAAATGCCAATAAGCGTATATTTATTGGTTTGCGCAAAAGTTATAGTGTCTACAAACTAGAGTACATTTTCTGGAATTTACACCGCTTTTAATTTATGACTGCCTATTTCATTTCTTGAGGTGCTAAAATGGCAGAGAAGTACAAAACCCCCCCAAATGACCCCATTTTGGAAAGTAGACACCCCAAGCTATTTGCTGAGAGGCATGTTGAGCCCATTGAATATTTTTTTTTTTAGTCCCAAGTGATTGAATAAAGACAAAAATAAAAAAGATTTTTTTTTTTTTCAAAAAGTTGTCACTAAATGATATATTGCTCACACATGCCATAGTTATATGTGGAATTGCACCCCGAAATAAATTTTGCTGCTTCTCCTGAGTATGGGGATACCACATGTGTGGGACTTTTTGGGAGCCTAGCCGCGTACAGGGCCCCGAAACCCAAGCACCGCCTTCATGATTTCTAAGGGTGCAAATTTTTGATTTCACTCCTCACTACCTATCACCGTTTCGAAGGCCATAAAATGCCAAAATAGCACAAAACCCCCCCAAATGACCCCATTTTGGAAAGCAGACACCCCAAGCTATTTGTTGAGAGGCATGGTGAGTATTTTACAGCTCTCATTTGTTTTTGAAAATGAAGAAAGTAAAGAAAAAAAAATATTTTTTTTCTTTTTTCAATTTTCAAAACTTTGTGACAAAAAGCGAGATCTGCAAAATGCTCACAATACCTCTCAGCAAATAGCTTGGGGTGTCTACTTTCCAAAATGGGGTCATTTTGGGGGGTTTTATGCCATCTGGGCATTCCATGGCCTCCGAAACTGTGATTGGCAGTGAGAAGTGAAATAAAAAAATTACACCCTTAGAAAGCCTGAAGGCGGTGATTGGTTTTTGGGGTTCCGTACGCAGCTAGGCTCCCAAAAAGTCCCACACATGTGGTATCCCCGTACTCAGGAGAAGCAACAGAATGTATTTTGGGGTGTATTTCCACATATGCCCATGACATGTTTGAGCAATATATCATTTAGTGACAACTTTTTGTAAAAAAAATATATATATATATTTTTTTTTTTCATTATTCAATCTCTTGGGACAAAAAAAAAAAAAAATTTAATGGGCTCAACATTGCTCTCATCAAATAGCTTGGGGTGTCTACTTTCCAAAATGGGGTCATTTGGGGGGGGTTGAACTGTCCTGGCATTTTATGCACAACATTTAGAAGCTTATGTCACACGTCACCCACTCTTCTAACCACTTGAAGACAAAGCCCTTTCTGACACTTTTTGTTTACATGAAAACACATATTTTTTTTTTGCAAGAAAATTACGTTGAACCCCCAAACACTATATATAATGTTAAAGCAAAGGCCCTACAGATTAAAATGGTGGGTGTTGCATTTTTTTTTTTCCACACAGTATTTGCGCAGCGATTTTTCAAACGCATTTTTTGTGGAAAAAATACACTTTTTTTTATTTTAATGCACTAAAACACACTATATTGCTCAAATTTTTGATGAAATAAAAAATATGATCTTAGGCCAAGTACATGGATACCAAACACGACATGCTTTAAAATTGCGCACAAACACGCAGTGGCGACAAACTACATACATTTTTAAAAGCCTTTAAAAGCCTTTACATGATACCACATTAGATTCACGGAGGAGGTCTACTGCTAAAATTACTGCCCTCGATCTGACCTTCGCGGTGATACCTCACATGCATGGTGCAATTGCTGTTTACATATGACGCCAGACCAACGCTTGTGTACGCCTTTGCGCAAGAGAAGGGGGGGCAGGGGTTCTTCTTTTTTTTTTTTTTTTTTTTATTTATTTAGCTTTTTTATTTTATTTTTAAACTGTTCCTTCCATTTTTTTTCTTTGTTATGATTTTTATTGTTATCTCAGGGAATGTAAATATCCCCTATGATAGCAATAGGCAGTGACAGGTACTCTTTTTTTGAAAAAATTGGGGTCTATTAGACCCTAGATCTTTCCTCTGCCCTCAAAGCATCTGACCACACCAAGATTGGTGTGATAAAATGCTTTCCCAATTTCCCAATGGCGCGGTTTATATCCGGGAGGGGGGACATTCCCTCCCACTGCTTGTAAAAGCAGTCTAGAGGCTAATTACCCGCTAGAATTGCTTTTACATGAAAGCCGATCACTGGCTGAAAAGAATGATACCAAGATGATACCTAAACCTGCAGGCATCATTCTGGTATAACCATTCAAAGTCCAGCAACATACTGGACATATATTGTAATCTTTTTTTTTTCATGCAGCCTCTTGGCTGAACGAAAAAAAGAGATTGATTGGTGGGTATGCCCACCATTAGAATACCTCCCTTCATCCACCCACTTCTAATGATGGGCATACATGCACCATTTATATATGCCGATGCATGGGGGCATCCTCCCGCAAAAGTTATGCCGTGTACACACGGTCGGAATTTCGACCGTATGTACGTGGCATTAGGAGCCAATCGCTCCCCCCCCCCCCCCCGGCGGCCCCCATGCTTCGGCATATATGCTCTTTTTTTTAACTGTGGTGGTGAAATCACCTCCTACAGCGTTGGAGTCGCGGCTTTATGTATCGTGGGAGCAAACGCTGTTGCTGTCAAGATAAATAAATCCGCGTTGCAACTGAATGGCGCACCTGAAAACAAAAAAATTCTTAACACTAAAACACAGTAAACAAAATTACATACCTGAAAAGCAAGCATGATAAAACATAATAAAACATTGCAGAATAGAATGGAGTAAAAAAAGAGCAACAATAGAGAGAGAATAGAGAGAGAGAGAGAACAATAAAACGACAACTATTTTATTTTTTTTTATTTTTTTGAGATTCACAGGTAAAAAAGCTCCTGACTGAAGCGACTGAATCAAAACGCTACCACAAAAAAAATGTTAGCGATCGCAGGGATCAGGCCTGACTCTGCGAACGCTGCAGTTATGTGTGCTTAGTGTTTTGTAAGTGACAGTGATCGATCGATACTGCACTTGGGTGGGCTGGGCTGGGCTGGGCGGCGGGGGAAAACGCAGGTGCTAGCAGGTATCTGGGCTGATCCCGCTAACAATGCGTTTTTTTTTTGGAACCCTAAACTGCTGGGACGCTAGTATAGATCTGATCAGATCAGATATTGATCTGTTCAGATACTGTGCCACTAAGGGAGGTGTATGCTTTGCGCGTGGGTGTTTGCGGTACTGGCACTAACCTGGGGCGACGCAGACCTTATTTGACCCTAAAACCTAATTGATATCACCCGCCGGGCGATCAGGGGGTTAAACCGTTATTGGGTAATAAATGGCGGGTGCCCTGACAGTATAAAAAACAAGCTAACTAACCAGCGTCACCCGTAACAGTAATACAAAAAAAAACTGGTTACCTAGCGACACTAATGCAGCGATCAGAAAAACGATCGCTTAGTGACACTGGCAAAAGGGGGTGAAAGGGTTAACTAGGGGCAATCAGGGGGTTAAAACCTTTATTAGGTAATATATGGGGGTACCTGACGCTATATAAAAACCTGACGGGGAACCTAAATAACGAAATAACTAACTGGCTAACCAGCGTCACCATGACATTTATACAGTGATCACTGGTGAAAGGGTTAACTCTAGGGGCAATCAGGGGGTTAAAACCTTTATTTAGGTTGTAATATGGGGGTACCTGACCTATAAACCTATTTATGAACCTATATAAACATGGCGGTTAAAAAAAAAAAAAAAAAATGGTTACCTAGCGACACTAATGCAGCGATCAGAAAAACGATCGCTTAGTGACACTGGCAAAAGGGGGTGAAAGGGTTAACTAGGGGCAATCAGGGGGTTAAAACCTTTATTAGGTAATATATGGGGGTACCTGACGCTATATAAAAACCTGACGGGGAACCTAAATAACGAAATAACTAACTGGCTAACCAGCGTCACCAGTGACATTTATACAGTGATCACTGGTGAAAGGGTTAACTCTAGGGGCAATCAGGGGGTTAAAACCTTTATTTAGGTTGTAATATGGGGGTACCTGACCTATAAACCTATTTATGAACCTATATAAACATGGCGGTTAAAAAAAAAAAAAAATGGTTACCTAGCGACACTAATGCAGCGATCAGAAAACCGATCGCTTAGTGACACTGGCAAAAGGGGGTGAAGGGGTTAACTAGGGGCAATCAGGGGGTTAAACCTTTATTAGGGGGGGGTAGGGGGCTACCTTGGACCTAAAACTAACTGCCCTGACAGTTATTACAGTCACACTGACACTAAATGCAGTGATCAGTAAATAAATGATCACTGCAATTAGTGACACTGTGACTGGGGGGGGAGGGGGTGATCTGGGGGGTGATCAGGGGGTGACAGGGGGGTGGAATATGTGCCTATGTGTACTGGTGTCAGTGTACTGTTGTGCACTAACCTTTACATGTTCACAGCTCGGCGTCCCCGGTCACATAGACCGGCGCACCGAGCGTGACATCACTTCCGCCTTCCTGTCTATACAATAGACAGGAAGGCGAAAGCTTTTCATTGGCCAGGAGCGATCGCGAGGGGGTGGCCAGAAACCACTGGCCGTCCCCTCGTCCCGGATCGCTCCTGACACGATCCCGACCGTCCCCGCCGGCGGAGGGGGGTCCGATCGGACCCCCCAACCGCCTGAAGAATGGCACGTACAGGTACGTGATTCTGCCTGTACGTGCCATTCTGCTGACGTATATCTACATGGGGCGGTCGGGAAGTGGTTAAAAGACTAGATAAACATTTAAGGCTTGAGTTCTACAATGATACTTTAAATATACAAAATGGCAACAGGGATGTGCAGAGGGTGGTCACTCATAACATCCACTCAAATTTTAGTTAATTGAAGTCAGTCATAAATTGATTTCTTGTTGTTCCCAATTACTGAACTGTGCATATTATTAGTGCTCTCCATTTATTGCTTTTCTTACCTTCAGCTCTAAGTGGAAGCCTGGGAAAGATTATATCATTAAGTAGCAGTGGGGGGGGGGGGGGGGGAGACTCAGGCAGGGTGGAAGAGAGATGTTTCTACCCATAAAAGTTACCGCTTTGGTCAGCATCTGCATATTTTAGTAAAACATTTAAAAAGAACTGTAGGATAAGGGGTGTTGCTGGGCTGGGGACATTTTAGTGGTAAAAACATAGAGAACTGGTGAGTCTCTGTTCATGTGTTAAATATTCAGATATTTTTTATTGATTCTGAAGCTGAATGGGCATTTGAAGTGAACACAAACCAGTGTAAGTCTAACTTCTTTAGTAAATTACTCCATAAACCTTCTTGTTCTTGGGTCCATGCACATTTTTAAGAACATACTGTCTATTGCGGTTTTCTTCTTATGGGGTGATTATTTTTCAGCTCATTCACTGCTAGTGATAGAAAGCCTTTTATATATATATAAATAGTTGTAATAAATATTGTTTTACGCATAAACCCTTAGGGGATGATGCATAAAAACAGTACATAAATATCTTTGTTTTTAGAAATTTTGAAGACTGTCAGGAAATACCATTGGATGGTATGTCAAATTCTTATAACACTTAAGAGCACATTAATTAAAACTGGAAAATTAAAATATGTGAAGTTTTAGCTGATAGCAAAATTAAATCACAGCTAACTTTTCATTTTATAAGAAAATCAAAAATTGGTCTCCATGTTGCAACGCTGTGATCTTTAAAACATTTGTTATGCTCGTACTCAAGCTTTGTGCCTCATCTGTGATACAGCTCTGATTAAATGGTAATGGTCCAATCATTTGTTCAGTATAGCAAGGGGATTTTTTAACATCCACAACAAGTAATTAATGAGATTGATTTGGAAGTAAGCCTAGTGCAAGAGGAGGCTATGAAATGAGAATTGAAACTTACACCTATAGAAGATGCATGATTTTCAACCCTTCTGGAGGGAAAACAAAACAGAATCACTGCACTTACAGAATTTTGTTTAGGCTACAACACTGCAGCCTATCTCTTACACCTCAGCCTGCTTCCAAAAATATATATATAATTACTTCCTGAGTCCTTATTCATCTATTGAACGTGACTAAATCCTGTATCCCAATCAAATGAATAGGCTCCATCCTTCCAACCGTCCGCCAGTGGGTCATTGCGGTCAAAGAAATTATGAGGCTGGAAGATCCTATCTGCTCCCTTCACCATCAAGAGAAAAAAAAGTGAATGGCCTGAGTTAAAGTAGAGAAGCACAAAACCAGAATCATTTTGCATTGAGCTATTTCTTCAAACCCTCCTCAACCTGTGTGCCTTATCAGTATCTCCAGCTCCCCCCCCCCCCCACCTATCACCTTTCATACTTGACTTTCTCAGACTAATGCCCCATACACACGGTCGGGAAATCCGACCACAAAATCCATCAGATTTTTTCAGACGGATTTTGTCCGACACTGGTGTTGCATACACGCGGTCGGACAAAGTTGTCGGAAAATCCGATCATTCTGAACGTGGTGACGTTTGTTGCCTACGACGGGACTACGTAGAGGCTAGTAGCCAATAGCTTTGGTCTTGTAATGTGATCTGAGCATGCATGGCACTTTGTCCGTCGGAATTCGCTACACACGATCGGAAAAAGTCCGATAGGACTTTGTTGTCGGAAAATTTGAGAGCAGGAGATAAAACTTTGTCCGTCGGAAAATCCGACGGAAAAAGTCCGATGGAGCCTACACACGGTCGGAATTTCCGACAACATTGTCCGAATCCAAATCCGACGGTGTGTATGGGGCATATCTCTGTGCTACATGTTTTTACTCCTCCTTGCAGATTACTCGAAGAGCACAGACACTACAGATGTTACTGTTGTGTTGTAAGTTAGCCCCCTACCCCAACCCTCCAAAGATATTATGAAGGGAACATTCTCCATGGACTACCTCCTTCTGTTCCTCCTTCTTCTCTGAAACATGGATTTAGAGGGTGCTGAAATCTATCCAGCTCCTGTACCACCTGACAGATGGGATATCTGTAGAGAATGTGAACATACTTACCTAACTGACCTACCTAACAATGTAAATATGTGTAAGGTTTCTTTGGTCATATGAAGGACTGGCATGCACAATAATTGGTATGGTGTTATGGCTGCTATTCTCATATCTTATTTGCTCTGTTTTACCCTTTGTTGCTTCCCCATAAAAACCTACCCTCCCATTAGCTGACTTGTGGAATCAATTGAATTTGGACAATCTCCTATTACCTACTAAAGCATTACACGTGGCTTGGAGATCTGTAAATCAGTCTGTGACGCACTCTTTTTAGAAGCCAACATATCAGACTACTAACAATCAAAAACTGGCTCCAGCATGGCCTGGAGTGGGTTGATGGCCTGTTTGTAGCCAATATACCCCAAAACATGGAGGACTTAAAGAAGGAATACTAAAAACCTGAATACTTCACACTGCTTTACATATGTCACTTTCTTTCTTACTGCCCCAACCCCCTGTTACCATACACTCAAAGGTTTGGCAATTTTATAACACAGTGCTTCAACCCACCAAAGGTATTTCTTATTTCTATAACCTTCTCTAAAACAAATTGGAATTCTTCAAAACATCCCCATACCAAAATGGGAAAAGAATCTTCAACAGTCTTTCACCATGTCTCAATGGCTTAAAGCTATCCACTATTCCCCCTTCATCTCACATTGTGTAAACCACTGGGAACTTGCACAGAAATAATTGACCATGTAGTAGCTCACCCTATATTGTATAGCCCAGTTTTCCTCCTCTGAGTCCTCCTTATGCTGGTGGGGTTTTGGACAAACAGGAAATCTACTTCATATATTTTGGACCTGTAAAAACTTACTGAGCTACTGGCGGAAAATCTTCCAAATCCTTTCTGATGTCTCAGGTATCCTGACCAGCCCAGATCCCACATTGGCAGTCTTAAAGTGGTAGTAAACCGCAACAAAAAATTAAAAAAAATTGGCCCAGTGTTTTAATCATAATATGCTAATATGCACTGCATATTATGACAAACTTACCTGAAAACAAAGCTTTTCAGTGGTGCACTGTCACAGGCATTTCCATCTTCACCCGGTCTTCCTTCCGGGTTCACAGGCTTTGGCTGTATGAATGGCTGTGCCGCAAGCATGCAGGAGTCACGGCTGGGGCACAGACCTTTGAAGAAATGGCACAGGTATTCCTTTCCTTCAGATCGCATGTGCTGGTGACGTCACAGGCTGCTGCTAAAGTAAATACCTGCTAAACGGTGCACATTTAGAAGATATTTATTGTACCTATAGGTAAGCCTTATTATAGGATTAACTATAGGTAAAAATAAACTTAGTAACTTTACTACCTACTTATCAGCAGAGAAAATCACAATCATTGAGACATTGGAAGAAGGAGTTGGTACCTAATCTGTCAGAGGCTATTATCTTGAATCAAATACATTTTGTTAATGAAAATCTACTAGCTCTTAGATTGGACACATTTACTGCTTTTGAGAAGGCCTGGAAACCTTGGGTATTCTGGTATGCTAAATGATGCTCTAAATAATACTATACAAGCTACCTATGTAATGAAGCACTTTGCGCTTTAATACCTGTTACCTTGGTTATTCTTATTGTTCTAATTTCCATTAATCTGCTACTGCCCTATGTGGAAGTTTTGAGGGCCTTTGTTTGATTCTCTGTTTATTTGATGGTATTACAAAACCTAATAAAGATACATTGAAATAAAACCTACCCTCCCCAATCCTCTTACTATCCTTTGCCTCCCATGGTTAAATGTTAATATCTGGGGTACTAGTTCATTCTCCAGCAGCCCTTTATCTGTGTGAATGGAACACAGAGCAGTGGCCACAATAGCTTCTGTAGAGAGGAATCTGCTCCAATAGCAGCCTACTGTGAGAGAAACTGAGCAAGGAGAGGAGGACACCCACTGAGAACACACCTTCTTCTCAGTATCGATGCCTGCCTGCCAGTGGGTGAGAGCAAGACCGCCCTTCTTCCTGTCTCATATCACATGACCTTAGAGAAGATGAAGGAGAAATTGCCTTCATTCCTGGGACAGATTGAGTTCTGAGAAGGAGGTGTGAAATGCAGTAACTAAGCCCCAGAGCTTCCCTCTCCCTTCCAGAGCCACACAGGGTCCCTTAGAGAATTACAGCTCACAGAGCCTCCACCCTTCCTCCAGCAATCCAGTTGCCCTTTGTCATCTCACTAACACAGATGCCAAATGGGGGTCTGTTGGAGAATTTGGGGGAAATTTGTCGTGTGAGGGGAGATCTGGGGGGGGATCTGTTCTGAGAGGGGACATTTTTTAGGGGAAACAGATCTGTGTTGGATAGGGGGTTTGGGGGGGAGACGATTTTCAAAAATGACATACAATTCTAATGACATAGTCAGTCTGGAGCCATGGTACTGTATAACATATGCAAATTTGTTATGACTTGAGAGCAATACTCGACCAACATTTACTAGTGTGAGAAGATCTCATACCTGAAAATCACTCAAAGAACAAACTTTCATAGTTTGTCAAAAAGTAACATAAATTATTGCACTCCTAAAAATGGGACTCTTTAACCCCCTTCCATTGCAGGCTATTTTTCAGTTTTCTGCATGTTTACATTTTGAAAGACAATTACTCATTAGTCATGCAACACTGTACTCATATGAGTTTTATATCTTTTTTTTTTAAACAGATGGAGATTTCTTTTGGTGGTAGTTAATCACCACTAGGTTTTTAATTTTTTGCTAAATTTTTTATTTTTTATAAACGAAAAAAAATTTTTCTTAGTTTCTGTCATAAAATATTGCAAATAAATAAATAAAATATCTTCGCAAATTTAGGCCACGATTTCTGCTACATGTCTTTCATGAAAAAACAAAAAACAAAAACAAATAGGTGTAAAAACAAATAGTATATAATTTAGTCTATATGAAATTAATAGAGCCTTCAAACTGTGGTGTATATATTTGGCTCTTCTGGGGACAGCCAGCGGAGCCTCACAATGACATGCTACTTATTTGCACATAGCCCAGTGTGCACTGTGCCTTGGCGAATGATGTGCATGGTGGGGAGGGGCCACACTGTTTGTTTAAAAAAAAGGTAAAAAAAAACTCCAAAACACTGCAGGAGGGAAGAAGGGCTGAAGAGAGGCTTTTTTAACAGCCTAGCCACATAGGCACAAAATCCAATAAGCACCTTCAGGCTTTCTAGGGGCAAAAGCAAATTTCCTGACTAATTATTACACTTTTGTAGGCCCTTGAACACCAGGACAGTGGAAACACCCACAAAGTTACCACATTTTGGAATGCAAACACCCCAATGTCTTCTCTAAAAGGCATAGCAAGTCTTTTGGAAATGTCACCCCCCCTCAAGTTTTTGGAAAATGTGGAAAGAAAATGAAATAGTATTTTTTTTAACACAAAGCTGTCAATTAATGAGATATTTATAACACATAGCATGAGCATACTTAGAACTACACCCTGTGATATGGGGGTGTTTAGCTCAGTGGTAGATGCATTTTTTTGTACAGTGAGTCCATGTCAACAGGCATTATAGTTAAAGTGTCACTAAACCCACATCATAAAAAAACTCTCAGGGGGGCGTGGCCTGAGCATGGCTGAGTAGAGACGCTGATTTCTTGAGCTCCCGACCTTCTCCCGGCCATCCAAGCCTATTTTGAGCCAAAAGCTACCCAATTCCCGGGGAATGTACTCAGCAAAGAGAAGAACCAGAGGAAAGAGCAATTCAGCAAAAAAAAAGGGTCCCGGAGGTGCTATAGATCAATTTTAGACACAACAGAGGCGCACCTCTGCAGAGCACAAGATGGCGGATCCGCGTGGGGAGACAAGCAGGGCCCCGCATCAAGGAAGCCGGCCGGCATCCCCAGCCACTTCTATGGATTCCGACTCATACTCAGAAGCCCCGGCGGGACTACAGTCAGGCCTGGGCACCCCACTGACTGCTTCTATGGGCACTGCGGGAGATGCCGCGATATGGGCACTGCTCCGATCCCTCCCCACTAAAGCCGACATGGATTGAAACCCAGCACAAAAAAGATATGCAGGAGGTGAGAGGAGAGCTGGGCGCACTGGGTGGCAGATTGACCGCGGGAGAGAACTCAGTGACAGATCTAGAGAGGAGAGTGTTTACCCTGGATAATATGCAGGACGCGCACATAGATGCAGCTACTATGTTACAGCTGCATATGGAGGAGATGGAAGACAGGAGCAGGAGAAACAACCTCCGCCTACGAGGCCTCCCGGAGGCGACGGCGGTGGAAGACCTCCCTGCCACCGCCACTGCCATTTTCAGACTCCCGGGCGACCCGCTACCACCACAAATAGAATTCGATAGAATCCACCGTGCCCTAGGACCGAGATCCACTGACCCCAACAGACCAAGGGACGTGATATGCCGCCTCCACCATTACACTCATAAAGAAGCTATCACCCGCAGAGCGTGGGAAGCAGGAGAAGTGGACTTTAATGGGGCAACAGTAAAAATTCATCCTGATGTCTCCCGGGCTACACTACAGAGAAGGGCTATGCTCCGCCCACTGTTGGAATTAGCCCGTCGGCGAGCAGCTACATACCGATGAAAATACCCCCTATCGATAACCTTCAAGAGGGAGCAACGATTCTTCACCCTCCGGTCCCCGAGAGACCTCCCCTCCTTGTTCGAGTTCCTGGAAACCGACCCAATCAGAATTCCAAACTGGCTGCAGTTCCTCCCACAAGTGGGCACCCGGGCAACCAGCAATCTTCACAGTGGCACCCACAACCCAGACTGCAGAGACAGCGCAGAAGATCCCAGGCTACCACACCGGAAGGGTCACGTGAGTCGTAGATGGTTCTCTCCCCTTCTCTATCTGCCCATTAGATGCCCTTACTGCATGCGCTCAGGACAGCTGTTCACTTTATCCCCCGGAACCCGACCAGATGACGCCCGCCGGACCCCCAGGTAACCCATTCAGACTTCCTGCCTTAACTTTCCACAGATATATTGAGCGGCCCCCTGCAGTCTGTGCCGGACCCCAGTGCTCCGGTTAACATATGGCCAGAATGCTCCGCAGCGATATGAGGACAGGCACAGGTTTGTGCCAATAGGCTGCTGACACATCGCCAGGGTTCAGGGGGGTTTTTCAAATTTTTTTTTTTTTGGGATAACCCCTACGCCCACAGGCACTTTTCATAAGTGAACAGACCCCTCAGAGATCTGAGACCTATTCCCTTGATGGCTTCTGGCCGCACAGAAACTGCACAAGCTAGGGAAACAAAGCAGAGGACCATTAGCCACTGAACCCTTGCAAGTTCCCTCTTTCATGGATCGAGCAGACTGAGTGGGTCTGGTCGCACCCCCCCCCCCTTCGGGAGAGAGCAGAGATCATCATGTTCAGGAGGCATATGCACCAACGTTTACCACCCCCTTATCCTGTCCCCCTATTATCCTCCCCCCCTTTTTTTTTGGGGGGGGGTGGTGACACAGTATGAAAGGTTAAATGTATGGCTTCTATATGAGGATCTAACATCGCACTGAAATATTGCTATCGTTGAATGTACAGGAAGGATGGGGGCCATAAGGAACAGAGAATATTTCGGGGAACAGCTGTAGATGCAGGACCTGGCTGGGGATGGGAATGCGCCCCCCCCCCCCCCCCGCCTGACTTCGGTCGGGGGGGGAGCGGAATTTAGAGTGTTGTTGTTGTTAGGTAATCCGAGCATGTTTATTCTCTCGGCATGGGATGGGCGGAATGAGTAAATGGAGGCTTCACATACCTTTTATTCGAAGACACAGGCTAGAGGGGCATGACACAGCCTGTGACTGGCAGAAATCCACCCACACCATGTTGTTGCCAAAAAATAATAATGATTCAATTTCAAATATATATTTGTAAGACAATTTAATACAGTTTATTGATATTATTTAGTTATTTCATTTTACTCAAAAGGTTGTTTTTATTTTGAACACGTGACCAACAGCAGAGGACTAGAAGCTCCTCCTGCTTACGTTTACCTGCAGACCTGGGTCATGTTACAGCAGTATATATCGATTAGGAAAAAGCTATTTCTATTTTTTTTTTTTTATTAAAATAATTACAGTGCCATCATCCATATACAGAAATAGAAGGGACATTGTAAATTAAAGGGGTTGCAAACCCAATTCTATGCATTAAGGTGAAAAACCATCTTTACTGCAACAGCGCCCCCAAGCTCCCCTTATACTTACCTGAGCCCCGTCATTTTTAAGCTCCAGCCGGGGTCTTGTGTCCTGATTGAATAGTTTGATAGCAGCACAGCCATTGGCTCCCGCTACTCTTAATCAAGTCCAATGATGCAGGCGCCGGGGGTGTCAACAGATGCAGCAGCAGGACACGGGAGCATGCCCGCATGGGTGTCCCGTAGGAGAGCACTTCTCCGATGGGACACTCGAGAACAGGATGAGCCAGGAGCACCGTGTAGAGACCTCAGAAAAGGAGGATCCGGCCACTCTGTGCATAACCATCTGCACAGCGGAGGTAAATATGACATGTTTGTTAAAAAAAAAAAAAAACCTTTAAACAGTGTGTGTTTAGTATTCATTTAAGGGCCTGGTAGCCCACTTTTATTCAAAAGGAAAAACCAAAGCAAAAGTCCATCCAGGATTCCCATACAGGGATTTCATCTTTAATTAGGAACAGTGTTAACAAAAAAATACTAAGCCACCTGGCTCACTGGTCAGCGGCACCTCTGCTTGTTTTGGTCTCCCAGGCCACTTGTCATTCAGGCATTCTTAGCCTAGGGGACAGCCCCTTGCTGTTCAAGCCCCACATGGCCTCTTCACAGGGTTTTCCTAATACCTCAAACTTGCTTCTACCAGAGACTACCAGAATTCCTCCAGCCCCCTGGATTTACTGGCCTCCAGAGCTTCCTCAGTCTCACAGATTCTTGTAGCTGGGCAGTCTGGTCAGTCCCTGGGCAAAGAATCCCCCTCACACGGGCTGCAGTCTCCACCATCGGCTCCCAGCTCTCCTGACAGGACTATGTCTTAAAACAGCAGCAACTGCTCCAACTCCCACAACCTGCTCTCACCAGCCCATCATTCTAAGGGCTGTGTACACTTGACCACACATCCTGCTGGTTGTCCACAACACTCTGACACTGGGTTGAAGATTCCATCCCACGAGGCTTCCAAACCTTCTGAGCCACCTCCCCGTGTTGCTCTTTTTTTCTTTCGAGGTTTCGAATGTCCCACCGCAAAAGGGGGAATCATGGTTTTCGTGTGCACAGGGAACCGCCCCAAGACATTTTCTTTTTAGCCCCATCCAGAAATACCAAAATCACTCAACATAAATTTCCTGTAGTCCTGCCCGTACAAACCCTGTATCCTTTTCCCGACCAACCAAGTATGGTTGATGGTTGATTAACAGACCAAGGTCAGTTCAGGCAGCAGGCATAGACGTGGTTAATATGCAGGCAAAGGAATGCGGTTGATAAACAGGTCAGGGTCAGTTCAGGAGGCAGGGACATGGTCAGCATATGGGCAAAGGATCTGTCCAGGCAACACGTAGAAGAATCGCCTATATACAGGCAAATCAGGAACACTGATTATAGCTACAGTGGTCTGGCTACACTGTGACTGGTGTGGTGCTGATCGGAGAACTGTGACTAGCTGCACTATTAGGGCTCCTTCACATGTGATGTTGGGGGATGGTAAAACCTTGTAATTGAACCACGGTTTTACCACTCCTTAACCGCTACCCCATTTAGCTGCAAAGGCAGTGGCTGAGAATGTACACTTGCCATGTCTATGATGCTTAGTTTTGCAGCTGTGGCAGGAATTATATGACCTGTATGCCCGCCAATTATAACCCATTCAAGTAAATGGGGCTGCTTGTGTGAGGTCCGTAGGGCCAAAGCAGGTGGTGAGGAGGCAATAAAATGCCTCCTCACTCTCTGTCAAATTCTCTCTGAAGAACGATCTGAACATGGATGTTTCCTCAGGAGCATCACACATGTGAACAAGTCCTTATGGTACAAAATATTACAGCGCACACATGCAAAAAATACATTTACCTCCTGCGAGGCTTATTTAAAACACCTAGACATTTTCAAAAAACATTATCAAAAAATATGGGGATTTGGTCACACCATATTGCTATATGGTGCTTAAGCCCACTTACTGCGACAAAGTACCCCATGATTAGTGGGTCCTACACTATCCATAGACTGGGAGATCCTGCTTCTCTGAACCATGGAAGCAATACACTCCACTATATGGGATAGGTCTCCACTCATGACACAGGTGGACACTAATAATGACTTGTTTGTCAAGTCCTTATGGTGACACAATGTTTGCTGTGGCAGTGATCAGGGGCACTGTAACTGGTGTGGCGGTGATCTGGGATGCTGTAACTGGTGTGGCGGTGATCAGGGATACCGTAAGAAAGCAATTGTTTTAACTGTCATGAATGGCTTTCATTCATGACAGCTTGCTTACTATTGTGATTGTGATGATTGGCTACATGGTGAATGGCCCAATACCATGTGATCACTGTGACCGATCATAGAGATCACAATAGTAAGCAAGCTGTCATGAATGACTTTCAGTTGTGTTTACTTGATATCATGTGATCACTATGATTAGTCACAGAGATCACACAGTACCTGGGCCAATCACAGTGGCTCAATACCGAGCACGATGACCTGCTGCGTCTACTGAACACAGCATTTGGGCAGCAATAGGGGATGCTGTAAGCTGGCCTTGCTGTGTTTTATGTGTGAAAAAACTGTGTGACAGGCTAATATTACTCACAATAACATAGTAACAGCTCTGTGTGAGAAGATACAACTGATGGCTGCAACATTTTGTGATCCTTGTGATTGGACACACCGATCACATGGTGCAAGACACATTTAATTGGCTCTGTACCTGGTCAGGTCATACACTCTGTGCGGGAAAAAAAGCAATCACTGGGCCCGCCGGTGTGTGCTCTAGGAGTCACTGATGCGGAGGACATACCCTGCAATTCTTTAGTGTCATTTGTTATGTAATGTGACCATCACACTATAGATTTAGAGACATGTTTCTACCAAAAGTAAAAGTATAACTAAAGGCTCCTTTTTGTTTTTAAAGATGAAACATAATAATGAAGGGTTGATATCACTATTAGATTTGTATTGTTGCCCATGTCCATTAGGGACTGCAATGTCTTTGTGGATGAAAGAAAGGACATACACATCCTGCTTATCCTTCAATCCAAGGGCCAACATTTTTTTAAAGCTTTTTTTAGCTTTGTGGTCACTAGGAATGGGTGAACGGTTTGGCACAAGCATGGGTTTGGGCTGAACATTTGCCTGTTCGGCCCTTCGCCGAATACCCGAATTTTCAGGGTGTTCGCCCTCTTTTGATGTCACGTGACGTCAGAAGGGAACGGTGCCACTGGATGATGTAGCTGGGTGGCCCCGCCCCTTGCGTATATAGAAAATGTCAAAGTGCAGTGTGGACATATGACTGGAGGCCTCCCAAGAGGCAAGAGCATTTTTATTTATTTATATTTTTCGGGTCCGGCGGGCGTCGGGATTGACAATGGACTTACCTCAAAGCACCCACCCCCCCATGTTGAGGGCATGTGGCCTGGTATGGTTCAGGAGGTGGGGTGCTCACTCGTACCCTCCCCTTTCCTGACCTGCCAGACTGCGTGCTCAGATAAGGGTCTGGTAATGATTTTAGGGGGGACCCCACACTGTTTTTTTTTACATTTTGGTGTGGGGTTCCCCTAAAATCCCCACCGTTATTTTCTTAATTTTTTCAATAGTCAGGTGTTAGCAATTGTAACTGCGAGTTATTTTAAATAAAAGAGACCTTGAGACCTTGTAACACGAGTCACATGAAACCGAGGAGGAAAAAGGGCTAATTGGGCCCAATTTGGACATTTTCACTTAGGGGTGTACTCACTTTTGTTGCCAGCAGTTTAGACATTAATGACTGTGTGTTGAGTTATTTTGAGAGGACAGCAAATTTACACTGTTATATAAACTGTACACTCACTACTTTACACTGTAGCAGTGTAATTTCTTCAGTGTTGTCACATAGTTACATTGTTACATAGTTAGTAAGGTTGAATAAAGACACCGGTCCATCCAGTTCAACCTGAGCGAGTGTGGGTGCATGTCAACAATTATCCCTATTTATTTAAGTTAACCGTTTATAGCACCATCAATTTACTCAGCGCTCCACACATACATCGCACACTCACATCAATCCCTACCCTCAAGGAGCCCACAATCCAAGGTCCTCAACTCACATTCATATACTAGGGCCAATTTTTGGACAGAAGCCAATTAACCTACCAGCATATCTTTGGAGGGTGGGAGGAAACCGGAGTACCCGGAGGAAGCCCATGCAGGCACAGGGAGAACATGCAAACTCCAGGCAGGTAGTGTCGTGGTTGGGATTCGAACCAGCGACCCTTTTTACTGCTAGGTGAGAGTGCTACCCACTACATCACTGTGCCATGAAAAGGTAAAATAAAATATTTACAAAAAATGTGAGGGGTGTACTCACCTTTGTGAGATACTGTAAGTTGAGCATCAAGGGGGTTTCAGGTGGCTGTCTTTACCTTTTGCAAATGCGAAAGTCATATGTGTACCCTATGGCCCTCTCACAAAGTTTATATAACATCAACCCATATATTATTTTAGAAGTCAATAGCCCCACATTGTTTAGTGGCTTTAAAGGAAGTAAGCAGCTTGATAAGGCCCCCATTTAAAATGGAGAGAAAAGACAGGTTTTATCCTGGAATATGCTTTCAAGTGTTTCAAATATTGCACAGTGAATGGACAGTATTTAAGGAGCTTGGTTAGGTCACAATTTAGGCGGGAGTGATAAGGCAGGTTTTATCTTAAAATAAACATTAAAGTGTTTATTTTCAGAAGACAATAGCCACACTGTCAGAAACCATGAATCAGACCAAGACAGAAGTACAGTTAAATCACACTTGTTTAATAATAAAAGTAAATAGAACTAACGTAGTCAAAACATAGCCAAAGTTCGGTAATCGGAACGGATAGTCAGACAAGCCAGAAAGTCAGGAACCTAGGAATCTGCATAGTGGAACAGCAAGCAGGATCTGGAGCCAGAAGGAATGTCAACCAAGCAAGTCTTTAACAGGCATGCAGGAGAGAAATTCTGTGATGTTGACCAGGCGAAGGCAGAGATCATCTGGGCTGGATATGGGTATGATCACTGAAATTGGCCAAACACTCTTCTTGCCTGATGCAGGAACTCCTGGAAGCCAAACTACTTAAAATGGAACTACACCTGATCTAAGCACTACAAATCAAAAATGCTATTTGATTAATTTTTAATGATCAAAACAAAATCACCCATCCATCCATGTCTCACTGCTTTTTTTTGTTCAGAAATCACTTTGAAAAACAACCCCTATCATTTCTGGTCCGCAGATGATTCATGTAGCATTTACTTCCTGCAAACCACCTGCCCTTAGCTCAGGCATGCAGGCAGGAAGGTATGCTTAGCTGAAATGGCCCTCCTTCCCTACTGATGACTCCTAGGACATATTACATAATTTGCCTAGGCATGGAAACCAGGAAGTAACTAAAGAAATGCAAAAAAAAAGTTTAACCACTTTAGCCCCGGCAGATTTGGTTGCTCAATGGCCAGAGAACTTTTTACAATTTGGCACTGCTTCGATTTAACTGACAATTGCGCAGTCTTGCGATGTTGTACCCAAACAAAATTGACGTCCTTTTTTCCCCACAAATAGAGCTTTCTTTTGGTGGTATTTGATCGCCTCTGCGGTTATTATTTTTTGTGCTATAATCAAAAAAAGAGCGACAATTTTGAAAAAAAAAGCAATATTTTTAACTTTTTGCCATAATAAATATCCCCCAAAAATATATAAAAAAACAACTTTTTTCCTCAGTTTAGGCCAGGGATATGCAATTAGCAGACCTCCAGCTGTTGCAAAACTTAAAGTCCCACCATGCCTCTGCCTCTGGGTGTCATACTTGTGGCTGTCAGAGTCTTGCTATGCCTCATGGGACTTGTAGTTCTGCAACAGCTGGAGGTCCCCTAATTGCATATCCCTGGTTTAGGCCAATATGTATTCTTCTACATATTGTTGGTAAAAAAAAATCGCAATAAGCGTATATTGATTGATTTGTGCAAAATTTATAGCGTCTACAAAATAGGGGATAGTTTTATGGCATTTTTATTAAAAATTTTAATTTTTTTTGCCAGTACTCATCGTTCCACAGTGACTCACCTGGTGATAATTTCCTGCTCATCAGCCAGCCCCTTCTGGCTATTTAAACTGCCTAGTACATATCTTCTGTTCCTTCGCCTTGGTCAAACATATCTGGAGACTCTCTGCTGTGTATCTGTTGAAGACTTGCCTGGCTGATGTCCCGTCTGGTTCCTGATCATGTCTGCTGCCTCCGAATATGCTGATCTCTAGCTTCCCAATTTACTGACTTGTTCTGACTACCTGCTTTGGCTACCATACCCTGGCTATGTTTTGACTATGTTTACTGATTTGTATCATTTTTTACCATCATATTAAAAGGTGTAATTTTTACTGCATTTTCTGTCTCTGTCTGATTCATGGTTTCTGACAGGAACTTCACTCTTCCAATCAACATTGACTGAGGACATGTGCCATGTAAGGTATGTGTGGTAAGTTTCACTGACAAAGTCAACCAGCTGGATATCTATTTAGCAATGGTAGTACAGTACAATGGGATAACATTATTCAGTGGTGAGTCGAAGTGTCAGAAGTGAACCATCATCAGGTGGCTGGGAAACATCATTTGGTAGAGTGTTGTCATGACTCACTTTTACTTATTTAATATTTTTTTTTACTAGTAATGGTGGTGATCTGCAATTTTTAGCAGTACTGCGACATTGTGACGGATAGATCAGACACTTTTGACACATTTTTTGGACCATTAACATTAATACAGTGATCAGTGCTATAAATATGCACCGATTACTTTGTAAATGTCACTGGTAGGGAAGGGGTTAACACTAAGGGGCAATCAAGGGGTTAAATGTGTGCTCCCTAGATGTGTTCTAACTGTATGGAAATAGAACTGACTGGGGAGGAGACATATTGTTGTCCCTACTTAGTAGGAAAAAACAATATATCTCCTCTCCCCTGACAGAACAGAACACACAAATCCCTATGCTGGCTCTCATGCACGCGATTGTGTGTGGTCGGAGGCGATCGCGCTGGTGGTGATCTCGCCCACCGGCCACGCATATTGGGTCCCCCGCCGAACAGCGGACCCCCCCCCCCCTTTGGCGGCTCTTAAAGGGGAAGATACACCCGTACGGGGTTTCGCCCAGCCATGCTATTCTGGCGACGTATATCGGTGTGAGTCGGTCTGCAATCGGTTAATATCATTATAGTGATTACCTGTTATTGAGCTATGAAAACAGTTAGAATTCTTGTTTACCATGTGAATGTTTTTGTACTGTTTAGTTCATTGTTAATATTTTTTTAAAGATCAAATATTAGTAGTTCTGATGTTTGTCAGAACATATTAATTTAGAACAACAATGCACAGAAATACAATTTTCCATTTTGCTTATAGATCTACACTTGACATTGCTTCAAATGCCAAATAGGAATCCAAAGAAGCTGACAGAGGCTTATGTTTTGCAAGCCTATAATAAACAAACAGATTTCTGTTTGCTATGTTCCACAAAATGTTCACTCTGCTTGGTTGCTGTGGATAGCTGCTATATTTACAAAGTTGTTTTTTTTTCATATTTATTAAATAAATAATCTTGATAGATATTTGATGAATGGCGTCTGAGATATTTCCAAGTGCCTGGTCTACAGACATCACCTAGGTATTTACTTCTCAGAAAGAAGAGTCTCGTTTGTGAGGCAAAAGAATTATCCTTTTCTGATGAAACATTTTAAGTATAAACATTGTTTAATACATAAAGTTATTGTTAGGCCTGAAGTAAAGTTTTTTTTATTGATCGCAAAATCAATAGCAGTTAATGACATTCATCTGGACTTGTTCTGTAATGTTGTAGACATTTTGTAGTCTGTCCAAGCCACTTCTTCAGTTCTAAAGAGTGTAAGAAAATAAATCAGTATTTATTTACAAACAAGTGACGCTGACACCTTGATCCAATTACCATGAAAAGGAATATGTTATTGTGCAAGAATAGGATGGGATGTGTGAAAATTGTGAACCTCCCTGTACTAGCTAGTGCCAGCCTTGGAGTCAGGAAGGCTTTATAAATGTGTTAATCCTTTGATTTACATCACTGAAAGTTACACTTTTTTGAACATTGAGGTAGAGACATTAAAATCGCATTATATCTAAAAGATATTGTAGATGGTGTATCCTGTACCTCTTGGGAGCCAGTTGTCCCCTCTGTCCAAAATGTGCACTTCTCTTTTCTCAAAATGATGTCCTAATTTTTTAAGGAGTAGAAAAACTGTTGAGTCTTGACTGTTGAGGAAAAAATGCATGAAATAAGCCACCTATGGTATGTCAAACTGCAACAACCATCATTGAACAGGGGTGGAAAACCAATGAGTATGGACAGAGAGGGCAAATGGTTGGCAGAGGGCATGAAAAAGCAATCTGCATCAAACTGGAACAACCATCATTGAATAGGGGTGGGGAACCAATGAGTATGGACAAAGAGGACAAATAGTTTGCAAGGGGCATGAAATAAGCAATCTGCATCAAACTGGAACAACCATAATTGAAAAGGGGTGGTAAACTTTTGAGTATGGACAGAGAGGACAACAGGTTGGCAAGGGGCGTGAAATAGGCAATCTACTGTATACCAAATTTGAATAACCATCACTGAACAGGGGTGGGGACCTTCAATGCGATCTTCCACACATAATGCAATTTTAATATCTGTACCCTGATGTTATGACAGCAACTCACACCTTCAGTCATGTAAAACCATGCATTAAGGTTAATGAAGTGTTCCTGACAACAAGGATGGCATTATGGTGGACTGGTATTCCTTCTTCACTAGATGTGAAAATAACCTATTACAAAATATTGTTAAAAGAAGACAGTTCAAGCTAAGGAGGGTAGAAATCAATGTTACAAAGATCAAAAATTGACAATTTCATTTTGCTAGCCAAAAAGAGTATAAAGACAAAGAAAGAGAACTAAAGGAGACATTGAAATACAAGCAAAAAAACAGGAAACGTTTAAGAGAGATGTTCTGGACTATAAAAATAAAAAGGTCTATAAATGGCAAGCAGAAATTAAAGAGATGAGTGAGGAATTGGATGAAATATCTATGGATGAAAGCCCAGGCGAAGACCCAGGAGAAACAGAAATACAGGGTTCTGGCGACATACACCATACAATATTTGATCATACCCCTGCTCAGAGATGAGGGGGACCTTTTAGAACACCAAACTATCAACTAGTCTTAGAGAATTTTGTAGAAGAAGAGATAACCAATATGAACCTCCATATGAAAGGTTACCTGCAATTCCAAGGTACAATGTCCCTACTAATAACAGATTCTTCCCTCTTGGAAGGAGGGGTCAATATACCTCTTATCGGAACTTCCATCAAGGCAGAGGATTTTGGGAATAAAGGGATTTTCCCCAGGGAGGACCACGAGAAGGACCTCCAGGGAGATGAAACGATCATCCCATACAGGGTACCAGGATGGAGGGGGCCAGCACGGAAATGTAAGGAGAACTCAGAGAGGACAGGGGCCTCCCAGGAATTTAGCCAGGGACCAAGGGTCCACTGGGAATCAAAGATACCCATACCCTCAGAGACAAGGGACATATATACGGAACAGATGGGCCAACGATTAAGACAGGGAGCTGGGACAAACACAGAGAATTACAGAAAGAGGAAACGAGGAGGGAAGAGGAAAAAGAAGATGGGAATTTTAGGAGATGGGATTTTTAATCTGAGTGTCAACTTCTCAGAAGAAGAAATTAGAATCTTAGACCTAGGCCTCAAGTTTGCTCCTGATAAGAATATAGATACATTTGAGGTCTTTATTGATCTACAGAGGTTTATGAGAAAACTTAACCTGAAAAATCACTTTGCAATAAATGGAGATAAGAAACTACCAGAATTCACAGAATTTACCCATACCACCCTCAGAAACAATTACATTGTTAACCTGAAGGTACACGGCAGTCAATGCTTTGGAGCTTTCAAAAAGATGGTAGAAAGTGACCTAAAGAAATTATAAAGGAAAGAATCTAAAAATAGGAATATATGGAAAATTATTAGGGATATAGGAAAGAAGAAGGAGGTTGTAATACGCCCGATGGATAAAGGTGGTGGACTGGTCATATTAAATAAGAAAGACGATAAAGAACAAATGGAGAATCTGCTTAAAGTGGAAAAAACCTATAAGGATTGAAGGGGTAACCCCAAACAACAATATGGAAAGAAATTGAGAGCTTTTGTGAAAAAGGGGAGGGAAAAACGAATATTAAACAAGAAAGAAGCAGAATACCTCGTATCAGAGTCTACAAAGACTCCAGTGATATACTATCTGCCGAAGATACACAACGGATTGAAAAACCTCCAGGAAGACCCATTATCAGTGGAATCAATGTTTTTTTTGTCTAGATTAGGGGAGTATCTTGATCAATATTTAAAGTCCTTTGTACAAAAAGGGAATTCGTATCTAAGGGATAGTATGCAACTAATAACGGAACTTCAAAATGTCACAGAGGTTGAGAATTGTCTTCTTGCCACTATAGATTTTAACTCATTGTACACTAGTATAGTACAGAAAGACAGTCTGGAGGAAGTTGAAAAGGCATTACATGAGAATACAGATCTCAAATAGGAACAGATTGGGTTTATTCTTGAAGGACTCACAACTACTTCTGGTATAAGAAAAATTACTATGTTCAAACCAAAGGTGTGGCTATGGGGGCGCGTTATGCCCCCAGTGTTGCCAACCTTTTCATGAACATGTGGGAGGAAGGATATATCTATAGAAAGAAATCACCAAAAATTAAATTCTATCGGAGGTATATAGATGATGTTATTATTCTATGGGAAGGTACAGAAGAATCTTTTGAAAAAATTCTTGATGAGATCAACTACAATAAATACTGGATCTCTTTTACTGGAAGCTGGGATCATCAGCAGATAGACTATCTGGATATACAAATATTTAAGAGAGGAAATTATTTACATACTAGAACGTTTTTTAAACCAACGTATCGCAATGGTTACATACCAACCTCAAGTTGCCACCACCCCAAGTGGAAGGGGAATATCCTCAAAAGCCAACTAATGAGGTTACGAAGAAATTGCTGTACTTTGGAGGACTTTGATATGCAAGCTGACACTCTGATTAAGAAATTTGAAGAGAAGGGATATCAAAAGTAGAACCTAGCTAAACTGAAAACTGAAGTAATGAATATGAACAGGAACATACTACTAATGAAGAAAGACAAGAATGCTGACTCCTTTACTGATGTGGCCTTTATCACTGGCTTTAAAACACAATACCAATCAATTGAGCATATCATTAGGAAGTATTGGCCTATTCTGAAATCAGACAGTCCTATCTAAGGTCCTTCCAAAAAAAAAAAAAAAAGATTTGTGTATAAAAGAGGTCCCACCCTCAGGAACCATCAGGTCCATAATGCCATTGATCCTTCAAAAACTGTCAAACTGTCAAATTATTTTCAGAACTGTCTACCTTGTAGAGTAAGAAGGGAAACAACAGAGGAAAAGAGAGTCCTTTAGGTCTAGAGCTAATGGTAAAGAATATCAAATAAGAGAACTTATTACATGTACCAGTACACATGTCACCTATGTCACTGAGTGCCCTTGCCACTTACAGTATGTAGGCAGAACCACCAGACCTATATTTGTGAGGATCAGAGAACACATTAACAATATAAGAAAAGGTTTCCCCAAACATAACCTCTCAAGACATTTTAAGGAAGTACATCAAAGGGACCTGTAAGAGAACTGTCAGAATACATTCTGTGCGCACACGTGCGCATGCGCATACTTGCGGGCCACAGGCCCACACTCGCGGGCAACAGGCGCACACTCGCAGGCAACAGGTGCACACTCGCAGGCAACAGATCCTTGCGCGCTCATGCACGTGCACACGCAGGAGTGCGCCCCTAATCCAGTTGGCGCCAGACGGCCTATTTAAAGGGTGTCCTGATTCCTGAACGGTGCTGACTGGTCTTTCAGCTGTGCTCCTGATACCCTGAACTTGCGATCTCCTGTCTGAATACCCGTTGTTGACCTTGGCTCCTGTTTGACCCTGCTTCTGGATCCTGCTTATCTGATCTCTGGCTTTTGACCCCGACTCTCCACTGACCTTGCTTCTGGAATTGTGTTTTCCTGATCCCTGGCTCCCGATACCGGCTTCTCTCATCTGACCTTGCCTTTGCCTGATGTCCTGGTACCTCGTTGCCCACCTGTTAACCAACCCGGCTTCCTTTGTGACCTTGCTCCAGTGTCCTGTTGGGCTCAGCACTTCTGCAACTACAGTCCTGCGACTAGCTGCGACTTCCTGCAACAGGTCTCCGGGTCTTCCCCTACGGGCACTCGTGTTCCTCCTGACCCTTGGCTCCTTCTGTTCCACCCTCAGCGGGACCAGGGCTGGAGATACAAGAGAGGCCGACCTCGTCAATTCAGTCTCCCTTCAGGTACTTGACAGGACCCCACAGGATTGATCTTTTATGGAATAGATCAAATTAAAGATCATTGGAGGGGTGACAACAAAAGGATAAGGGTGTCACCGAATGAGACTAGGTTAATTTACAGATTGGGGTCTTTGGCGCCTGGAGGCCTTAAAGGGGTTGTAAACACTTATGTTTTTTCACCTTAATGTATCCTATGCATTAAGGTGAAAAAAAAAAAACCTGGCAGTCACCGGCCCCTCAGCCCCCCATGTTACTTACCTGAGCCCCTTCATATCTTTAACAGGGATGTGCTGTCCCTCTCTCCACGGGGTCCCAGCTCTTGATTGGATAGATTGATACCAGTGCAGCCATTGGCTTCCGCTGCTGTTAATCAAATCCAATGAAGCGGGCACCAGGGGGGGGGGGGTGGTGCCGAGTCCGGCATTCGTGTCTGTGGACACAAATGCTGGACTCGGGAGTGTGTCCGCAAGGTAACCCCCTCAGGAGAGCGCTTCTCCTAGGGGGTTATCTGATGCGGGGAGGAGCCGCGAGAGCCGCCGAGGGACCCCAGAAGAGGATGTTCAGGGTCACCTTGTGCAAAACAAGCTGCACAGTGGAGGTAAGTATGACATGTTTGTTATTTAAAAAACGATCCTTTACAATCACTTTAATATTGACACTGACTTCAATTGCTTTATATGTAATTTTTAATATTTTTCATTCAGGATGAACCACTATTCCACTCCTCGACTTCTTACTTGCTATTCCTTGATTCCTAATTCAAGAGTATATAGAAATTTCTCTTCACTTTCCATATAATATATAAGGGTGACCCTCATTGCTGATTGGTTGAATATGCACCTTAATCAACCAACAACTTTATCTTTAACCACTTGCTGACCGCTGTCGGCATATATACATCGGCAGAATGGCACGGCTGGGCAAAGTAATGTACGCACGCCTGCCTCAAGCTCCGTGACCGTGCTCGCGGGACCCACGGACTCGATTGCCGCGGGGATACCCACGATCGTGTCACGGAGCTCAAGAACGGGGGAGATGCCAATGTAGTGGTGCGCTGTATAGAACAATCCAATTGTGCTAGAGAGAACTAGCTAAATAGACATCAAGAGGTAGGTATTGGTGATGGCAGAGCTTATACGACAGGTGCACCCTGGGGGTGCAGGTTGAGACCTGAATCCAGTGCAAATAACGCAAATTGGAATAAAAGTGTATAATAAAAGACGAGAAACCTAGTGGTTAAAATGAATATCCTGGTGTAGTATAGGTGAGGGTGTAGTAACAACAATAAATACAATAGGGTGTCCAAGTTTTGCAAATAAATAGATACAATAAATAATCCAAATCAATATATAACAGTGTAAAAACCTGAAGTGGAGTAGACTGGTAAAGTGCAAAGTCCTGGAAAAGGAGAAAAAATAAACACTATTCCAAACTAAACAGTGTATTGGTGCTGAAGATGGCACCTAAAGTGACTAGTGATCCTCAGTGGTGAGATAACTTGTGACAAAGAAAATTGCACAAATATTAAATGATATAAAATATTTAAGAATGGGTCTGCAAAGCACAATTTGCATAATAAAATTAAATATAAAAGCACAGCTAGAGCATGATCCTAAAGTGATCAGTGCAAATATGGGTGGATGAGCGTGCGGGCTGGCGTCCTATTCACTCCAATAGGGACACGCCAGCAAAGAGTAAATATGTAACTGTGTGACACACACCGTATTTAAACGGTTAACACACAGTGAAAGTCCATAAAGTTTCGGTGCAGTGAGACATGAACTGAGTCCAAAATTGGAATAAAGTGCAGGTGCTTGGTAACGCAGATCAGTGCATTGCTATGTGGGGTAGTAGATGATCCGTGCGTTCTCCTTCGCGCAGATTAAGTGGATGGGTGTCCCCTTACCTTACGGCTGTAAGGTAACAGCGTATAGTGGAGATCTCGTTTGGGTCCTCGGTGGTCCTTCCTGGTATGCTGCCTTGGGTCCTATCCTACCTATGGTCTACGGTACTGCCTCCTTATAGTGTGTCCACAGTGGGGGCGCTCGCCAGTAGCATGTGTTAAGGGAGAGAGGAAGGATACCTCATAGTGCAGTATTGCAGTGTAAAAGGTTTATTTTACTGATACAAGAAAAGGTACTCACATTTAAAAACATACAGCAAACAGTGTAAAAACGAGCTGCGGGCTCGTATGACGTCACTTCCGGTGTCACAGTCCCGACGCGTGTTCGTCACGATCACGTGACTTCATCAGGGGATAACTGTAGGCATTAGGAAGTGTCTTTAAATAGGGTATGCTATAACCAATATGGCGGCCATTTTCTTGTAGCTCCGGTCGGCGGAAGTCAACAAGCGGCCATCTTTGTTATATAATCGTCGCCGGAAGTGCACCGGCGTCCATTTTTTTGGTTCTAGGGGCATAATCAGATGTAAACATCCATCTTGGAGCCATGTTTCTTTGGCTCGTTTTGGGCGGAAGTAATCCGGTGGCCATTTTCCTGGAGTTAAGGGATAACATAGTGATGAGTGTCAATGGGGTATGTCTAGACCGGGCGGTGGAAACAACTGTCAGCAACATATGGTGCTTGACTGGGTGCATTTGGCCCAAGTATACAATGCATAGCATAGAGGGGGATAAAAATAAGTGTGCTCCATATTCCAAGGGTATGTTAATACTGTGATTCAACATACAGTAGATAATAATAAAAATGATGATAATAGTAAAACATAATAGGGAATGCACGCATCTGTATGTATGTAAATAAATATACACATAAAATCATCGGAAATGGCGTCCAATAAAATTATTGATAAAATCATATATTTAAATGAGGAGAGGCGTTTAGAATTGAGTGCACAAAAGGTGATGGAATAATAGTTCCGAGGTGCAGAGAGGATGATTATAAAGGTAAATTTAAAATGAATAAAAAAATGAATAAAAAAATGACTAAAATTAAGGTGAGGGTGGAGAGATATTTTTAAAAATCGCTGATAAAACAGTTTAGATCAAACTCTATATTTAGTCCTCGGGGTGCAAAGGTGTCTAAGGTAAAAATCCATCTTGATTCTAATTGGCTCAAAGTCCTCACTTTGTGACCCCCACGCCAATGTTTTATGTATGGCTCTATCCCCCAGAATTTAAGTTGGGTTGGGTCTCAATTATGGTGAGTGAGGAAATGTCTTGATACGCTATGTTTATCGTAACCATTAGTTATGTTCTGCACATGCTCTTTTATGCGGATCCATAGGGGTCATTTTGTTCAACCTATGTATTGAAGCCCGCAATTGCACTCCAGGGCGTATACTGCCCCTACTGTGTTGCAGCAGATGAATTCTTTGATTTCATAAGTATTGCCAGTACTAGTTGATGTGAATTCCTTCTTCCTTTCGTTTGGTCGTTTCGTTTTTCTGCAAGCGTAAAACCGTTTGCACGGATAAAAACCTTTACCCGTGAAAAAAGTGAAACGTCTATTAGGGGGATCGGGAATGTTTTTGACAATTTTGTCACGAATGGTTGGTGCTCTTCTATAGACAAATTTGGGGAGGAGCGGGAGGATGTCTTGTAGATATTTGTCTGCTAGTAATATAATCCAATGGCGTTTGATGATTTTTTCGACTTGTTTATGTTGTATACTGTAGTCTAGAATAATTGGTATCATGTCTCAGGAGGTTTCTCGTTTGGGTTTGTCTTTAATCAGGACTCTGCTATCCATATCGGTAACTTCTTTAATTTTTCTATCGATGAAGCTTTCCTCATAGCCTTTCTCAATGAATCTGTGTTTCATAGTTTCAGCTTGGGTATGGAAGAGTTCTTTATGCGTGCAATTTCTCCTTAAGCGCATAAGTTGGCCTTTCGGAATATTAAAAAGCCAATTCTGGTGGTGGCAACTCCCTAGGGGTAAATAGCTATTACGGTCGACGTTCTTAAAGTGCGTCTTAGTGGAAAGTGTATTGTCATCTTGTAGGATCTCCAGATCCAGGAACGTGACTTTCTTGTCGCTGATGTCCCTATTTATCTTAATATTCCTATCGTTTTTATTCACTTTTTCTAGAAAAGTGACAAGCTCAACCTGGTCACCTTTCCAGAGGATGAATATATAATCGATATATCTTTTGTATATAAACAAATTATCTGGGGTTTTGGAGAAAACTATCTCCTCTTCCCATTGTGCCATGAAGAGGCCGGCAACACTCGGAGCAAATTTTGCTCCCATGGCAACTCCCGTTTTTTGAAAATAAAAATGGCGGTTATACCAAAAATAGCTATTTTTTAAACTGAAATCCAGACATTTAAGAAGAAACTTCCTCTGAGTACATGACAGTTCGGTGTATTTCCTCAGTCCCCATTTGGCTGCTTCACACGCTTGATGGTGTAGTATGATGGTGTACAGAGAAGAGACGTCGGCTGTAGCTAGCCACCATGGTCCATCGTCTCTTGGGATATCCTCTAATATTTGTAGAATTTGTTTAGTGTCTCGTAGATAAGCTTGTGTTTTTTGCACAGCGGGTTGTAGAAAAAAATCAATATATTGTCCCATTCTCACTGTCAATGAATCTATGCCGTTAACTATTGGCCTCGGCGGTGGATTATCTTTATCTTTATGGATTTTAGGAAGTGAATAAATAATTGGTGTCCTGCAGGATTCGGGTATAAGGTATTTGGCTTCTTTTTTATTTAAAATGTTCCTTTTCATGCCCAAGTGAACAGTCTGTTCGAGTGCTTTCCTGCATTTAAATACTGGGTTACTTAGAAGTCGGGTGTAAGTATCTGCATCTTGCAACATCTGATCCATACTAGTATTATATTGTTCTTTTGATAAGATCACAATGCCTCCCCCTTTATCGGCTGGGCGGATCACTAAGTCTTTTCTCTTTGTTAACTTGCGGTTTCCACTTTTAATGTGTTTGGGCTCTTCTCGTTTCTTAGTTTTTAATTCTTTCAGGTCATCGAGAACTACTTTTTTAAAAACATCGATATGCTTATTATTCTTCACCAAAGGGTTGAAGATGGATTTATTTCTTAAAGTGTTATGTGCTATATCTTCATCCGAACCTGTCATTTTTGGTTTGCAGGGGTTGCTAATGATGTATTTCTTTATATTGAGTTTCCGCACATACTTTTGGATTCCGATGTAGGTTTGAAACTTGTTGAGATTTTTAATTGATGCATATTTGAGGCCTTTGTCCAGTGCTCCAATTTCTTCATGGGTCAATGTCTGTCCGCTAAGATTAAAAATTCCCTCTCCTTTCACTCTCTTTTTCTTTTGTGATCTCTTCCCCCCTCTGCATCCTCTCTTCTTTCTGGTGTTCTCCTGGTGTTCCTTGGGTCCTCGGTTCTCCTGGGGGGTTGGTTCTCTCTGCCTTTCTCTAAAAAAGATCTCTCATAATCTGTATCTGAGTGGCGGTGTCTGTCGTGAGAGAACTAGCTAAATAGACATCAAGAGGTAGGTATTGGTGATGGCAGAGCTTATACGACAGGTGCACCCTGGGGGTGCAGGTTGAGACCTGAATCCAGTGCAAATAACGCAAATTGGAATAAAAGTGTATAATAAAAGACGAGAAACCTAGTGGTTAAAATGAATATCCTGGTGTAGTATAGGTGAGGGTGTAGTAACAACAATAAATACAATAGGGTGTCCAAGTTTTGCAAATAAATAGATACAATAAATAATCCAAATCAATATATAACAGTGTAAAAACCTGAAGTGGAGTAGACTGGTAAAGTGCAAAGTGCTGGAAAAGGAGAAAAAATAAACACGATTCCAAACTAAACAGTGTATTGGTGCTGAAGATGGCACCTAAAGTGACTAGTGATCCTCAGTGGTGAGATAACTTGTGACAAAGAAAATTGCACAAATATTAAATGATATAAAATATTTAAGAATGGGTCTGCAAAGCACAATAAGCATAATAAAATTAAATATAAAAGTACAGATAGAGCATGATCCTAAAGTGATCAGTGCAAATATGGGTGGATGAGCGTGCGGGCTGGCGTCCTATTCACTCCAATAGGGACACGCAAGCAAAGAGTAAATATGTAACTGTGTGACACACACCGTATTTAAATGGTTAACACACAGTGAAAGTCCATAAAGTTTTGGTGCAGTGAGACATGAACTGAGTCCAAAATTGGAATAAAGTGCAGGTGCTTGGTAACGCAGATCAGTGCATTGCTATGTGGGGTAGTAGATGATCCGTGTGTTCTCCTTCGTGCAGATTAAGTGGATGAGTGTCCCCTTACCTTACGGCTGTAAGGTAACAGCGTATAGTGGAGATCTCGTTTGGGTCCTCGGTGGTCCTTCCTGGTATGCTGCCTTGGGTCCTATCCTACCTATGGTCTACGGTACTGCCTCCTTATAGTGTGTCCACAGTGGGGGCGCTCGCCAGTAGCATGGGTTAAGGGAGAGAGGAAGGATACCTCATAGTGCAGTATTGCAGTGTAAAAGGTTTATTTTACTGATACAAGAAAAGGCACTCACATTTAAAAACATACAGCAAACAGTGTAAAAACGAGCTGCGGGCTCGTATGACGTCACTTCCGGTGTCACAGTCCCGACGCGTGTTCGTCACGATCACGTGACTTCATCAGGGGATAACTGTAGGCATTAGGAAGTGTCTTTAAATAGGGTATGCTATAACCAATACGGCGGCCATTTTCTTGTAGCTCCGGTCGCCGGAAGTCAACAAGCGGCCATCTTTGTTATATAATCGTCGCCGGAAGTGCACCGGCGTCCATTTTTTTTGGTTCTAGGGGCATAATCAGATGTAAACATCCGTCTTGGAGCCATGTTTCTTTGGCTCGTTTTGGGCGGAAGTAATCCGGCGGCCATTTGTGCCAATGTAAACAGCATCTCCCCGTTCTGCCTAATGACAGGACATTGATCGTCTGCTCCCTGTCATCGGGAGCAGCGTTCAGTGCCACGTCATACACAGCCCATCCCCCAGACGGTTAGAAACATGCCCCTTGGACACACTTAACCCCTTCACTGCCAGTGACATTTTTACAGTAATAAATTAAATTTTATAGCATTGATTGCTATATTAATGCCAATGGTCTCAAAAATGTGTCAAAAATGTCCGATGTGTCTGCCATAATGTCACAGTCACGATAAAATTCGCTGATCGCCGCCATTACTAGTAAAAATAAAATATTAATAAAAATGCCATAAAACTATACCCTATTTTGTAAACGCTATAACTTTTGCGCAAACCAATCAATAAACGCTTATTGCAAATTTTTTTAACCAAAAATATGTAGAAGAATACGTATCGGCCTAAACTGAGGAAAAAAACATTTTTTTATATATTTTTGGGGATATTTATTATAGCAAAACGTTAAAAATAATGCGTTTTTTTTTTCAAAATTGTCGCTATGCTTTTGTTTATAGAGCAAAAAATAAAAACCACAGAGGTGATAAAATACCACCAAAAGAAAGCTCTATTTGTGGAAAAAAAGAATGTCAATTTTGTTTGGGAGCCACATCGCACGGCCGCGCAATTGTCAGTTAAAGTGAAGCAGTGCCGAATCGCAAAAAGTGCTCTGGTCAGGAAGGGGGTAAATCCTTCCGGGGCTGAAGTGATTAATTACACATATATTTTATTTTAAAAATGCAGAAAAAAAATGAATACATAATACATAATTTTATATATTTAGTATTGTAATTTTTAGTTCTACACTATTAGTATTCACTTTTTCATTTTATGATTCTAGAACATGAATTGAGTTTAATCTATTTAGAATATACAGCGGATGTAGATAGAGTTTTACCAGATAATATTTGCTTTGTAATATGGTGTGCGGATGTGCATTGGAAAACATCTTATCAAATTTGACCACCAGGGGGTGTCCAGTTCCACACGTTATCTATTACACTGATTCATTTCCACCAACCAACTGGGTTGAATCCTATGTGTGCTTTATGGTGACATTTGCATTAAACAGACCCTCCGGCAAGCTCCATGGATATGGTTAATTGAAAGGGGCTGTGCTGGCACTACCGCTCACTATAAGAGTTCTGAGATGTACCAAGATGGCACCGCCTCAGACGATGTCCTATGATGAAGCGCGTAAGGCGGGGCTTGGTACGCATTCACGTCACTTCCTGTATTTCCGGTTTCTGTAATCTGGTCTGTTGAACGCACGCCGCCCAGACCACAGGACTTGTTCCTATTTTATATCAATCAGGCAATTGGAATGCCCTTCTTTTATAAATTTAATTAATACATTTACCTACTCGGATTTACACTATGAGTGCCCGTTCTTTATATCCATTTACATGTGGATACCCCACTATCTAACACACCACGGAGGAGGCGGTCGTATCGCACTTATTACAATACCACTAGCTGGATCGGACTTTAGGGTCTGTTTATTATTAGCTGGAAGGCAGGGCCACTTTCCTCTTTTTATTTATTTTAAACACCTGAATTCATTCGTGGAGTTTTTTGGTAACAAGATGTTAGTGCTAAGTGTTTGGGTATAAATCCTATTTTCTTGAAAGTCATTAGAACTGAATAAGTGGTTTGGACAAGCTAAAGACACATCTTCAACATTTATATAACAAGTCCAGTTGAATGCCACTAACTAATGTTAGATTTACCATCACCTGGATAAATAGGGACCTCCACAGTAATTTGGTTATGAAATTCTCTTATCAGTTGAAATGTGGTGATATAGCCCTGTTCATACCTCCCTCTCTAAGCAAAGTAAGACAATCAGTAAAATTGTAATAATCAGCAAGTACCAACTGAACCTTAATGTCAATCAAATCTAGTGTCAGGCTTTAAAAGGGCTTGCAGAAGTTGCAACATTAGTTGCACTCGGATAGCCTTTCTCCATTTTTTTAGCTAACCCCTGCTAAAAGCTATATCTACAGCTCATTGTATATTTCCATGATCAGTTTTAATAAAGTGAAAGGTAAACTATTTTATCTTCAGAAATAATCATGAAATGAATAATAGAAATGACAAGCATATAAATGGCAACAGTAAAAATTGAATTATTCAACTGCCAAAAGTGTTATACAAAGTTAAATCTTTCATTCAATCTCTTAATATTTGCATTTGCTCTTTTTCTAAATATAAATGAAAGGTAATGCGGTATAAAGCACCTTTGGGTTTAACCAGTAATTAGCCTACATACTTTGGTGTCCCATCAGAATGTGTGTAGGTCATTACATGGTGGAGTGGCTAATGGTATTACTCTTTAACACAACACTTATCAATTCTGTTGCATGGCTAAACTTGAGTCACAAATACACTGTAAACCTGTTGCAGAAACGTAAGTGTGAGAGGCAGACTGATTTCCCCTTTAAGGCCAGGTTCACACTGGTCCGCTGCATTTTGGCTGCAGCTCTGGTGTATTGGTGGTTTACATGTCTTTAAGATGGCACATAATCACACATTGGGGCGTCACATATAGGGATGGGCCCGGTGCTCGATGCGAACCCACGTTCGCATCGAGCACCGGGCGTTCGCTCGCTCGGCGAGCCCAGAACTATTTTGGCCGCTCGCATCACGTTCGTGTGATGCGAGCGGCCCCGCAATGCATTGCGGCCGGCGCGGCCGGCGCAGTGCATTGCTGGCTGATGATTGGCCAAGCATGCACTGTGACCCCGCATGCTTGGCCAATCACAGCCCCGGAAACTCGAAGAGCCATAATTGGCTACAGGCAGGACGCCTGTAGCCAATTACAGCTCAGGGGCTGTAGTACACGCCCCCCCCTATAAAAGGCCGCCACGCCGTCTGCGCCGGTCACATGCTGTTCCGGCGCAGATTGAGCAGGCTGATTCTGTGACACTCTGCTCGATTTAGTTAGGTAGAGAGATTCACTTACAGAAATTGAGTTAGATAGATTCAGTTACAAAGATTGATTGAGAAAGAGGGGCTTGTAGTGTGTTCGTGGCAGGCAGGCAGAGCTCCTATATTTTGTTACCAGAAGCACCTATAGGACTTGTAGTGTGTTCGTGGCAGGCAGGCAGAGCTCCTATATTTTGTTACCAGAAGCACCTATAGGACTTGTAGTGTGTTCGTGGCAGGCAGGCAGAGCTCCTATATTTTGTTACCAGAAGCACCTATAGGACTTGTAGTGTGTTCGTGGCAGGCAGGCAGAGCTCCTATATTTTGTTCCCAGAAGCACCTATAGGACTTGTAGTGTGTTCGTGGCAGGCAGGCAGAGCTCCTATATTTTGTTCCCAGAAGCACCTATAGGACTTGTAGTGTATTCGTGGCAGGCAGGCAGAGCTCCTATATATTGTTCCCAGAAGCACCTATAGGACTTGTAGTGTGTTAGTCCCATCACACACACAGAGCTATATTTTGTTCCCAGAAGCACCTATAGGACTTGAAGTGTGTTAGTCCCATCACACACACAGAGCTATATTTTGTTCCCAGAAGCACCTATAGGACTTGAAGTGTGTTAGTCCCATCGCACACACAGAGCTATATTTTGTTCCCAGAGGCACCTATAGGACTTGAAGTGTGTTAGTCCCATTACACACACAGAGCTATATTTTGTTCCCAGAGGCACCTATAGGACTTGAAGTGTGTTAGTCCCATTACACACACAGAGCTATATTTTCTTCCCAGAAGCACCTATAGGACTTGAAGTGTGTTAGTCCCATCACACACACAGAGCTATATTTTCTTCCCAGAAGCACCTATAGGACTTGAAGTGTGTTAGTCCCATCACACACACAGAGCTATATTTTCTTCCCAGAAGCACCTATAGGACTTGAAGTGTGTTAGTCCCATTACACACACAGAGCTATATTTTCTTCCCAGAAGCACCTATAGGACTTGAAGTGTGTTAGTCCCATCACACACACAGAGCTATATTTTCTTCCCAGAAGCACCTATAGGACTTGAAGTGTGTTAGTCCCATCACACACACAGAGCTATATTTTGTTCCCAGAGGCACCTATAGGACTTGAAGTGTGTTAGTCCCATTACACACACAGAGCTATATTTTCTTCCCAGAAGCACCTATAGGACTTGAAGTGTGTTAGTCCCATCACACACACAGAGCTATATTTTCTTCCCAGAAGCACCTATAGGACTTGAAGTGTGTTAGTCCCATCACACACACAGAGCTATATTTTCTTCCCAGAAGCACCTATAGGACTTGAAGTGTGTTAGTCCCATCACACACACAGAGCTATATTTTGTTCCCAGAGGCACCTATAGGACTTGAAGTGTGTTAGTCCCATTACACACACAGAGCTATATTTTCTTCCCAGAAGCACCTATAGGACTTGAAGTGTGTTAGTCCCATCACACACACAGAGCTATATTTTGTTCCCAGAAGCACCTATAGGACTTGAAGTGTGTTAGTCCCATCACACACACAGAGCTATATTTTGTTCCCAGAAGAACCTATAGGACTTGAAGTGTGTTAGTCCCATCACACACACAGAGCTATATTTTCTTCCCAGAAGCACCTATAGGACTTGAAGTGTGTTAGTCCCATCACACACACAGAGCTATATTTTGTTCCCAGAGGCACCTATAGGACTTGAAGTGTGTTAGTCCCATTACACACACAGAGCTATATTTTCTTCCCAGAAGCACCTATAGGACTTGAAGTGTGTTAGTCCCATCACACACACAGAGCTATATTTTCTTCCCAGAAGCACCTAAAGGACTTGAAGTGTGTTAGTCCCATCACACACACAGAGCTATATTTTGTTCCCAGAAGCACCTATAGGACTTGAAGTGTGTTAGTCCCATCACACACACAGAGCTATATTTTGTTCCCAGAGGCACCTATAGGACTTGAAGTGTGTTAGTCCCATTACACACACAGAGCTATATTTTCTTCCCAGAAGCACCTATAGGACTTGAAGTGTGTTAGTCCCATCACACACACAGAGCTATATTTTGTTCCCAGAAGCACCTATAGGACTTGAAGTGTGTTAGTCCCATCACACACACAGAGCTATATTTTGTTCCCAGAAGCACCTATAGGACTTGAAGTGTGTTAGTCCCATCACACACACAGAGCTATATTTTGTTCCCAGAAGCACCTATAGGACTTGAAGTGTGTTAGTCCCATCACACACACAGAGCTATATTTTGTTCCCAGAAGCACCTATAGGACTTGAAGTGTGTTAGTCCCATCACACACACAGAGCTATATTTTGTTCCCAGAAGAACCTATAGGACTTGAAGTGTGTTAGTCCCATCACACACACAGAGCTATATTTTCTTCCCAGAAGCACCTATAGGACTTGAAGTGTGTTAGTCCCATCACACACACAGAGCTATATTTTGTTCCCAGAGGCACCTATAGGACTTGAAGTGTGTTAGTCCCATTACACACACAGAGCTATATTTTCTTCCCAGAAGCACCTATAGGACTTGAAGTGTGTTAGTCCCATCACACACACAGAGCTATATTTTGTTCCCAGAAGCACCTATAGGACTTGAAGTGTGTTAGTCCCATCACACACACAGAGCTATATTTTGTTCCCAGAAGAACCTATAGGACTTGAAGTGTGTTAGTCCCATCACACACACAGAGCTATATTTTGTTCCCAGAAGCACCTATAGGACTTGAAGTGTGTTAGTCCCATCACACACACAGAGCTATATTTTGTTCCCAGAAGCACCTATAGGACTTGAAGTGTGTTAGTCCCATCACACACACAGAGCTATATTTTGTTCCCAGAAGCACCTATAGGACTTGAAGTGTGTTAGTCCCATTACACACACAGAGCTATATTTTGTTCCCAGAAGCACCTATAGGACTTGAAGTGTGTTAGTCCCATCACACACACAGAGCTATATTTTGTTCCCAGAAGCACCTATAGGACTTGAAGTGTGTTAGTCCCATCACACACACAGAGCTATATTTTGTTCCCAGAAGCAACTATAGGACTTGAAGTGTGTTAGTCCCATCACACAGACCTTTATTTTCTTCCCAGAAGCACCTATAGGACTTGAAGTGTGTTAGTCCCATCACACAGAGCTCCTCTATTTTCTTTGCAGAAGCACCCATAGGACTTCTAGTGTGTTAGTGGCATCACACAGAGCTCCTATATATTCTTCTCAGCAGCACCCACAGGACTTCTAGTGTGTTAGTGGCATCACACAGAGCTCCTCTATTTTCTTTGCAGAAGCACCCACAGGACTTCTAGTGTGTTAGTGGCATCACACAGAGCTCCTCTATTTTCTTTGCAGAAGCACCCATAGGACTTCTAGTGTGTTAGTGGCATCACACAGAGCTCCTATATATTCTTCTCAGCAGCACCCACAGGACTTCTAGTGTGTTAGTGGCATCACACAGAGCTCCTCTATTTTCTTTGCATAAGCACCCACAGGACTTCTAGTGTGTTAGTGGCATCACACAGAGCTCCTCTATTTTCTTTGCAGAAGCACCCACAGGACTTCTAGTGTGTTAGTGGCATCACACAGAGCTCCTCTATTTTCTTTGCAGAAGCACCCACAGGACTTCTAGTGTGTTAGTGGCATCACACAGAGCTCCTCTATTTTCTTTGCATAAGCACCCACAGGACTTCTAGTGTGTTAGTGGCATCACACAGAGCTCCTCTATTTTTTTTGCAGAAGCATCCACAGGACTTCTAGTGTGTTAGTGGCATCACACAGAGCTCCTCTATTTTCTTTGCAGAAGCACCCACAGGACTTCTAGTGTGTTAGTGGCATCACACAGAGCTCCTCTATTTTCTTTGCAGAAGCACCCACAGGACTTCTAGTGTGTTAGTGGCATCACACAGAGCTCCTCTATTTTCTTTGCAGAAGCACCCACAGGACTTCTAGTGTGTTAGTGGCATCACACAGAGCTCCTCTATTTTCTTTGCAGAAGCACCCACAGGACTTCTAGTGTGTTAGTGGCATCACACAGAGCTCCTCTATTTTCTTTGCAGAAGCACCCACAGGACTTCTAGTGTGTTAGTGGCATCACACAGAGCTCCTCTATTTTCTTTGCATAAGCACCCACAGGACTTCTAGTGTGTTAGTGGCATCACACAGAGCTCCTCTATTTTCTTTGCAGAAGCACCCATAGGACTTCTAGTGTGTTAGTGGCATCACACAGAGCTCCTATATATTCTTCTCAGCAGCACCCACAGGACTTCTAGTGTGTTAGTGGCATCACACAGAGCTCCTCTATTTTCTTTGCAGAAGCACCCACAGGACTTCTAGTGTGTTAGTGGCATCACACAGAGCTCCTCTATTTTCTTTGCAGAAGCACCCACAGGACTTCTAGTGTGTTAGTGGCATCACACAGAGCTCCTCTATTTTCTTTGCAGAAGCACCCACAGGACTTCTAGTGTGTTAGTGGCATCACACAGAGCTCCTCTATTTTCTTTGCATAAGCACCCACAGGACTTCTAGTGTGTTAGTGGCATCACACAGAGCTCCTCTATTTTCTTTGCAGAAGCACCCATAGGACTTCTAGTGTGTTAGTGGCATCACACAGAGCTCCTATATATTCTTCTCAGCAGCACCCACAGGACTTCTAGTGTGTTAGTGGCATCACACAGAGCTCCTCTATTTTCTTTGCAGAAGCACCCACAGGACTTCTAGTGTGTTAGTGGCATCACACAGAGCTCCTCTATTTTCTTTGCAGAAGCACCCACAGGACTTCTAGTGTGTTAGTGGCATCACACAGAGCTCCTCTATTTTCTTTGCATAAGCACCCACAGGACTTCTAGTGTGTTAGTGGCATCACACAGAGCTCCTCTATTTTTTTTGCAGAAGCACCCATAGGACTTCTAGTGTGTTAGTGGCATCACACAGAGCTCCTATATATTCTTCTCAGCAGCACCCACAGGACTTCTAGTGTGTTAGTGGCATCACACAGAGCTCCTCTATTTTCTTTGCAGAAGCACCCACAGGACTTCTAGTGTGTTAGTGGCATCACACAGAGCTCCTCTATTTTCTTTGCAGAAGCACCCACAGGACTTCTAGTGTGTTAGTGGCATCACACAGAGCTCCTCTATTTTCTTTGCAGAAGCACCCACAGGACTTCTAGTGTGTTAGTGGCATCACACAGAGCTCCTCTATTTTCTTTGCATAAGCACCCACAGGACTTCTAGTGTGTTAGTGGCATCACACAGAGCTCCTCTATTTTCTTTGCAGAAGCACCCATAGGACTTCTAGTGTGTTAGTGGCATCACACAGAGCTCCTATATATTCTTCTCAGCAGCACCCACAGGACTTCTAGTGTGTTAGTGGCATCACACAGAGCTCCTCTATTTTCTTTGCAGAAGCACCCATAGGACTTCTAGTGTGTTAGTGGCATCACACAGAGCTCCTATATTTTCTTCTCAGCAGCACCCACAGGACTACCGACTACAATGGCTGGAAGACCGCCAAGGGGAGGCAGAGCGTGCAGAGCCAAGAACACAGGGCAGGCAGGCTCTGTTTCTAGTGGACGTGGCCGTGGACGTGGACGTGGTCGTGCATCGTCATCAGCACGTGGCCATGGGACACGCGCGTCTTTGTTTTCGGCAGCTGGACATGTGGAGCCGCATCATGCTGAAGGCTTGGTAGAATGGATGACCAAGCCCTCCTCATCCTCCTCATCCTCTCTCACCCAGGCTCAGGGTACTGACAGAGCATCATCAGCCACCCCTTCCCTAGACCCACCATGTCCTCCTGAGGAGTCCCCCGAACTCTTTGAGCACAGTGTTGGGTACATGCTCCAGGAGGATGCCCAACGATTCGAAGGCTCGGATGACGATACCCAGCTTGAGGAATCTGGCAGTACTGTTCCACCAGCTGCAGCTTACTGCCAGGTTTGCTCTAGTGGTGAAGAGGGAGGGGATGATGAGGTCACTGACTCCACGTGGGTGCCTCAAGGGAGAGAGGATGAGGAGGAGGACGAGGAGGAGGAGGATGCGGCGTCACATGTCCAACGAGGCAGGATGCCCCCTGGAGGCCAGGTAGAGGCCAGCACAGCAACTGTACAACACCGCAGAGCTCCGCCTGTGCAGGGCGCTGCCTCTGCACGTTATCAGAAAAGTTCTTTGGTGTGGGCCTTTTTTGAGACGAGTGCAGCAGATCGCACCACTGCTATTTGCAATATTTGTCTCAAGCGTATCTCGCGTGGCCAAAACATCAGCCGCTTGGGCACGACAAGCATGACCAGACATATGGCGACCTGCCATGCAGCTCGTTGGCAGGCACACATAAAAGACCCACACCAAAGAACTAAGCGGACCTCTCCTTGCTCCTCCTCAGCTGGGATCTCCATCCCCACTACACCTTCAGTCCTCTCTGAAAGCTGCTCTGAGAGGACTGAAGGTGTAGAATTCGGTGTGTCACAACCAAGTACTTGCAGTACACCGACGTCCGATTGCAGCAGGCAAATTTCCCTGCCCCAGCTGCTGGACCGTAGAAAGAAGTACACTCCCAGCCATCCACATGCCCAGCGGTTGAATGCTAGCCTTGCTAAATTGCTAGCACTTCAACTGCTGCCTTTTCAGTTGGTAGACTCGGCCCCCTTCCGTGAGTTTGTTCAATGTGCGGTTCCTCAGTGGCAGGTTCCCAAACGCCACTTTTTCTCGCGGAAGGCGATTCCGTCTCTCTACCGGCATGTGGAGGGCAATGTCCATGCCTCGCTGGACAGGGCGGTCAGCGGTAAGGTGCATATTACCGCTGACTCATGGTCCAGCAGGCATGGACAGGGACGGTACCTTTCTTTCACGGCCCATTGGGTCACTCTATTGGCAGCTGGGAGGGATGCAGGACAAGGTGCAGTAGTGTTGGAGGTTGTTCCGCCACCACGCCTCCAAAACGCGACTACTGCTACTGGTTGTGACACACCTCTCTCCTCCACCCCCTCCTCTTCTTCTTCCTCCAGTGCTCTGTCCTTGGAACCAGCGGTGCTCCGTAGGCGTACAAGGGGCTACGCAAGTACGCAGGCAAAAAGATGCCATGCCGTGCTTGCGCTGGTGTGTTTGGGGGACAGGAGCCACACTGGGCCAGAGGTTCTGGCAGCTCTGCAGGGGCAGGCCGAGAGGTGGTTGACGCCACGTCAGCTTAAGCCAGGAATGGTCGTTTCTGACAATGGCACCAACCTCCTCTCCGCCCTGCGACAGGGGCAGCTCACCCATGTGCCCTGCATGGCTCACCTCCTCAACCTGGTGGTGCAGCGGTTCTTGGGCAGGTTCCCAGGCTTACAGGATGTCCTGAGGCAGGCCAGGAAAGTCTGTGTGCATTTCCGCCGATCTTATAATGCCAGTGCTCGGCTGACTGAGCTGCAAAAGGAGCTGAACCTGCCCAAGAACCGCCTAATATGTGACATGCCCACCAGGTGGAACTCAACGTTGGCCATGCTGCAGCGACTGCACACGCAGCAGAGGGCCATCAATGAGTACCTTTGCGACTACGGCACCAGGACAGGGTCAGGGGAGCTTGGTTTTTTTTCCCCACGTCAGTGGAGCATGATCAGGGATGCATGCACTGTCCTCTCACCATTTGAGGAGGCCACGAGGATGGTGAGCAGTGACAGTGCATGCATCAGTGACACTGTCCCTCTTGTCCACCTGTTGGAGCATACGCTGCGTGGGATAATGGACAGGGCACTTGAGGCAGAACAGAGGCAGGAAGAGGAGGACTTCCTTGCCTCTCAAGGCCCCCTTTATCCGGACAGTGTTCCTTCTGTCCCACCCATCACACAGGAAGAGGATGAGGAGGAGGAGGAGGAGGAGGAGGAGGATTGTGTGAGCATGGAGGTGGAGCCTGGCACTCAGCATCAGCAGCAGCAGTCTTTTAGGGATGATGTACAGTCCCAACAAACCAGTGGACTTGTACGTGGCTGGGAGGAGGTGGCTGGCGATCATGTCATCCTCAGTGACCCAGAAGACTCCGGACCGAATGCCTCAGCTAACCTACGCTGCATGGCCTCCCTGATCCTGCAAAGCCTGCGGAAGGATCCTCGTGTTCTTCGGATCAAGGAGAGGGACCATTACTGGCTGGCCACTCTCCTTGATCCGCGGTACAAGGGTAAGGTTGCGGACCTTATCTTGCCGTCGCAGAGGGAGCAGAGGATGAGACATCTCAGGGAGGCCTTGCAGAAAGGTCTGTGCAACGCGTTCCCAGAAACTGGGAGGCTACAAACTCCTGGTCCTGGGCGACGAGTTGCTGAGGCTTCGGTCAGTGGCAGAAGGAGCGGTGGGGAAGGTGGACGTCTGACCGATGCGTTCAGACAATTTTTTAGTCCGCAGCCCCAAGGTATGATCGGTTCCAGCAACCATCGCCAGCGTCTGATATACATGGTGCAGGAATACCTTGGGGCAAGGTCAGACTTGGACACCTTTCCCACCGAAAATCCTCTGGCTTACTGGGTCCTGAGGATGGATCACTGGCCAGAGCTTGCACAGTATGCAATTGAGCTACTGGCCTGTCCTGCCTCCAGCGTTCTTTCCGAACGCACATTCAGTGCTGCTGGAGGATTTGTGACTGATCATAGGGTGCGCCTGTCCACCGCCTCGGTTGATCAACTGACATTCATCAAAATGAATCAGTCTTGGATCACCACCAGCTACCAGGCACCTGAGGCGGATATAACCGAATAATTTTTAATGTCACATCCCTTCAAGACTGCCTATGCTGATGCTGAGTGACTGTCCTCTTATGTTCACTGACTATCCTCTTCCTCCTCCTCAATGATCCATGCCACCACACCAGTGCCTAAGGCACAATTTTTCAGCCCCTGTTTAACAGGGGCGTGTACTTACAATTTTTTAAAAAAATGCTTCGCAACACGTGTGACTGCTGTGCTCCAAGTACAGTCTCTGTGAGGGCCGTGTTGCAGTGTTGTGGCACCAGCACCAGTGCCTAAGGCACAATTTTTCAGCCCCTGTTTAACAGGGGCGGGTACTTACAATTTTTTAAAAAAATGCTTCGCAACACGTGTGACTGCTGTGCTCCAAGTACAGTATCTGTGAGGGCCGGGTTGCAGTGTTGTGGCACCAGCACCAGTGCCTAAGGCACAATTTTTCAGCCCCTGTTTAACAGGGGCGGGTACTTACAATTTTTTAAAAAAATGCTTCGCAACACGTGTGACTGCTGTGCTCCAAGTACAGTCTCTGTGAGGGGTTGCAGTGTTGTGGCACCAGCACCAGTGCCTAAGGCACAATTTTTCAGCCCCTGTTTAACAGGGGCGGGTAATTACAAATCTTGATCTAATAGTTCACAGCAGGGCCCATTCCTGCGCCCACCAAGAGTAACTATGAGGGCCTGCAGTCTTGTGGCAACACCGTCCACCACCACCGCCAAAGGCCCAATTTTTCTGCCCTGTTCATCAGGTGCTTGCAATTACAAATCTTGATCTAATAACTCACAACAGGGCCCATTCCTGCGCCCACCAAGAGTAACTGTGAGGGCCTACAGTCTTGTGGCAACACCGTCCACCACCACCGCCAAAGGCCCAATTTTTCTGCCCTGTTCATCAGGTGCTTGCAATTACAAATCTTGATCTAATAACTCACAGCAGGGCCCATTCCTGCGCCCACCAAGAGTAACTATGAGGGCCTACAGTCTTGTGGCAACACCGTCCACCACCACCGCCAAAGGCCCAATTTTTCTGCCCTGTTCATCAGGTGCTTGCAATTACAAATCTTGATCTAATAACTCACAGCAGGGCCCATTCCTGCGCCCACCAAGAGTAACTGTGAGAGCTTACAGTCTTGTGGCAACACCGTCCACCACCACCACCACCCCCAATTTTTCTGCCCTGTTCAACAGGTGCATGCAATTACAAATCTTGATCTATTAACTCATAGCAGGGCCCATTCCTGTGCCCACCAGTCTTGTGGCTACACCAACATCTAATAGGGCAAATTTCTGCAGAGTATATACGCCAGGCCCCTACTTTCAAACATCCAACTTACAAACGACTCCTACTTGCAAATGGAAAGAGAAAACAGGAAGTGAGAGGAAATCTACCCCTAGGAAGGGAAATTCTATCCTGTTAGATTTAATTTGGGAAAAAGGTATCTCCTCTCTACTGATACTTTATCACCAATCCTTGTTTCAATTAAAACCCCACTTTTCCAAAAACATTTGTCATTGGGACGGAAAGTGAGGTGACATGTTCTGAACAGATGTGCAAAGACAGAAAATGTTACAGGGGTGATAACCCCTCCCTATGTTCTCCAAAAAGCTTAAAAATAGATTTTTTTGGGATGGAGCTACACTTCATAATGTACCTGTTCAGATTCTACTTAAGAACAAACCTAAAGCCGCAAGTGGTTTTAAATGGCTTCTTTTTTTCCTTTACAAATGTAATTTTGTGCAAGGACAGTTCTAAACACGGGAAACACATGCCACTTCACAGGCATACTTTAGACACCCCCCAGGTACCATATTTAAAGGAAAATTTCACTTTTTTTTTTTCACTTTATGCATCATTAAAATGACTGCTCCCGAAAAAACGTTAGTTTTTAAAAGTTCTTTTTGCATTGATATATGTCCCCTGGGGCAGGACCCGGGTCCCCAAACCTGTTTTATGACATTAACATGCATATTGGCCGTTGTAATTAGCACTTTTGATTTCGAACGTTCGCGTCCATTATGTTATGTATAGGGTTCGAAAATTCGCGCGAACTTTCGGTCCGTTCGAAGGTTCTGGTTCGAACCGAACCCGGGGGTGTTCGGCTCATCCCTAGTCACATATTTTGTTTTACTGTGGAATTACAGTTTAAAAGATTTAGTTTATACATTATAGTAAACAGTAAAATGTGTTACTTGAACTATGAAGAATGTATGCTGTGATTAAGTTCCTAATAGGGATGGGCCTAACACCCCCCCCCCCCCTCAGTTCGCAGCAGAACTCCCAAACAGGGGGAATGTTCTAACACGAACGGTGAACCCCATTGAAGTCTATGGGAGCCGAACAGGAAAAATCTAAATTGCCCAATTTTAAGGCTTATATGCAAGTAATTGGCCATAAAAGGGGTATGGGGGGTCTGGGTACTGCCCTGGGGGACATGTATCAATATATATATTTTTTTAAATTATCGTTTTTTCAGGAGCAGTGATTTTAATTATGCTTAAAGTGCAACATAAAAAAAGGAAAAAACATTTTAAATATAGTGCCTGGGGGTCCCCTTAATGTGCCTGTAAAGTGGCGCATCTGTACCATGCATAAAACATGCTATAGCAAAAATGAAATTTCTAAAGAAAAAAAAATGAGTCAAATAAGGTTTAAACTATATGAGTAAAAGCTGTCTATTGTAAGCACCTTCAGTGGTGCTATATAGTTTTTCCCAATCCTGAGCTGATCCATAAATATAATCATTAATATATAGACATTTAAATTTACATTGGACCATTTCATTTTAGGCCAATAGCACTAATTCAGGACTAAAATGTTAATCCAGTAAAAACAATCCAGGAAATGAAAGCAAAATATTTATTTTGCTTCAAACAAGTTATGCAGACACAATATTAATAAATCTGGTGTAAACGTACAGCCACCTGGCCTTAATATTATAGATTTTTTTACAGATACCTTAATGTTCCTTCATGACTATAAACCTTTCTACCCTCAACAGTCTCCCATGCGCTCTGCTGTGAATTAGGTTTCTTAAATTTGCCAATTGCAGTCTTTTCCATTAACCCTTTCACTGTCAGGCCATGCACTCTTTTTCTTTAGTTTTTTAGTGCCATTTACACTATGCAGTGCGGGAATCTCATGCAAATTTGAACAGGAATCGCACTGCTGTTTCCTGTTCAAATCATATGCAATTCTTCAGCAGTGCAATTTGAGCCATTATTCTGTATGGCTGAAATCACACCAAACCCGCACCAAAATCACGCAGGAACATTTTTTGTGTGAACACCCATGCAATACAATTCTGCAAATCACACTTTTACAAACTGATTTCAGGGGTGTCCTTAACTTAACATACACACCCGCAGCGGTTCACATGAACGGGGTGCAATTTGGATGCAATGCTGAATCCACACAGATTTGGGTGTGAATTTTCAGCGTGCAAGTGTGAACCGGTATTGTAACCCAGACCATTTTTGCAATTTTTCCATTGCTTTTTTTTTCTCTTACAGCTTTCAGAGTTTGTAAAAGACCCACCATATATTTTCTGAAAGCACATGACCAGTAGAATTAAAAGAAGGTGCTACTGATTTTTAAGACCCTGTGATATTTGCGTAAATGTTGATCAATTCACTATTTTCACAAAAAAACACAAACACAGCATAACTTAATCTCGTTCAATGTGGTGTGTTAAAATGTATGCTCATGGAGGGCCATGTTTACCTGCACAGGGATGCAAAGGTGTTCTGTGCATCCCTGTGCAGACAATCCTATTGCCCATGCGAGTGTAGGTACATGGCCCCAAATGCAGACAGTGTGAGTTCAGGAACATGCACCCATATGGATGTCGAATTGGGAGCAGTGGCTGTACCCATGCAGCTGCTGACCCCCAATTGTTATGAATGATCCCGCCTGCATAGGAATGCATGGAACACCTGTGCAGCTAAACATGGCCCCGCAGTAGTATGCTCTGAGTGAACGAGGCCCTAGGCTTTGTTTATTATTATTATTACTATTATACAGGATTTATATAGCGTCAACAGTTTACGCAGCGTTTACAATATAAAAGGGAGGCAATACAGTTACAATACAATAAAATACAGGAGGGTTAAGAGGGCCCTGCTCAGAAGAGTTTACAATCTCATGGGGGGGGGGGGGGGGGGTGCAAGTGGTACAAAAGGTTATAACTGTGGGGAATGAGCTGATGGAAGTGATAAAAGATTAGTTGGAGGTGTGAAGGCAGCCACAGTAGGAGATATCCGGACAGATTAAGGTAGAGAGTTCCAGAGGATGGGAGAGGTTCTGGAGAAGTCCTGGAGACAAGCATGGGAAGAGGAGACAAGGGAGCTTGAGAGCAGGAGGTCTTGAGAGGAGCAGAGAGGATGGTTTGGGTGATATTTGAAGACAAGATTGGTAATGTAGCTTGGGGCAAATTTGTGAATGGCTTTGTATGTTGTAGTTTCGTATTTTGAATTTGATTCGCTGGGCGATTGGAAGCCAGTGTAGGGATTGGCAGAGAGGGGAGGCAGACATTGAGCAGTTGATAATGTAGATGAGTCTTGCACCAGCATTCATGATACACGGAAGAGCCTATGGAGAGGTAGGCTTATGAGGAGGGAGTTGCAATAGTCAAGGTGAGAGATAACAAGGGAGTGAATGAGTATCTTGGTGGTTTCATTAGCTAAAAAGGGTCACATTTTAGAGATGTTACGAAAGTGAAATCTACAAGCTTTTTATTATGATTGGATTTGGAAAGGACAGGTCAGAGTCTAGTATTACACCCAGTACCCTGGCGTGAGAGAAGAGATTGATGGTTGCATTATTATTTTTATGTAAAAGTCATGGGGGTGGGGGGGGGCGGAGCATGGGCATGGAGGGAATATTATCTTCTCGGTTTTAGAGAAATTTCGTTTAAGGAAGTGGTGTGACATTCATGCTGATATGTCAGTTAGAAAGTTAGTAATGTGAGAGGAGACTGAAGGAGTGAGGTGAGGAGTAAAAAGATAGATTTGTGTGTCATCAACATAGAGATAGTAATAAGCCATGGTAGGTTATCAAGTGACCAAAGAAGGAAGTGTAGATAGAGAAAAGAAGGGATCCTAGAACAGAGCCTTGGGGAACCCCTACAGAAAAAGGAAATGGCAAGGAGGATACTGAGTTGTAGGTAACACTGAAAGAGCACTGTGATAGGTAGGGGGAGAACCAGGATAGAGCAGAATCTTGGAGGCCAAGGCAGTGGAGTTTATTGACAAGTAGTCAACAGTATGAAAGGCCGCAGAGAGGTCAAGTAGTAGGAGTATGGAGTAGTGGCCATTGGTTTTAGCAGTTAGTCAATCGTTACTGAGCTTTAGTAAGATAGTTTCTGTGGAGTGCTGCGAGCGAAAGCCAGACTGTAAGTGGTCAAGGTGGTTGGGGAGGGGGGGGCAGCAAAAATGCACAGTTAAGCTGCATTTCTTCCGCCTGCCATCCACACCTCCTTAAGCTACAATATGCAGCGGATGGGGGTGTTTACATGCTGGGGCAAAGATGTTTTGCGCCCCTGGTTAAGTTAACCTGATTTGTAGAGATGCTACACGTCTATCAAACAAATTCCGTTTTGCACAAGTCTAATATGAGTCTGTATAGAGACTCCTTTTCATTCACAAACTGAAGAATAGTAAACACTGTTTATTATTCTTCAGTGATAAATGAATACAGAAGTGATCAGTACTGATCGCTGACTATATTCATTCAAAGAAAGGAAGGGGGCTGGCAAACACATGTTTACCAGCCCCTCTGCTCTCCATCCTGACAGCAATCTCCCAGGCAGCAACTGCAGCTGATGGAAAGGGGATGGAGGGAATGCCGCCAGCAGCTGGCTTGTCAGCCACTAATCAGAGCTATTGGTTTGTCCAGCAGAGTCTGTTGAACAGTTATGCTATAAGTTTATGGTCACTGAAGTTCAGAAGGAAGAATGTGAGGAATGTTGGGTCCCTGGTTGGAAGCAGTGCTGTAGCTTAGTACTCTGTACGGACCTGGCAATAAAAGGGTTTAACTGGACCATCAATTTTTTTTGCAGCCCCATTGAGACAACAATAAAAACCTCACAGTGGTTCTTCGGTACTTAATGGTACACTGTCAGTTACTCCAAAAAAATCCTAATGGCAGTTCCCTTCAGTGAAAGTGGTATTATACACACCTTTCAACAGCCTGTGTTTTCTACCTCCCTCCATTCCAGTGCCGCAGATTTTCTCAGACCCTTCAGTATTAAACACTTGGACACTGGGGACGCTGGGAACTTCAGACCTGTGCTCCCCACTGTCCCTTGTGCTTCCATTCTCCAATCCTGTCACAAGATACAGCAATGATGTAGGGGGATTCGGAAGAACCACAGCATGAAGCTGGGAACAAAGCATCTGACACTCCAAGAAATCGAATGCTGAAGAGTCTGGTGAAGGTTGCATTGCTTGAATGGAGTGAAGGTAGTAGTAGGAGAGGTATAATTCTTGTTCTATTGCAGGTAACTTTTTGTCAGCAGAAAAAAAGTTTTTTTATTGCTTGCTTGTGTCCCTATTTGAGAGACTTCATTGGCGATTGCTGTCACCTGTTTAGATTTTTCTTATCACTGTCATTCAGGGAGATAATCTCTCCAAGGGTGTCATAGCAATAATAACCTGACTGATGTTCTAACCTTTCTCTCTATGCAAAGAAAAACAAAGTTGTTAACTGAAAAAAATGAAAGCTTTTCCTGGAATTTTACTTTCATAATCTGTCAAAATGAACAACCTGACCTTGCTATAATATGCTATGATTTTTGAGCTATAAACAAAAAAAGAGTGTCAATTTTGATAAAAAAAAAAAAAAAAAATAACTATATTTTTTACATTCTGCTATAATTAATATCCCAAAATTAAAAAACAAAAAACGAATTTCTTCATCAGTTTAGGCCAATATGTATTCTTCTACATATTTTTTGTAAAAAAAAACCGCAATAAGCGTATATTGATTGGTTTGCGCAAATGTTATAGCGTCTACAAAATAGGGGATAGATTTATGGCTTTCTTTTTATTATTATTTTTTACTAGTGATGACGGCGATCTGCGACTTTTAGTGGAACTGCGACATTGTGGCGGACCATTGAGACCATTGACATTTATACATCGATCAGAGCTAAAAATAGCCACTGATTACTGTATAAATGTCACTGGCAGGGAAGGGGTTAACACTAGGGGGCGATCAAGGGGTTAAATGTGTTTCCTTGGTGTGTGTTCTAACCGTGGGGGGATGGGACTGACTGGGGGAGGAGACCGATCGCTGTTCATAATCAGTATAAACAGCAGATCTGTCTCCTCTCCCCTGACAGAACGGAGATCTGTCTGTTTACATTGACAGATCTCAATTCTGTCTCTCTCAGGAGCGAGTGCCTGGTGGACATCACGGCTGCTGGGCATGTGCATCAGCTCCTACCTGCGCCCCCTATACTCCTTAAAGTGCCCACCATACAGCTACGGCGATTTGCGCAAGGGAGCCAACCTGCCGCCGTTTAATGACAGCGGCTGGTCGGCAACAGGTTAAACGTGTCTATTTTTACTTTTTATAACACTCAGAATACAAGATGAACAACAAAATGAACAGAACAAGTAATTAGGAATATAGTAGGACATGCACATAAATATTACATAGATCTAGGGGTTCTAATATATTAGTTAAAGTAAACTTGATAGGAGAAAAGGCAGTCATTGCTGATCTCAGTTATAAAATACTAGTTGCCTGGCTGCCATACTGATTCTCTGGTTTCAATACCTAAAGTCACTGTCCTGAAACAGTGTAGTGTAGAGTAGACATTTCTAAATTCACTCCTCATTTAGTTTCCTGTTAGCGGTTTGGGAGAGTATTGAATTATTATTTTTCGAAGGTCAGCATAACAACCAGGCACCAAATTACAAGAGGGTTACATTATAAATCCTTTTTTCGCTTTATATTTTGAATGGACCTGAAAGAATGAAACTCCATTGTGTGGCTCTGCAATGACTGGAGTTGGTAGCTGACTTGGAAACTGTTTCACTGAAGTCCTTGAGAAATATTCACAATTGGTGGATGATCCAAGCCACTATTATTAAGTCGACATTCATTAATGTGAACCATTTGAAGTATATTTAAAGCTATAACTTTTTTTTTTTTTAGATAGAGAAGGCAATGATTCAAACCTGCGTCAGGTTTGTATTTTCTACCTTGGCTTCATTGAGGAGATTTCCCTATTACATGGGGTAATAGAAATCTTTAAATTGGGAGAAAATTCTTGAAAGAAAGGGGAAATATGCTTTTCATCAGTTGACACTAAAACAGGTGTCCACTTTGGAAGATGTCCCTTCTAATCCTGTTCCAATGACAACTGTAAAAGTTGTGATTTCCCATTATTTCTGTTATGTTGACAGTCATTAATCAGGCCAAACAGAGGGGGTAAATCTCCCCAGCAGGGACTCAAATGGCAATAAAAACCTAAGTGTTTTAACACTAACAAAAACAGTAAAAATAAGAGTTTGCTTTAGATGTACTTTAACATGGACACAAACGCATATTTTCACTATGTATAGTGTTTAAAAAAATGAAGCAGATACTTGTGAGAAAAAGAACAAAAGAAGATAGCACAGAGAAAATTCACTGGTGGTCCCCCCACTGGCATTGTCCATAGACGCACACAGCTTTAGTAAGCCATGCTCCTACTAGCACATTATGACAAAACGTCCAACGGCATACAACCAATTTGAAGTTAGAAATACATTAAGGTAAAAGGTAAAAAAAAAAGTTTGGAGTTGGGCACCATTTTAAATGCATGCATAAATAAGATTAGAGTATGCAATGGTAAAGTTTATGATGACAAATCTTATTAATATTTAGTATGTTGGGTTAGCACAGTAACCCATACAAAAAAAATTCAGTTTTTGGTTGACTCTTCCTATACTATGGGACATTATGTTATTTCTTGCACATTATCTATATATGTTTGTTTTTAAGGAGGTGAGTGTAATTGTAATTACTGGTATTTGGTAGATTTAAGGAAAGAGCACTTTGTTGTATATATGCACTTCGATTTTTATGTTTTTTGTGTTCGAATGTCGGTGACTGCTACTGTTTTTGTTATTTTGATTGCAATTTAAGCACTTAATGTGGGTTTATAGATAATTAGAAAACATGTTTGCCTGATTGGACTTTAAAGTAGAATTGTGGACAAGCTATAGAAATGTAGCTGCTTACCTAGTTTTAACCTATTCTTATAGGCAGTAAATAACTTTCAAAACAAATGCTCTACCTCTCTATCTTAAGACACTGTGGAGTAATTCATCATCAATGTTAAATCTTTGTTGATCTTTGTTTATATTAGAGATAAGAAAAGTGACAAATTTAAACAAAAAGAATTGCGCTAGGTGTATAACAATATATGTGAATAAGTGATGTTAAAAAAATACAGTGAAAGTAGTCCTGCAGCTGGACACTAATAACCCCGATATAGGGCACAAAATTGGATGTATAAAAAAAAAAGTGCAGCGCTGGATAATAAATACAAATATGTAAAATCCTAATGCCAGAATTTACATATAATGATGAACCAAATAGTGGAAAATAAATCAGTATAAGACCATAGAAGAACAAATACATTCATCTAGTGTTCAAGAGAAAATTAATTTGTGAAAGTCCAAATAATCATATGTGAAGATTATCCTTGTGAAAACATCCGAAGTGCACTCCAGAGTATACTTGTTACTATTCGTGCTGCCCGTCACCACAGATAAGAAAAAAGGGGAGGCTTACCAAAAAGCCAGTGACCACCCTTACTCAGGGGGGTCAGACTGAGATTAGAAGAACAGCCTTGGTGCTGTTAGTTGTCATCAGCGTCCCATTCAGCATCTTGTCAGCAGCTACGCTTCTCCTGTGTGGCAGTTTTTCCCTCAAAGCCCTCAGTTACCACGGGGTTAGTGGAGCATCCAATGGATAGTGCAAGTGGAAACAAAGAAAACTTTGATAGTGTAGGCATTCCAAGAGGTTTTTTTTGAGTAAACAATCCACACAACATAAATAGATAACCTTGCAAGGTGTAGATGGGCTCCGTATGTCTATGGACAAAAACAAGAACGATTGCGCATGCGCAGTACAAGCATTCGTGACGAACCCGAACATTACAACATGACAAAGATCACTGCTCCCCGATGACAGGGAGCAGTAGATCCCTGTCATGTTGCTAGGCAGAACAGGGAAATGCCTTGTTTACTCGCCGCAGTCGTGGGCCGTCGGCGAACATTGACTTTGTGAGGCACGCTCCCGCTGGGTGACAAATTTAAAGGGACGTACGGGTATGCCCTTTTGCCTGCCTGTGCCATTCTGCCGACGTAAATCGGCGTGCGGCGGTCGGCAAGTGGTTAATTATTCCTTAGTGCCTGCAGTTACAGAAGTGTATAGAGGCTTGTTTTAAAGCATTTTTACTGCTTGTTAAGAAGATGTAAAAGTAGCGGGGTTTCTAAAGCCTGGCCACAGATCAGCTTTCTATCTGAGTTGTTTCTTTCAATAAATGCTTACTATAAATTACTTGGGGTCCTGGGTTTAATTGTCAACAGGCACACTTACTCCCTGTTTTGGTTTCCTATAGATACTCTAGTTTACTAATTTAATTATGTGATTACTTTTTTTCTATATTGTTCATATACATAACTGTTGAATAATCTTTTTATAGTAAGCTCTTCTAGGGGCAGAATCTTATGCTCCTTTCTGTGTATTTGGTGAAGTACTGCATAATAAGTTGGTGCCTTTATTAAAATGGATATTACATACATAATAGTAAACATAACTTGTGTGAAAACTAACATCAAATGTAGGGCTTTATGGACAACGCCACTCACTGTTTCTTCTTTTTAAGTTTGCCAATTTTTATTAAAAGAAAGTTCAGTAAACACACAACATGAGTTTCCCTCGCAGGGGTTTTAAGCATTTATTTTCCCATCAACATAATCGACATTCAGCCCTTTTGGTTCTCACTTTCAGCACTTCCGCTCTGGCCTTACACTCCAGGCCCTTGTCTGTCTCCTACAGACTGTTCACCGACCAACTTGGTGCACACAGCTAGCAGCCTCTTGCTGCACTGGCTCCCACGTGCAGCCCTCCTGACCCCTGGGCCAGACCTACTGTCTGCTGGGGTGGAACCCAGAACCATGGTCAGGTTATTACTAAAAGCCTAGCACACACCAGACCAATCAGCATGCTGGCTGTTCTGAATACCTGGATCCAGGATTGGAGATTTCATCCCACCCAGATCACTTTAAAATCTCCAGGCTCCATGTCCCAAAACAGACTTAAGAAAATACTGAGGAAACTGAAAAGCCAGTTTGCTCTTCATGTCCCCGGGGGCCCCTCAACCAGTCCGGTTGAGAATTATGGGTCACAACCTCCTTCTAGACCCTGGCAGGGCAATGCTCTGCCACACTTGCAATAGAAAATTGTCAAGAAGAAGCTTGTTACCATGAATAACACAAATGGTTAACTGCAGTTTTTAAGAATCACCCCTAGTGCTATTTAAGTAGCTTCACTTGTATAAGATAAGGAGATAAATATAGCTATGAACGTGGATTATTGTGATATCCTCTTGAAAAATAACATATAACACATACAGCGACCCGTGTACCTAAATGTATTATGTGCCAGAGTCTTCAGGAAAAAAATCCCTTTTATCTTCTCACTTAATTATGCAGGATGACACGAATGTTTGCAGTGAAGTAATTTATTACCATGAATTAAGGTGCTAATGAGTAGGGCAAATCAATCTGTTCTCCTTGTTAATTATGTGTATTCATCACTTTCAGTAATGCTATAGCACTGGGCATAGCCTTTTCTCTTTAAACTTTCTTCTTTTTACAGAAAATGTCAAAAGAGAACAACATTAAATGTATGATCTATTTGAATTTAGTAATGCTATTATATTCAGTGATTAATTGCCTGGCATTTGTTCAGTTTCAGTGATAAAGATTATAAAGGCGATTTAGGTGTCCTTGGGTAATAATCAGTTATTATGTTTTAAATCTTTTAAGCAAGGAGAATAACTTATATTTATGCATCTAGGAAAAAACATGTTTTCTCTATGAAATTTTCTACAACAATACAAGGCATTATAATGAAAAAAGATGTACTTAATGAGGAGCTCTTTATATGTTCTTCAATTAATAGTATTAGATATCATAACTATGGTTTATTTTAAACAATTATTTTACTTGGTATTCATATTAAGGTATTTTATAAACCTGTTTATCTTGTATGGTGATCTAGTGCTTTCATGTCAGTATATCTGGAGCTTGATAGAGAACCATCACATGCAGTACCAGGCACCACCACAAGAAGGCACTTAAGCACTGCATTTTTTATCCTTTAGTGCTTAGCAGCAGCAAGTGCTTCGCAGATCATTTTTACACTGAGGACTTTCATCTAGAGAATGTAAGAGGAGTGCATTAACTGTATGATTTAGCTGTGTCATTAAAACACCTACAGTATTAAAACATAGTGTATGTGACGGTTATACCAGGAGAAAAAACTATGAGACCTGGCTAGTTTTAGTTGTCACATTTTTCTTTTTATTAGTTTTGCATTTTACAGGCTCTCATGATTTTAAAGGGGACCTAAACCCTCCTATCCTCTGATGAAAGCTGCCATCTTAGCCTCAGTTTGATCTCAGTTGCCAGGGTTTGCACTTGTGATCAGTTATGACAGCCATCATTTAATGGCTTGACAGTCTAGGTGAGAGCACTAGAACCGGGTTGGTAATGTCTGTGTGATAAAACATAATCAACCTGCTGTCCAGCCATTATTTGAGTTTAGTGCAGGTGTACACAAGTGATTTACTATCATTATCATATACATATCCTTCACTCCACAATGCTTCTATTGATGTGCGTTACAGCGAAACTGAATTAATTTTAAAACAGTCTGTGAGCAGGCAGGCTATTATCGCAGAAGAGACATGCAATGTCTTTTCTGTGATAAAATACACCTACCCGCCTGCTCGCAGTCTTCTGCAGCATGTAAACATGTGCAGCTCAGCTTACATCGCTGGCAAGGTCCCTGTGTGCTGGGATGACTGACTCCTGTGCATGTGCAGGAGTTACATCATCCTGCACTGACCAATAAAGATAACAAAAATTGGCACCCAGGGAGATGTAGCCAACATGGGCTTGGGACCTGGACCTATAGAGAGAAGCATGGGCGTAGCATAAGGGGTCACAGGGGTCACAATTGCTACCCTGTCCATGCTCCAGGGATTCTGCACTAAACCTGCAGCCACTCTGTGTACCAGAAGTCGGATCCTTCCCGCTGTAACTGCCCTTAAGCAAAAAATGTATTTCTGGGAAGCCCCAATCAACACTTTCTTTTAGCACTTTGTAACCAATAAGGGCTTCTTGTGGGACTAGTTAGCATTTCAGCTGCTCTTCTGTCCTTGGTGTGCACTCTGTTGAGCTGGACAGGTCGGCAGTTTAGTTCACAATTTCTAGCATGTGAGCAGAGAGAATGCATGCATCTCCAGTGTGCAGCCGAGCAGAAACAGCATTAGCTTTAACCCTTGCCAGGCAGAGCAGGAATTAGTGTAATGTCTGAGCAACTGATGTGTCACATTTCTGGGGACAGAGTTCAAGAAAAAGAAGGCAATGTGGAGGGGGATGGGGGCCAGTGTCTACATGGAGAGGCTTTGTGTACAGGGAGGGGGCTTGAAAATATGGCTTGTTCTGCTTTGTTTTCATTCTCTCTCGTTGCGATCTTCTTCAGTATTCATAGACTTGTAGAATGCTTTCTCTCAACCACCTCCAATTTTGGGAGATAACCACTGGTGTAGCATCAGGGGTCGTAATGGCGATCCTGCCCCATGCTTATGGAGGCCCATTCAGCCTCTCTGTCACAGGTTTTTACTCCTGGACCAGAGGGCTAAGGGGGGGCATATACAGCAATCGATCCCTCTCCATTTTCCTCCTGCAGCTGCTGAAAGCCACCTCTCCTCTTCTCCCTCTCACTGGCTTTCAGTGGCTGCAGGAATAAAATGGAGGGGATTGGTTAATGTATATGCTGCCTTTCCAGTCTCTCCTGCCAACTTTCCCCCTCTCCTCTCTTGCCGACTGCTGTAGGGGATGGTTCAGGATGGGGAGCAGGGATTGTTATTTTGGGTGAAGTGGGACATTCCTTTTGCACTTGTGTGCAGCACCCTTTTATTGAACTTACTTCTGTACTTTGCGCATTATTGATGTTATATATATATATATATATATATATATATATATATATATATATATATATATATATATATATATATATATATATATATGTATATATATATATAGCTTTATGCACTTTTTACGTTTATTTATTTAGTGATTTATGCACTTTTATGATTATTTATTCCATTTGTAGCGCTTGTGCTAGCAGGGCAGCATTGTGTTTACTATCCTTACTATCCATGCTTTTGATAGTATATGGGCATGAATACACATTGTTGCATTTGAGTGAAGTGGGATATCTCTTTGCCCCTGTGTTTAGTACCTTTCTTGGATTTATTTTTGGATTTTTGCACATCATCTATGCCATTTATATTTTTTATTGATTTATGCACTGTTTATGTCTATTTTTTTATTGATTTATGCACTTCTTATGTCTATTTTATACATATTATTTTGAATATCCATGTTTATTGTGCTGGCAGCGCAGCATTGTGTTTATTTTCCCGGTTTTGGAATAGGTGGCACTGTGTGTATACAGTGCATATTACTGTGTACATGTAGAGACCACATTTATTGAATTGGGATGTGTTAGCAGCACAGTACTGTCTTTATTGTTTTTTTTTTCCCCTGATTTAATGTGGGAACACATTCTGGTGCTAGAAGCAGCTCTTATCAGGTTTCAATATTTTGTACACTAGAGGTCTTTTTTTTATTTGTATCCTCAATCTCCTTTCCCTGTCTCAAAAGTGAGACACCAGGGATCTGTTTAGACCCCTGATATTTCACCAAAGTCCCCCAACATGGCTGCTAAAAAATTGCAAAAAATTATAAAAAAAATATATATTTTTTTAATAATAGTAAAAATAAAAAAATGAGTACTGAATGAATGAATGAATGAATGATTTGTATAGCGCTGCAACTGCGAACTGAATCGCCTCGAGGCGCTTGATCCGACCTGCGTTGATTCCTTCTTAGAAGAGGTAGGTCTTGAGTTTTTTCCTGAAGGCCCGATGGTCTTTTTCCAAGCGGATGTTCGTAGGTAGAGCGTTCCATAGCCGTGGTCCTTGGACTGCAAATCTTCGTTCTCCCCTTGACTTGTACCGGGATTTGGGGACAAGGAGGAGGTTTTGGTCGTTAGATCGGAGGTTGCGATTGGGGGTGTAGTGTTGTATTTTTTCGCATAAGTATTGAGGAGCATCTCCTTGTGTGCATTTGTGGGTCAAGCAGAGGGTCTTGAATGTGATCCGATTCTTTATGGTTAGCCAATGGAGGGTCCTCAGGGATGGGGAGATGGATTCCCATGGTTTTTTTCCTGTGACTAGTCTTGCTGCCGTGTTTTGAACGACTTGTAGTCGTGCAATCTGGAATTTAGGTAGTCCTATGTAGAGGGAGTACTGACACAGTGAACTGCCCTACTGACACCATCCATTTCTTTACTGACCCCGTATTCTGCCCTACTGACAGAATCCACTGTCATACTGACACCGTCCACTGCACTACTGATTGACACTGTCCACTGCCCTGCTGACACCAACCTCTGCCCTATTGACATGTTCACTGCTTTATCGAAACCATCTTCTGCCCTACTGACACTGTTCACTGCTCTTCTGACACTGTCCACTTCTAAGGTAGACTAAGTTTATATTTGTACAGTGACATTAGTTTTATTATATTTTAAAAATTGTACTTATTATTTAGCTACGTCTTGCTAGTTAATCTCTTTTAAAAAAGGTACAGAACACGGTGACCTTTGATCTCTTTCATATTGTTCAGGTAGATTTCCACCTCAAAGGTTGCCTATCCCTGCCCCAGGGTATTAAAAGAATTGGAGAGGTATGTCAAAATGTAGGAAGTTTCTCCAAAATCATTTGAATTACCCTCTCAGTATGTAAATAAAGAACTGAAATAACTCTTAAGCCACATGGAGTATCTTGCCGTGCAGTGGGAGTATCTTGGCACGTGGTGGAAGCAGTGGATGGTAGTGGGGGCCCAGGTCAATTTTTTCTTTGGGGCCCTCTAGCTTCAAGCTACGCCTCTGGAGAGAAGGTTAATATATTGCCTTTAGTTCTGCTTTAAACAACCCATTCAAAATGAGCTGAACTCACAGCACTGCATACAAAATTAGAGCAGGCTACGTTATTTTACATCACACAGGACACTGTGCAATGTGCTGTGATGCATTGCAGCACACTTACAATTTTAGTGTGTTGGGGTGCGATTTACAATGTGTTACTGCAGCACTACTGCAGGTGTGAATGGGTCCTGAAATGAAGAAGATCATTTATAAGCATTTTTATGAAATAGATCACCTGATAACTACACACATAATATCCTATGTGTCCATATAGGATAGAAAATTTTGAGTCTTTACAGGTTAAAAGGTTGTGACCTTTTTTTAAAATGGTTTTACAGTATTCAATGTTATTTCAAATGAGAACTGCTTCTTTCTCAAGCCGGAGGTAGACAAAAGGAGACTCCAAGAAACCAGCAGGTGAAAGAGAAGCTGGCGCTGACATCACCCCGAGCAAGCAAATGTTGGGCCTCAACGGACAGCAATAGAGAGGATAGAGCGGTGGTATACAAGTCTGAGCAGCAAATTAAAGAGTCTTATGTGAGTACTATGTGACCAACCTGTGTGTATAGTCATAAGGAGTTGGTGAGAACGAGAGTGGTGATTGTTGGAGACCATTGAATATGAGGAGTGCCTTTGTTTAGATTTAAGCAAAATTAAGTTGTATGTTAGCGGAGTCTCAACATCTCTAACATCAAGCCACCTGAGTGTCATTTTTCCCCATAGTTTTATAATAAAAGTGCTGTGACTATTTTAATAATTGTTGTCTTTTCACTTAAAGTGTCACTAAACCCACATCATACAAAACTATCAATAAAAGCTGTATTACATGCTGTTCATACTCACTCAGTCACTATGAGATTAGTTTTCTGCAAAAAACCTGGTTGATCCTGCTGTTCTCTTTCTCCACCTTCTGTCCATATTGCCAATTCAGCTAGGGATTTTGCAGCTGTGGTGACAAGTCTGCACAAAGGATGGGGTCAGTAAAGAAGTAGTCAGTACTCATATTTTTTTTTATAATTTTTCTTTACTATTTTTAAAATGTATTTTATTTTTTTATTATTTTTTGCCATTTTTTTAAACAGCCCTGCACACCAGTTTTCAGTGAGTTTCTATGTATTTCCTCTCTATAACATCTGAGTAACTCATGTGACTATGGAGTGACACATGTGGGCGTATACACAGTGGTAAATGACAGCCCACTCTCTCCCTCCTCCTCTGTGCTCACTAACCAGCTAAACATAATGGGGGGGGGATATTACATGTAGATTAGAGTGGAAGTAAAGTTGTTTTTAGATTAAATGACTGACAGGCAAGGTATTTATGACAGAGGAGACCCTATTGGTCTCTTCTGACATAAATGCATCCTTCTGCCTGCCAGCTGTCATGTTCACTGAGCGGCACATGCACAGCTCACCAAACATTTACAGCGCGATTGGCAACGATCCGTGCTGCGGTGATGTGACTTCCATGCACATGTGCGGGAGTGGCCTCATCGCGGCCTGGCCTATCAAGTGGCCAAAGGCACGGGACCCGGAAGGAAGAGCGGGCGAAGATGGAAGCGCTAGGGTCCAGTCAGATCGGTCCCAGCACTGTGCTGGAGGTAACATATGACAGGTAAGTCTGCCATAATGTACTAATATGCTGTGCACTTGTACATTATGGCATAATCCACCTGGGGGGTCTTAACAATTTTTTTATAGCGCACTTTACTTCCGCTTTAATGGTAGATCCACCTCCCTCCTATGCTAAGGAACAGGCTGGAGGGGGGGCGTGACACAGTCTGTGACTGGCAGAAATCCACCCACACCATGTTATTTCCACCAAATAATAGCTTTGATTTCAAATTTATATTTGTAAGACAATTTAAGACAGTTTATTGACATTATTTATTTCTTTTTATTCTGCATTCCAAAGACTAGCAGCTCCTCCTGTTTCCCTGCAGACTGTCTGAGAAAGAGCTGGGTCATGTGACAGCTGAATATCGATTAAGAAAAAGGTGCTTAGATATATTTGTTTAATAAAATAATTACAGTGCCATCATCTACATATAGAAATAGAAGAGACAGTATAAATTTAACAGTGTGTTTTTAGTATCAAAGGTAACAATTGTAAACTTTACACATTGAAAATATAAACATTTGAATCATTGCAGATATAATAGTATAGCAAAGTGCCATGTGCAAAATTAAAGTGCAATATGCATATGTGTTATGCAAATATTACATGAGATATCTTTCCCTTTATGTTGTGAACCTTTCTTATATATACCTTAAAAAATGATACTAAAAATCAAAAATGAAAAGATAAATAATGCAGCCTCACTGTGCCAATCATATGCAGCCTCACGGTGCCCATAAAATGCAGCCTCACTGTGCCAATCATATACAGCCTCGCTGTGCCAATCATATGCAGCCTCACTGTGCCAATCATATACCGCCTCGCTGTGCCAATCATATGCAGCCTCACGGTGCCAATCATACCAATCATATACAGCCTTGTTGTGCCAATCATATGCAAATCATATGCAAATAAAATCATATTCCTCAAACTCAATCTTTCTAAAACTGAGCTTGTTATATTTCCTCCTTCACGGTCGCCCCCCTGTGACTTCACCATTAATATCAACAACACAACCATTGGTTCCTCCACACATGCCAGGCTCCTAGGTGGAATCCTTGACTCTGACCTCTCCTTCAGTCCCCATATCCAATCACTGGCTAAATCCTGCCGCCTTCACCTCCGCAACATCTCCAGAATTCGAACCCTTCCTAACTAATGACACCACAAAGCAATTCATTCACTCCTTGATTATTTCCTGCCTTGACTACTGCAACTCTCTCCTTAATGGCCTACCATTAAGCAGGCTATCCCCCTTCAGTCTATTATGAATGCTGGTGCTAAACTAATACACCTCACTAATCAATCCGTGACTGCCGCCCCTCTCTGCCAATCCCTCCACTGGCTTCCCCTACCCCACTGTGTAAAATTCAAAATGCTAACCATAACATATACATCACCAACCTCATCTGCAGATATCGCCCAAATCGTCCCCTCAGCTCCTCCCAGAACCTCCTGCTCTCTAGCTCCCTTGTTACCTCCTCCAATGCTCGCCTTCAGGACTTCTCCAGAGCCTCTCCCATCCTCTGGAACTCCCTGCCCCATTATGTCTGATCAGCCCCTACCCTGTCCACCTTTAAGAGATCCCTGAAAACGAATTTATTCAGGGAAGCCACCCCCATCAAATCATTCTCTGCAGCTATTACCTTTTGTACCACCACCCCCGTCCCTTTAGAATGTAAGCTCTACAAGCAGGGCCCTCCTGTACCTTTTGTATTGAACTGTACTGTAATTGTGTTGTCCCCCCTATACATTGTAAAGTTCTGCGTAAACTGTTAGCGCTATATAAATTGTGTATAATAATAATAATAATATGCAGCCTTACTATGCCCATAAAATACAGCCTCACTGTGCCAATCATATACACAGTGGGCTGCATATGATTGGCACAGTGAGGCTGCATATGATTGGCACGGTGAGGCTACATATGATTGGCATGGTGAGGCTGCATTTTATGGGCACAGTGAGGCTGTATATGATTGGCACAGTGAGGCTGCATTTTATGGGCACAGTGAGGCTGTATATTATTGGCACAGTGAGGCTGCATATTATGGGCACAGTGAGGCTGCATATGATTGGCTGTCACGTACCTGGTGGTTGAGCCCACGAATGCAGGGAGCGGCGTCTCGTATACCTCCGGCTCGGGAACCCCTGATAGAATAGACAGGGGCTCGGAAGCACAAAGGGGCACAAGTGCCTGGCAGGTTACAGGTGTAGGGCTGGTCCGGACGTCTGGAATACTGTAGGACGACCAGTAGCAGACTAGGGCAGGAACCCAGTAGTAGTAGGCAGGCAGGTGGAACTTGCGGATAGCCGGAAGAGACTGGAGTCCGGAACGGAAGCAGGTCACAGACAGGCCGGGTCAAACACAGGCAGGCAGATGCGGTACCAAATCAGCAGGCAAAGCGTAGTCGTGAAGCAGGCCGGGTCGTTAACAGGCGGACAGCAAAGTACCAAGGGACAGGCAGAAGAGATGTCAGGACAAGCCGGGATCGAGGACAGGCAGCAGGTACGGAAGATCAGGAGCAAGCCGGGTAATCAGGTATCAGAAGTCAGGTAATACACAGGTAGCTGGGGGTCACGGGAACGCTGTAGACCGGACAGCAAGATAGCATGGACAGGAACTTCCTTAAATAGCGCTCCTGGCGCCAAAACGGGCTCAAACAGCGTGCGTGCGCGCTCCCGCGTGCGCCCGCGTGCGCGCTGAGCGGCTCTTTTGCTGGATATGCCATAGCCGATTCTCCTGCTGGCAGACAAAGATCCTGGACGCCTTTCTTGACATTGCCCCCCCCTAAGGGGCAGCCTCCGGATGCCCAACTGAACCATCTTACTTGGGTGTGCATCATTAAATGCCCGGATCAGCCTCTTTGCATGAATGTTGGATTCCGGTTCCCACGAATTTTCTTCCGGGCCGTACCCCTTCCATTTCACCAAATACTGAACACGCCCACATCTTCTCCTACAATCCAGGATTGACTCAACCTCGAATTCCATTTCTCCATCAATGAGTACCGGTTCAGGAGGCCCCGAATTTCGGCCAACAAAAGGATCTGGGACAGTAGGTTTAAGCAGAGCTACATGGAAGACTGGGTGGATCCGGAATGACTCGGGTAGTTTTAATTTATAAGTCACACTATTGATTTTCTTTTCCACAGGGAAAGGACCCACAAACTTAGGGCCAAGCTTTTTAGAGGGGCATGCCAACTTCAAGTTTAGGGTAGACAGCCAGACCTGATCTCCGGGTTTCAAATTAAGTTCTCCCCTTCTTTTCCTGTCAAAGACCTCCTTGTAGTATTCCTGAGTTCTTGTCATTGTCTCCTGGAGTAATTTATTATTAGTACTAAAAAAATTCAGCGTTTCCTGAGCAGCAGGTACAGAACATTCTGGTATACTGTTTGATAGAAATAAAGGGTGAAATCCATAATTTGCGAAGAAAGGAGTTTGTTTTGTAGCAGAATGAATTGAATTGTTATAGGCAAATTCGGCCAGCGGTAATAGAGGAACCCAATCATCTTGTGAGAATGATGAAAAGCAACGTAAGTACTGCTCCAGTGTTTGATTCGTTCTTTTCTGTCTGGCCGTTTGTTTGAGGGTGGTAAGCTGAAGAAAAGGACAGATTGATCTTCAGGGAGCCACATAATGCCCTCCAAAACTTTGAGGTGAATTGTACCCCACGATCTGAAGTTATGTTTGCCGGAATGCCATGAAGTCTTACGATCTCCTTAATGAAAATTCTCACGGTTTCGGCCGCAGAAGGAGTACCCTTCATGGGAAGGAAGTGAGCCATTTTAGAGAGTCTATCCACCACTACGAAGATGGTAGAGTGATCTTCCGAGGGAGGCAGTTCAACAATAAAATCCATGGAGATCATCCTCCATGGTCTCTCCGGGACAGGTAGTGGTTTCAACAGCCCCCAAGCTTTTGATTTGCTGCCCTTGTTCTGGATACAGACGGTGCATGATTCCACATAATCCCTACAGTCCTTTGTTAGCTGCGGCCACCAAAACATACGTTGGAGCAATTCAGATGTCTTGTGCACCCCAAAATGACCAGCTAACTCATGGTCATGACAGAAGTTCAGAACGGCCACTCGCACCTCCTGAGGTACGAAGATCTTTTCCCCGTACCATAACAGATCGTCTCTGGTTTGTAGGGTGGTATCAGGCGGAGAAGAAATCCCCGCGGAAGCCCGTTTTATCTGGGCCAGCAAATCTTCTTGGAGCAAAAGAAAACTTTCAGAAGACAAGATGGTGTCTGGAGGAGAAGAAGTTTCAGGTTCGCTGAACATCCTAGACAGGGCGTCTGGTTTGGTGTTCTTCGACCCGGGCCTGTAAGTGATATGGAGAGAAAATCGCGTAAAGAAAAGTGCCCACCTGGCCTGGTGTGGTCTCAGTCTCTTAGCGTTTTTTAAATATTCGAGATTCTTGTGATCCGTATACACAAGAATCGGATGTGTCGCTCCTTCCAAAAGGTATCGCCACTCTTCAAGGGCGGCTTTGATGGCCAATAGTTCTCGGTCTCCCACGTCGTAATTTCGTTCTGCCTCAGATAGTTTGCGGGAGAAGAACGCAACTGGGTGCAACAGAGCTTTAGGCCCTTGTCTCTGGGATAACACTGCCCCGACTGCAATTTCCGAGGCGTCAACCTCAAGTATGTACAGTAACGCCGGGTCAGGATGCTTTAGAACTGATGCCGACGTGAATCGGTCTTTCAAGGTTGCAAAGGCTGCCTGCGCTCCGGGAGACCAAGAGAACTTAGTATTTTGCTTTGTTTAACTCGTGATGGGCGAAATGATGGTTGAGAATCCTTTGATGAATTTCCGGTAGAAATTCGCGAATCCCACAAAGCGTTGAACATCTTTCCTGTCAGTAGGAGCTGGCCAGTCCAGGATGGCGGAAACCTTCTGTGGGTCCATCTTGATACCTTCCACAGAAATAATCAGTCCTAAGAACTGGATGCTCTGTTGCTCGAATACACATTTTTCCGGTTTTGCATACAAGCCGTGGCGTCGAAGTCTGGTTAGTACCTTTTTAACGTGTACGCGATGCTCTGTCAGGGAGGGTGAGAAGATCAGGATGTCATCCAAATATACTATGACAAATAGGTCGAGATAGTCTCTGAAGATGTCGTTCACAAAATGCTGGAACGTAGCAGGGGCGTTGCAGAGTCCGAATGGCATAACTAAATATTCAAAATGCCCGAACCTGGTGCGAAAGGCAGTCTTCCACTCATCACCACTCCGGATGCGGATAAGGTTGTATGCCCCGCGAAGGTCCAGTTTTGTGAATGTCGCTGCAGACCCCAATCTTTGGAATAATTCAGGTACCAAGGGAAGAGGGTACCGATTTTTGATGGTAACTTTGTTAAGTTCCCTGTAGTCTACGCAGGGGCGTAGGGAATGGTATTTTTTCTCTACGAAGAAAATTCCTGCCCCTGCTGGGGAAGTGGAGGGCCGGATGAACCCCTTCTCCAGGTTATCATCAATATAGGCCTTCAAAGTCCCAAGTTCAAGTTCAGTTAAGGGGAAGATTCTTCCGAATGGAACTTCTGCACCAGGAAGGATTTCAATTGGGCAGTCATATGGCCTGTGAGGAGGAAGGGTGTCTGCGCCCTTCTTGCTGAAGACATCTAAGAACCCATGATAGACTTCAGGTACAGCTTGACGGGTCTCTTCATCAGTTTCCATGCAGAGTAGGGGTGAAAATACTTGAGCCGTCTCAGGTAGACAATATTGGTGACAATAGGAGGAGGGGAAGCTGATCTCCCCAGTAGTCCAATCAATAAATAGGTTATGAGCCCTCAGCCAGGGCATGCCTAGAATGACTGGAAACAGAGGGGATTGGATGATGTTCAGGCATAATAGTTCTTGGTGGTTTCCGGCAATAGTGGTGAATATTGGCACAGTCTCTTGTGTGACAGGTCCAGATTTAAGACTCGAGCCGTCAGCCAGATGTACAGAGAGGCCCTTTGCCTTTGGTCGCAGGGGAACATGATGCCGGGTAGCGAAAGCTAAGTCCATGAAACCGCTGCAGGCTCCGGAGTCAACGATAGCGGTTACCCGGATATTCCCTCTGGGGAGCTGAAAAAGAACGGAGACAGCCAGGTGAGACGTATTATTCGGCAGAGTGGGAGTAAGAGCAAAAGAGGTAGTGCAGGACTTACGGAGCTTAGCAGGACAGGATCTCACATAATGTCCCGGTTCGCCACAGTAGAGGCACAGGTTATTGGATCGCCTGCGTTGCCGCTCTTCAGGTGTCAGAGATGGGCGCAGTAATCCTAATTGCATGGGTTCCGGAGTATCAGGGTTGTAGGTCACGGGAGCTCGGGGATTCGGTGGAGGCTGACTGGGTACTCGGGGAAGCATCCAGATTGGTCTGGAGGGACCGGCGGCACGTTCAGACCTCCGTTGTCGTAGTCGCCTGTCGATCTGTATGGACAGATTAATGAGTGCGTCTAAAGTCTCTGGTGTATCCACTCTGGCCAGTTCATATTTCAGTGATTCAGAGAGACCCGTGCGGAACTGGTCCGCAGAGCGGAGTCGTTCCAGTTGGTATCGGAACTCCAGCGCCTGAATTCGGACGCATAGTCCTCCGCTGGTCTGCGACCTTGCTGTAGGGAATGCAGGGCCGTTTCTGCAGTTGCTGTTAGTTGCGGGTCTTCGTAGAGCTGAGACATGGCGTGAAAAAAAGAGTTCAAATTGTCAAGGGCGGCATCCTTCTGCTCCAAAAGCCGATGGGCCCAAGCTTGTGGATCTCCTGACAGCAGGGAAATGACAAAACCTACTTTGGTGGCATCAAGCGAGAAAGTCCTAGGCTGCAGGGCAAAGAAAAGTTCACAAGCGTTGTGGAAAGCTCGAAATTTGCTACGGTCCCCAGAAAACCGCTCAGGAGTGGGAACCTTGGGTTCAGGTGGTATCATCACTACTGAAGGAGCAGCAGAAATCCCAGGTGGGGGTGACGTAACTGTGGATAGGATCTGAACACGTTCCTCGAGCCGGGTATATCCCTCCTGAAGACTCTTCACTGCCTGGGTTAGGCCAGCCAGGTGGCGACACAGATCATCCACTGGAGCAGCTCCCTGCGTGGGCTCGGACATGGCTGTCCGGTACTGTCACGTACCTGGTGGTTGAGCCCACGAATGCAGGGAGCGGCGTCTCGTATACCTCCGGCTCGGGAACCCCTGATAGAATAGACAGGGGCTGGAAGCACAAAGGGGCACAAGTGCCTGGCAGGTTACAGGTGTAGGGCTGGTCCGGACGTCTGGAATACTGTAGGACGACCAGTAGCAGACTAGGGCAGGAACCCAGTAGTAGTAGGCAGGCAGGTGGAACTTGCGGATAGCCGGAAGAGACTGGAGTCCGGAACGGAAGCAGGTCACAGACAGGCCGGGTCAAACACAGGCAGGCAGATGCGGTACCAAATCAGCAGGCAAAGCGTAGTCGTAAAGCAGGCCGGGTCGTTAACAGGCGGACAGCAAAGTACCAAGGGACAGGCAGAAGAGATGTCAGAACAAGCCGGGATCGAGGACAGGCAGCAGGTACGGAAGATCAGGAACAAGCCGGGTAATCAGGTATCAGAAGTCAGGTAATACACAGGTAGCTGGGGGTCACGGGAACGCTGTAGACCGGACAGCAAGATAGCATGGACAGGAACTTCCTTAAATAGCGCTCCTGGCGCCAAAACGGGCTCAAACAGCGTGCGTGCGCGCTCCCGCGCGTGCGTGCGCGTTCTCGCGCGCGCGTGCGCGCTCCCGTGCGTCCGTGTGCGCGCTGAGCGGCTCTTTTGCTGGATATGCCATAGCCGATTCTCCTGCTGGCAGACAAAGATCCTGGACGCCTTTCTTGACATTGGCACAGTAAGGCTGCATTTTATGGGCACAGTGAGGCTGCATATGGTTGGCACAGTGAGACTGCATTTTATGCTCACAGTGAGGCTATATATTTTTGGGCACAGTGAGGCTGTATATGATTGGTACAGTGAGGCTGCATTTTATGAGCACAGTGAGGCTGCATATGATTGGCACAGCTAGGCTGTATATGATTGGTACAGTGAGGCTGCATTTTATGGGCAGAGTGAGGCTGCATATGATTGGCACAGTGAGGGTGCATTTTATGGGCACAGTGAGGCTGTATAAGATTGGCAAAGTGAGGCTGCATTTTATGGGCACAGTGAGGCTGCATATGATTGGCACAGTGAGGCTGCATATGGTTGGCACAGCAAGGCTGCATTTTATGGACACAGGCTGCATTTTATGGGCACAGTGAGGCTGCATATTATGGACACAGTGAGGCTACATATTATGGGCACCGTGAGACTGCAAATAATTGGCACAGTGAGGCTGCATATGATTTGCACAGTGATGCTGGATATGATTAGTACAGTGAGGCTGCATATTATGGGCGCAGTGAGGCTGCGTATGATTGGCACAGTGAGGCTGCATTTTATGGGCACAGTGAGGCTTCAATTGATGGGCACAGTGAGGCTGCATATGATTGGCACAGTGGTCTGCATATGATGGGAACAGTGAAGGTGCATATGATTGACATTGTGAGACTGCATATGATTGGCACAGTGAGGCTGCATATGATGGACACAGTGAGGCTGCATTTGATGGGCACAGTGAGGCTGCATTTGATTGGCTAAGTTTTGTCTAGCAGTAATGACACATAATCATCGGATAAATAAATTTACAGCCCTGCATTACTAACAGTTTAATGTTTCAGTTTGTTACATTTTGAGCATCAGCCGCCACTGATACTGATGATATTTCTTATACAGTTTAAGGTTAACAAGTTTTGGTTTTATGGTTAACAATGTGAGAAAATAATATGGGGATCAAATTATTAGCTTTAGCTCTGTACCCAGAAAAAAAGAGAAGAAAACCTTAGATTTTCTTGGTACTTATATATTCTATAAAATAGGTTTATGCAAAGAATAATTATATATTAATATAAAATCACCATTTTATTACAAAATAATTCAAAATGTTGCATATAATATATTATTTTAAAAAAACACAGGTATCCCTCCAAGTGTATACTGAAAAGGTTCCAGTTGTATCGTGTTTACTAATTTGTGCTAATAATATAGTGTAGCTATAATGGGGTCAGAAACTTGGTTTCATGAAGAAAAACATTTTAACATATGTTAAATGTACACTGAATATAATTGTAATAACCCAATTAAAGCATTTATCTTTCCATTAATCACATAGAAAATAGCACATGCTGCCATCATAGCATAACACCAATGTGAACTTGCAGCAGCTTTAAGTGATTTTTCTTGGCTGTATTGCTTCAGTGGCATATCAGTTTTTTAACACTGTGCTAGATTGTGGAGATGTCACCTTCTTAACCCTTTAAGATTGAAAACCTTAGCCATTTATGAATTTTATATCTCCATCTGAATTTTTCATCCATTTCATGTTGAAACCTTTATGAACACTTTTCATTGTATGACTTATAATTGTGTCTTGATATGGATAAAGCCACATTTGTTTATAGAATCTATTGTGCATAGAAGGATCCTGGTGACTTCTGTACTGAATTTGCTTCTGCAGAGCCAAATCCCTTGTCCTACTGACTTGTCCTATGTGAAGACTGAAATTACATCAGAGAGAAAGATCAGAATAATTTACCATTTAATAAAAAAAAATAGATACTTTAATCCCTGCTCAGCCTGATATTACTTGTGACCATATACAGTATCTGTCTTTGCATTCTTTGTTCTTTTTGTAGTACTTGTCTCAGCCCTGTCTATGACTAGGGGTGGGTAAAATTGAGAGTAATTTCAAAGAAACAATTTTGACAAAATTTTACCATTGTGTCAAAATGTTTTGGAGTCAATATGAGGATCTATGGTAGTTTTTAATGGCGCAGTGAGCTTTAAATTTCCCCTGAGAGTAACAGAGGCTTTTTATACTATTCTCATACATACAGTCTCATACTTCATGGTGGTTAAGTGGTTAGCACCCTTGCCCTGTATCTCCCACCTTGGAGTTTATCTGCATGGAGTTTGTTATTTTGTGTTTGTGTGTTCCCATCCGAAAACATGCTTGTAGGCTAATTAAAATTTGTACTGGAATGTTTCTTTTGGCTGGTTTCATTCTGAAAATGGTAGTTGTCTGCTTATCCCTAACTGTAATATAATATTGAGCTAGAGAAAGCTTAAAGAATAACTACACTTTTGTTGAGAAAAAACATTCCCCTCTGGGTGATCTATTTACAAGGATTTTAACAAACTTTGTTACAGATTCCTACCTTTTGTTATTCTGAAGAAATAGCTGTGTCCAGTAAGAAAGTTAATATAACAGAAGTGGTTTTAAAATTATCAATCAGCTGTGCACTTGCAGGGTTTTAATGAGGAAAGTGGCAGGGTCTGCATTCCTTTTAGACAAGCTTTCTCCTTTGGGACAGGGGATATTTTTGTTACAGGGGATGCCCAAAATCTGACTTGTATCTTAGTGCAGACTTCTGGGGAAATCAGTGTTATATTCTTTATATTCAATTTTTTATTTAGTTTTAAAAAATATATAACTGAGGTCATGATATCCCCTGTAAAATAAGTGTGTATGTGAAGTCTTTTGAATTAATAACCTACAGATGGTGATATTTGAACTGAGTTCTCAATTTCAAAAAGCTGTCAAATAATTTTTGATTGATATAACTGATTATATTTTCATAAAGGAATTTCTATTTTATTACATAGTTACATAGTTACATAGTAGGTGAGGTTGAAAAAAGACACAAGTCCATCAAGTCCAACCTGTGTGTTTGATTATATGTCAGTATTACATTGTATATCGCTGTATGTTGCGGTCGTTCAGGTGCTTATCTAATAGTTTCTTGAAACTATCAATGCCCCCCGCTGAGACCACCGCCTGTGGAAGGGAATTACACATCCTTGCCACTCTTACAGTAAAGAACCCTCTACGTAGTTTAAGGTTAAACCTCTTTTCTTCTAATTTTAATGAGTGGCCACGAGTCTTGTTAAACTCCCTTCTGCAAAAAAGTTTTATCCCTATTGTGGGGTCACCAGTATGGTATTTGTATATTGAAATCATATCACCTTTCAAGCCTCTCTTCTCCAGAGAGAATAAGTTCAGTGCTCGCAACCATTCCTCATAACTAATATCCTCCAGACCCTTTATTAGCTTTGTTGCCCTTCTTTGTACTCGCTCCATTTCCAGTACATCCTTCCTGAGGACTGGTGGCCAGAACTGGACAGCAGACTCTAGGTGCGGCCGGACCAGAGTTTTGTAGAGCGGGAGAATTATCGTTTTATCTCTGGAGTTGATCCCCTTTGTATTGCATGCCAATATTCTGTTTGCTTTGTTAGCAGCAGCTTGGGATTGCATGCCATTGCTGAGCCTATTGATATCTTGTTTTATAAACATATGGTATAGTCAATCAGTCTGTGCAGACAACCCCCCTCTTCCTGTGTCTGTATTTAATTAGAGATACTGTTCATGTTACATACTCTTAACCCCCACCCTTGGAAGGGAGGAGAAGGGAGAGGAAAAGGAGTAATATGGGAGGGTTTGGTTTTCGGCGCAAATTTTAACAAAGAAAGCTGATTAACATATAAGTGAAGATCATCGTGAAGAAGGGCTCTCAAACTTCTTGCAACACGCAGCAAACTTCTACTGAAATTAACATACAGACAGCTGCTCTCAGAACAAAGGACAAAGCAACCATTTTTGGAATCCATCTAATGCACTATATTTTGAAACAAACAACTTTATCTTCCTATTTTTTATCTTATTTGAATCAACACATTTATTTTGAATGTAAATGAACAACTTTTTGTAAGTTTTTGTAACTTTTGTGTGGAAATAAATCACACGTTTGATTTAAGCTGACTTAGTCACATACAATTAAGAAATGTGTCACACAATCATCATTTCAAAGGCAGAAGAGCCTTTCACAGCTATATAGCAAGCTATTCTTACAATCAGTAAGCTAATTACATAAGCAGGAAATGACATATCTGGGGAGCACTCTGTACACAATCATTGCATTTCAATTTACAGAAAATTACAGGGCTGCAGGTTGAAAATGAAAGGTCATTTTTAATAACATCCAATTTCAGTATGAGCAATGTATACTGTATACTCTATTAAATTGTTTTATTTGCTATGTTTTTCACACAAAAGTGGAGTTACCCTTTAAAGTGGATGTAAACCCTCACATAAACCCAGTGAAGTAAACAGCCTCAGATGATGCACAGGGATGAAACAAATCTACCTACATAGGTTTTACATGTATATCTGCTGTCTTCATCTTTATATACTGTTTAGAAAGTGCACATTGTGTTAGGAGATTTTCTGTTCCTGGTTAGCACTGCAGTGAAGCCTCGGCATACAGCCAAGACAGCTGATTGGAGGAAAGGCACACACCTCCTCTGCTCGTAGTTAGAGACTGTCGGCTCTATTTGTTGAATCATTTCTATTCTATTTATAGCATCCTCCCCAACACAAAACTCCGGCTGCTTTTATCATATGTGACAGAGAACTTGTCAAGAGTTATCAGGCTGATAACAGAAGAACAGAGCAGTAGACAGCTACAGGACATAGTGCTTTGAAGAGAGATAAGAAAACATTGCAGATATATGTGCCCAGCTCAAATTTCATGAATCGGGTTTACATCCACTTAAGGCACAAACTCCTGATCACTCAGCATAGCATTTTCACAAGCAGTAGGCCATAGCAATATATATTTTCTTTTTTTTAGTATGGATTTTTTTTTACCTGAGCATGGTAGATTGTGTGGAGGTAGATGAACATATGTGCTTTCAGTAAAAGTGCTTTAAGAAAAAGCCTCAAAAACCTCCAAAGCTGCAGGCACAGAAGATAAGTTCATCTTCAAAGTCCACAAGAAAAAGTACTGAAATCAAGGAAGAAAAGGAGATAGAGAAGTGAAAGAGTAAAGAGAAAACAAAGGAAGATATAAGGGAAGGAGGGGGAAAGGATATGTTACAAAAAATACTAAGGCTGGTTTCACACTGGGGCATTGGGGGCGCTGGCGGTAAAGCGGCGCTATATTTAGCGCCGCTTCACCGTCGTTTTAGCGGTGCATTTTGGTCGCTAGTGGGGCGTTTTTACCCCCGCGAGCGGCCAAAAAAGGGTTAATACCGCCCGCAAACCGCCGCTGCAGCGGCGTTTTGCGGGCAGGTTCGGAGCGCTGCCCCATCGTTTTCAATGGGAAGGGGCGCTATAGGAGCGGTAAATATACCGCTCCTACAGCGCACCAAAGATGTGGCTTGCAGGACATTTTTCAGCGTCCTGCAAGCGCACCACTTCAGTGTGAAAGCCCTCGGGCTTTCACACTGAAGACACAGCAACAGCTGTTTCGGGTCGGTTTGCAGGCGCTATTTTTAGCGCAATAGCGCCTGAAAACCGCCCCAGTGTGAAAGGGCCTAAGAGATGTTGAGAATGGACAGGAAGGGAGGAACAGAGGAAGAAACAATGACGGAGGAAAAATATATATGTTTAATGTGGTGTTTTCCACAAAATACAGTAAGGTATTAAAAAATGTAAAATATTGTTAGGCTGTATCTACTGCATAGTTTATAGAGATTATGCTTACTATCAGGTTTTAGAAAAGGTGGTAAAGATAATGGCAAAAAAGCCCCTAAGTTAGATAATCAATTTTCTGTATACCCAAGTTTGCTTAACAATAAACCAAAAAGAACATGGCTACAAACAACTGCTTTATTCAAAGATACTAGATGTTTGATTGATCTGTTAGGAAATATAAAAAAAAAAAATATATATATATATATATATTGTATACTATAAACAACATTTATTCAGATTCAGATTTGAGTTAAGCATGGGTTTGAGTTGAACCTAACCTGTTTATGATTTAAAGGAGACATGTGCGGTTCGTTTCGTTTCAAATTAATATTTGGACAAATTTTTTCGTTATTCGGAGATTCGGACATATCTGAACACCCGAATTACAATATAAACAAATTTTACCGAATGCTTCGAATAACATAACGAAATTCGAACTGAAATTCAAATCAAATTTAACATTGAACTCCGGTCAAATTCTCACTACACATATTGCTGAAATAAAAGACTGTAGGGGTTATTTACTAAAGGCAAATCCACTTTGCACTGCAAGTGCACTTGAAAGTGCACTGAAAGTGCACTTGGAAGTGCAGTCGCTGTAGATCTGAGGGGGGACATGCAAGGAAAATAAAAAACAGCATTTTAGCTTGCACATAATTGGATGATAAAATCAGCAGAGCTTCCCCTCATTTCAGATATTCCCCTCAGATCTACAGCGACTGCACTTCTAAGTGCACTTTCAAGTGCACTTGCAGTGAAAAGTGAATTTGCCTTTACTAAATCAACCCCCATGTTTGTTATTAGAGTACCATTTAGAAATAAAGCTGTTTTTGTTAAGCCAAAGGTGATTTAACCCCTTCGCGCCCGCGCTATAGCCGAAAGACGGCTTCAGCGCGGACGCTCCCTGCCGGGTGGATGTCCCTGGACGTCCTACTGTTTACTTCCCTAATGCACGCTCCTGAGAGCGCGCATCGGGGAAGTTCTGTGCTGGCCGTGTCCGTCGGACACAGCCAGTCACAGATCGCTGTAAACGGCCAATCACATCGGCCGTTTACAGCGCGATCGGCGTGTCCAATGAGAGATGATCTCATATGTAAACATATGAGATCATCTCTCAGCGCCGCTCTCCCTCCTCACACAGACAGCGTGTGAGGAGGGAGAGATGAACGGCTGCAGTGGCGCCGTAAGTAAAAAAGAAAGAAAAAATAAAAATAAAGTGTGATCTATTCCCGCTGCCATCTGTCCCCACTGCCATCTGTCCCCACTGCCACCTGTCCCCGCTGCCACCTGTCCCCGCTGCCATCTGTCCCCACTGCCACCTGTCCCCTCTGCCACCTGTCCCCAGTGCCATCTGCCATTGCCACCTGTCCCCAGTGCCACCTGTCCCCAGTGCCATTTGTCCCCAGTGCCATGTATAAGTGCCATCTGTCATCAGTGCCACGTCAGTGACACGTGCCATCAGTGCCACGTCAGTGCCATCTGTCATCAGTGCCATATCAGTGCCACGTGTCATCAGTGCCACATATTAGTGCCATCTGTCATCAGTGCCACCTGTCAGTGTCACGTGCCATCTGTTATCAGTGTCATGTGTCATCAATGCCACGTATCAGTGCCATCTGTCATCAGTGTCACGTGTCATCAGTGCCACGTATCGGTGCCATCTGTCATCAGTGTCACGTATTAGTGCCATCTCTCATCAGTGCCACGTATTAGTGCCATCTGTCACCAGTGCCACATATTAGTGCCATCTGTCAGTGTCACGTGTCATCAGTGCCCCGTATTAGTGCCATCTGTCATCAGTGTCACGTGTCAACCATGCCCTGTATTAGTGCCATCTGTCATCAGTGCCACATCAGTGTCACATGTCATCAGTGCCACGTATCAGTGCCACTTGTCATCAGTGCCACGTCAGTGTTATGTGTTATTGTCCTGGTGCTCCAGGGTCTTCAAAAGTGTAATAGGTAGTCAACAAGTTAGATGTGTAATTTATGCTCCTAGAACACGTGATGGCGCTCCCTGCATTTTGGGCCTCTGTGGGCTAGGCTGTGGAAAAGTCCCACACATGTGGTATCATAATACTCAGGAGGAGTAGCAGAATGTATTTTGGGGTGTCATTTGTGGTATACACATGCCATGTGAGAGAAATAACCTATTACAATGACAATTTTGTGGAAAAAAATAAAAAATAAAAAAATAATTCATTTTGCAAAGAATTGTGGGAAAAAATGACAACATCAAAAAGTTCACCATGCCTCTTACTAAATACCTTGGAATGTCTACTTTCAAAAAAGGGGTCATTTGGGGTGTATTTGCACTTTCCTGGCTTGTTTGGGTCACAAGAAATGAGATAGGCCACCAGTGCATCAGGTGTGATCAATTTTGTATGATTCGCACCACAGTGTGTAGAGTCTGTAACTTTCACAAAGACCAAATAATATCCACTAATTTGGGTTATTTTTACCAAAGATATGTAGCAGTATAAATTGTGGCCAAAATTTATGAAGAAAATTTAATAATTTGCTAAATTTTATCACAGAAACAAAGAAAAATGCGTTTTTTTTTCAAAATTTTCGGTCTTTTTTCATTTATAGCACAAAAAATAAAAAATCCAGAGGTGATCAAATACCACCAAAAGAAAGCTCTATTTGTGGGGAAAAAAATTCATTTGGGTACAGTATTGCATGACTGAGTAATTGTCATTTAAAGTGTGAGAGCACCGAAAGCTGAAAATTGGTCTGGGCAGGAAGGGTGTTTAAGTGCCCAGTAAGCAAGTGGTTAAAGACTCATTGCAATCATTTGATGAAGATTTTTCTTTTGTTTGTTCACTTTGCTGAATTCTAAACAATATAACATTTTTGTTTTGACCGATTTGAAAATGTATCGATTTGATCGGTTCCAATCGAAAGAAATCGGTAAATTTCAGAGAAAATTTGAAAATTCCGAATACGAATTCCAAAAACGAATTCCGAAAAAGAATTGAACGAATCAACCGAATTTCAAACTTTATGTCTTTATTTCAAAAAATTTTTTACAAATACAATTAATACACAATCTCATTCGTGTCTCTAAAGCCCCATACACACGGTCAGACTTTTTCATGGATTCTGTCCGATCGGACAATGTTGTTGAAAAATCAGACCGTGTGTATGCACCATCGGACAGTGTTCGTCGGTTTGTCCGACGGACAAAGTCTTATCTCCTGCTGGAAAGATTTGCCGTCAACCCGGTCCGATCACACCAAACCCGATCGTGTGTACGGTTGTCCGACCGGACAAAGTGCTACGCATGCTCAGATCACATTACAAGACCAAAGCTATTGGCTACTAGCCTCTACGTTGTCCCGTCGTAGGCAACAAACGTCACCACGTTCAGAATGATCGGATTTTCCGACAACTTTGTCCGACCGTGTGTACGCAAAACCAACATCGGACAAAGTACGACGGACATGATCCGACGGACCTGGTCCGCGGATTGTCCGACCGTGTGTATGGGGCTTTACACAGATCATGTTAAGCAAAAATCATTAAGCGTGTTTAAGTGAGATCTAACTCAATCACACCTCCTTGCATTCACCCCCTACCTCTCGTATCCATCCTCTTGCTCTGTTAGTGTCAGTTCATCCACACAGTTCTTTTTAGCTAATTTGGTTTAGTTGGCACTGTCTAAGGCATTCTCATGTTCCTCTCTCAATCCATGGATTCCATAGTAAATGGAATTTAGCAAAGCTCTCCCGTTTTATATATGTAGTTTTCTCCTTCATGATCACTCTATCCATATTTAGCTCCCACTCATTAACTGACGGAGGGGTGGAGGACTGCCATCTCCGAGCAATTAGTAACCTGGCCTGGAAAAGACAGCGCAAAACCGCAATCCGACCTTCCCTAGGCCTGCCCCCTCCCTCTCCTCCCCAAGAATGCATTGAATGGGATCCAGCTTAAGATGGGTGTTGAATATCTGGGAGACCTTGTCCACTACCTCTTTCCAGTATCCATATAATTTTGGACATCTCCAGAACATGTGGACAAGATCTCCCCCTGGTCTCCCACATCTAGGGCACTTATCATCTTGCCTACGGCCGAACCTAAAGAGCTTGTTTGGAGTATAGTAAGCACGGTATAATAGAAAAAGGTGTGACATCTTCTGAGGGGGGGAGAGTGAAACCATTGGGGCAAGTTCAAGTATCCTTTCCCATTGAGGAGCTGAGATGATTCCCACATCTCTCTCCCACTTTGCTTTATGTGGACATAGTTGTGTACCTTCCCTGTTCCCTTTATATAGATGTAGATATAGGTTAGATATCATCCCCTTACGGGTTCCCGCCCCTGCCACATTCTGTAGTACCTGCATGTTAGTCCATTCTAGTGGTTCACCTTTAAACTGTGCAGCCAGGGCATGTCTCACCTGCAGGTATCTAAAGAAAGACTTCCTGGGGAGGGAAAAGTGTTCTCTAAGGTCCTGGAAACTTCTGATCCTGCCCTCATGATAGATCTGAGCAATGTATTTTAAGCCCATTCTCTCCCATTCTTTAACAGTCCCCATCTTTTGGATTTCACGCAGATTAACATTCTCCCATAACAGGGAAAAAACTGAAAACCCTCCATATCCCATCATTTTTTTTACAGTACCCCAAACTTTAGCCATCAAGTCCTGGGTGGGGAGTCCCTTCTGGAAGGTCCCTGCCTCCAGAATCTCCATCAAAGACTTATGTGGGGATTCATAGAGAAGGATCTTCCACTCTGGCCCCTCTTTCTCAACCTCGCATCCCCCGATATGTTGCAGTTGAGCCGCTAAAAAATATCTAAAAGGATGCGGCAGGGCGACTCCTCCTGACCCGGTTGGAAGTTATAATGTTCTAAGACTAATCCGGGAGGTCCCCCCTTTCCAAACCAATTCTCTAAATATAGTGTCAACCCTATTAAACCACTTTTTATAGATCCATATTGGTGAATTATGAAGAATATATAAAAGTTGTGGCATGAGCACCATTTTTATTAAATTACACCGACCTGCTGCAGACAGGGGGAGTTTTTTCCAAATTTGGGTTTTCCCTAACAAATTGTTTAGGGTCGCTTGAAATGTTAATACCCAGATATTTGATTTTCTGAACTATTTGGAGTTGGTTTGCCTCGTGTGGTAGGGGGAGGGCTATAGGGTCTATAGGAAGTAAATGTGATTTATCCCAGTTAATTCTTAATCCTGACAAGAGGCCAAAGTTTTTAATTCTGCCCATGGTCTCGCGTAGTGAATCCTGGGTGTCATTAGGCAGTAGAAGGAGATCATCTGCGTAGAGTATCACTTTTTCCTCTAAATCCCCTCGTTTGAACCCTTTTATTTCAGGGGATGATCTCAGAGAGAGAGCCAAAGGTTCGATTGCGAGGGTGAAGAGGAGGGGCGACAAAGGGCACCCCTGCCTCATCCCCCTCAGCAATCGAAACCTGGTAGAGTGTTCATTATTTACTTTCACTCTTGCCCCCGGAGAGCCGTATAGGAGCATTACCCATTTAACAAAATTCGGGCCCACCCGAAATTCCAATAAGGTTCTCCAGAGATACTTCCATTCAAGGGAATCAAAAGCCTTGGCGGCATCCACGGAAAGGACAGCCCTGTTACCTCCATCTTCAACGGGTAGTTGAAGATTTAAAAAAAGGCGTCTAATATTTAAACTAGAAGACCTACCAGGAATAAATCCTGATTGGTCTGGATGCACTAATTTATGAATAATTTTTTTAACCTGGCTGCCAAGATCTTTGCTAACACCTTAATATCTGAATTCAAAAGCGCAATGGGTCTATATGAGGCGGGGGAGAGTGGGTTCTTATTCTCCTTAGGGATCACAATTATGGTCGATTCCATCATTGATTTGGGTAGCTCGCCTTTCAGTGCCGAGGAATTAAAAACCTCTAACAGTTCGGGTAGGAGCACCTCCCCATACTTACGATAAATTTCAATGGGGAGACCATCCGGTCCTGGGGACTTCTGGCCTGCCATTTCCCGGACGGTCTGCTGTATCTCCTCCAGGGTGACAGGGCCATCTAACATGGCCCTGTCCTCCTCAGAGAGACAGGGGACTGTCAGCCCCTCGAAGAATGAATCCATTTCCTCTTTCATATCCACCTGTTCAGAGTGGTATAACCTCTCGTAGTACTCCCGAAAAGTGTCCACAATCTCAGGTGTATATGTAGATGTCCTACATGAGGGAGAATTAGTTATAATTAGGTGAGCGAGCATCCTACTTATTCCTTCCCCTTCCCCGAAGGCGACTTGTTTTTGAAAAAAAAATTTGTTCTGCTTTACCCAGCAGGACTACACGATAGACCCTTTGTGCCTCTGTCCATGTTCTAAAATTTGCAGGTGTTGGGTTACTTATGTATGCAGTTTCTGCAGATATTAAGTTATTCCCTGCGATTTCCTCCCCTTCTCTTGACAGTTTTTTTGTTTTTGATATCTGCTGGATCAGCAAACCCCTAAGGATAGCCTTGACTGTGTCCCAGACTACCCCCTGGGGGGCTGAACCTTTATTCCACTCAATACAATCCCTCAAAGCGTCAAGAACCTCTTGTGGTTGTCCCATTAGCTCCAGCCAGGAGGGGTTGATTCTCCACTCACGATAGATACTTCTTGTCCCCACCTCCATTGAAGCTGTCACAGGAGAATGATCCGAAAGACCTCTTGGCCTATACCTAATGTTATCTATCATGGCCATCAGTTCATCATTGCCAAGCAACATGTCAATTCTCGACAGTGTGGAGTGTGTGCTGGAGAAGCAGGAATAACCCCTTATCCCAGGGTTTCTCAGGCGCCAAATGTCCTTCAGGCCCATTTTCTCCAAGAGGCAGTGGAGACGGCTATCCACTAGCCCACTCCGTTGAGTCCCGTCGGGGAATCTATCTATTGTCAAGTCCAGGACCATATTAAAGTCGCCTAAGACCATTACCGGTAAGCCCGGCCTCTCCAGCACAAAATCCACAAAGCCGAGAAGAACCTCAAAATTAAAAGGAGGAGGAACATACACATTAGCAAGTAGCGAATCAACCGAATTTTCCTAAACGAAATAACTCGATTAATGAATCAAAACAAAACAAAAAAATGTTTTCGTCATGCACATGTCTAATTTGAAGCATGGCACAGTAATGCCAGATTTAATGGTCATAGTAACTAACTACCACTAATGCACTTCATGGACTTTGAACTGGAAAGTCATGAAAGGGAGGTTGGGGGTTCACATAAGTCTGCCCCCTCACTATAAAGGGCTGGTGTCCTAGCAGCAATTTGTCCGTGTGTTTAGTTTTGGGAGAGCTGACTGCATTTAGGGAAAGTTCATTGCTAAATAGTGTTATACAGGACCTTCATTTTATATTTCATTGTCCACAGCATAAATGTATTACGGACACAGGCTGACCTGCCCTTTGTTAACAATGCATAACTGCAAACTTGTGCTGTAAAGCACTGCATCTTTAGTGCACTAAAGCACCGCATCGTTATTTTACCTATTTACATAATTGCCATTAAAATTAGTCATTCCACTTCACTCAAAATATCAGGCAGGTTTTAAGGGAGAAGCAGAGGTTCTAATGCGGAGGTTGTAGGGGGCAAGCAGGTTCTATGTCCACTAGGTATGTGATACCTTTATGTGCGGAAACTCAATGCTAGCCGTTGAGGACAGGGTCCAGGGAGCTGGGGTTCTTTTCACCATGCCAGTGAGTCATCAATCAGGACATGTGCAACATCTTGTCCTTCAGCATAGCAGGGAATCTGTCTGTTCCCTGACACTGTGGACTGATTCAGTTTCACAAAAATAACCAAATAACAATCAATTTGCGAGGAGTGCAGAATTCCTGCTGTTGATTGTACTGGCTACATTTTTCAGCGTCATCCAGGCTCCCCAAAAATTGGTACCTGTCTCCATTTCCAGTTAATGCCACCTCTCTTGGCCAGCTACCTTTACTAGCTCCTGCCACCTCTCCTGGCCTGGTATCATTACGTACTCCTGCCATCTCTTGGCCTATTTCCATTCTATGGCATTGTAAAGGTGCCATACATAATGTTTTTGCAGCTAGACCCCAGCTTTTAAATGTGCATTGTTTGCTGAAGGATAAATCTGCCTCACCTCAAATACATTTTGTTGCTGATTCTAGTGTTTCATCACTGTGAAAATGCCACACATCACATTTCTGAACCTCAGCTGTCAAATTAATAATTTTTACTGTAGAGTAAATCCCGATATGTACTCTTAAAGACTGAGGACTATTTCAGTGCTTTAGAACTGTAAAGTTACCACACCTAATGTTCCACAGCTGGATCTTGGCTGCCAAATTTGTAATGTTTACTGCAGGATAAATTGCGTGTTGCCCCTTAAAGTGTATGACCTATTCCAGTGCTCCAGCAATGTAAAGATGCCACACAATGTTTCTGCAGTTGGACCTCAGCTTCTAAAATGATAATGTTTGCTACAGGGTAAATCCTGCTTTTTGTCAACAAGTTTGTAGCCTATTCTGATGCTCCAGCACTGTAAAAGTGCCACATAATGTTTCCGAAGCTGGGCCTCTATTGACACATTTCTATACACTATAATATATATACGCATCTATACAATATATTAGTTATTTTAAGATAATACCTGCTTCACCTCTTTCCCTTTTGTCCTACAACCAAACTGCTTATTTTAGAATAAACCAGATACTTTAAAATATCCATGGTTATGGCTTCTTAAACAATACACTTTAAAGTTTATTGCAAGTTAAAATCTTCCTTATCTCTCATCTTACAACGCATTCTAAAGAAGCTGCTTGCAAGCTTTTAGGCCACTGGAGAAGATTTGTGGCTGAACAATATTTGAGGATGTTGACAAATGCACTTCAATGTTTATCGCAAGATAAAACCTGCCTGTCTCTTTTTTATTTGCTGCCTTTCAGGTGCTTGTACCTTGTCCCGATGCAAGCTAATTTCTACTTTTCCAATTTTGGGCAAAACACATAACAAAAGTCTATATTTTGAATTGAAAATAAATGCCCTGATGAAGTCACGTGTCATAATGCATAGGGAGTGACGGGACTACAAAACAACCGGAAGTGACGCAACCTTAAACCCTTTGCACCTCCCATGATCTTCGTGATTCAAGCCAAGTCTCTGTACCTGTTGTTTACCAGATTATTGTGATCCTCTCCAGACAATATCTTGCTCCTTTTTCTCCTGCTGATGTCCGTATCTGCACAAACATTTGTTACCGACCACTGTTTTTTTTATCGACTATACACTCATTTGATCCCAACCTGCAAGCAGTTGTTACTGACCTTTGGCTTGTTTACTGACTACACTTCTGCTTGATCTCCATCTGCCACTGAACCCTAGCTTGCTCACCTACTGATGGGATGGTTCTGAGCACCATGACTTGCACTTGTACACAGCAAACCCCATCACCACCATTATGAGCTCTGGTGAAGACCTGTCAGTGCTTAGACCCAGTACCACTGGTGAGCCCGAATCACCCGTCAGGGTCACCTGCTTTTGTACCTATCCTGCTGGTCAGTGTGGGCCACTACTGCTATAGCTACTAGTCTCCAACCTGACTGTGTCAGCACTAAAAAACTTTAAAACCATAACCCAAAATTCCCTAAACCCCGTATCATGCCTGGACCCCCAATTATTTCCAAACAATTCAAAATATAGAATATAAGTTAAGTCCCTTGCGCTATCAAAGTGAAATGAATAATAATTTAATAAATTGCAGCTAGATCTAAAGTGTATACAGTGCACTAAAATGCAGTAAATGGAGTATGAAAATAAAAAGTGATCAGCACAACTTATAAATAACTATAATTATCACTGTGCAAATGCTGATGTGCAAAAATGCTGTGCAAAATTGCTATATAAAATAATCATGTGCAAAATATGCAATAATGTGCAAAACCACAACTTGCACTCGCAAAAATATTCATTGCTGTATACAACCAAAAAATGCACTCATGTGTCAAAGCAAATGGTATAATCCTGTGCAAAATGAATGCTATGCAAATAATATATATCTGTGCAAATAAAACAAATGCAATATATATTTAGTGATAGACAATAAATAATAAGTAAATTCAGTTCAATGTTTTTTTTAAATCTGAATTATATGTGATGGATCAGAACACAATAGTCTAAAGCCCCATACACACGGTCGGACTTTTTCATGGATTCTGTCCGATCGGACAATGTTGTTGCAAAATCAGACCGTGTGTATGCACCATCGGACAGTGTACGTCGGATTGTCCGACGGACAAAGTCTTATCTCCTGCTGGAAAGATTTGCTGACAACACGGTCCGATCACACCAAATCCGATCGTGTGTACGGTTGTCCGACCGGACAAAGTGCTACGCATGCTCAGATCACATTACAAGACCAAAGCTATTGGCTACTAGCCTCTACGTAGTCCCGTCGTAGGCAACAAACGTCACCACGTTCAGAATGATCGGATTTTCCGACAACTTTGTCCGACCGTGTGTACGTAAAACCAACATCGGACAAAGTATGACGGACAGGATCCGACCGACCTGGTCCGCGGATTGTCCGACCGTGTGTATGGGGCTTTAGTTGGTGAAGTAAAATTAGAAAAATAGATACATAAAACGATTTTTCTGAAATAATAAACTGACAATTGGCATGTGCGTATGTATGCACCCCCTTTGTTATGAAGCCCATAAAAAGCTCTGGTGCAATCAATTACCTTCAGAAGTCACATAATTAGTGAAATGATGTCCACCTGTGTGCAATCTAATGCCGCGTACACACGGTCGGAATTTCCGATGGAAACAGTCCGATGGGAGCTTTTCATCGGATTTTCCGACCATGTGTATGCCCATCTGTCTTTTTCTGTCGGAATTTCCGACGGACTTTGGATTGAGAACCTGTTCTTAATTTTTCTGACGGAAAACCTTTCTATCGGATTTTCCGATTGTGTGCAATTCTGACACGCAAAATTCCGACGCATGCTTGGAAACAATTTGACGCATGCTCAGAAGCATTAAACTTCCCTTTTATAGTGCAGTCGAACGTTTTTTAAGGCGTGGTGTTATTGACCGTCGGAATTTGGTGTGACCGTGTGTAGGCAAGACAGTTTGAGCGAAATTCCGTCGGAATTCCGACGGGAAAACCATCAGAGCTTTTTCCGACGAAAATTCCGACCGTGTGTATGTGGCATTAGTGTCACATGATCTGTCATTACATCCATTTTGAAAGGCCCCAGAGGCTGCAACACCTAAGCAAGAGGCACCACTAACCAAACACTGCCATGAAGACCAAATAACTCTCCAAACAAGTAAGGGACAATGTTGTTGAGAAGTACAAGTCAGGGTTAGATTACAAGGGAGGCAGCACAGAGACCTAAGGTAACCCTGGAGGAGCTGCAGAGTTCCGCAGCAGAGACTGGAGTATCTGTACATAGGACGACAATAAGCTGTATGCTCCATAGAGTTGGGCTTTATGGCAGAGTGGCCAAAAGAAAGCCATTGCTTTCAGCAAAAAACAAAATGGCACGTTTTGATTTTGCGAAAAGTCATGTGGGAGACTTCTACAATGTATGGAGGAACATGCTCTGGTCTGCTGAGACTAAAATGTAACTTTTTCAAAGAAAAAATTCAAAGAAAACGCCATGTCTGGTGCAGACCTAACACATCACATCACCCAAAGAACACCATCCCCACAGTGTAAAATGGTGGTGGCAGCATCATGCTGTGGGGATGTTTTTCAGCAGTCAGGACTAGAAAACTGGTCAGAGTTGAGAGAAAGATGGATGGTGCTAAATAAAAGGGATATTCTTGAGCAAAACCTGTATCACTCTGTGTGTGATTTTAGGCTAGGACGGAGGTTCACCTTCCAGGAGGACAATGACCCCAAACACCCTGCTAAAGCAACACTTGAGCGGTTTAAGGGGAAAAATGTAAATGTGTTGGACTGGCCTAGTAAAAGCCCAGACCTCAATCCAATAGAAAATCTGTGGTCAGACTTAAAGATTGCTGTTCAACGGGGGAGCTGGTGCCATCCTGTCATTGGATGCTCAGAAGGCTTTTGACATGGTAGAATGGGAATATCTATGGATGGTACTGATTGCCTTTGGCATAGGCCCAGGCTTTATAACCTGGCTAAAAATACTATATAAAGACCCCAGGGCAAAGTTGAGGATCAATGGCACTATGTCACCAGCTTTCCCGTTGTCCCGGGGGACTAGACAGGGTTGCCCTCTGTCCCCCTTGCTGTTTGCATTGGCAGTGGAACCACTGGCCGCTGCAGTCAGACAGTCTGCGGGGATAGAGGGATTCCAACGTGCAGGAAGAGAGGATAAAATAGCTTTGTACGCAGATGATGCCTTAATTTTCCTTAGTGACCCCACAAAATCCTTAGAGGAACTCATGAATCTTGTATCTGCATTTGGACAGCTCTCTGGGTTTCGCATCAACTGGGAGAAATCGGTGTTAATGCCGCTACATAATGTAAACACTTCTTTACCAGACTGTGCTAAACAAATTCAAATAAAACACAGAATTAGGTACTTAGGGATTGAGGTAACACGGAAAGTGGGGGATTATATTGACCTTAACCTTAGACCATTATTGACTAGGCTCAAAGATAAATGTCAGACCTGGTGCAAACTTCCATTTACCGTGATTGGAAGGGCAAATCTTATAAAGATGATCTGGGCCCCACAATTATTATATATTTTTCACAACTGCCCGATGTGGATAGCTGCATTTTGGTTTAAAAGGATAGAATCGCTTTTTCGCGAACTTATCTGGAAGAAAAAATATGCACGTATTAAACTAACAACTTTAATGCTGGCCAAAGATCAGGGGGGACTCGCTATTCCACATCCAAAAAATTATTTTTTGGCCTCACAAACCCAGCATTTCTATGGCTGGACAGAAGTAGATGAGAATGATCCGATACAAGCATTATTACTCCCACTGGGTAAAGGATACTCATTGATGTCCCTACTAGAGACAAAAACTTTTCAAAAAGATAAGAAATTCATAACAGGCGGACTATTTAATAAGGTATGGCTAGCAATAAAAAAGATTACTAGTATTGCTGGCTATACCTCCTATACACCAATATGGAATAACGCAAATTATGAGGAAGTACAGAGATTGGAGGGATTTGGGTTTTGGCAAACTCAGGGGCTGAGATTTGTGGAACAACTGTTTTGGAATGATAATATAAAATCATTTGCGCAAATATCTGAGGAATTTAGGATTCCAAGACAGAGGTTCTTTCAATATCTCCAGCTTAGACATGCCTTTCATGACCAGGCCCGTACATCTGTATTTATGCTTAACGAATCCAAAATAACAACACTGTTGAAGAAAAGGGACCAAAAGAAGGGACTTATATCTAAAATTTATGAGATAATGCAGAAAAAATTTGAGGAAGAGGTAGAGGTGCCGGCTAGGAAGCAATGGGAGCGAGACCTGGGAGCACTGACTGATGCTCAGTGGTCGGAGGTCTTGTCTGCGATCCCAAAGGTATCACTGTCGGATACTCAAAAACTAACACAAATCTTTATTACGCATAGATCATACTATACACCTGAGAAATTATTTAAGTGGAAACGCAGAGAGTCCCCTTTATGCCCTCGATGTAGTGGCGCACCGGCTAATTTAATACACATGTTGTGGAGATGTCCCAAACTCCATCGATATTGGCAGGATATAATCCAAAATATAAATAGTGTACTAGGAATAGAAATGCTATTAGATCCAAATCTATGCTTATTAAATATAGTGGCGGAACCAAATATCTCAAAAAATATCCATACCGCACTGACGAGAGGCCTATTTCAGGCACGAAAACTAATAGCCCAGAAATGGATATCTATATATCCTCCGACGGTTGAAGAATGGAGAACACAAATAAAAGAAACTATATTAAAGGAGGAATTTATTTATACACATAGAGGGAGTCGAGACAAATTTGATGCTATTTGGAAAAGATGGGTAGAGACCTGGGATAATGAAAATAAAAGATGAACCAACATGGGTAGAGGTTGATATTTGGAGGGGATGGGAGGATGGGGGGAGGGCTGAGGGGGCTGGAGGAGGTGAATACAGGTGGGGGCGGCAGAGGAAAAAAATTCTCCCTTTTTTTTTTTTTTTTATTATTATTATTTTATTTTAGTATTATTATTATTATTATATATTTTTTTTGTCTTTTTGGGGGGGGGGGGGGGGGGGGGTGAGTGGGTGGCTGGTGTGGCAGATGAATGCTAGAAGTTTATGTATCTGGGATGAAATGTATGCTTAAATGTATAACTTGTATTGTTAAGAAAAGAATTAAAATAAAAAAAGTACTGAATTAAAAAAAAAGATTGCTGTTCACAAGTGTTCACAAGTGCAAACCATCCAACTTGAAGGAGTTGGAGCAGTTTTGCAAGCAGGAATGGGCAAAAATCCCAGTGATGAGATGTGGAAAGCTCATAAAGACTTATCCAAAGCGACTTGGAGCTGTGATAGATGCAAAAGGTGGCTCTACAAAGTATTGACTTTAGGGGGTGAATAGTTATGCACATTTACTTTTTCTGTTATTTTGTCCTATTTGTTGATTGCTTCAGAATAAAAAAAAAACATCTTCAAAGTTGTGGGCATGTTCTATAACTTTAAATCCTCAAACAATCCATTTTAATTCCAGGTTGTGAGGCAACAAAACACGAAAAATGCCAAAGGGGGTGAATACTTTTGCAAGGCACTGTATACTATGAAATAGTTTGTCACTGGCCAATTGGTATGAGGTTGAAGGCTTTAGCTTTATTTTTGTTTAAACTTTTCTAGAGCTTTTAGATCTGCTGTGGCAGCTACTTCCTTTGTTAAATTCAGGCCTATTACCACTGAATAAGAAAATCAGGTGTCACAGCATAAACTATCTAAAAAGTCCCTTTTCAATTTCAAATGAATCAGATTGGAGTGCTGCTACTGTTATTTAGTCAGTCTTAAGCCCCATACACACGCGCGGATTATCCGAGGACCAGGTCCGTCGGATCATGTCCGTCGTACTTTGTCCAATGTTGGTGTTGCGTACACACGGTCGGGCAACGTTGTCGGAATTTCCGGTCTGCAAGAACGTTGTGACGTAAGTCGTCTTCCACGAGACTAGAAAAGGGAAGTTCAGCACCACGTCAGGCACCCGTTGGGCTCCTTCTGCTGATCCCGTGTTTATCGCGAGTTAGTCGAAGTTTGGTGACTTACGATTCGCGCTTCTCAGTTTTCTGACTCAGATCGTTACTGCTCTTCAGTTTGTGCTTGTCGTGCGTATCTGTTTATTAGTGCGTGTAGTCAGTTCGCATTTGTTGGTCATTGCGGCCTATATCTTGATATATGACGCTTTGATTTTCACTGCTTATTGTCTGCTCGTTTCTGGTATTCATTTCGTTCTTTCAGGCCTTGCTGTTTATCGGTGCTTTCTGTTTGTCCGTTCTGACCAGCCGACCGTTTGTGAGCTATGTTTCCCGTACGTACTCGTCGCCGAGTTCGTGCTGTACGCGGAATTGGTGTCGGGCTTTTAGCTTTGAGCCAAGACCCATCCATGAACAGAGTGACGAGGAGTATGTGGACCAAGAATTGGTTGCTTCAGCGTGATCAGTTCTCGCACATGCCTTTGCTTCGTGAGATCCGGGAGAATAATCCTGATGATTTCAGGAACTTTCTCCGGATGACGGACCCCGTTTTTCACCGTCTTTTGGCTTTGCTGACCCCTTTTATCAGCCGGCAGGATACCTGCATGAGACAAGCCATCACTCCGGAGCAGAGGCTTGTTGCTACGTTGAGGTACTTGGCGACAGGGAGAAGCCTTCAGGATTTGAAGTTCTCTTCAGGTATCTCTCCCCAGGCCCTGGGAATCATTATTCCAGAGACCTGTTCTGCCATCATCCAGGTCCTGCAGGAGGACTATATGAAGGTAACATTTCTACTTTACTATTCCCTTCTATGTATGCTCTGTTTGCTAATGTCTTCTATTTTTGACCTCCTTCCCTAATTACCATGATTGCAATATACTCTAATATGCTGTGCCCCTTTTCTCCTTCATGCATTTTTCCCTTCACTTACCTCACCAGCATGCTCTTCTGGCCCAATAGACACCTATGGCCTAGTCACTTAAGCAATGTATTTTGTCTGCTGCATAGTATTGTTTTCCCCCAAACACCCCCTAAAATATGCACAAATGTTTGCTGTGTGTTTTACTTCATGTAGAGCCCCTTTTTTTCCCTTTTTGTTGGTGGAGGGGGGGGGGGGGGGTGCCAAACTCATTATGAACCACCTCCCCCAACTGCTCTGTCAGATGGTACCAATCCTCTATCTGCTGGCTTTCCCAAGGTCAATACACACTATATACCTACCTCTTTATAGTGGTCATATTTAGGGATGAATTCAGCAAAGCATGTAGTGCAAGGGGCTGGCTCCATACTTTCCATTTCCTCTTTTTTTGTGTTCTTTCCCTCCTATTAGCTTGCTAGGTAATTTCAGAATGTCCAAATGTGCGTTCCTTTTTTTTGTGGGAATGTTATTTTATCTTTCCTGTGGGCTGCCAATAGTGTTAAGTAAGGAGGGTCTGGCCAAACTAGCACACATTATTGAGCCATTTGGCAATCAATGAAGTGCAGAGGGTTACCTGTCCAAACCCCCCCCCCAAACCACTAGTTATTGTCAATGGCCCATCAGAAGTGGGGGGATTGATGGGGGGTGAGTAATCTGCTAGGGGGACCCTCTACTTTGAGTTGCAAATACTTTCCAGCTTAAAATGTAAAAGTCTGATCTTGTTCCAAGATGTTTAGTGTCTAATCTGCTTGCAATGTTTATGTGCAAAGTGACTAATTTTATTTTCTTGTTTCACTCCACAGTTCCCTTCCACGTCACAGGAATGGCAGACTGTGGCCTTCCACTTTGCCAGCCATTGGGACTTTCCTAACTGCGGAGGTGCAATTGATGGGAAACACGTCCGCATCGTCCCACCCCCCAACTCGGGGTCCTACTATTATAATTACAAGGGGTTTAATAGTGTAGTGATGTTGGCGGTGGTGTCGGCGACATACGAGTTTTTGTATGTGGACGTGGGGATGAACGGCCGGATCTCGGATGGTGGTGCCATTGCGCACAAGGAGTTCTACTGGCGTCTCCAAAGTGGCAGTCTGTGCTTGCCACCTCCAGAGGAGAATGCTGAAGGACTCCCCTTCGTCTTTGTCGCAGATGAAGCGTTTGCGTTGACTCCCCATCTGATGAGGCCCTTCCCGATGAGGACCCTCACCCCAGACCAGAGGGTCTTCAATTACAGGCTGTCAAGAGCCCACAGAGTGGTGGAGAACACCTTTGGGATCCTGGCCAGCCGCTTCCGCCTGTTTTTGACGGCTATTAACTTGGCGGAATACAAACTCAACCACATAGTTCTTGCCTGTTGCATATTGCACAACTTTTTGAAAAGACACAACACCAACTATGTGGTGACCGTTGGCCCAGATGTTGAGGGCCCTTCCAATGCCGACCTCACAGCCCTTCAAGCGGCACGTCCAGGCTTGCCCCCTCTAAATGCCCGCGTGGTCCGCGAGCAATATATGGAGTACTTTGTGGGTAGGGGGGCCATTGCTCTGCCTGACGATGTGCTTTCTGGGCAAAAGGAGGTAACAGTCTCTTCTTCCCAAAAAGATTCTTCTCATGTTGTGTGTTTGATACCTAATCTTTTGTCTAGAGAAGGTTTGTAGTGCATAACTGACACCCAAAATACTCCTTTTCATCACCATGACAGAAATGTGTGTATTCCCAAAAATGGTGTGCTACGTGTTTTCTTACAAATCACTGTGGGTGTCATTTACATAAGTCAAATCCACTATGCTCTACAAGTGCAGTGCAAAAGTGCCCTGGAAAATACACTTGCAGTGCAAACTGGAATTGCCTTTAGTAAATAACACCCATTGCCCCCAAAACCCTTTACATTTGACCTACATAATGCTTTTATGTTTTTCAATAAGGAAGCCACACATTACATTAGCCACTACAAAATTAAAAAAGTTTACTTGCAACACATTCACAAGTGCGTTTACAAACTTCTTGCCAAAACTGACAAGATCTTGGTTCTTTACAACATTGTTTACAAACATTCCGCATTTGGTAAAACCAGGCATGGAGCAAAACAGAACATAGGAACTAGGAAAGTTAAACTTTCTAAAGTGAAGACAAGATCAGACATGACTATATGTTCAAAATGTGTTTGATCTTGCCTTCATCACATGGGGGGTCACCCCTGGAAACTGGAAATTTAGAACATGCACACAATTTGGCTCTGAAAATGGGCATTAGATGGTAAAACACATGCCTAGAATCTTCAAAAGTGCCATTTTCCATCATGGGGATGAATGGACGTTTTTTGGGGGTGCAACCCCTTCACCACAACCACTTTAGTAGTTCGTAAAGTGGTTGCACCCCCAAAAAAACGTTGTCATTCATCCACCATGATGGGAGCTAGCACATGTGGACACAATGTGTGCATGTTCCAAATTTCACACAGTTCATAAGTTGCAAATGTGTTCAGAAACAGCCACAAATGTGTGTTAATTATTTTTCAGATTTTTCCTAAAACATCAATGATGTTCTTCAATTTTTGTTGAACATCATTGATGTTTTGCTTTATGTCATCTAGATCTCGATTGCAGACCATTATCTCCCCGATGAGTACGTGGGCACTCTCTGTGGTAAAGTGCGATTCTTCTTCCACAACATCCACGTCACCTAAAAACAACCAAAAAAAACAAAAATGTGTTTTGGAAATGAGGCAGGCATACATTGATTAGCTTACCAGTAGCTGTGTTCTCCCACACTCACCTGTTGTGGTGACAAGTTCTCCAATTTCTATGATCTCTCCTTCCTCCTCCTCCTCTGCTTCTGGTCTTTCCCCTTCTTTGGGAGGTGTTGGTTTTGTGGTTTCCTCAGACGTACCGAGTTTTCGCTCCCCTATGAGAATGTACAAAAGGAAGATTTAGCAACACAATCTATTGAGGGCAGAAATAGGAAATGACAAACATTGCTTGAAAGTGAGGGACAATATTTTTGTTAGGCCAGTTACAAATGACAACAACATGAATGTAGTCACTTTGTAAAGGTGCTAAACGTACTAGCTTTTTGGTAGAAGTTTGTCTGATGGAGACCCCCCTCTAGTATCCACTGGAGCACATGTGTGGAAAAGCCTAATAAAAAGTGGGTTTGGGTGGGCCAGCACTAGTGCTCTAGAGTCCAGATGGGTAAACAGCTACGGGGTGACCTCTCCTTTACATTGAATAAATTGGCTTTACATTCTTGATGACATTTCTAGTGAGAACAAACTTCCTTTCCCCAAAAAAAAAACACCAAACATCGTATTATAAGTGGCCGAACGATCGAGGTTGAGTACGATCGAATGGACACACACACGAACATGACAATGGCAGAAAGATCGAGGTTGAGTACGATCGAATGCACAGACGAACATGAAAGTGGCCATTTTCTAATGTACAACTTTGTAAAAATACAAACACATGGAGCAGTATGCAAGCCAAAAATCAAACACAAAACACAACTACTTACTTTTTTGAAGAACTCGCTTGATCTTTCTGTACTGATCGGGCTCCCTCAGTTTCAGGTCTGACCAGCGTTTCCTCAGTTGCTCCTTGGATCGTTGTACCCCAAAATGATTGTACAGCCTCCTCACAACTTTAGACATGATCTTGGCCTTGCAGGCATTGGGGTTGAGGTAAGGCCCATACTTCCCATCATAGTCGCTCCTCTTTAATATGTCCACCATCTCCAACATTTCTCCAAATGACATATTGGAGGCCTTAAATTTCAGGCTTCGGGATCGGGACGTTTCTGCCTCCGGCCTTTCCTCGTCCTCCTCCTCGTTGCTGCAATATTTCCGCCGCACCTGCTGTGTCCCCGCCATGTGCTCTCCCCACTGTGCCGTAAAGAGAAGGGGTGGGGAATAGACGAGAAAGATTGTCAGGGGCGGGCGGAGTATGACGCATGCGCACTGTATATAAAACGTCACACGCCTGTGTCGTAGCCACGATCTGTGAGACCAGGGGAGAGAAAGCTCATGCACGAGACGATCGCTATAACGAAGGTACAATTTGACGTTGGTACATAACAAGCCTAGACTGATTAGACCTTGAGGCTTCTTTATGGAGAAGATTAGGAGAGTTTAGCCTGACATTATTTATAGTGTTTTGTGTGGTGTTGTGTCTTGCAGAGATTATGGACGGCTTTAACGATGTGAGTTTTCTCCCCCTCTTCATTGATAAATATAGGGAAATGCCCCTATTATGGCAGGCGAAACACCGAGATTACAGCAACAGACCAAAGAGGTACGCAGCCATGAAGAAACTTGTGGCATTTGTAAAGCCAAGGTTCCCCACGGCAACCGTGGAGAAGTTAAGAATAAAAATTGGCAACCTGAGGAGTACCTATTTCAGGGAGCGCAATAAGGTCCTGAAGTCCCAAGCATCTGGAGCTGCAGCAGATCAGGTCCATGTCCCCACGCTCTGGTACTATGAGAGGCTCCACTTTCTCAAAGACCAGGCTAATGTCAGGAAGTCACTCTCGACTCTTCCTTGCACGCGTCCTTCCATGCACGCCACCACTAATGAGGCTTCCGAGGAGCAACCTGGGCCTTCCAGTCTGGAAGATGTGGAGGAGCCCAGCTTGTGGCAGGTATAGTAGTTTTGTAACCATTTTTAGGAATAATGAATGATGTTCACTTAATTCAGGATCCCCAATTGCTTAGTTCCTAACGTGTTTGACATATCAACTGACAGTAGTGTTGTAGACATTTGGGGCAAGAATCTAGGGCTGAGAATTGTATGGTTTTCTATTTGTAAACATTTTGCAACAGTCACTAGATGAAAATTGTGTGTGTTTGATGAACAAATAACTCAAACTATGTCCCTTTTTCATACACAGGAAGACCTCAGCCAGGAGGTGGCTGTGGAATGTGGCAGTCAGGAGGAGGCAGGGGTTAGTGGCAGCCAAGATGTGGGTAGTGGCAGCCAACAGGGGGGTAGGCGTAGGAGCCTGACTGTCTCCCAAGTCCCTCCCCTCCGCCTTCCCTACAGAAGGGCGAGAAGGATGGGGGAGGTGGGAGAGTCAGCGCTCCAGCTGATCAAAGATGCTTCAGCCTCCCTATATGCCACACCCACCTACGAGGAGGCCTTTGCCTCCTTGGTTGCCACTAAAATGAAGGGTATGGAGGTGGGGCAACGCAGCATGTGTGAGGGGGTCATCCTCAAGGTCCTAAATAAGGGTATGGCTGGGGAGATGACCCCACTCACACATGTTTGCGATAGTGACCATGCTCCGCCTCCTCCTCCTCCTTCTTCTGCCACCCCACCAGCACCACAGCCACAGCGTGCAAGGAAGCGTGGAAGGAAGACCTGAGAGTGACGACCTGGATTCAGTCTGGTCTGAGAGAAGATGGAGCCTCTCGTAGGACCAGAGCCTGGGGACCTAGATGGCATCTGCTGCAGTTCCGGATGTTTTGGACTTCAGGATCAGATAGCACTCCCTTATTATTTAGATAGGTACTCCTCAGGCCCCCAATTTTAGACGCTTCTAAAATGATGGTTGCCGTGGGGGTCCAAGGCTTTGCAAATTCCCCAAGTTTCTTCATCGCTCCGTTCCTCTTTGGTTTGTTGCTGAGACCTAAATAAAGGTATTTTTGATTTTAAATAATCATTGCCTATGTGTTTTACTTTTCTACAATGACAGTTTATTTGTGAGTAGGCAGGTACATTTCACTAATCATAAAGTATAATTAACAAGGGGCACCAACAACAAACAAACTCCTAGTAAATTTAAGCAACAAATAGAAATGTTAATAATGTGGTTTTGCTAAGTTGAGACACACAACCCCCCTCAAAAAAAAAAAAAATAATCTCATTAAAATATGTATTCCAAAAAAAATACAAAAATGACAAATCATCCAAAAAATATAACAAAGATTCTTTTACGATCTGAGTAAAAATAAACATGTAGTCTAGAAATCCTAAATACTAATAAAGAACTAAGTTTGGGAGAAGTGCGGGTGAATAGGAGCAGCTAAAACATGTCATTCTTCTTGCATTGTAAAGAAAAAGAGAATGCACTTCATTAAAGACATTTTAACATTGCAGCGTGACGAATGTGCTGTGTCGATTAGGAAAGGTAGTTTTACCTGAACGAGCGCTTCCGTCACAGAATTTCTTCTGAGCATGCGTAGCACTTTGTCCGTCGGACTACGCTACACACGATCGGATTTGGTGTGATCGGACTTTGTTGTCGGAAAATCTATCCAGCAGGAGAACTTTGTCCGCCGGACAATCCGATGGAAACTGTCCGATGGTGCCTACACACAGTCGGAATTTCCGACAACATTGTCCGATAGGACAGAATCCATCGGAAAATCCGACCGTGTGTATGGGGCTTAAATGTAAAAATAAAAAAAACAACTACACGTCCAAAATATGTGATATCAAAATAACACTTTCCTTGAAAATTGTACTGCTCTGTGACAACATATACAACATAAAGGCATCCCCAAGCATGTAAATTAAAGGATTAGCACTTTTCCTATGGCACTTTTAAAGTCACATTAAAAGGACCCTCTCCATCCTGTATAATAAGATGGCAGTGACCAGACCCCAGTGCCCTTTTTGACAATGCTTTGCTTAATAGATTTAAAAATAGCCAGAACATAGCCTGCTTATCAGCAAGTAAAAACAAATTAAAATAAAATGCTACTCTATATTTGGTTTATTAAAATCACAGCTGTCATGTCTACTGTGTTGGTTCCTATTTTCATTTTTACAGTTAGAAAAACATAAATCATTAAACCATAAGTCTCGGACAAATTACCTACTGTATATTTGACATCTGAAATAGAATAATATATATATATATATATATATATATATATATATATATATATATATATATATGTGTGTGTGTTATGTGTGTTTTTTCTATGTACGTCATAATTTTTTCTGGGCTTTTTAGCATCATTTAATTGTATCTGAAATCTATAAATGCACTCTTAACAACTGTTAACAGTCACCTACTGAACTTATATGTGTCTATTTATAGAGCATGGAGTCAGTGCAACAGCACGGTTTGTTTGTGAAAAGTAGAATTTGTTTTAAGTCATTGGTATAATTGGAAAAATGTTTGTTAAAAAATAAAGTTCATACAAATATGTGATTGCCTAATAATATATAGTTACAGACAGGTAGACAATCTCGCAATTAACCTGAAATCTGAACTATTTCTGTAAATGCATCTCCTACTATACTTACTATAGTGCATATTTCACTCATGTTGGTATTGTGCATAGAAACAATAATCTATTCTAGGGATGACTATATCTGGGTTCAGCAAGAAAAAAATGCACATAATCTGTCTGATGCCGCGTACACACGAAGGGACAATCCCGCAGGATTATCCTCTGGACTGAAGTCCAGCGGATAATCCCCTCGTGTGTGGGCGCCGGCGGACTTTTTGGCGCCAAAGTACGGCGGACTAAAGTTTGAAGTTTTGTTTTCAAATTATCCGCTGGACTTGGAAGTCCAGCGGACAATCCCGCCGTTAGTGGGCAAGTCCGCGGGACTTTTGAAATGAAGGGACTTGCCGCTCATCGGCAAGTCCGTTCATTTAGCACGTGACTTCAGGTTACGTAGCTAGCGTAGGCAGTTACTGCCGCCGCGCTAGCTCCGTGACCTGGCATGGATTTAAAGGGACTCCCCACGCCGAAAAAACGGTGTGGGGGTTCCCCCCAAATCCATGTCAGACCCTCATCCGAGCACGCAGCCTGGCAGGCCAGGAAAGGGGTGGGGACGAACGAGCGCCCCCCCCCCTCCTGAGCCGTACCAGGCCGCGTGCCCTCAACATGGGGGGTGCCCTGGGGAAAGGGGGGCCGTGCGGCCCCCCCACCCCAAAGCACCTTGTCCCCATGTTGATGAGGACAAGGGCCTCTTCCCGACAACCCTGGCCGTTGGTTGTCGGGGTCTGCGGGCGGGGGCTTATCGGAATCTGGGAACCCCCTTTAATAAGGGGGCCCCCAGATCCCGGCCCCCCACCCTATGTGAATGAGTATGGGGTACGATGTACCCCTACCCATTCACCTAAGGTGTAAAATGTAAAGTAAAAAAAAACACCCACACTTTTGAAAAAATAGTTTATTGCACTGCTCCGGGGGTCTTCTTCCGTCTTGGGGGTCTTCTCGCCGGACTCCCCCGCCATTTACCAAGCTCTTTTACCGAGCGGGGGAAGTCCGGCTACCTTCTTCGTCGTCGCCGCCGTCTGGGGGTCTCGATCCGCCTTCGGGGGTCTTCTTCCGTCTTGGGGGTCTTCTCGCCGGACTCCTCCCCTCTCTTCTGCTCTTTTACCTAGCTCTTTCACGAGGGGAGGAGTCCGGCTACCTTCTTCGTCGTCGCCGCCGTCGTCTGGGGGTCTCGATCCGCCTTCGGGGGTCTTCCGGGGGTCTCTTCTGTTCTTGCGGCGGTCGTCGTCTTCCGCGCCGCCGGCGCCTTCTTCTTCTTGTCCTTCTTCTTGTCCTTCTTGTTCTTCTTCTTCTTCCGATGTTGACCCGACGCTCTCTCTGCCCGGAATGCCTGTGCCGCGCTGCGCTCGGACTTATATAGGGACATGGGCGACAGGGTCACATGTTCATGTCACATGGTGACCCCGCCCCCTTGCGATGTCACAGTCCCAGCATCCTCCGGGACTGTGACAACACAAGGGGGCGGGGTCACCATGTGACATGAACATGTGACCCTGTCGCCCATGTCCCTATATAAGTCCGAGCGCAGCGCGGCAAGGCATTCCGGGCAGAGAGAGCGTCGGGTCAACATCGGAAGAAGAAGAAGAACAAGAAGGACAAGAAGAAGGACAAGAAGAAGAAGGCGCCGGCGGCGCGGAATACGACGACCGCCGCAAGAACAGAAGAGACCCCCGGAAGACCCCCGAAGGCGGATCGAGACCCCTAGACGACGGCGGCGACGACGACGAAGAAGGTAGCCGGACTCCTCCCCTCGTGAAAGAGCTAGGTAAAAGAGCAGAAGAGAGGGGAGGAGTCCGGTGAGAAGACCCCCAAGACGGAAGAAGACCCCCGGAGCAGTGCAATAAACAATTTTTTCAAAAGTGTGGGTGTTTTTTTTTACTTTACATTTTACACCTTAGGTGAATGGGTAGGGCTACATCGTACCCCATACTCATTCACATAGGGTGGGGGGCCGGGATCTGGGGGCCCCCTTATTAAAGGGGGTTCCCAGATTCCGATAAGCCCCCGCCCGCAGACCCCGACAACCAACGGCCAGGGTTGTCGGGAAGAGGCCCTTGTCCTCATCAACATGGGGACAAGGTGCTTTGGGGTGGGGGGGCCGCACGGCCCCCCTTTCCCCAGGGCACCCCCCATGTTGAGGGCACGCGGCCTGGTACGGCTCAGGAGGGGGGGGGGGCGCTCGTTCGTCCCCACCCCTTTCCTGGCCTGCCAGGCTGCGTGCTCGGATGAGGGTCTGACATGGATTTGGGGGGAACCCCCACGCCGTTTTTTTTCGGCGTGGGGATTCCCTTTAAATCCATGCCAGCTTGCGGAGCTAGCGCGGCGGCATTTACTGCCTACGCTAGCTACGTAACCTGAAGTTACGTTCGAAATGAACGGACTGCTCCGTGTGTGGGCAAGTCCGTTCATTTTCAAAAGTCCCGCGGACTTTTGGCCGGCGGATTATCCGCTGGAGAAGTCCGTGCGTGTGTGGGCAAGTCCACACCCTCGGAAAGTCCAGCGGACCTAGCCGGAAAGTCCCGCGGGATTGTCCGCTGGACTAGGTCCGCCGGCAAAAGTCCCTACGTGTGTACGAGGCATGAGAATAACTTTTTTCTTAATCTGAAACTAGCAGGTTTTTATTTGGGAAGACCAATTATATAAAGTAAAAAGCTGCTCCTAGCTGTTGTGCTTCTGTTTTTAAAGGCTGGTTGCACTGTCATGTTGATCAATCATCCCTATTCCATAGACACCATGGTATTCACGCACAATAATGATGTCCAACTAGCCCGAAACAACTGTACGCAGTCTGGAACCAATAACTTTATAATATCAGGTTGTAGTACTAAAAACAAACAATTTTGGAATTATGTGCATGCTCTACCCACTAGGAAAAAATTCACCTACCAAAATAGTACATTTTCATTTAGTGTGCAGATGAACATGAATGGACATTTCCTGTCAGCATTTTACTGCTGCTTAGGTGAGGAGCATGGCACACATCGACATTGCCTAATATTTGAAAGTAGACATAGATATCCAACCTAGTCAGTAGATTTTATAGAAAAGAAGAAGTGTGCTAAATGAGTTGTTAGTTCCTGACTAGGGATGGCTTTTTTCTCATCTAAGCTATTTGCAATTTGCCAAACAGACAAACTAATTCCCATAGTTAAGAAGTTTGCCCACTCTAACCTCCATCTGTTGAAGCCAGCAGTCTTTTATTTAGTGGCAGTATTACTACCACCACTAAATGTAGGTTTCTGGTCACCTGGCGACTTACTTCAAATTGAAAACAAGCTGGCAGGCATCCCAAATGATGTAAGGACCAAAGATGGTCATGATCATACTTGGTCAGTGACCTCAGCCAGCTTTCCCAGCCAGTTTGTTGACATTCAGCAGGTTCCTAGTTTCCCTTCCCAGCAGCACTGGGGAAATGTAATTTAGAATGGGAGCATTGAAGGTAGAGGATTGTTCTTGTCCGTCATGTTGTTGGGTCATTGGCGTATCGTTCAATGTGATTGACAGTGGATCTACTGTACATATGTACTGTACATATAATGGTTGTTATATTTACAGCATATGAAATTGTTTATTTTGAGTTATTTTATTTTTTATTTAAATCTTTTTCTGTGGTATAGGGGTTTTTGTTTACTACTTTCATTTTTTGGTGAATGAGTAGCAAGGGGTACTATGTATCACCTACTCCCTCACTTGGGGGAGGCAGATATCTGTGTCCCCCTTATTCTTAAAGGCACTTCCAGATTCTGAAAAGGCTTTGTGCCCCTTCTGCAAGGTACCTTCCCAATGTTGACGGTATGTGGCCTAGTATGGTCGCTCCCTTTTTCTGGTTAGTTAGACTACATGCCTGGATTAGGGTATGGTATGGACTTTGGGACCTTATCCAACAGATAAATGTCACTTTTATTGAAGTGAATTTTACGGGTGCTTTGCTTCATGTGCAGGTGTAAGATATTTACCAAGCATGTTATCTAGGGAGTTCTGCATTTTAATGTTGTCTTACTTAAAGACCCACTCTCCCTGGAATGGAATAATAAAAAAAAAAAAATTGCATTGGTACATGTCCCAGATGCCCATACCTTTTTTTTTACAAAAAAATAACAAGATTTGACTGCCATAAATGTAATAGAGTTTGGTTGCTATGTTTAGGTTTCATGGATTTCAGAAATCTCCCCCCCAAACCAAATGGTTTGTTCATCTTTACTGCTTACATGTAATGATAGTTATGAGGACATATAGTGCTTAATTGTTAGAGGCCATTTCTTAGCATAGGAAGTTCCTTGGGACAGAGGGACGGAGGGGTTGGTGTTGCTAGTCCAGCTTCTTTGGTGTAATTGACACTGATAGAAATAGATGTAGAAATCTCCTGGTGAGATAAAGTGTGATTGGAGAAAAAGATCAACAATCGCCAAGTTGGTTCTATAGACTATTTAACCACTTCAGCTCTGGAAGGTTTTACCCCCTTCCTGACCAGGCCATTTTTTGTTATATGGCACTGTGTTGCTTTAACTGACAATTGTGCGGACGTGCGACGCTGTACCCGAATAAAATTTAATGTCCTTTTTTTCCCCACAAATAGAGCTTTCTTCTGGTGGTATTTGATCACCTCTGTGGTTTTTAATTTTGCACTAGAAACAACAAAAAAAAAAACTATATTTTTTACATTCTGCTATTAAACACATCCAATAAAATTTTTTTAAAAATGTGCCATCGGATCATGTTGTCGGAATTTCTGACGCACAAAATTTGAGAGCTGGATCTCAAATTTTCCAACAACAAAATCCGATCGTGTCAATTCCAATCGTGTGTAGCCTAGTCCGACGCACAAAGTGCCACGCATGCTCAGAATAAATTACGAGACGGAAGCGATCGGTCTGGAAAAACTAGCATTCGTAATGGGTATAGCACATTCGTCACGCTGCAATGTTAAAAATTGATTAATGCAGCGCATTCTCTTTTTCTTTATAATGCTAGAAGAATTATGTTGTTTTGCTGCTCATATTCACACAGACTTCTCACAAACTTCTTTCTTTTTTCTTTCTCCTGATTTCATGAATAGAATATTTTTATTTGTCAGATCTCCCGAATAATTATTTTAGTTGTATGTTTTTATTATTTTTAATATATATATATATATATATATATATATATATATATATATATATATATATATATATATATATATTTTTTTTTTTTTTTTATTCAAGATCTCTTTTTTTTTCTTTTTTTGTTATCTCCATAATTTTTTTGTGGGTTTTGTGTGTCAAGTTTTCACAACACTATTATTATCTTGCATTTTGAACCCTAAAGGAGGTTGGTTGGTGTCCCTTGTTAATTTCACATTGTATTTAGGAAATGTACCTGCCTACTTACAAATAAACTGGGCTTTTTGAAGTAAAGCACATAGGCAAGTATTTCTTTAACAAAAAACACCTTTATTAGGGGTCATAACCAAATTAAGAGCAAGGAAACGCTGGAGAAACTGCTGAAATTGGCGAAGCCTTTGTACCCCAGGGCAGACATCAACTATTTAAAGCCAAAATTGGTGGCCTGAGGAGTCCATATATAAGAGAGTACAGTCTGGTCCAGAAGTCCAAGAGATCAGGAACAGCAACAGATGACATCTATGTCCCCAGGCTGTGGTCCTATAACAGCCTGCGTCTTTTGTCAGACCAGACTGAACCCAGGCCATCACTCTCTGGTCTTCCTTAGACACTTCCTTCCAGGCTGTGGCACTGCTGTTGAAGTTGTGACAGGAGGTGGAGGAGGAGGAGGGCAATGGTCGACCTCCTGGCTGCCACTTACCCCTGCCACCTCTTGGCTGCCACTTGCCACAGCCTCCTCCCGGCTGAGGTCTTCCTGTGTTTGAAAATGGGACATAGTTTTAGTTTTGTGTTCATCAATCACACACAATTTTCAGCTCATGACTGTTGCAAATTTAATGTCAATAAATAGAACAGACTATCCTTCTGACTCCAGCATTTTTCCTTCTTGTCCCAATCATTTTTGGTCACTACTGTCTATTGATATGTCAAACACTTTGTTAAATCATAACTTACTAATCAATAATAACATCTAGTTAACATCATTACATTTCCCACAATAAATATGTTGAACAATCCTCTACCTGACTCAAGCTGGGCTCCTCCACATGTTGCTGCCTGGAAGGCCCAGGTTGGAAATTGGAAGCCTCAGTTGGGGGGGAAGCAAGCCTTGAAGGAAGATTGAAGACTGCTGGCCTGGGTTCCCTCTGGTCTGCCAGAAAATACAGCCTGTCATAGTACCACAGCCTGGGTACATAAATGTCATCTGCAGCTTCTGATCTCAGGGAATTCTGGACCTTCTTGCGCTCCCTCAGATATGTACTCCTCATGATACCAATTTTGGCCTTCAAATAGGTGATGTCTGCCGTGGGGACCACCGGCTTCACAAATGCAAGCAGTTTCTCCAGCGCTGCCTTCCTCTTTCTTAGGTTCTTATAAAAGGGGTGGTTCACCTGCCACAGGCAGGGCAGCTCCCTGAACATATCAATGAATAGGGGTATAAATTCTGTGTCCTTGAATGGATCCATATTCTCTGCAAGGCACAACACAAGACAAACCCTAATGTCAGGCTAAACTCTTCTAATCTTGTCCCAATATAAGCCAAAATCTAGAAGCAGTATAGGCCAGTGATGTACCAAGTTAAAATTGTACCTTCGTTCGAACGATCGGAGCTTCCGCTACTCCTTCCTCCGCTCACAGATCGTACGTACGACGCACGCGCGCTACGTATTATATACAGTGCACGTGCGTGAAACTCCGCCCGCCCCTGACGTTCTTTCTTGTCTATTCCCCACCCCTTCTCTTTCTGCGCAGTGGGGAGAGCACATGGCGGAGAGACAACAGGTGCATGCTTATTACAGCACAGAGGAGGAGGGCGATGAAAGCCCGGAGGCAGAAACGTCCCAATGCCAGAGGAGAGGATTTAAGGCCTCAAATATGGCTTTTGTAGAGATGTTGGAGGTGGTGGACATATTGAAGAGGAACGACTATGATGGGAAGTATGGACCTTACCCAAACCCAAATATCAGAAAGGCCAAGATCATGACTAAAGTTGTGAAGAGTCTGCAGAAGAATTTTGGGGTACGACGATCCAAGGATCAACTAAGAAAACGCTGGTCAGATCTGAAACTGAGGGAGCACGATTAGTACAGAAAGATCAACCGAGTTCTTCAAAAAAGTAAGTAGTTGTCCTGTGTTCATATTATTATTGCTTGTATATTGTTCCATGTGCTTTTGTTTACTGTTGCACAGTTTAAAATGGCCACTTTCATGTTCATGGGTTCAATCGTTCGTAGTAAACATCGTCCGTTCGCCCACTTCAAATACAATGTTTTGTGAAGTTGCAGTTAACTACATTTGTTCAGGCCTAGTTCTAGTCAAAGGAAGTTTGTTGTCTAGATGTGTTTGTAACTAGAATGAAATTCAAACTTGATTCAGTGTAAAGGAGAGGACACTCAGCAGCTGTTTACACATCTGGCCTCAGGAGCACTAGTGTGGGACACCAGAACACCCTTTTTATTAGGGTGTCCCACACACGTGCTCCAGTGGATACTATAGGGGTGTCTCCATCTGTGAAACTTGCAGAAAACAGGTAAGTATTCCAGCTTTAGAAAGTGTCAAAAATAATGTTTTCAGCTTTGAACTCTGCAAAGAATAAAATGGTACGACACTTCCCAAGCAATGTTTCATATTCCTATTTGTGCCCTCAAATATCAGTGTGCTAAGTATTCCTTGTTTACATTCTCATAGGGGAGAGAAGACTCAGGACGTCTGAGGACACCAGGGACCCCACACCTCCCAAAGAAGGGGAAATACCAACACCAGAAGCAGAGGAGGAGGAGGAGGTTGTTGAAATTGGTGAAATTGTCACCACAACAGGTGAGTGTCTGAGACCACAGCTTCAGGTAATAGATGTATGCCTGCATATTTATAATACATGGTGTGTGTTTGTTTATTTTTAGGTGATGTGAATATTGTGGAAGAAGAATTGCATTTTACCAGTGAAAGTGCCCAGATCCTCATCGGGGAGATCATGGTGTACAATCGCGATTTAGATAATCTCAAGAAAAACATCAATGATGTTCAACAAAAAATGAAGAACATGTTTTAGGGAGAATCTGAAACACACAAAACTAGCTAGCATCAATTTTATCTTTTAAAAAACAGTTTTGGATTTTGACAAAAGCCAAATTTGGAAGATGCACACAGTGTGTCAACATGTGCTATCTCCCATCATGGGGGATCAATGTACGCGTTGTGGGTGCAACACCCCACCCAATTTGTGTGCATCTTCCAAATTTGGCTTTTACAGGGGTGACACCCCATGTGATGAAGGCAATATCAACACAGTTTGGACATACTCATGTCTGATATTGTCTTCACTTTTCAAAGCTGAACTTTGTAAGTTCCTCAGTTCTGTATGTTATGCTTTGATACATGCCTGTTTCCTGTTTATATTAATGTTACCAAAAATAATGTTATATACACCAAATATGGTGGTTTGTTGTAAAACCCTTTGATAAACGCACATGTGAATGTGCTTTGAGTAAAAAAAAATTGGGATCATCAACAATGTGTGGCTTCCTTTTAAAAAAAAGCAGGATTTGTAGTAAAGTTGTTGTTTTCAGTGTCAATGGGGGTTATTTACTAAAGGCTAATCCACTTTACACTCCAAGTGCAGTTTAAAGTGCACTTTTGCAGTGCACTTGTAGTGCATAGTGGATTTGCCTTTAGTAAATAACACCCACACTGCTTTTTAATTTTCCCCAATCATGCCATTTTCATGACTACACACATTTCTGTCATGGTGCTGAAAATGAGAAATATTTTTGTCAGTAATGCACTACATACATTAACAACAAAAACAAGGTGTGTGTAGCAGACACACAACATAATAATATTATCTGAAGAAGACATTATCGCCTAATCTCGGTAAGAAACTTGGTTTGCACTGTTGAAGAAAAAGGCCCAAAAATATTCTAAAGAAAAACCTAGGAGACACCTAAAACAAACCCAAGCAGTAAATGAAAACAAATATTATTGCAGTTTCAAAGATAAATTTATTTAAAAAATGTCTCTCAGACATTGTCTGGCATATCAATGGCCCCCCTACCCGCAAAGTACTCCATGTATTGGTTTCTGACCTCGCGAGCGATTTGGAGGTGCAAGCCAGGATGGCCAGCTTCAAGTGCCGTCAGGTTGGCAAGTTCAGGAAAGTCTGACTCAGGCCCAACTGAGGCCACATAGTTTGATGATTTTTTTTTTTTTTAATTGTGCAAAATGCAGCAGGAAAGCACTATATGGTTCAGTTTAATTTCCGCCATGTGGATCGGTGTCAAAAATAGGCGGAACCGGCTGGCCATTATCCCGAAAGCGTTCTCCACCACTCTTCTGGCCAGCCTGTAATTAAAAATCCTCTGAGACACCTCGCACCCAGTGGTCCTCAACACCAGTTGGATACCTCCTTCACCACTAGCCTTCCCACGTATTCTCCTCTCACCGATGACATCCTTCTCTGCCAACATTGTGAAGACTCCTTCCCAACAACAATCTCAACTTTGGACGTGACACCCCCCCCCTCCTGTTTATCTCTCCCTCCCTCATCTTATTATTGTCTTTTTTTTTTCTTTTCTTTCTTCCCTTTATGCTCTACTTGATAAACCTAGAGATTCTTGTAGACAGATCCATCCAGTTTCCCCTTTATAGTCGATAATCACCTCTCCGGTTATGCTCTGTTATGCTTACTCATCCTAGACTGTTACATATGTCTACAACCCCTAGACTATACTACATTACAATACCTTGTCTACCTTTATTTACTTTTAAAAATGTTTTTACAAATGTTACATTCAATGTTTATATGTTATACTTCTCAATAAACACTTTTTTAAAAAAAAAAAAAAAAAAAAAATCCTCTGGTCCGGGGTGAGGGTCCTCATAGGGAATGGCCGCATAAGATGGTCCCCCACCAAAAACGCTTCATCCGCGACAAACGAAGGGGAGTCCTTCCACATTCTCCTCTGGAGGTGGCAAGCCCAAGCTGCCACTCTGGAGACGCCAGTAGAACTCCGTATGGACGATCACTCCACCATCCGACATCCGGCCATTTTTCCCTACGTCCACATACAGGAACTCGTAAGTAGCTGACACCAACGCCAACATCACGATACTATTATACCCCTTGTAATTATAATAGTAGGACTCCGAGTTGGGGGGTGGGACGATGCGGACATGTTTCCCATCAATTGCATCTCCACAATTGGGAAAGTCACAACGGGTGGCAAAGTGGGAGGCCACAGTCCTGTGGCGTTGAAGGAAACTGTGGAGTCAAACAAGAAAAAAAAATTGTAATTTTGCACATCAACATTAGAATCAGATTAGACACAAACATTTTTGACCAACATAAGTTTTTAAAATGAGTATTTAAAGCCAAAAGTATAAGGTCCACTTATCATATTCCTCATCCCATCTGATGGGCCATTGCAAAAATTTAGGGGGGGGAGATGTTTTGGACAGGTAACCCTCTCCACTTCATTGAGTGCTGAATGCATAATAATGTGTGATACGTTGGCCTGCCCCTCCTAACTTACACTATTGGCAGCCCACTGGACAGGTAAGAAGTGTCATAATACCAAAAATAAAAATACACACTGAACAAATGTACCAAGATAATAATAGGAGAAACAACTTTAAACAGTACCATTTGAAAGTATTCAGGCAGGCCCTTGCACTACATGCTTTGGCAAATTCATCCATAAATCTGACCACAAAAGAGGTAGGTATAGTGTGTATGGGTTGGCAAAGTCAGCAGATAGAGGATTGGTATCAGCTGACTGAGCGGTTTGGGGGAGGGAGGGTTCCAAATGAGTTTGGCCCACCAAAAAAAAAGCTCTGCAACTCTGCATGAATTTAAGGACACAAAAACATTAGTACACATTTTAGGGGGTGTTTAGGGGAAAGCACTACTATGGTGCTGACAAAATACATTGTTAGGTGACTAGGCTATAGGTGTATATGGGCCCAGGAGAGCATGCTGGGGAGGTTAGTGAGGGCAAATATGCATGAAGGACAAAAAAGAACTTTAAAAGCTTCCAGCATGCATGAGGACAAAGGGGCACAGCATATTACAGCATATTCCAATCATGGTAATTAGGGAACGATGAAATAAATACAATACATTAGCAAACATTAAATACATAGAATGTGATGTTGAAAGGAGAAAACTTACCTTCATATAGTCCTTTTGCAGGACCTGAATTATGGCAGAACAGGTCTCTGGGATAATGATCCCCAGAGCCTGGGGGGAGATGCCTGTCGAGAACTTGAGGTCCTGAAGGCTTCTCCCCATCGCCAAGTACCCCAACGTGGCGACTAGCCTCTGCTCCGGAAGTGACGGCTTGCTGCCGGCAGGTTTTCTGCCTGCTGATATAAGGGGTCAGCAAAGCCAACAAACAGTGAAAAATGGGGTCTGTCTCCCTGAGATAATTCCTGAAATCATCAGGATTATTCTCCTGGATCTCACAAAGCAAAGGCATGTGCGAGAATTGGTCACGCTGGAGCAAAACAATTCTTGCTCCATGAACTCCTCCTCGCCCTGTTCATGGACTGGGCTTGGGTCAATGCTAAAAGCCCAACACCAAGCCCCTGCACAGCACGAACTCTGTGACGAGTACGTACACGCAACATGGCTTCAAAACGGTCTGCTGATCAGAACGGACTAAACAGAAAGCACTGAAAAACAGCAAGGTCTGAAAGAACAAACTGAAAATCAGCAACGAGCGGACAATAGCGCACTGAAAATCAAAGACAGTACTATAAATAGCACGCAATGACAAACAGATGCAAACTGACTACACGCACCGATAAACAGATACAAACCGACAAGCACAAACTGAAGAGCAGTAACGATCTGAAGCACAAGTCTGAAAAGCGCGAATCGTCTCCAACCAAACTTCTACTAACACGCGATAAACACAAGATCATCAGAAGGAGCCCAAAGGGTGCCGCACGTGGTGCTGACGATCCGTGTTCTTGACGATCGGAAATTCTGACAACTTTGTGCGACCGTGTGTATGCAAGACAGGTTTGAGCCAACATCCGTCGGAAAAAAAACAATGGATTTTGTTGTCGGAATGTCCGACCCTGTGTATGGGGCATTATAGTTGTCCTGTGGACAGATTTTCCCACCTGAGCTGTGAATCTCTGATCCTCCAGAGTTAGCATTGGCCTCTTGGCTGCTTCTATGATTAATGCTCTCCTGCCTGGCCTGTCAGTTTAGGTGTACAGCCATGTCTTGGTAGGCTTTCAGTTGTGCCATCCTCTTTCAATTTCCCGATGATCGATTGCACAGGGCTCAGTGACATGTTGAAAGCTTGGGATATTTTTTCATAACCTAACCCTGCTTTGAACTTATACACAACTTTATCCCTGACCTGTCTGGTGTGTTCTTTGGCCTTCATGATGCTGTTTATTCACAAATGTTCTCTAACAAACCTCTGAGGGCTTCACAGAACAGCTGTATTTATACTGAGATTAAATTACACACAGGTGTAGTGATATATTGTATGTAGTGGATAAATAATTAATTAGTAGTTATTATAATCTTCCGCAGCAACCCAATTCTTCCAGAGAGATGCACTTTATTGACTTCCAACACAGAACAAAGTCTTGCAACAGATGATAAAATCCAACAGAGTAAATCTGACAATGAATATTTTTCCTAGACCTGTGCCTCCATAATCACAGACAGAGTGAAAAACGCCATGTTATATTACCTATACACTGAATGGCTGAGCAATTTGTTTCCATTAAATGCTTTGATCTGCTTCTGTCTTTCAGAGTGACAGACAATGACCCCTAGCCATGATCGTATAGTGGTTAGTACTCTGCGGAAGATTATAATAACTACTAATTAATTATCTACCCACTACATACACTATATTACTACAACAGGTGGACTCTATTTACTAATTAGGTGACTTCTGAAGGCAATTGGTTGCACTAGAGTTTAGTTAGGGGTATCAGAGTTAAGGGGGCTGAATACAAATGCACACCACACTTTTCAGATATTTATTTGTAAAACATTTTGAAAACCATTTATTATTTTCCTTCCACTTCCCAATTATGTGCCACTTTGTGTTGGTCTATCACATAAAATCCCATTAAAATACATTTACGTTTTTGGTTGTAACATGACAAAATGTTGAAAATATCAAGGGGTATGAATACTTTTTCAAGGCACTGTATATTCTGCTAATGAGAGAGAGGTCATGGAATGTGTTAAAACAAGTATCTTTGAAAATACATTTTGAAAAAAGGCATGAGTTATATATACCTCTACTTAGATAAAACATTTGCAAATTTTTTGAGTGACATTTTAGAGCAGCTGGAGATATTCCACACACCATCTGTACTGGTAAGACATTTACAAATGTTTGGTGTGTACTATTGTTGCACAGGGTCTGTTATATTCAGGGTTAGCTTGTGTCTCGCCAGCAGTTGTGCGCACCTGAGGTTTCTCACGGCACTGGCAATTTTTTTTCATACATGACAATTATATGCCACTCCTATAATAAATCAGGGTCATTGATTCAACTTGAGGCAGCAGAAGAGAGCAAGGATCCTAATTGTTATCTAGTGATTAATTAGGTTTTCTTTGGCCTACTTATGCAACACCATTTAAAATGATTGAAGTCACTTGTTAGCATTATTACAAGCAGGTAAAAAGAAAATAGGCAGCGTAAATCACTTAAACAGCATTGTAAATGATTCATACTGGATTCGTACTGGAAGATGTGAACAGCATCAAATCCTGTATAGTGTGTTTCTCCAGATATTTATTTCCTACTGTGTAAAAAAATTGCTTTTTGGAGTTATCCAGCCACTTCTGTGTATTGCATTATTATGTGTAAAAAGGAGTACACAGAACACCAAGCAGTTGGCCTGAGCTTAGAAAGAAATAACTCACAGTTGTGGATTTATAAAGACTGAAAATGTAATGGCATATTGGATTCATTTACTGCAAGATTATTTAACCTTTCCTTTACACAGTACAAAAAGAGCAATGTATTGTAGATGCTATGTTCTCCTGTATAACTATAAAATATGTATTTTACTTACTATCGGAATCTGATGGTATTCAGCTCAAATTTCTTGGTTCAAAGAAATACCAATGAACATGTATCATTTATATTTAACCACTTGTAGTATTAAGTAGGTTATTGGTTCATTTTTGTAAACAGAAGTTAAATATTTGTACATTTAAAGAAGTATTAAACCCAAAAGCAAACATTTATTATACTGCAGCTTGCCAATGTTTAGATTTGATGGCTGCATTCATTTTCTTTTTTAGGCTTTCTCTCTTCTAGATTCACCTGGTGATCCAGTCAGTAAGCCTGTTGTTTTGCAAAAGGAGACGCACTTGTCAGGAGCGTGCACGCTCCTGCTCCATCTTAGCTGATGGTTACAGCATCCTGGTTTTGGCTTTGGCATTCTCCTTGCCTGTCTGTCCACCTTCAAGGTGATTGATTGATTGTGGTCAGTCTCTGGGTAGAGACCAAGCCTGATTTAAGCTAGCCAAGCGTGCAGTCTTATACTTGTGATATTGCGTTTGTTACACATGTTCAAGCTGCCTGTTTGTCTGTCCGGCTTTGCTGTTTGGATTCTCTTGTTGACGACCTCGGATCAGATATCAACTATTCTCTGAACTCTGCCTGCCTTGTACCAGGACTGTCATTGAACCACCCTGCCTGTCTGCCAATCACAAGTACCTGTTTGCTTTGCTCAGTTCTCGCATGCCCTGGCATGGTGGCCAGGCACTATACAGGCATACCCCACTTTTAAGTACACGATGGGGTTTATTTACTAAAGCTGGAAAGTGCAAAATCAGGCTCACTTCTGCATAGAAACCAATGAGCTTCCAGGTTTTATTACCAAAGCTTAACCACTTGCCGACCGCCCCCTGTATATATACGTCGGCAGAATGGCACGTACAGGCAGAACCACGTACCTGTACGTGCCATTCTTCCGGCGGGTGGGGGGTCCGATCGGACCCCCCCCGGCCGGCGGGGACGGTCGGGATCGCTTCAGGAGCGATCCGGGATGAGGGGACGGCCAGTGGTTTCTGGCCACCCCCTCGCGATCGCTCCTGGCGAATCAGATGCTTCCTCTGTCTGTGTCAATCAAAACACAGGCAGAGGAAGTGATGTCACGCTCGGTGCGCCGGTCTATGTGACCGGAACGCCGAGCTGTGAACATCTAAAGGTTAGTGCACAAACAGTACACTGACACCAGTACACATAGGCACACAAAACACCCCCCTGTCACCCCCTGATCACCCCCCAGATCACCCCCTCCCCCCCCAGTCACAGTGTCACTAATTGCAGTGATCATTTTTTTTACTGATCACTGCATTTAGTGTCAGTGTGACTGTAATAACTGTCAGGGCAGTTAGTTTTAGGTCCAAGGTAGCCCCCCACCCCCCCCTAATAAAGGTTTAACCCCTTGATTGCCCCCCAGGTAACCCTTTCACCCCCTTTTGCCAGTGTCACTAAGCGATCGTTTTTCTGATCGCTGTATTAGTGTCACTGCTGTCGCTAGGTAACCATTTTTTTTTTTTAGGTAACCGCCATGTTTATATAGGTTCATAAATAGGTTTATAGGTCAGGTACCCCCATATTACAACCTAAATAAAGGTTTTAACCCCCTGATTGCCCCTAGAGTTAACCCTTTCACCAGTGATCACAGTATAACTGTCACTGGTGACGCTGGTTAGCCAGTTAGTTATTTCGTTATTTAGGTTCCCCGTCAGGTTTTTATATAGCGTCAGGTACCCCCATATATTACCTAATAAAGGTTTTAACCCCCTGATTGCCCCTAGTTAACCCTTTCACCCCCTTTTGCCAGTGTCACTAAGCGATCGTTTTTCTGATCGCTGCATTAGTGTCGCTAGGTAACCATTTTTTTTTTTTAGGTAACCGCCATGTTTATATAGGTTCATAAATAGGTTTATAGGTCAGGTACCCCCATATTACAACCTAAATAAAGGTTTTAACCCCCTGATTGCCCCTAGAGTTAACCCTTTCACCAGTGATCACTGTATAACTGTCACTGGTGACGCTGGTTAGCCAGTTAGTTATTTCGTTATTTAGGTTCCCCGTCAGGTTTTTATATAGCGTCAGGTACCCCCATATATTACCTAATAAAGGTTTAACCCCCTGATTGCCCCTAGTTAACCCTTTCACCCCCTTTTGCCAGTGTCACTAAGCGATCGTTTTTCTGATCGCTGCATTAGTGTCGCTAGGTAACCAGTTTTTTTTTGTATTACTGTTACGGGTGACGCTGGTTAGTTAGCTTGTTTTTTATACTGTCAGGGCACCCGCCATTTATTACCCAATAACGGTTTAACCCCCTGATCGCCCGGCGGGTGATATCAATTAGGTTTTAGGGTCAAATAAGGTCTGCGTCGCCCCAGGTTAGTGCCAGTACCGCAAACACCCACGCACAAAGCATACACCTCCCTTAGTGGCACAGTATCTGAACAGATCAATATCTGATCTGATCAGATCTATACTAGCGTCCCAGCAGTTTAGGGTTCCAAAAAAAAACGCATTGTTAGCGGGATCAGCCCAGATACCTGCTAGCACCTGCGTTTTCCCCCTCCGCCCAGCCCAGCCCACCAAGTGCAGTATCGATCGATCACTGTCACTTACAAAACACTAAGCACACATAACTGCAGCGTTCGCAGAGTCAGGCCTGATCCCTGCGATCGCTAACATTTTTTTTTGTGGTAGCGTTTTGATTCAGTCGCTTCAGTCAGGAGCTTTTTTACCTGTGAATCTCAAAAAAATAAAAAAAAATAAAATAGTTGTCGTTTTATTGTTCTCTCTCTCACTCTATTCTCTCTCTATTGTTGCTCTTTTTTTACTCCATTCTATTCTGCAATGTTTTATTATGTTTTATTATGTTTTATTATGTTTTATCATGCTTGCTTTTCAGGTATGTAATTTTGTTTACTGTGTGTTTTAGTGTTGAGCATTTTTTTGTTTTCAGGTGCGCCATTCAGTTGCAACGCGGATTTATTTATCTTGACAGCAACAGCGTTTGCTCCCACGATACATAAAGCCGCGACTCCAACGCTGTAGGAGGTGATTTCACCACCACAGTTAAAAAAAAGAGCATATATGCCGAAGCATGGGGGCAGCAGGGGGGGGGAGCGATTGGCTCCTAATGCCACGTACATACGGTCGAAATTCCGACCGTGTGTACACGGCATAACTTTTGCGGGAGGATGCCCCCATGCATCGGCATATATAAATGGTGCATGTATGCCCATCATTAGAAGTGGGTGGATGAAGGGAGGTATTCTAATGGTGGGCATACCCACCAATCAATCTCTTTTTTTCGTTCAGCCAAGAGGCTGCATGAAAAAAAAAAGATTACAATATATGTCCAGTATGTTGCTGGACTTTGAATGGTTATACCAGAATGATGCCTGCAGGTTTAGGTATCATCTTGGTATCATTCTTTTCAGCCAGTGATCGGCTTTCATGTAAAAGCAATTCTAGCGGGTAATTAGCCTCTAGACTGCTTTTACAAGCAGTGGGAGGGAATGTCCCCCCTCCCGGATATAAACCGCGCCATTGGGAAATTGGGAAAGCATTTTATCACACCAATCTTGGTGTGGTCAGATGCTTTGAGGGCAGAGGAAAGATCTAGGGTCTAATAGACCCCAATTTTTTCAAAAAAAGAGTACCTGTCACTGCCTATTGCTATCATAGGGGATATTTACATTCCCTGAGATAACAATAAAAATCATAACAAAGAAAAAAAATGGAAGGAACAGTTTAAAAATAAAATAAAAAAGCTAAATAAATAAAAAAAAAAACAAAAAAAAAAAAAAAAAGCACCCCTGCCCCCCCTTCTCTTGCGCAAAGGCGTACACAAGCGTTGGTCTGGCGTCATATGTAAACAGCAATTGCACCATGCATGTGAGGTATCACCGCGAAGGTCAGATCGAGGGCAGTAATTTTAGCAGTAGACCTCCTCCGTGAATCTAATGTGGTATCATGTAAAGGCTTTTAAAGGCTTTTAAAAATGTATGTAGTTTGTCGCCACTGCGTGTTTGTGCGCAATTTTAAAGCATGTCGTGTTTGGTATCCATGTACTCGGCCTAAGATCATATTTTTTATTTCATCAAAAATTTGAGCAATATAGTGTGTTTTAGTGCATTAAAATAAAAAAAAGTGTATTTTTTCCACAAAAAATGCGTTTGAAAAATCGCTGCGCAAATACTGTGTGGAAAAAAAAAATGCAACACCCACCATTTTAATCTGTAGGGCCTTTGCTTTAACAATATATATAGTGTTTGGGGGTTCAACGTAATTTTCTTGCAAAAAAAAAATATGTTTTCATGTAAACAAAAAGTGTCAGAAAGGGCTTTGTCTACAAGTGGTTAGAAGAGTGGGTGACGTGTGACATAGGCTTCTAAATGTTGTGCATAAAATGCCAGGACAGTTCAAACCCCCCCCAAATGACCCCATTTTGGAAAGTAGACACCCCAAGCTATTTGCTGAGAGCAATGTTGAGCCCATTAAATATTTTTTTTTTTGTCCCAAGAGATTGAATAATGAAAAAAAAAAAAAAATATATATTTTTTTTTACAAAAAGTTGTCACTAAATGATATATTGCTCAAACATGTCATGGGCATATGTGGAAATACACCCCAAAATACATTCTGTTGCTTCTCCTGAGTACGGGGATACCACATGTGTGGGACTTTTTGGGAGCCTAGCTGCGTACGGAACCCCAAAAACCAATCACCGCCTTCAGGCTTTCTAAGGGTGTAATTTTTTTTATTTCACTTCTCACTGCCAATCACAGTTTCGGAGGCCATGGAATGCCCAGATGGCATAAAACCCCCCAAAATGACCCCATTTTGGAAAGTAGACACCCCAAGCTATTTGCTGAGAGGTATTGTGAGTATTTTGCAGATCTCGCTTTTTGTCACAAAGTTTTGAAAATTGAAAAAAGAAAAAAATTTTTTTTTTTTCTTTACTTTCTTCATTTTCAAAAACAAATGAGAGCTGTAAAATACTCACCATGCCTCTCAACAAATAGCTTGGGGTGTCTACTTTCCAAAATGGGGTCATTTGGGGGGGTTTTGTGCTATTTTGGCATTTTATGGCCTTCGAAACGGTGATAGGTAGTGAGGAGTGAAATCAAAAATTTGCACCCTTAGAAATCCTGAAGGCGGTGCTTGGGTTTCGGGGCCCCGTACGCGGCTAGGCTCCCAAAAAGTCCCACACATGTGGTATCCCCATACTCAGGAGAAGCAGCAAAATGTATTTTGGGGTGCAATTCCACATATAACTATGGCATGTGTGAGCAATATATCATTTAGTGACAACTTTTTGAAAAAAAAAAAAAATCTTTTTTATTTTTGTCTTTATTCAATCACTTGGGACTAAAAAAAAAAATATTCAATGGGCTCAACATGCCTCTCAGCAAATAGCTTGGGGTGTCTACTTTCCAAAATGGGGTCATTTGGGGGGGTTTTGTACTTCTCTGCCATTTTAGCACCTCAAGAAATGAAATAGGCAGTCATAAATTAAAAGCGGTGTAAATTCCAGAAAATGTACTCTAGTTTGTAGACGCTATAACTTTTGCGCAAACCAATAAATATACGCTTATTGGCATTTTTTTTACTAAAGACATGTGGCTGAATACATTTTGGCCCAAATGTTTGACTAAAATTGAGTTTATTAGATTTTTTTTTATAACAAAAAGTAGAAAATCTCTTTTTTTTTCAAAATTTTCGCTCTTTTTCCGTTTATATCGCAAAAAATAAAAATCACAGAGGCAATCAAATACCATCAAAAGAAAGCTCTATTTGTGGGAAGAAAAGGACGCAAATTTCGTTTGGTTACAAAATTGCATGACCGCGCAATTACCAGTTAAAGTAGTGCAGTGCGAAATTGAAAAAAGACCTCTGGTCCTTTGGCTGCCAAATGGTCCGGGGCTGAAGTGGTTAATTGAACAATCTTGGGTTAGGAGCTCATTGGTTTCTATGCAGAAGGGAGCCTGATTTTGCACTTTTCAACTTTAGTAAATAAACCCCAATTGTGTACTTAAAAGTGGGGTATGCCTGTAAGGCCTCATCCAGACAAGGCAGATCTGCTTGCACGGAGTCCGCCTCTGTCTGCCAGCTCAGCGGGAGGTCTCTCCATTGATCTCCGCTGAGCCGACGGATGACAGGTCCCTCTCTGCTCACTGAGCGGGGAGGGGCTTGTCAAGCACCGCTGGATTCTATGGAGAGATCGGATGAAAACGGACAGCATGTCCGTTTTCATCAGATCTCACCCGATCTGATCCACCAGCTATGGATCCAGACGTAGGGCCATCGGTCTGCTTTTGGCAGATCGGACCGGGTCGGATATCAGTGGACATGTCACCACTGAGATCCATCGCTCCATAGACCAGCATGGAGCGCCCGTTCAGGTCCGCCGTCAAGAACGGTCCGACAGTGCGAAAGGGGCCTAAGATTGTGTATAAGTCCTGTGCGCAGCTGAGTACTGGTTGGGCTGCTTGCCTTATAGGAAAGGGGTCTGCTATAGGTGAAGAACACAGAAGCTAGCAATAGTTTCTGATCACCTGCATTGGGGTAAGTGTAACATTATCACAAGACTTTAGCAAAAAATAAATTCTGTGAAGATGGACTCTACACAGGCTTGTTTATTTGCTGAGGAGATTTGCAAACTGGCACGCCAAGTCCAGCAACTGTCTATGCATGTAAACGCAACTCCAGAAGTAATGCAGGAGCCAGAGCCCAAGGTTAACCTACCCTATCATTTTTCTGGTGACCCCCCATATGTTTTCCAACTTTAAAAATAGTTGTATGCTGTACTTCAAACTTAAGTCACGCTCTTCTGGTTCTGAATCACAGTGGGTTGACTTGATTATTACATTGTTGCAGGAGAACCCCCAGTTTTGGTCTTTTAGTCCCTCCACAGAAGACCCAGCCCGAGGGTCAGTCAAAGCATTTTTCAAGGCCCTGGGTTTACTTTATGATGATCCTGACCGTGCCTACTCAGATGGAACTAACCTTAGGTTGTTACGTTAGGGTAAACGCATCGCTAAACAATACTATTCTGATTCCCGCCACTGGGCACCTGACTCAGGATAGAATGACCCAGCTCTAATGCCGCATACACACGATCGGAAATTCCGCCAGCAAAAGACCGATGTGAGCTTTTGGTCAGAAAATGCGACGTGTGTAGGCTCCATCGGACTTTTGCTGGCTGAATTTCGGCCAGCAAAAGATTGAGAGCATGTTCTCAATTTTTCTGTTGGAGAAAGTTTCTATCCGAAATTCTGATCGTCTGTGGCAATTCCGACGCGCAAAATTTCCGACGCATGCTTGGAAACAATTTGACGCATGCTCGGAAGCATTGAACTTAATTTTCGCGGCTCGTCATAGTGTTGTACGTCACCGCGTACTTGATGGTCGGAATTTGGTGTGAACATGTGTAGGCAACACAAGCTTGAGCGGAATTCCGTCGGAAAAAACATCCAAGGCTTTTCCGACGAGAATTCTGATCGTGTGTACGCAGCATTAGAAGCCAGTTCAGTTTAGGCTTATCAGACACTATCAAGGACTCCTTAGTACACCAGAGAAAAGATTAGGGGTTGAGGTCCCACTGAGAAAGGGAGTCACGGGCAGACCAAGCAGCTTAAATAGAGAAAATGCTTTATTGCACAAAAAATATTAACAGATTACAGAAACTCGTAGCCGACACCACAGCAGTTACGTCAATTACGTCACGGATGACGCACCGCTCCACGTCAGCGCAAGCACAGTTCACACCTTGAGGACAGCGGGAACTTACTCTCCTTTGAACAAGAAATTAGGATGAACTAACCACACATAGACGTGACACAGGTTGCAGCTTTTTAGTGATACAGCGACCAAATCTGCAGTGGTCACGCTCTCTGGAAGTCCTGGCGAGGAGTGAGCCCCAGGACCAACCAGATTTTAGCAGTGAAAGCTCTCCTACCAGACTGTCAATAACGGACCTGTCGGGGATGCCTAGGAATCAAGAGAGCCTTATACTTTCTGGTCGGGTGAGTGGATCTGTGTCCTATTGATCAATTATCAGCTGCTTAATGTTTCCAGCACTGCTCTGTGGCTACTACCTAAAAACTGACTGTCTTACTGACTATATAACTACTGTCCATACAGTTTGATATGGGCCAGCAGTGCTGAACTAAGAACTGTATCTGGTTAATAGGGATGAGCCGAACACCCCCCCGTTCGGCTTGCACCAGAACCCGCGAACAGACCTAAAGTCTGTGCGAGCATTAGAACCCTATTAGTTACAATAGATGCGAAATCAAAAGTGCTAATTTTAAAGGCTAATATGCATGTTATTGTCATAAAAGGTGTTTGGGGACCTGGGTCCTGCCCCAGGGGACATGTATCAATGCAAATTTTTTTTTTAAAAACTGCCGTTTTTTTAGGAGAAGTGATTTTAATAATGCTTAAATTGAAACAATAAAAGTGTAATATTCCTTTAAATTTCGTACCTGGGGGGTGTCTATAGTATGCCTGTGAAGGGGCGCATGTTTCCTGTGCTTAGAACTGTCCCTGCAAAAAGTGTAATTTTTGCAGGATAAAAAGCTATTTAAAATCACTTGCGGCTAATGTATTGATGGTTCCCGTAACACAGAGAACAGTCATTCATTGAAAGCCATTCATAAAAAAAAGTCATTGTTAAAAAATAAAAAAAAATTAAAAATAAAGCGTGGGGGTCCCCCCAAATTCAATAACCAAATTCAATAACCAGGGGGACCCCAGCCAAAAAAAAAAAATGGCGTGGGGTCCCCCTCAAAATCCATACCAGACCCTTGAGGTCTGGGATGGATTTTAAGGGGAACCCTAGCCAAAAAAATGGCGGGGGTCCCCCTCAAAATTCATACCAGACCCTTATCCGAGCACGCAACCTGGCAGGCCGCAGGAAAAGAGGGGGGGACGAGAGCGGCCCCCCCTCCCTCCTGAACCGTACCAGGCTACATGCCCTCAACAAAAGTACCCCTACCATTTCACCAGAAAAGTGACAAAAATGGTAAAAATGACAGAAGACAGTCTTTGACAATTCCTTTATTAAAATCTTCTTTCTTCTGGTCTTCCTTTCTTCATCCTTCGGCCATCCAACTGCCGTTTTTTCAGGAGAAGTGATTTTAATAATGCTTAAATTGAAACAATAAAAGTGTAATATTCCTTTAAATTTCATACCTGGGGGTGTCTATAGTATGCCTGTGAAGGGGCTTATGTTTCCTGTGCTTAGAACTGTCCCTGCAAAAAGTGTAATTTTTGCAGGAAAAAAAGCTATTTAAAATTACTCGCGGCTAATGTATTGACGGCTCCCGTAACACAGAGAACAGTCATTCATTGAAAGCCATTCATAAAAAAAAAAGTCATTGTTAAAAAAAAAAAAAAAATTCAAAATAAAGCGTGGGGGTCCCCCCAAATTCAATAACCAAATTCAATAACCAGGGGGACCCCAGCCAAAAAATAAATAAAAAATGGCGTGGGGTCCCCCTCAAAATCCATACCAGACCCTTATCCGAGCACGCAACCTGGCAGGCCGCAGGAAAAGAGGGGGGGACGAGAGCGGCCCCCCTCCCTCCTGAACCGTACCAGGCCACATGCCCTCAACAAAAGTACCCCTACCATTTCACCAGAAAAGTGACAAAAATGGTAAAAATGACAGAAGACAGTCTTTGACAATTCCTTTATTAAAATCTTCTTTCTTCTGGTCTTCCTTTCTTCATCCTTCGGTTTCTTCATCTTCTCCTTCCGGCATCTTCTTCCATCTTCTTCTTCCATCTTCTTTTTCCTCCTATCCGCTTTTTCTTGCGCTGGTCTTCTCGTCCTTCTCGTCCGGCATCTTCTTCCATGGCGTCGGCGTCTGTTCTTCTGTCGGGCCACTCCTCGCAATGGGAGGCTCCCGCTGTGTGAGGCTTCACTCCGTCTGACAGGTCTTTTATAACGGAGGGCACCTGGTGACCCCGCCCCCCTCTGACATCATGGGGAAAGCCAAAGGGAATTCCCCATGACGTCCCCGTGCGTCAGAGGGGGCGGGGTTACCAGGTGCCCTCCATTATAAAAGACCTGTCAGACGCAGCGAAGCCTCACACAGCGGGAGCCTCCCATTGCGCGGAGGGGCCCAGAAGAGACGCTGATGCCATGGAAGAAGATGCCGAACGAGAAGGACGAGAAGACCAGCGCAAGAAGAAGCGGATCGGAGGAAGAAGAAGATGGAAGAAGAAGATGGAAGAAGATGCCGGAAGGAGAAGATGAAGAAACCGAAGGATGAAGAAAGGAAGACCAGAAGAAAGAAGAAAGAAGATTTTAATAAAGGAATTGTCAAAGACCGTCTCCTGTCATTTTTACCATTTTTGACACTTTTTTGGTGAAATGGTAGGGGTACTTTTGTACCCCCTTACCATTTCACACGGGGGGGCGGGATCTGGGGGTCTCAAGGGTCTGGTATGGATTTTGAGGGGGGCCCCACGCCATTTTTTTATTTTTTATGGCTGGGGTCCCCTTTAATATCCATAGCAGACCTATTGGGGCTGGTTATTGAATTTGGGGGGACCCCCACGCTTTTTTTTTATTTTTATCAATGACTTTTTTTTTTATGAATGGCTTTCAATGAATGACTGTTCTCTGTGTTATGGGAGCCGTCAATACATTAGCCGCATCCTGCCTGTGGCCAATTATTGCTCTCCTCGCCGCTGGCTCTTTGATTGGCCAAGCATGCGGGTCACAGTGCATGCTTGGCCAATTATCAGCCAGCAATGCACTGCAACTGGCGCAGTGCATTGCGGGCCGCTCGCATCACACGAATTTGATGCGAGCTGCCCAAATAGTTCTGGGCTCGCCGAGCGGGCGAACGCCCGATGTTCGATTCGAACATGGGTTCGAATCGAACACCGGGCCCATCCCTACTGGTTAACTTATGCAAATGCATCCACAGCACACTATAAATTGGATAATTTCTTACTAACAGTTCTCTTACATCAAAGTGGGCCTCCTGGACTAATTTATTCAGTATCCAACACCTCGATGTGCATATATAACCTATTTCCCAAAAAGAAACGAACAAGAGGGGGTTTAGCCAACCTGACGGACTATCGCGGTACCTGACCAAAAACAGATATTCCGTAGTAGATATTTATTTATTTATATAAAGATTATTTTATTATAGAAAATTTAAACAATGATATACAAAAACATACAAAATAAAAAGAAAAACGATAAGGGTTTAGTCATTGAATATAAAACATGCATATAAACATATCAAGTTACATTGATCGTTCTTAAATGCTGATCAGAAGATGGTTGACGCGTTTCGCTTTTGGTTTCATCTGAACCAATGAGCAGCAATTTTAATATCTGTGATATATTTCTTACAGGTATGTATTCCTGTTTGAGGATATCCACCTCAGTGGTGGAGACATAACTTTGTATTATCGCATGAGGTAAAAATAATCCCTGGGGGGGAATACTCGCCAGATCGGTATATTGAGGAGGTTATTCCAATTGGAATTGAGGCAATTAGTCTATTTTATTGGTGGTGCTAATAGATGAAATTAATATCAGAAGCCCATCTCTGCCGAGTAGGTAGGGATATTACGGCTGGGCCAGTATTGTCCACCTGGTAAGGCTTGGTTCGGCTTTAAAAGCCAAAGATCAGCCAACCTGGATTGGTCTTAGACGAACCATTCAGAAGTATCCAGTTAGTTGGAGTTCTGAAGATATCTGGTGGAAAAAGATCCCTTGCCTGGGAAGGGCACCCTGAGGTCCGTGGGGACAGTCCCACGAGTTGGAAAATCAAATAGTGGATCTTAAGATTAGACACAACACAAGAGCCAAGCTTCCCAGCACCTCCTCTGCACTATGGGTGGATATCCTCAAACAGGAATACATACCTGTAAGAAATATATCACAGATATTAAAATTGCTGCTCATTGGTTCTGATGAAGCCAAAAGCGAAACACGTCAACCATCTTCTGATCAGCATTTAAGAACGATCAATGTAACTTGATATGTTTATATGCATGTTTTATATTCAATGACTAAACCCTTATCGTTTTCTTTTTATTTTGTATGTTTTTGTATATCATTGTTTAAAATTTCTATAATAAAATAATCTTATATAAATATATATAAATTATCTACTACGGAATATCCGTTTTTGTTCAGGTACCGTGATAGTCCGTCAGGTTGGCTAAACCCCCTCTTGTTCCTTTCTTTTTGTATATTCAGTAGGACGAGGTACCCCCCATAGCTTATTCTCCTAGATCTACAAACCTATTTCCCAGTTTGGGAGCAACTGGCAGACAATGTGGTGATACACGCATATCCTAAAAGTATTTGGTACCGGGACCTTTGTGGTTATCACATCTCCACTCTCTGCCCTATATGCCGTTATACTACATAAGTATCCATATCATGTGTGCTTATAGTCTGATATGACGTTGATGTTCCTAATAGACAATGTTTTCATTTTAATCTTATTCAGGTGTTGGTGATGGGACCCAGTTTCTGTAATCTGTTAATATTTTTAAGCTGCTTGGTCTGCCCGTGTTTTACTTTCTCAGTGGGACCTCAACCCCTGATCTTTTCTCTATATTTCGGATTTTTGGGTCACGGAGACCACACCTAACTGGTGAGTCAGCAATATTTGGGACACTGCACTCACATCTGTACAGACTATCTGTGGTGCAGTAAAAACACCTTAGTGAACAGTTGGTTTATATTTTTTCTCCCTAGTACACTACCCTGAACAAAATTAATTGAATGAAGCCATGCAAGTCACCATCCATATAGACAGGCATTTACAGAAAAGGCATACAGAGATGTTTGTTTCTTTGCCCCCTAGTACACTGCCCAATTCCTCTCCATCAGACCTTCCTGAGCCCTCTTAACCTCACCTGAAGGATGAGCCCAAGCAAATCGGCGCTACTAATTTAACCTCTGGGGTAAATTCTGGAAGAAGACCCCAGGCACTTAAACTGTGGCAACCACAGCCACTTTGTTGCCAGCTTCCCCAATAAGCCGGGAAACGCCAACAGTCTAGTGCAGGTGGGGTCTGCTTCTTTAGACTATACAGTGCCAAATTCCCTCTGAAATAAACAATTTTTTCCTGTACAACTTAGTTCTGCCACGTTTTCTCATCACACCTCAGCTTTCATTGATTCGGGTGCAGCTAGAAATTTTATTGATAGGAACCTAGCACACCATCTACAGATTCCATTGACTAATGTGCACAGACCCTTTTCAGTCTTAGCTGTTGATAACTCTCCCTTGTCCATGGGCCTGGTCACCTTGTGCACTGTACCTATTACTCTGACCATTGGGGATGGGGAATTTCATAGGGAGACAATCAGCTTCTACTCACATCTCACACTCCCCCCCCCCCCCCAGCCTGACAATGCAGCTGTCTGCTGTACCCCTGTGCTCATTCATCCAAAGTGGGGGCACAGGAGGTGTGTTACTGGCCAGATCACCAGGCAGAAACAGAAGGAAAAGAACAAAAAAAAGAAAAAGAATACGCAGCCACATCTATGGATATGCAATATATTACATTTTTGGTCTTGGGCTTAATGGGTTTGCTTTAACAATGAAACAAGAACAAAACATAAATGCATTCTGCTTTGTCTAAAATAATCTAGATGATCTGTTTACATACTGTATATCTTAAGGCAAATATCAAGCATCATTACAATCTCTGGCAAATATCAAGCATCAATACATAAATAAATCATTGTTTTGTTCCTTATATTGAGAACCATATGGATGTAGGGAAGATTGTTATTACCTTTGTTTGTTAGTTCACACAATCAGTCAGATACAAAATATTTTCAGTGGAAGATTGCAATATTATCATCAGCCAGGCATTCCAATAGTCAATGGTTTGTGTTGCCTTACATTCATTCTATTGTTTTTCTATTCATGAAGCATGTAAATAAGTGGTACCTTTAAAAACCCTATCGGCAGTTTCACACTCCTTCTTTCCAAAAAAATGTGAAACCTAAAAAGGTTAAAGAAAGGTGACCTTGCCTTCTGTGTCCACCAAGTTTTAATTTCCTCTATGCTGTGCAAGATGGCACCATCAAATTAGGGAACTTACTGGGCATGTAGGGAAAGAATCAATTTTTTTTTCGTTTTTAGATTATGCGTGAATGAGTTGATTATAGACTGCCAGCAGTTTTGTAAATTCCCTCAAGCTATTTACCCAGCCCAGTGCAGACAGATTGAAAGCATTTTGTAAAGCTAATTTTTAGACATGTGCATTTGTTTTCGTCCGAATGCATTTTCGTCTGAATTTCCGACATAAACAAATGCTTTATTTTCATTTCGTTGTGACAACAGTTCGATATAGATAGGAGATTCGACGCTGACAAAAACTATCTGTGTCCATCGAACCTGTGGTCGAATCTGCCTAACCTTAACTCTATTAGTCCAAGATCATTCTACATAGAGAGAAAAGGTTTGACGTAGAGAGAAAAGATTTGATGTAGAGAGAAAAGATTTGACGTAGAGAGAAGATTCGACGTAGAGAGAAAAGATTGCTGCTGGAATTGGGTGGGGAAAGTAAAATAAAAATAATGATGATGATGATGAATGTTATTGGCTGATTGTAACCAAAGAGGAGGAGCAGTAAAATAGCTAGAACTAAGTACACACGTACAGCCAACCTACTTTCACATACAATTGCTAGCAGAGAGAGACACATACTGAATGAATCATTTCAGAAGACAGTCAATCTTAGCTGGTCCGTTTGTCAGAGAACCTGAATTATTTAGCAATTAAGCATGAGCACAGCAGCAGAAGAATAGTGAAGCAAGCTACAGTTCAACCTAACTTTTTCATAATAATCTGCTGCTATTGTGTTAGTGTTGTGAACTTGAAAGTGATACTAGTGTTGCTAGTGTTGTGATAGACTCAGAGGCTGCCCGTGTTTTGGGGGGGCAGGATTTATTATTATAGATTCTGTATTATAGATTGAGATTCTATATAGATTCTATATACCCTATCTTGTTACCTGTCTGATCAGTGATCACTGTCACCAGTCCATTTTCTGTTTGAACTATATACATTCAACATGAACGACAAAGATTAGACAAAGCATCGAAAAACATACAAACGTTGAATCTTTGGCTTATGGTATCTGTCGAAAGTTCTAAAAAGATTTGACGGAGCAGCTAAACTATACAGAGTCATACAGTTTAGCTGCTCTGTCGAATCTTCTTTGAACATTCAACAGACACCATAAGCCTTCAATGACAGATTCGACCTTAATTCATTCGGATTTTCGGACGAATGCAATTTTTAACTAAAAACAAAATAATTAAAAACTAATTTCGGGAGTAACTAAGTAAATTTATTTTTCGGACGAAAACGAAATTACAAAACAAAATATTTCAGTGTGCACATGTCTAGTAATTTTTTGTTTTATTAAAAGAAAAGAAAAACATTATACTTACTTGCTTTATGCAATAGTATTGCACAGAGTGGCCCTGAACCTCCTCTTCTGGGGTTCCCCGCCGGCCCTCTTGGCCCCTCATCTTCTCAGTGTACCACCATAGGAAGCCACTTCCTATGGTGGCACACATGCGGGATTGATCCCAAAGCAGTGCTCCAATCAAATAAATGAAGTATGACCAGCATTCACATGTAACGACATATACGAAATCAGTAGTATATTGATAAGTGATGAGACAGTTCAATTGATAGGTGAAGGATTGTACTTAATGATTGGTAATTTGGTTGAATAATCAAACTGTGTGTTATCACCAATCAGTATGAAATGTCGTCTGCCACCCACCGCATCCACTGCGTTGAAAGTATCTGACTGTTCTTTCCTGGTAGTGACACGCACATGTCACTTCCGGCCACCGTAAGGTCATGCATCATCACGACTTCAACAGAGAGCTATCAGAAACATGTCAGGGCATGACCCTTCTGTGACCGGAAGTGATGTGTGTGTGCCACTACCAGGAAGGAACAGCCAGATACTTTCAATGCAGTGGATGCGGTGGATGGCAGACGGCATTCCATACTGATTGGTGATAACAGAAAGGACTTTTTTTTACTTACGTGTATATTTCTGTTTTAATTAGCAGCTGCTTTTATGTACATGGACTTGTGTCATATACACCATATACATTATATATATATATATATATATATATATATTTTTTTTAATATATATGTGTTTTTTTGGGAACTTTTCCTGAGCGCTAAGTGGTGCAATTAGGCCTTTTAGACACTGAGATTAATACTGTGTGTGTCTATTTACATACACATTATGGCTTAGCCCCATCCCCCACTATGTGCACACATGATTTGATTAACAGCAGCAGGAGCCAATGGCTCCCATTGCTGCTTTGTTGAGAACCACTGCAGACAGGCATAGTACCGGATTTAGACAGCACTCACATAGGTATGCAGGGCATTGAGGCGAAAAACAAACACTGGGACATTCTTTACCTTAATACAGGGAATGCAAAGGTAAAAAATGTCCAGGCTTTGAAACTACTTTAAATAGGAGCTGGATGCACTTCTACAGCTGAATGTATAATCAAATTAATGATCAATATAGCTGACTCAATCGTTCAAACATCCCTGACACATAATTGCTCAGTACAAGTTAGTGGCAACAGAGAAACATGCCTGTGTAATAAGTGTTTTTCTTTGGATGCATTTTTTTTAATGGGCAGCACAGTGTCTAAGTGATTAGGGACTTTAGATTCAAATAATAAAAAATTATTGAGTAAAACAACCATTTTCACCCTGCGCCACAGAAAATTATATGATGAGACTTATGGCTGCCACCTTAAAATACACAACATAACAAATCTAGTGCACCAAATACCTTAAATACAAACACCCCAGTACAGTGGCACTATAGTATTCATAAACTACAAATATAAAAATAAAATATCTACAACTTAAATGCGAAAACAAAACACCCAGGGGTTGATTGACTTAAGGGAAATGGACTTTTGCAAGTGCAGTTGCTCCAGAGCTTAGTAAATGAAGTATAGCTTCACTTTACAAAACACCCAATCACAAGCAAGGAAAATAAAAAAATAGCATTTTTGTTTGCACATGATTGGATGATGAAAGTCAGAAGAGCTCTTCCTCATTTACTAAGCTCTGGAGCAACTGCACTTGCAAACGTGCAAAGTCTATTTGCCTTTAGTAAATTAACTTTAAGTTAACTCTTCATAATAATATATTCTTCTTATTCTTTGTATGCTTTCACGAACACCTCATGCTTCAGTGAGAACCACTCCCTGTAAGACACTCACTCACCAAATCTCTTCTCATGATCTGCAACATACGCTTTATAAATTACATATGGTCATCAGCATTATTTCTGTCCAACAGATATATTCTTTATCTGTTATGAAGAGTAGACCTAGCTGCTGTTTTCTGCATGTCCTTTCCACTCTGAAATTATAGAGAAAGCAGCAGCAGTTCACATTTAGGTTGTGGATATTTACTTTTTATTTTTGTATTGGCAGTTTATGAATACTATAGTGCCACTGTGCCATGGTGTTTGTATTTAAGATATTTGGTACACTAGATTTAGATTTGATTTGATTGTAAGCTCCTTGAGGGCAGAGACTGTGGTACAGTGGCGCTATAGTATTCATAAACTACAAATATAAAAATAAAATATCTACAACTTAAATGCGAAAATAAAAAACCCAGGGGTTGATTCACTAAAGGGAAATGTACGTTTGCTAATGTAAAATGCTGCGTAATTGTTGCGCTATACAAGTACCTCTAATAAATAAATAATAATTGTACATGGGTGGATTGGTGGGATGGAGGTAGTTTCAACATTTGGATGGAGATAGGCTTTAAGCACCTACTATGCTTTTTGGTCTCTGTTTCAGGTTCCAGTTCCAGAATGCTATTAGAATATGTTAATATCAGGTTTGGGTCTTGAAAAGATTTTGTCATTTGATAAATTTACGTTCATTTTCATGTATTCCTTCTTCTAATGTTCTTCCTGCTATGTGAAATACAGACATACTTGAAAAGTGATAGACGAAGTAAAAGTGATATATGTTCAACCATCGTGACTTGCAATTTGCAAGCTATTCAAACTTTTTTTCATAGTAGGTGTTACAGCAGCTATTTCATCATATTTCTTTCCAAAACCAGAGTAAAAGAAAAAAAGAACAGCCAAGTTACAAATCAGCAATATGAACTACTAGATTATAATCATTTATAGAGAGCACAGGTATCAATCCTTGGGGATCACTAATCATCCTAATCATTCTTATTGTGGGCTAATGTAGCATCCTTCTCTTTCTCCCATTGTCTATCTCTCTATCTCTATACAGTATATAAACCACTTATTACTATTCACTACTAGTGATGGGCAATGTGGCCTGGGTTAGGTTAGCAGGAGTTCACAAAACCAGCATCAAATCCACAAATGCTAAATATAATGCCTAAACCCTAGTTAAGTCTATGGGAGATAAATCTTGTAATTTGTTTCACTTTTTTTCAAAGCCAGTTTGAATGCTTTTGGTAAAAAAGGGGCATGTGTAGATGGGCACTACTATGGGGAACATGCAGCAATTAAAAAAAATGTGCAAGAAAATATAATTAGCTGGGGAGTGTTTTTTTAATGTGGTAATTAAAAATATTATAGCTGAAGTTTATTTTGCTCTATAGCTTTACTAAGATAATTTACCCATAATTAAGGATGACCCATATCATGCAGGCTAAGGGATTCTGGATAAATCTTCAAGGCTGGGCTGGCTTGTCCTCTTTTTTTGTCTAAAGGCCAAAATAAAACTGTGCAGTTCCTCCCCCCAAAATCCAAAACGGACCCTTATCCAATACAGAGGGCTAATATGTTTTTTTGAGGGGGACTCCATGCAAAAAAAAACTAATTTTGGTTCTTCCCCCAAATTGTTACCAGACTCTTATTTGAGTGTGCAGCCTGGAGCTAGTAAAGAAAGTGAGGATAAGCCAGTGTGTGCCCCTTAACTCCTGAACCATACCAGGCCACATACCCTCAACATTGAGAAAATGCTACTAAAAGCTAAAGTTTCAGTTTGATCCTTTAACTGATTTATATGATTTTTCATTGTTATACTGGACATAAATGTTCTGCTAGAATATGTAAACATATTTAATATATTGTCATGCAGTTTTCACGCTTTGTGTTTCCTAAGATAGTTATAAATATTTAAGATTAGACAATTAGAGCTAAAGAAAAGTGAGAGTGACATGATTTATGTGATTACATTATTTATTTTCATTAAAAGTCACCAAGATAACGATAGCTTTCAAGCACATTCTTACAAAGCGTGGTGACATTTTCCAGGTATCCAGTGGCAAAAGAATGCTTTTTGAACAAATACTTGAAAGACTCATATGAATTTTTATGGTTTGACTTATGTACCCATGAACTTTTACTATTATCTATTAATCATTTTGCCCATAACATGATTAAGTGGTTGACTAGCCATTATTTCCTTACACCACACATACTACTAGGTATCCTGAGCAAACAAAAATGGGTAACATCTTTATTGTTGACTAATCTTTTAAAAATAAATTCCTCCTTTAGTTTTACAGAACATATTTGTAGATAAATGTTTTAGAGATTAGTAAATCTTTTTAAATATTCACAGGGCTGATATTTACAGTTTTTTCTTGGTCTTGGAGTTGACTGCCTCACTGAAACCTATGCATCCCCTGTGTGGCTGATATCCTAGTTTATTAGCTGCTAAAGTAAAACCTAACTGAATGATATTTGGTTTGCTAAAGCACTGTTTATCATAAACAATTGCCATGTTGAATTTCACGTTTTCTTACATCTTAGTGCTACTGATCTCCAGCCTCTTGTATCTACGTCCTGTCTAAATGCATTGGGTTCCACCAGTGAGTGGACGTTATTACTGTGTAATGTGTCAGTATGGATGTTTATAGTCTCTGTAAGAAGCACACAGGATACCAGTTGGAAGATTTAACCACTTCAGCCCAATTGCGAGGTCATGCAATGCTGTACCCAAACAAAATTTGCGTCCTTTTTTTCCCACAGAGCTTTCTTTTGGTGTTATTTGATCACACACACAAATCCCCGTGCTGGCGCTCGTGCACGCGATCGTGACCGCCGGCCACGCATATCGAGTCCCCCACTGTGCAGCAGGCACGCATGCGCCCTCTGGTGACCGAAAAGGGGAAGGACGTACCCATACGTGATTTCACCCAGGAGAGCCATTCTGCCGCAGTATATCTGCGTGAGCCGGTTAATGAAAGCTGTAGATATAAAAAGACTTTTGAAATTAAATGAACAAGTTAAGATTACATGAGATTTTATTGTTATAATGAAAAATATTTTAATGCTAACTACATACCCTTTAATAAATTTTAATGTAGCAACTGTATCATAAAAACACACAAATACATATATTAAATTTGCAAAACGGTATTTAATTATACACTTATATATATTATAATATTTTTATGTATATGAATACATTTGTGTATTTTTTAAAATATTTTTATACTTTTGATATTTATATGTTTTTTTTAATTAATATGTTGTATATTTTTATGATATATTTACTATATAAATATGTTTTCATAGTGTATATAGTGATGTTTGTTTTTCATCTATATATACTAAAGCAGTACTTGCAACATTGATTAGTGTTAACCAGTAAGTATACGCCACTTTGGATTTACCTGCTGCTCTACTAACCAAGCACTTTCTTGAAGGTTTAGCACTTATTAGCATTTATTGCTTCAGGAATAAGCAGCTATAGCAACTTTAAAGCAAAAAGTTGATTTCACAGCAAAGTAGAAAATCTGCCTAACTCTGCTTACACTTGGAATCCTTTTGACCCTTAAAATATAATCTTTTTCTTTTATAAGTAAAGCATTAATGAGCTAAGGCATTTTACTAAATGCGCATATAAGTAAAAAGTACAAACTGCAGTTACTAAATATTTAATTTTTCAGATTCCTATAATACCCTACATTGTATGCATTTTAATTTCACACATTAATAGCTAATGAGCCACTATTCTTTGAAAGCTTTGGTAGCTATTTCCACCATTTAAAGCAACAGAATACCATATCACTGCACATAAATATAAAGAAAATGGCAAATAATGGTTTTCGTCATCATGTTAGTCCAGTTTTTCAATAACGGCTACAAAGCTATGCACAATTAAAATTAAAACCATACTGCAAAATTTTACTGATGAACGCATAGACATCTCTAGCTTAGAAAATGCTCTCTATAACATTTGCTTACTTTTATTTTGTGATTTAGTAAAAGCAGAAAAATACTTATACTTTTATAGGCCATACATTATACATTTTTTTTTGTTTAACTAGTGGGTTGAATGAAAAAAAATGTGCCGATTCTCCCATTCACACATTGGTGGATAGGGAATCTTTCTTGCTGTGCTATTGTGAGAGCACAATGATCCGTTTTGCTGGCTATAGCCAATGGCACTGATTGTTTAGGAGAAAGCCAACAGGGTGGTTGTACAGAAGTCAATCGATCAAATTCTGTACAACCAGGGTGCCCATACATGGATCAAAATCCGGCCTGTCCCTGCTGAACCAGCCGAATTTTGATCCACGAATGGCCAACTTTAAAGTTCTTTGAATGTCCAGGTAATAATATTATGATTATTATGGTTATTATTATTAATGCTTATTAATTGATTTATATAGTGCCAACAGTTTGTGCAACACTTTACAATATAAAAGGAGACATTACAGTTACAATACAATCATAAAAGAGCCCTGCTTATAAGAGCTTACAATCTAATAGGGTGGGGAAAGTGGTACAAAAGGTAATCACTGTGAGGGATGAGCTGATGGAAGATTTAAAAATAAAATTATTAGGTGGAGGCCCCATAGGCTTTCTTGGAAAAGATTCATTTTCAGGGATTACCTAAAGATGAGCAGAGCAGCAGGTAGTTGGAAAGATTGAAGTAGATCCAGGAAGAATTGGAGAGGCTCTGGAGAAGTCCTGGAGATGAACATGGGAGGAGGAGACAAGAGCGCCAAAGGCCGCTCTCTAATTAGGCAAATTAGGCGGTCGCCTAGGGCCTCGCTCTCACAGGGGCCTCGCAGCTGCCTAATTTGCCTAAGAGCCATCCCTGAGGCTGTCCTACAGGGCACCCATGGATGAGACAAAGCCGTGCCTGTCACTCTCTGGCTCCTGTCACATTAGTAAAGACACACGCGGGCATGGATTATCCTCCCTCTCTCTCAGCTCTTTCTGGCGCTTCCGCTCAGTGTGCTTCAATGCTGTCTGCAAAAATCTTACAAGGGAGGAGGTGGAGCTGCAGCTTGCTGAGATGGGACTGAATTCTCATGGAGTGACGATGAGTGCTTATTGCCCAAGTTCATAAATCCCCCCTGTGCTCTCCTCCTGAACATACCACCCACCCCTATTCACTCTGTGCTCCCCTCCTGCACATACCAAACACCCCTATTCACCCGTGCCCCCCTCCTGCACATACCAGCCACCCCTATTCACCCCGTGCCCCCTCCTGCACATACCACCCACCCCTATTCACCCTGTGCCCCCCTCCTGCACATACCACCCTCCCCTATTCACATTAAGGTGGAGCATCTAACTACTGCTGCTGCTTGTATGGTTGGGATGTGTACTGCGCCAATCCTTGCTGACCCTCCTCTCCTATTCATCCCATGTGATTGGCGCAGTACACATCCCACGCACACAAGCAGCAGCAGTAATAAGATGCTCGGCCTCAGGGTTCTTCCTTAACCCCTGCAAAGGGTGTGAGTGGGGCCTCATATCTAAATTTTGCCTAAGGCCTCACAAAGCCTAAAGCCGTCTCTGAAGAGCGCTAGAGAGGATGAGGTCTTAGGAGGAGCAGAGAGGACAATTTGGGTGATATTTTGAGACAAGATTGGTGACATAACTTGGGAAATTATTTTGGACGGCTTTGTATGTTTTTGTTGTTAGTATTTTGAATTTAATACACTGGGTAACCAGAAGCCAGTGAAGGGATTGGCAGAGAGGGGTGGGTAAGGTAGATGAGTCTGGCAGCAGCAGTCATGATAGACTGAAGGGGGATAGCCTGCGTAGAGGTAGGCCTAAGAGAAGGGAGTTGCAATAGTCAAGGCGAGAGATAACAAGGGAGTGAATGAGTAGCTTGGTGGTTTCATTAGTTAAAAATGGGCACAGTTTAGAGATGTTACAGAGATGAAGTCTATAAGCTTTTGACAGCGATTGGATTTGGGGCTATAAGGACAGGTCATAGTCTAGGATTACACTTAGTACCCTGACGTGAGGGCAGGGACTGATAGATGGATTAATGATCTTTATGGAAAAGTCAGGGAGGAGGACACTGGTGGTGGTAGTGGTGGGGGGTGGTATTACAAGCTCGGTTTTAGAAAGTTTTTGTTTAAGGAAGTGTTGGGACATCCATGTTGATATATGAGTTAGTATTTTAGTGATCTGAGAGGAGAATTAAGGAGTAAGGTGAGGAGTAGAGAGATAGGTTTGGGTGTTATTGGGGTAGAAATAGTATTGGAAGCCGTGGAAGATTATCAAGTGACCAAAAGAGGATGTGTAGATAGAAAAAATTAGGTACTGTAAGTGGAGAGGAGTAGAAAGAGTTGAAGGTAAAACTGAAGGAGTGCTCTGAAAGATAGGAGGAGAACCAGGAAAGAGCAGAATCTTGGAGGCCAAGGGAGTAGAGCTTATTAAGAAGGAGCAGGTGATCAACAGTATCAAAGACTGTAGAAAGGTCTTGTAGTAAGAGTATGGAGTAGTGGCCGTTGGTTTTAGCAGTTAGTAAATCATTAGTAAGTTTTAGTAGGGCAGTTTCTGTGAAGTGCTGCAAGCAAAGTGCTGTTTTTAGTGAGGTAGGTGCTCAGATGGTTGTAGACTAGGGATGGGCTGAACACCCCCTTGTTTGGTTCGCAGCAGAACTCCCAAACAGGAGAAATAGTCTAATCCAAATGGCGAACCCCATTGAAGTCTACGGGAGCCGAACAGTAAAAATCAAAAGTACCCTTTTTTAAGGCTTATATGCAAGTAATTGACCATAAAAAGGGGTATGGGGCTCTGGATACTGCCCTGGGGACATGTAATAATATATATATTTTTAAAAACAATCGTTTTTTCAGGAGCAATGATTTTAATTATGCTTAAAGTGCAACAATAAAAATGTGCCTGGGGGTCCCCTTAATGTGCCTGTAAAGTGTCAAATCCCATTTAAAATGACTCAGCTATTGAAAAAATAACCAGACCTTCGAGTCTAGTATGGATTTTAAGGGGAACACCACTCCAAATGTTTTAAACAAAATGGCGTGGGGTCCCCCCAAAATCTATACCAGACTCTTATCTGAGCTTGCAGTACGGCAGGTCAGGAAAGCAGAGGGGATGAGCGAGCACTCCCCTCCTGAACCATACCAGGCCACATGCCCTCAACATGGGGGGGGGGGTGAGTGCTTTGGGGCGGGGGGAGCTCTGCACCTCCCACCCCAAAGCACCTTGTCCCCATGTTGATGGGGACAAGGGCCTCCTCAAAACAACCCTGGGCTGTGGTTGTCGGGGTCTGCGGGCAGGGGGCTTATCGGCATCATACCCCTACCCATTCACCAAAAAAGTGTCAAAGTAAAAACCAACATGAAACAGTTTTTGAAGTTCTTTAATAAAAAAAATAAAAAAAATAGTGTACCTTGATGTAAATCCACCGTCACTCACGCCAACCCGAAAAACAGAACAAAAAAAACCCAGTAGGGGGCGTTGCCACCGGGTGACGTAGCCAGGTGGCCCAACCCCTTGCCTATATAATAACTGTCAAAGCGCAGAGCAGGCATGGGTAGCCTCCCAGTAGGTGGAGCATTTTTTTTTCTTTCTATTTTTTGGGTCAGTGGGTGGCATGATTGACGATTTATATGCATCGAGAGACACTATTTTATTTTTTATTTTTTAATAAAGGACTTGTCAAAAACTTTTTCTTGTGGTTTTTACTTTTTGACACTTTTTTGGTGAATGTGTAGGGGTACGTTGTACCTGATACCAATTCACAATGTGGGGGGTGATAAGCCCCCTGCCCACAGACCCCAGCAACCACAGCCCAGGGTTGTCGGGAAGTGGCCCTCGTCCCTATGAACAAAGCAATCATCCCCTCATGTTGAGGGCATGTGGCCTGGTATGGTTCAGGAGGGGAGCAATCGCTTGTCCCCTACTCTTTCCTGAGGGGGACCCCACGCCGTTGCTTTTTTTTATTTTGGCGTGGGTTTTTTTTTTATTCAACTGTCAGCGGGGGAAACCTATTGACAGCTGATGACTCATCAGTTGTTAAGGATGCCATGGCCGGCTTACCGGCCTCGCTCCTAAAAAAACAGTGTACACTGCTCCATGATTGGGCAAAGCTTTGCTCAATCAGGGCGCAGAATGCACTGTGCAGTGCTTAGGAAATTCATATGTTCGGCAAACGGCTGAACAGGCAAATGTTTGCCCATCCCTATTGTAGACTAAGCCCCCGTACTCACGGTCGGACATTCCGACCACAAAATCCGTTGGATATTTTCCAACGGATTTTGTCCAAAACTGGTGCTGCCCACACACGGTCGGACAAAGTTGTCGGAAAATCCAATCATTCCGAACGAGGTGACGTACAACACGTACGACGGGACTACGTAGAGACCAGTAGCCAATAGCTTTTGTCTCCAAATTTCTTCTGAGCATGCGTGGCACTTTGTCCGTCGGACTAGGCTACACACGATCGGAATTGATGCGATCGGACCATGTTGTTGGAAAATTTGAGATCCAGCTCTCAAATTTTTTCCTTCGGAAATTCTGACGGAAAAAGCCCGCTAGGGCCCACACACGATCGTTTTTTCTGACAACATAATCCGATCTGACTTTCTCCATCGGAATATCTGACCGTGTGTATGGGGCATAACAGTTTAAAGGTAAATGTGAACAAGAAAATAGGTCTTCAGTTGTTCAGGTGATCATTAGTATTTGTTAACTGGTTAGTATACAAAGAGCTTTACTGTAAATTGTATGTGTGGTTGGAAGGGTATAACCTGAAACACAGATCTGTCATTGTTAGTCAGAAGCTATGTTTATTTTTATCCCAGATACATTTTCCTTAAAATTCTTGGAAGAAATGTTTGTCATGAAAATGGATTTACGTGTGCATTAACGCTTCTACATGTACTATAACTGAAAGCTGCCACACATTCAGAAAACATCTATTCAACAGATTTTTAAATTACTTTTGTCATGGCAACTAAAAGCACATTATTTGAACGATATGGTTGTGGTTCCTCAGTGAGTCTATAATTTTTATTCTAAAATGTTGCTTTTACTGTAGACTGCCTCCATTTTTTCAAGTCACGATGATCTTTATTTTGCCTTAGTCCTGTGTATTTGCATGATGTGAATTTTATGGATTTCAATATTTAAACCAGGAGGACTTAAATAGAAGTAGGTTACATTTTGAAACAACCCTCTTTTTTTTTTTTTTTATCTTATCTTCTGTCCTTTCGTGTCCCAAAGTAGCTGGTATCTAAGTTGTTTTGGGTGCTACACAGTTATGACTGTCATAAACTGCAGACTGACAAATCCCACATTAGCTTGTGCACCTAGGAAACTAATGACATCCAAATTCTTTATAGACTATTACTCTAAAATCTATAAACTGGGTAACTTTTAGATTGACACAAAATTGGGTAGAACACTGAGTTTGGCTTTTTGTAGACTAAAAAAGTGTGCTCTGCGAAGTGCGCTATGATGTCAAATTTAACCCCTTCAGCCCCAGAAGCATTCGACCCCTTAATGAACAGGCAACGCTGTACCCAAACAAAATTTACATGCTTTTTTACCCACAAATAGAGCTTTCTTTTGGTCATATTTGATCACCTCTGCAGTTTTTATTTTTGCGCTCTAAACAAAAAAAGACCGAGAACTTTTTTATCTTTTTATTTTTTTTACTTTCTGCTATAATACATATCCGAAAAAAATATTTAAAAAAAACAAAATGTATTCATCAGTTTAGGCTGGTATATATTCTTCTACATATTTTTGGTAAAAAAAAAAAAAAAAAAACGCAATAGGCGTATATTGATTGGTTTGCGCAAAAGTTATCGCGTCTACAAACGACTGGATAGATTTAGGGACTTTTTTTTATTGTTTTTACTGATAATGGTGGCACTCTGTGATTTTTAGCAGAACTGCAACAGCGACATTGCAGCAAACAAATCTGACCCCAAATTACACTTTTTGGGGACCAGTGACATTATTACATTGATCAGGGCTGTAAAAATGCACTGATCAATGTAAAAATGACACTGGCAGGGAAGAGGTTACCACTTGGGGGCAATCAAGGGGTTAAGTGTGTTCCCTGGGTGTGTTCTAACTGTAGGGGGGTGGGCTTACTGGAACATGATAGAGATCACTGTTCCCAAACAATAGATCTCTGTCATGTCATCTGGCACAACGGGGAATCACCTTGTTTACAGTTCCCCATTCTGCCTCTCCTCACAGAGGCAGAATGGGGAACAGACTTGTTGTCACTGGCCGACAAAAAGTCTGCAGGACCTGCGGGCACGCTCCCGCGGCACGCGCCTGCTATGCTTCTTGCACGGACCAAGCTGGTCCAAACAAACTCTTTCCTTTACTGAGTGCTGCACTGGCTCTAAGCACTGCATGATCTGTATGTAGCTTCAGTTACATACAGTACACAGTGCTGCGTTCAGACCGATTCCGACTCATCCAATCAAAGGAAGCTTTGTATTTATTCCCCGAACACAGTACAAAGTTGCCTATGAATGGCTGAACACTGCACAGATCGACTCTGCATTGTTTCGGGTGTATGACAGGAAGTCTCTGTCTTACAGCTGGAACCCAGTACTGTATCTTGCTGAAGCTAAATGTAGTACATATACTGCTTAGAACCAGTGCAGTACTTAGAGAAGGAAATAGTTTGTTTGGACCAGCTTGGTTCAAATAAACTATTTAAAGTCACAGAAAACCTGGAGATCAGCTTTAACGTTGGGCCTGGTGAAAGAATACTTTTCTTAAGGACAAGGTTTATTGTGACACACTTTCATATCATCCCACGTTAACTTCTGTTGTGACTCTTGTTTTTTCTTCACATGACACATTAGAATCACAAAGGGTGCTGGAGCTAAAAGACCTGGTCTGATTTATTATCAAACTGATGGATAAGCACAAAAGCACATGCGCAGTAGAGCAACAACAAGAAACAACCCAATGAGATATATAAAAGTATTCCAATTATATGTGAAAACAAATGTAATTCCACCACAAGTGCAATGTTACGCACCAAACATTTTTAAATCTCTTATGAGAGATATGTATTGATTGTCTGTGTTGGCTGCAGGGGATGTTCATTAATTTTAGTGGATTCCTTGCATGCTTTGCTTTGTGTTGTGTTTTCAAAATGACTGCTTTTGCAATACACTTTTATCTTACTGGCAGAATGAAATACATACGGGTGTTATGATTTATTCCATTTCATATTAATGTGGGAAAGTTATTCAAGGAGCACATTGACTTCTTGGGAATATCAGAAACCTGGTTGGACAGTTCACATGACTTGCTGCAAATATTGAGGGATACGCTATATTTCAGAGGGACAAAAATGTCAGAAGAGCTGGAGAGGTATAAAACTGTGATGGTGCAGAATCAATATGTTTGGAGATTCATAGGAGCGCCCTCTTCCTATTTTTTTTTGTGCACATCTTCCACAGTTCAGGTCCTCTTAAAGTGGAAGTAAACCCTTCCACATGACTTTGGCCTACAGGTAAGCCTAGATTAAGGCTTACCTGTAGGTCCAATAAATATCTCCTAAACCTACATGGTTTACATGATGAAAAGGCATCGCCGTAGACAGTGGTGCGCAGGCGCACTGAGGGCGCACTGAGTATGCCGCTCTCACGGCAATATGCCGATCTCGTGCGCATGCGCATGCGCGGGAGTGACGTCATCGCCGCTCCAGCGAATGATAGCGCTGGAGCGGCGAGACCCGGAAGTCACTCCGGCCCTGGATGGCGGCGAAGAAGATTGAAGATAAGGACCGTTTTTTTTACAGAGGCTTTACTTCCTCTTTAATTTGTCTTATGACAATATATGAACAAGTGTATGTTATACAATGCTTATTTTTGTTGAAGTAAGGAAAAGTTGAACAAAATAATATTATATCGATAGAACACGCAACGCTATTTAACCACATGCCGACCGGGCCATAGCCGAAAGACGGCTACAGTGCAGTCGGCTTATTCTGGGTGGACGTCCGTGGAACGTCCTCCCAGAACCTTGCTCCCGTACTCCCCCTGTGGCGCGCACTCGGGAACATCTGTGACCTGTGCATCACAGATCACGGTAAACGGCCGTCAAATGACAGAGCGATCACATGTAAACAAACCGGCGTCACGTCATGACGCCGGTTCCTCCCTCCCCTCTCTGTACCGATTGGTACAGTGAGAAGGGAGAAGCGGAGAGGGGGAGAGATGGCAGCAGCGCTGTGGGCTGTGTAGTGCCCACAGCGCTGCTCAGTGACAGCTACTCTGCCAGCACTGTGCAATACTCTGCCAGCACTGTGCAATACTCTGCCAGCACTGTGCAACTCTGCAATACTCTGCCAATACTCGCCAATAATCTGCCAATACTCGCCAATACTCGCCAATACTCTGCAATAAATTTTAATAGAAACAAAGAATTTATTTATTTTACCTAATTTTCTGTCTTTTTTGATTTATAGCGCAAAAAAATTTAAAAAAACAGCGGTGATTAAATACCACCAAAAGAAAGCTTTATTTGTGTGGAAAAAAAGGACAAAAAATTTATTTGGGTACAGTGTTGCATTCAAAGTGTGAGAGCACCGAAAGCTGAAAATTGATCTGGTTAGGAAGGGGGTTTAAGTGCCCAGTGGGTAAGTGGTTAAACGCCAATCTTTATTATTATCTCCTATATTTACATTTTTGTAAATGTTATCATTTTGGTATGTTTTATTCAACTAAAACTGTTTAACCACTTCTGAACTACAATTATTAGTTTTAAAAAAAAAGGGGGAGATTTACTAAAACTGGAGTGGAAAATCTGCAGCTCTGCATCAAAACCAATAAACTTCCAGGTTTTAAGCTTAATTGAAGCTGACGTTAGAAGCTGATTGGTTACTATGCATAGCTGCACCAGATTTTGAGTGCTCCAGTTTTAGTTAACCACTTGCCGACCGGAGCACGACGATATACGTCGGTAGAATGGCACGTACAGGCAGGAGGGCGTATATATAAGTCCCTCCTTAATGCCTGTCCGTGCCATCGGGAGCGCGCCGCTCCCGGCGCGCTCCCGCGCCGGTCAGGACCCCTGTGAGTCCGGTCGCGGCCTGTGAGTCCGGTCGCGGTCCCCGCAGACTCGAACGCCGCGGGGACCCCCGCGATCGTCTCACGGGAAGGCTGAACGGGGAGATGCCGAGATAAACAGCATCTCCCCGTTCTGCCTAGCAACTAGTGACGCCGATCTCTGCTCCCTGTGAGTGGAGCAGAGATCAGCATTCACTAGCTGACAGCCACGCCCCCCCACAGTAAGAAACACACCCCTAGGCATACTTAACACTTACACTGCCCCCTTGTGGTTAACCCCTTCACTGCCAGTGTCATTTATACAGGAATCAATGCATTTAAATAGCATTGATTGCTGTATAAATGACAATGGTCCCAAAAATGTGTCAAAAATGTCTGATGTGTCCGCCATAATGTCGCAGTCACAAAAAAAATCGCAGATCGCCGCCATTACTAATAAAAAAAAAAATTATTAATAAAAATGCTATAAAACTATCCCCTAACTTGTAAACGCTATAACTTCTGCGCAAACCGATCAATAATCGCTTATTGTGATTTTTTTTACCAAAAATATGTAGAAGAATACGTATCGGCCTAAACTGAGGGAAAAAAAAAAATGTTTTTTTATATATTTTTTGGGGATATTTATTATAGCAAAAAGTAAAACATAATGCATTTTTTTCAAAATTGTCGCTCTATTTTTGTTTATAGCGCAAAAAATAAAAACCGCAGGGGCGATCAAATACCACCAAAAGAAAGCTCTATTTGTGGGAAAAAAAGGACATCAATTTTGTTTGGGAGCCATGTCGCACGACTGCGCAATTGTCAGTTAAAGCGACGCAGTGCCGAATCGCAAAAAGGGGCCTGGTCCTTTGGCTGCAAATTGGTCCGGTCTGAAAGTGGTTAATCTTCCAAAGTATTCTAGCAGAGCAGAAAAGAAACTTACTCTTGTGTCAAACTTTCGTTTTGAAAGTTTAAGTGTTCCAGTCAACTTAACAAGCATGTTAAGAGCTGTCTTCTGCTATTATAGGGGATGTCATCTTGACAATGATGGTGTTGAAGCACATAGTTTCCACCATTGTCGTGTCATGTAATTTCTAGTTAAAATGACACGTTCTGTAATGGTAAGAGATAGTTTATTACATATGTATTAGCAGTTATGACATTTTTAACATCGGAGATGTTAAGGCATGATAACAGAATATTTCTGGGAATATTTTTACATAACAATACAAGTCTCATATCTAATGTAAGTGGCACCAATTCCAAATCACTGTACATCAGTATTCACATTGCTTATCTGTTTTTATGATCATTTATCTGATTTGAATACTTTTTAATAATTTTTTGTCAATGTCTATATGTAAAAAAAAAAAATGAATGTCAAAATAGTGCAATAAATGTAATTATAAGTAAATGAAATCGATAAAATACATGTCTTTAATTAAAATAAATAACACAGGCTTTCAATGGACATCACAAAAGGCTGTTTTAACACACATTAGACAGGCATGGTCCACAGATATCACCTTCAATTTTTTTTCCCCTGAAATATAATATGTATCCATTGCTGGAGTACATGTATGTAGACAGGAAGTGGCTGCAAATAGGCTTGAGGAGGTCAACATGACTGGGAGCCAACAGTTAGTTAGCACTGGGATCCAACAGTCAAATGTTTATAATACCCAGTGCTTTAGTAAACTAAATGTGCAGTCATTTAATTAAGGTTGATATCTACTTAAAGATTAACTCCACTTTTGGTGAAAAATAAATATAGCAAATAAAAAAAATACATAAAAACTAATTGCTACACAAGGCATTATGTCATTAATGCCCCTTTCACCCTGACAGACTGATTGGGTCCACCTGTCAGTTTTTCAGGTGGATCCAATCAGACCATCCTTTGCTCTCTATGGAGCATCAGATGTCCGCTGACACCCACCGTTGTTCCGATCGGATCCTGTTCGCTAAAAACAGATGGATGAGGATACATTCCCCATCTGTCCAGCAGATCGGATGACAGTCAGATAGAAATGGATAGGTGGTCCGTTTCTATCTGAAGGCCCCATAGAAAACAGCTATGTCAAAGTCTGCTCTGCATCAAGGGACACGGACCTGTCATCAGCCTGCTCAGGGGGGATCAGTGGAGAGATCCCCTGCTGAGCTGGCAGAATCTGCCAGTGAGAAAGAGGCCTTATTGTTACTAAACATTACCTTTCCTTTTTAAATTGCAGCACTCTCATCGTATATCAAATTAAATGCAATATGACAACATTACTAGGTATTCTGTACACAGATGGTATACAGAACAACCCCAGAAATGTAATTTCCTGCTAGTGTATAGCACTAAGGTACAAGTCAGGGTTAAGGCATCCTCTGCGAGAGAAAGGTCCATTTGGTGAGATGCTCCCTAGGTTTAAATTACTTCTAATGGGATGCAGACACTGCAACAATTCTCATCAGAACACTGGTAGTGCACCAACTGTTTAAAATGAATTGGTCACTACCATGCAGAAGCAGTATCCAAAGTGGAACAAACAGCTTTTTCTTCAGAGCAGAAATAGGTAGGAATCTGCAACAAAGTTTGTTAAAATCATTCCAATGTACATAGATCACCCAGGAGGAGAACTTTTTTGGTTTCTCAACAAAAGTGGAATTACTCTTTAAAATCTCAATACCATGAACATAAAGGGCCAATAAAAAAAGGAACTTGCTTTACTTAAGTGATGATTTCAGGCTTGGATCACTTGCAAAAACAGCTGCTTTGGAGGCTCAAAATAGGCAGTAATAAGCTGAAGTGCCCAGAGCTTATTGCAATTCTGTTTTACAAATCTACTGAAAACAATATAATGCTAAAAAGACTGAGTAGCTCTAAGTGTATCAAGAGCCTTGTAAAAATTTTCAAAAAGTTGTAAGGTCTGCAAAATTGTGAATGCTCAGCTGTCTTCTGGGACACACACACAGGTCCCAGAAGACTGCAGGGGGCTCGTTGAACAAAAGGATATGACGTCCTGCGCCGCCGACCAGATGGATCAGAAGTATAGTGTACTTCATAAAAGGTACGATAGAAGAAGAAAAAAAATGTTTTTAATATCCAAAAACGAGGGGTGGAGAGGTGGTCTTTCGTTTAAGACCACCTCTCAAAAGTGGGTGGAACTCCGTTTTAATTCACTGCGTTTACACCACATGTTGCTTCCTCTTATTGCCCAGTTTCTTTGAATCACCATACACTGTGTGATCCCAACACCACCAATCTGATGCTCTCACCTTATAAAAATTACCCAAAATAATCAGGTCTAGTGTGCTTTCCCCTTTAAAAGGGGTCTTATTAGCCACGACTGGTCCCTCCACTGCTAGCTCTCAGAAACTCAGTCCATGTCCATCCTCAACCAACCATAGGAAGAATGCCACTGTGAACTTAATAAAAAATTGATAATCATAGTGCTTTCTGTAATCCCACCATTATTTTTTGTTCATATATTTTTTGTTAAAACTTGAGTCATTTTGAGAAGGTGAGAACATTAATTGGTGGTGTTGGGATCACACAGTGTAAGGTGATTTAACCACTTCCCATCCAACCACTGCATATTTACGGCTGGGTGGGAGCTTCCTCCTGAGTGGACGTTCAGGAACGTCCTTTAGAAGGAGCAGGGCACGAGCCCGATGCGCTCGTGTCACCCGGACACAGCGCATCTTAGATCGGCAGGAGGGCTCTGTGATTGGCCCTCCTGATCACATGACGGCCGTGTCCAATCATGGCCGTCATGTGATGTAAACAAACAGCCGGTTGCCAGGCGATTGGCTCTCCTCTCCTCACATGCAAGTTGTCGCTGAGGAGAGGAGAGCGGATCTCTGCAGCCGGCTGGTGATCAGTGAGTATGAGCTGTTTTTTACAGCTTTTTACTCACTGATCACCAGTCTAGTGTCACCACACAATGTAAAACACACATGTCCCCAAAACACATGTCCCCACATAGTAATGATCTCCAAAACACATGCTTCCACATATATAACAGTAAAATCACATGTCCCAATGATCATTTGCACACATATGTCCGTGATCACCTGCGCACATCTGTACATGATCATTTGCGTACATATGTCCGTGATCACACGAACCAATTATTATACACTTAACAAGATTTTTTTTACCAAAAACATTTAGCAGAATACATTTTGGCTTAAATTTATGACAAAATTAGATTTTTTGGATTTCTTTTAAAATAGAATAAAGAAAATATTGTTTTTCTTCCAAATTTCCGCTCTTTTTTCGCTTATATCGCAAAAAGAAACGGAGTCGTGAATAAATACCACCAAAAGAAAGCTCTATTTGTGCGAAAAAAATTATCAAAATTTTATTTGGGTACAGCATTGCATAACCGCACAATTCTTATTGAAAGTGCGTGAGCGTTGAAAGCTGAAAATTGGTCTGGGACGGAAGGGGGCGAAAGTGTCCAGTATTGATGTTGTTAATACACAAGAAACATGCTGACTCGATTATTGATGGACTGGAAATAGTTTATTGAATAATTTTTAATTTTATTATAATCGGAAATGGTATTCATTTTTTGTTTTGCAGATTTAATATTCAAACATTTAATCGTATTGCACGGTACTGTATATTGGAATTGCTAGTTTTGTTGTATATGAGAACACATTTAGTATCTGCTGCAGTTCATTTACGTTATTTATGTTTTGGGGTGTATTTCACATGCATATAATAATATATTTTTTTTTTTTCAAAATCACATTTAATCGTATTGCACGGTATGTCTGTATATTGGAATTGCTCAGTGTAGTGTTGTGCACTAACCTTAACATGTTCGCCGCTCGGCGTCTCCGGTCACATAGACCGGCGCACCGAGCGTGACATCACTTCCGCCTTCCTGTCTATACAATAGACAGGAAGGGGAAGTTTCTCATTGGCCAGGAGCGATCGCGAGGGGGTGGCCAGAAACCACTGGCTGTCAGTTTAAAAAGGCATTTTAACAATGCAGGTAGTTATACATAATTGCGCTGGTGTTTTTTTTGCAAAATAAAGAACCATTCCCATGCTGAGATAAGCATATTGAAATTCATTACGAAATAGATACAAAGTTTTAGCTTCTTTTGAGGTGTCTTTTCTTTTAACTGGAAATAGCTGATAACTAGTTCTGTAAACCTACTGATTTGCATTTTTTATGACTTTGGTGGAGTTTTTCTTCCTGCCTCTAGGTGTTCTTGCCTTTGGGCGCAGGTGTGCATGAGCCCTAAGGATCAGAAAAATACACCCTGTTCCAAATTATTATGCCAATGATATATTTCTAATTTACCTAAATAATTGATGTAAACAGTCAGCATAATTTTCATGTTATCAACTATTAAGAGTACAATTCAAATTTTATTGAACAGACCTCCTAATGATAACAGTTTTTTTTCTAAATAAAAAAACTTACACTGCACTGTTCCAAATTATTATGCCCAGTAAGTTTCATAAACACTTTATAGGTTGTAAAGAACTGAAAATTGTCATTTGTTCTGTTTGCAGCCTATTCACTGAAATCAAAAGCTATTTCAATCAAACTTTGAACAACATTTTAACTTTTTAAACATTTTAACAGGTCACGTTACATTTTAACATAAGACCCCTTATTTGATAGCAGCTTCACAAGTCTTGCATCCATTGAACTTGTGAGTTTCTGGGCAGTTTCTGCTTGAAAGATGTCAGAATAGCCTCCCAGAGCTGCTGTTTGGATGTAAACTGCCTCCCACCCTCATAGATCTTTTGCTTGAGGATGCTCCAAAGGTTCTCAATAGGATTGAGGTCAGGGGAGGATGGAGGCCCCACCATGACTTTCTCTCCTTTTATCCCCATAGCAGCCATTGATGCAGAGGTATTCTTTTCAGCATGAGATGGTGCATTGTCATGCATGAAGGTGATTATATTACGGAAAGCATAGTTCTTCCTTCTGTACCAGGGAAGGAAGTGGTCAGTCAGGAACTCCACATACTTTGCAGAGGTCATCTTTACACCTTCGGGGACCCTAAAGGGGCCGACCAGCTTTCTTCCCATGATTCTGGCCCAAAACATGACTCCACCACCGCCTTGCTGATGTTGCAGCCTTGTTGGAACAGGGTGGCCGTCCACCAACCATCCACTACTCCATCCATCTGGACCATCCAGTGTTGCACAGCACTCATCAGTGAACAGGACTGTTTGAAAATTAGTCTTCATGTATTTTTCTGCCCAATGCAGCCGTTTCTGCTTGTGAGCATTGGTTAGTGGTGACCAAATAGAAGGTTTATGCAAAGTTGCAAGACTCTGGAGGACTCTACACCTTGATGTCCGTGGGACTCCAGAGGCACCAGCAGCTGCAAATATCTGTTTGCTGCTATGTAATGGTGTTTTAGCAGCTGCTCTGTTGATCAGATGCATGGATCTTGCAGAAATCTTCCTCAATGTGCCTTTATCTGCACGAAACCCGTCTGTGTTCTGAATCAGCCACAAATCTCTTAATAGTGCGATGATCACGCTTACGTTTTCATGAAATATCTAATGTTTTCATACCTCGTCCAAGGCATTGAACTATTACACTCTTTTCGGCAGCAGAGAGATCCTTTTTCTTCCCCATATTGTTTGAAAATGATGCTCTGCTTAAAAATGTGGAACACCCTCCTTTAGTAGTTTTTGCTTTAATTGGGCTCACCTGGCAACATAGGCGTCACCAGGGGGTGGTTATCGAGGCTGGAGCCCCGAATGTGGAGCCCATAGCCTCGAGTCTCAGCGGTTGTAAAGGAGAGACGAGTGGGCGGCATTGGAGGTGGAGGAGAGACGATCGGGCATGTACTGGCCATCGGGACAAAGGACGGCTACCCCCTCCGCTCCTCTGCCCCCCCCGCAGCACTCACCTCTACTTCCTGCTTAGTTATGCAGCGCGGCTGCATACAGACATGATCGTTAGGCGTGCACACTGAGAAGCTCATCATACGATCCAGAAGACATGCAGCCGAACACAGCGGTGACATAAACTTCCTCGGCACTCGTTCTCTTGTTCTTTCCTTCCCCTGCTCTCCATCCTGTCTGCTGCAGCGGAGAATCTATATGAGAGTGGGGGAAGGAAAGAACAAGAGAACGAGTGCAGAGGAAGTTTATGTCACAGATGCGTGCGGCTGCATGTCTTCTGGATCGTACGTTGAGCTTCTCAGTGTACACTCCTAACGATCATGTCTGTATGCAGCCGCGCTGCATAACTAAGCAGGAAGAAGAGGTGAGCGCTGCGGGGGCGGGGGGGGGGGGGGATAGAGGAGCACAGGGACCAGAACAGCAGGGGGGAGAGCACATGTGGGAGTGGGACCAAAACAGCATGCGGGGACCAGAGCAGCACACGGGGGACCAGAGTGGCACACAGGGAACCAAAACAGCACACGGGGGACCAGAGCGGCACACGGGGGACCAAAACAGCATGCGGGGGACCAAAACGGCACACGGGGGACCAGAGCAGCACGTGGGGGACCAGAGTGGCACACGGGGGACCAAAACAGCATGCGGGGGACCAGAGCAGCACGCGGGGGAACCAGAGCAGCACCCAGCACGCGGGGGACCAGTGCAGCTCGCGGGGGACCAGCGCAGCTCGCGGGGGAACAGCGCAGCTCGCGGGGGAACAGCGCAGCACATGGGTGAGACCTGTCAAAGTTGGTCGGTCTGGATGAAGTCCAGGGCCAAGTTTTTGTCCCAGTCCAGACATCATCTCTCTCAGCCCGCCCGTCACCACTCTTCCGCCGTCACAGCCGGGACTTCAACGTGGGAGCGATGTGCGGCAGGGAGCAGAGAGATTACATCATCTCTCACTGCCCGGCCCTCATCTCCCCTCTCCTGCCCTCACTAAATGGGTCAGTGCTGCCAGCCTGCCACCAATGCAGCAAAAATGCACATTTGGTGGCACTGGCTGGCATGGCAAGTGACAATCTGCAAATGGTGGCAAGTGACAATCTGCTAATGTCGGCAAGTGACGTGGTAAATGACAATCTGCAAATGGTGGCAGGTGATGTGGCAAGTGACAATCTGCAAATGGTGGCAAGTGACAATCTGCAAATGGGGCAAGTAATGTGGCAAGTGACGTGGAAAGTGACAATCTGCAAATGGTGGCAAGAGACAATCTGCAAATGATGGCAGGTGATGTGACAAGTGACACGCCCAGGGCTCCCACTGATTCTGCATTATGGTGAGTTGAACCACTTCATTATATATTACAATATAACAATAGAAACAATGCGCTTCGATCACCCTGACACCAAATCAACCATGGTGCCATGATGATTGAAACGCCAACACCAGCCTCTCTTTGCCCGCGAAAAATTGCTTAACACCGGTTGCCCCCCCCCCCCCCAGGTTGGTGACCAGTGCTATGGGCTCTAGCCCCAGATCTTTTGCAGACCTAGCAACGCCCCTGCCTGGCAATCTAATTATCACAGGTGTCCGAGATTGTTTTCAGTGATCAAAAGAGCCCTGAGACACAATGCCATCCATGAGTTAAACTGAAAAACTAAATATTTAATCTTTGTGACAATGAAATAGAATTTGCATAATAATTTGTATCAGGGTGTATTTGCTTGGAATGTGATTATGTTGTAAAATTATAGGAATTTATGATACCAGTATAGTTACATAATATTTTAAGTTATTTCCAGCACAATAAACATCTAAGTCCCTCTGATTTCATTTTTGACTCTTATGCCTCATTGATTTATTATTAGAAATCCTGTATAAGTACAATATGTTCAAAATTGTCATTAAAATATAGATATTTTCATTTAATCACATCCTAAATATAGGCTGAATCCTAAAGAACACCTTTCAAAATGTACTAGCTGTCATTCATTCATTTATTTATGGAGACAAATGGGCTGAAAAAGTCTTTTTTTTTCCAACTGTGCAAGATATACTATCGCAAAAGCTATTACAATAAAACATATGTGTCAGTTCAGACCCTGTGAACACTTTCAACAAATTCCCGTAACCAAAGTAAAATGGTCTGAAGTATGTAACATGAAGTAGAGTGGAATATTTCAAGGTACCTATAGTACAGCAATACACCCAGAGTGCACCGGTGTGGTGAATGTAATAGAATGCAGCGGTTAGAGTATGTGATAACTTTTATTAAACTCTGCACCAAATTGGAGTTTGTTCAAATATTGATGTTTTAAGAAGCATTATTTATTTATTTATTTTTTGCATAAAACTTTGCATTTCGAGAATTAAAATGAGCCCACTAACGTTTCGAAAGTCGAATGATCGAGCATATTGGGCGCTGATAGGCGGCACTGATTGGCACTGACAGGTGCCACTGATGGACACTAATAGATGGCACTGATGGGCAGCACTGATGATGAGGTACTGACAGGTTTTACTTATGGGCACTGATCGGCACTGTGGTGGGCACTGATTGGCACTTTGATGGGTACTGACAGGCATTTATGATGGGGCACTGACTGGCAACTGATGGCCCCTGATTGGCATTGTTGGTGGCACATCTGATGGGGCTGTGCTGATAATCAATGTGCTGATTATCAACACAGACTTCCCTCTTCCCCCTTTCCCCGCCCGGCCTATAGTAGAATGATGGCCAGGCGGGGAATGGTTAAAGTTTCCTTTACAACTAAAGCTTACTGAAGTAAAAAAAAAGTATTACAAGGCAACATAGTGCATGTAAAACGCAGCATGCAAATGCACAACAAAGCATGTGCCTTTATGTGCACTCAGTGGAGTGAATGGACTCTAAAATTGGATATAATAATCTGCACTTTTCTTGTGAAAATTGCTTTCCTGTATTTTTTCCATTTTGGAAGCATAAAACAACAAGCACTGATACTATAATGCTTGTCATACACAGCCACTTGCTGAGGTGCGTTTTCTACTTTGCTACTGTGATTACTACTTTGTAGATAAACAGTTATATTTAGACTGCATTCACACTTAAAAAGGAACTGCAGTCTGCTCAGATAATTTGTAATAAAAACATCTTTGCGATTCTGAAGCTTCCCGCCAACCACTTTGCATTTTATTTTATATATACTGTGATTCTGTACTTGCCAAATATGCTGCAGAAATCTCCCTCCACTAAGTCTGGCTGCAACCATTTTAACTGTGGGCAGCTGAAGCTGCTGCCTGTTCACTTCCTAGATTTACACAGAGGCACACCTCCAGCTCCGCAGCCCTTATTGGCCCTCTTATGACTCATCCCCCCTCCCTTCCTGGCAAACTCTCACGAGAGAGAGAGAGAGAGAGAGAGAGAGAGAGAGAGAGAGAGAGAGAGAGAGAGAGAGAGAGAGAGAGATGATGTCATAAGCCTAGGCTTTTTTCCAGACAAGAAACAGGAAGTGGGCTGTATAAGGTATTTATTGGCAGAAAAATAATGTTATACTATCCGAAGATAAAAAAACAAGGGCAGATGATTTAATAGATGGAAATTTGAAAAAAATGACCGAAGTTACGCTTTAAGCTGAGCATCTTTGGTAATTTTGCAGGCTTTTTTTTTTTTTTTTTTTTTAAACATTTGTTTTTGCAGGCATCTGAGGCTTGGGGTTTTTTCTTTTTATATTATTTTTAACCAATAGAAAGCTAGTTACTAGAGAAAAAACACTCCCATTGGAGTCTATTGGGGCCCATAACACTTGAAGCATGTAGCCCAAAAGAAGCTCATGTACAGGTGTGGCCTGTCCATTAAGGATGCACGGGTGCCGACCCCTCTATCCATCCATTGGCGGCACAGTGGTGTAGTGGGTAGCAGTGCCGGGACAAGGTCTCTCGGTGCCCAGGGCGAAGATGAAAAAGTGCCCCTCTCCCCCCCATGTGAAAAATGACAGCGCTTACAGACGATGGGATCTATACTAATGCATCAGTGACAATGCATTGACCCCCTTCTTGCTGCATATTACCAATACCATTGCTAATTAAGCAAACTCCCCTCAGAGACTGCGGACATGATATAAGACAAGAGATGGTTAGAGACCCTGGACATCATACTAAAGATGGTCAGAGACTGCAGACATGATACAAGAGATCAATGCAGCCTCACCAGTGCCCATCAAATGCAGCCTACCGCTGTGCCCATCAATGCTGCCTCACTGTGCCCATAATAGCAGCCTCACTGTGCCCATAATCGCAGCCTCACTGTGCCCATCAATGCCGCCTGACTGTGCCCATAATCGCAGCCTCACTGTGCCCATAATCGCATCCTCACTGTGCCCATAATGCAGTCTCACCGTGCCCATAATCGCAGCCTTATCGTGCCCATAATCGCAGCATTACCGTGCCCATAAACTCAGCCTCACTGTGCCCATAATCACAGCCTCACCGTGCCCATAAACTCAGCCTCACCGTGCCCATAAACTCAGCCTCACCATGCCCATAATCGCAGCCTCACTGTGCCCATAATCGCAGCCTCACCTTGCCCATAAACTCAGCCTCACGGTGCCCATAATCGCAGCCTCACGGTGCCCATAATCACAGCCTCACCTTCCCCATAATCGCAGCCTCACCTTGCCCATAATTGCAGCCTCACCTTGCCCATAATGCAGCCTCAACTTGCCCATAATCGCAGCCTCACCAATCACCTTGCCCATAATCACAGCCTCACCTTGCCCATAATGCAGCCTTAACTTGCCCATAATCGCAGCCTCACCTTGCCCATAATGCAGCCTCAACTTGCCTATAATCACAGCCTCACCAATCAACTTGCCCATAATGCAGTCTCACTGTAGACACTTATGACACTTGTGATAGACTCAGTGTTCTGTCTATCACACAAGCTGATCTAGGAGGAGGGCGGGACTTTTCTCACAGCGCGGCCAAAGTTTTTTTACACTCAGCTGGGAGAGACACAGCGGGAGATGGCCGCAGACTGTGTGTGACAAGGAGGAGGAGGAGGGGGGAGTGGAGCGCTGCACTGTGCTGCAGCCACAGCCACAGCTTTGTCCAAAGCAGCCCCAGAACAGGCGGCCTGTAGCGTGGCTTCTACTGCGCCCCCCTTTCTCCAATAAACTGTCCCGCCCAGGGCATCCGCCCACCCCTTGTACCGGCCCTGGTGGGTAGCACTCTCACCTAGCAGTAAAAAGGGGTGCTGGTTCAAATCCCGACCACTACACTACCTGCCTGGAGTTTGCATGTTCTCCCTGAGCCTGCGTGGGCTTCCTCCGGGTACTCCGGTTTCCTCCCACACTCCAAAGACATGCTGGTAGGTTAATTGACTTCTGTCCAAAATTGGCCCTAGTATATGAATGTGAGTTGGGGATCTTGGATTGAGGGCTCCTTGAGAGTAGGGACCAATGTGAGTGTGAGAATGTATGTGTGGCGCACTGCGTAAAAATTGACGGCGCTATATGTATACCTTAAATAAAATAGGGATAATTGTAGACATGCACTCACACTCTCTGTTGAACTGGATGAACTGGTGTCTTTATTCAACCTTACTAACTATGTAACTATGTAACTATCACAGCCTCCACTATCCATGCGTCCGGCCCCTTTCAGGACACCGGCGCATGGATTCCAATGCGGGGAAGCAGTTTTTTTGAAGCACTGATTAGAGCTGGAGACTCTAATAGGCATCAATATAGGGTGGGTTTGGGTCGCAGATACCCAACCAGGTATGTTACAACAGTGAATGAATATTCGCTGTTGTAACACTGATCCTCCTCCCAGCCAATCGGGAAGCAGGTTTTGACACTGGTCACCCGATTGGCTGAACTATTGGATGCCTAGGAGGAGGAGGGAGGAGCTGGAAGCCACCATGGAGGAGAGGACTGGAGCTCCCTGCACCACGCTGCCTGCCACCCGCCACGATGCGGTAAGTGCCAGACCGACAGGCAAACAGCAGGGTGGGGCTGGGTGACTCTTGGGGAAACCCACACCAGCCACCACTGCTCATGTACGTTTTCAAGCTACAACCTTTAAACAGACAGCTGCATTTTTTTTCCTTTTTTTTTTTCCTTTCAGCTTTCAGAGCTGTCACACTTTGAATGACAATTGCTTGGTCATGCAACACTGCATGCAAATGAGATTTTAATCATCTTTTTCACACAAATATAGCTTTCTTTTGGTGATATAAAATCACCACTGATTTTTTTTGCTAAATAGACAAAAAAATACAGAACATTTTGGAAAAAAAACATATTTTACCTACTTTCTGTTATACAATTTTGCAAATAAATAATCTTTCTTCATAAATTCAGGCCAAAATGAATACTGCTACATTTCTTTTGTAAAAATAACCCAAAATGGTGTATATATAAAAACTGATGGTACATAGGTTGAGCCCGCCTAGACCTGTATCCCAACCACTGCGCTCCTGTATCCGATTTTTAAGCTACCTAAAGCTGCCACTTAAAATATAACAATATGTAATCAACATGTAATCCGTATTGTATCCTCTATTCCAGATACAAAAAATTAGTGAACCCAATAGTGGCGTTCTGTGAAATAATCAAAAAAGATATAAAAAAAAATCTAAAATCTACTAAAAAATTTGTTTTTGAAGAGATGAAGAGTGATCTGGTGATAAACTTATTAGTCAGTGGTGATCAGTAAGTTCCCTTAATGACCAAAAATATATACAAGAATATAATGCAAACATATAAACTTCAATAGTGCTCAAATAATGTGTGATATTATTACACTAATATCACCCTGTGATTGGGTGACCAAAATACTTTTTATATGACCAAAAAATATCTTTTTGTTTAACACATATCTTATTGTTTTATAACCATTTAGGGTCTATTCATAAAAATGGGAGAAAAAAAAATAAAGTTCTTCAAAAGGGCAGAGTACTTCAGGCTACCAGTTTATCACCTGTTTCATTTTTACAGAGATAAAAGATGAAACCTGACTGGTCATTATCTATGAGAAAGTTATTGAGAGTTAAATGTGTCTACTAATTCTTCATTGTGATATTTTATTTGAGACAAACATTTAAATACATACAATGTTTAAATGGTAGCTGGATTTCTGCCCATCCAGCTAAAGGATTTGTATTTCTGCCCATCCAGTTTCAGAGTTATTCAGCCCATAGCATAGCCAGCCTGGTGACCTCAACTTTAGTTTAAAAAAAAATACAGCTAGGTAACCCCTGCCAGCCTGTAACTGACAATGAAAATGAAGCACCTGTTTCATTTTTACAGAGATAAAAGATGAAACCTGACTGGTCATTATCTATGAGAAAGTTATTGAGAGTTAAATGTGTCTACTAATTCTTCATTGTGATAATTTATTTGAGACAAACATTTAAAAAGGTAAAGGATTTGTATTTCTGCCCATCCAGTTTCAGAGTTATTCAGCCCATAGCATAGCCAGCCTGGTGACCTCAACTGAAAAATGAAGCAGCTCATCTCCCTGCTCACTCTTTTCTCTGCTCCTATAAGCTTGTTCTTTGTTAGCAGTCCTGCATGCAGCACACCGGACTTATACTTGTTTCATTGTTTGAGAAATGATTTTTTTCATGTGTATTTTGACAGGTTGAAATAGTTAGTTAGGTGCTGTCCCCGGCTAGGAGGGTAGGAGTTCTGGCGTGTTGGAATTGCATACACACAATCAGAAAATCCGTTGGAAAAATTAAGAACAGGTTCTCAATCCAAAGTCAGTCGGAAATTCCGACAGAAAAAGACCGATGGGCATACACACGGTCGGAAAATCCGATGAAAAGCTCCCATCGGACTGTTTCCATTGGAAATTCTGATCGTGTGTACGCGGCATAAGTGTAAGTAAATGGCAGACACATAGTCACCAAGTGGGTCTTAAGCACATTGAGGTATGAAGACATCGGTGTGGAGTAGTGTGAATACACACAAGTGGTTACTTAGAGTTAAGAAAGCTTAACAAGCAGCCTGTTGATAGTGTGTACCTGTTTTAGGTGGAATGACCTCTAGCAGCGAGGAAGATGTTGTTGGCACTCCCTCCGCAAGTCGTCTGTTTCCCAAAGATTGCACCACAGAGGTTCCCATCCTGTACAGAGGTACAGAAGTTCTAGAGTTATGTGCATGTATGGTGCCTGCACAGAGTGCACGGCGGGGCCCATTGCTGGGGATTGGTAGTGAAAATGCTGAAGAGGTGGATGTGGACATCCTTCTAAAAAATGCACATTACAGAGAAGGTGAACATTGTCTGAGAATCGGGAACCGAGAGTTAACTGAAGACCAGTTATGGTGTTAGCGTGCATGGTGTATTTTCATCTCTAAGAGTGGAGGCCCACCTTAAAGTGGTAAACCCTTACAGACCACTTTGACCTACAGGTAAGCCTATATTAAGGCTTACCTGTAGGTCCAAGAAATATCTTATAAACCTACATGGTTTAGGAGATATTTGCAAAAAGACAGGCACCGCTGTCTACGGCGCATGCACCTTAGACAGCGGCGCGCAGGCACACTGAGCAGGCCGCAGCTAACGTTGATATGCCGCTAGTGGCAGCTCCCGTGCGCATGCGCGGGAGTAATGTCATTGCGGCGCCGGCAAATCACAGTGCTGGTGCCGCGAGACCCGGAAGTCAATGGCAGCAGTGGAGAAGAAGAAGAGGACCGCTTCGGGGGCTTCGTTCTCAGGTAAGTTATTCATAATGAGCTAGTATGCTATGCATACTAGCTCATTATGCCTTTGCCTTGCAGGTTGCATTTTAAAAAAAAAATTTCATTGCCTTTACTTCCTCGTTGAGTATCCCACCCTGGCAGCCTCAGCCTTGTCCCAGGGCTTTGATGAAGATTACACAAAACAAAGGTACCCGTGTGTGCAGTAACCCTGTAACAAAGTCCCCAAAAATGGCCCAGAAGAACTCACGAGGTAGGCCTAACATGTGACCCCAGTACTTGGTGCCCAATGACTTAATGGGGAAGCCTGGAGGACGTGACAAACAAACTATCTACTTCAGTTGGCCCCGCACCTTCCCCCCTCTGTCTACAAGTACCAAACTGCATTCATTGGGGATAAATACAATATATAAGGTATATAGTGTATATATCATTTGTAATTAACCAACCGCCTGCCGTATAGTATGGGCGGGACTGCTCTTGTTCTGGGACGACGTCATATGATGTAGTTCCACTATTGGCGTGCCATAGGGGAGCGCAGCGATCTGTGGTGCAGCGTGTCCCTATAACACGATGCATCACAGATCGTGGTAAAGCGTCAATGACAGTAGCTCTTTACCACAAGTTTGGCTGTGTCCAATCACAAATGTAAGAACAGACTGGTGATTGGCTGTTACTGTCTCTCCTCTCCTCACAGAGTTTTCAGTGTGAGGAAGGGAAGAGCCGGACACCCCCCCCCCCCGGTTCTGTTCGCACCAGAACTTGCAAACAGGAAAAAAATGTTGTACAAACACACGAACACCGTTAAAGTCTATGGGACACAAACATGAAAAATCAAAAGTGATCATTTTAAAGGCTTATATGCAAGTTATTGCCATACAAAGTGTTTGGGGACCTGGGTCCTGCCCTAGGGGGACATACATGTATCAATGCAAAAAAAAGTTTTAAAAACTGAAGTTTTTTTCAGAAGCAGTAATTTAATAATGCTTAAAGTGAAACAATAAAAATGTAATATTCCTTTAAATATCATGCCTAGGGGTGTCCTTAGTATGCCTATAAAGTAGCAAATGTTTCCCGTGTTTAGAACAATACCCCAGCAAAATGAAATTTCTAAAAGGAAAAAATGTCATTTAAAACTACTCGCGGCTGTAATGTATTGTTGGGTCCTGGCAATATGGATAAAAATCATTGAAAAAAACAGCATGGTCCATTACCAGGCCCTTTGGGTCTGGTATGGATATTAAGGGGGACCCTGCACCCAAATTAAAAAAAAAAATGCGTGGGGGTCCCCCCAAAATCGATACCAGGCCCTTCAGGTCTTTTTAAAAGGACTTGTCCCAAATTGTCTAATGTCATTTTTTAAATTTTGACACTTTTTTTGGTAAATGTGTAGGGGTACAATGTACGTGATACCCATTCACATGGGGGAGGCCTGGTATCTGTGGGTCCCCTTGTTAAAGGGGGCTTCAAGATTCCGATAAGCCCCCCCACCCGCAGATTCCCACAACCACTGGGAAAGGGTTGTGGGGATGAGGACTTTGTCCCCATCAACATGGGGACAAGGTGTTTTGGGGGGACCCCAAAGCATCCTCCCCATGTTGAGGGCATGTGGCCTGGTACGGTTCAGGAAGGGGGACGCTCTCTCGTCCCCCCTTTTCCTGTGGTCTGCCAGTTTTCCTGTTTGTATAACGGTCTGGTATGGATTTTGTGGGGACCCCTACGCCATTTGTTTTTACATTTTGCCTCGAGGTTCCCCTTAATATCCATACCAGACCTGAAGGGCCTGGTATGGATTTTGGGGGGACCCCCACGCAATTTTTTGGGTGCTGGGTTCCCCTTAATATCCATACCAGACCCAAAGGACCTGGTAATGGACTGGGGGTGACCCATGCCATTTTTTAAATGATTTTTATCTATATTGCCAATAATGACAATACATTACAGCCGCGAGTAGTTTTAAATTCCATTTTTTCCTTTAGAAATATAATTTTGCTGTGATATTGTTCTAAACACTGAAAAATTTGCTACTTTACAGGCATACTAAGGACCCCCACCCCCAGGCACGATATTTAAAGGAATATTTCATTTTTATTGTTTCACTTTAAGCATTATTAAAATCACTGCTTCCGAAAAAACTGCAGTTTTTAAAACTTTTTTTGCCTTGATACATGTCCCCTGGGGCAGGACCCGGGTCCCCAAATACTTTTCAAGGCAATAACTTGCATATAAGCCTTTAAAATGAGCACTTTTGGTTTTTCATGTTAGTGTCCCATTGACTTAAATGGCGTTCCGCGGCTTTTGAATTTGCCATGAATGACGCATATTGTTCGCTGTTTGGCGAACGGGCGAATACCCGATGTTTGAGTCAAACTTACGTTCGACTCATCCCTAGTGAGGAGAGGAGAGCCAGGAAAAAGTAAATTACTGATCTGTGTATGATCAGTGTACTGTAGTGAACAAAACACCTCACCAAGAGAACCTGTCACATCACCCATCAGCAATGTTCAGTGACAATGCCCAGTGCCCTCCCCAACATCATCCCAACTATGACAAATTATACAAAATTTGCCTACTTATTAATTTTTACCCAAAGATTTGCTGAACTTTATGTCCCGGACCAAAGTGTGGATGAGTCCCTCGTCCACTTCACTGGCAAAAAGGCCAGAGATAGAGTACAAATCTACAAGCTTTGTGAAAGAGCCACAAGATATTTGTATGGATTCCGCATTTACGAAGGGAATTATTCCCAGCTCCAGCTCCCCCCCCCCCCGAGTGCCCAACCTACATCGGCACAAGTGGAAAAATGGTATAGGACCTGGCGTACCCACTTTTCCCAAAATGTTATCACATCTCCCTGGATAACTTCTACACCAGTCTGACACTTTTCAACCACCTACACCATGAAAAAACCTTGGCCTCCAGTACCTCCAGAAAAAACAGGAAGGTCTACCCACAAAGTTTAGTGTACACAAGGCTACAAAGGGGGAATCAGTAAGTCTGAGAAACAATGATGTGTTGGCCATGAACTGGAAGAATAAGAGAGAATTTTTTGTAGAACGGCAACTTAATGCTTTTTTAGTGCCACATCCAATATTGAAGCTAAAAGCAAAAAAAAACCCTAGTGGTGGACTTATTAGGCACATAGAAAGTAGAATTGTATCTTAATACAAATAGTTTATTAGGTATATATACATAAAAACATATTAATCATATAACATGTAACATCCGGTATGCATCTGTAGCGTTTAACATCAATGTACATACAATAGTGTGAACTACTTTTGCACCCAATGCATTTCATAATGAGTTGCTGAATTAACATTCCGTAATATTCTAATTAAACACAACACCGAAAAGGTAAGTCTGCCAGATTAATTCTCGACTCCAAAAAGCTCTTAGTGTATTTATTTTAGAAAACTTTTTATATCCATGCCTGATCAAAGATGTTCAAAAAATAATAAGTAATGGTGGAAAGGAGAGACAAAAAGATTCTCATAACGCCCCCCCCCCCACACCCCATAAAAAGGGGAAGAGGGTACAACAGCAGGGTATGTTCTGAGGATTCACTGGGGCCAGTTGGCAGATCCTGTAAAATAATAAAAATGTAACAAAATACTACGTTTTATAAAGAATTTATTTTGAGGATAATAAATGGGTATTAATCTCATGTATGGCATTAAAGAAATACCTGAGAGTAGCCGTTGAGGAATCAATGCGTGATTATTATACAATATAGATGACTGATCATGGCTAAAAAATTATAAAATATTGCTAGATTCATTTTTTAAATCACTCACTCACTTGTATTTATTTGAATTGTATTTAAAACATTTAATTAGGCTGATCTAATTGTTAAATTATCCATATAGTGGATTAATTAAAGAGAGTAAAGATGGGACTGGTACTGATATTAAATACACCCATTATATCCTATTCCTATATATTAACGATGGTCTCATATTGAGTAGATTACTCTTTTGTATTAAAAAAAAGGCAGGAGACTTAATACCTTTAAAATATAACTTAATCCTTACAGAATATAATACAGAGTATAGAAGGTTATAGCCCATTTAAAAGAAAGGGGATATTACCATTCTGTACTTTCCTACCTTTACAACAAGGAGTTCCTAGAATTCTGACAGCTCAGACTGGCATCCAGCAGCACAATGCGGCGGATGTGGGGCCTACTCTCAGAGAGATATTATAAAGCCCTCCCTCTTCAATCAACTGTCACAGCTGATTGCAACAGCTGACAGTGTTGGAGATAGAGGAGGCTAGTATCGGCCGTGGGCGCCCCCCGAGTCAGGTGCACGCCACCCCGTCCACAGCGCGCATGAGCGAGCACACCCGCATGTCGGAACGAGGCTGCAACATTCAATCCCCTGACGTTGTAGGAGGTGATTTTAATTGTGGCCATTATATCGGTAGGACGCATCCCTTAAGCTTAAAATACCATGCATGCCAGCCACGGAGAGGGGGACAGAGGTGGGGAGAAGGGTGGTGGTGTGAATAAGAGGAAAGAGGAGAGAAAAGAGAACGAGTCAGTTTTATAGAAACAACAAAGGCGTCCAAGTGGACACATGTGGGAAATCTTAACCTGTCACGCAGAATCCTGCGGTGATCCCTGAGCGGACCTCCGACCACGGCCCCAAAGTGGGCCTGGACCGAAAAAATCGAGGGCTGCCCGCTCTCCCCCACCCCAGACGGGAAGTGTGGGCGGGGGGGTGCCCCGAGTAAAAGGTACATGGGAGCAGCGCGCTCCGCCCGAACCCAGCTAAAGTGCAAATAACAAGGGAGGAAACATTTTGCTCCAGTGATAGATATCAATAAAACCCAATCGACCATTAAACTTTAACTGAATAAACAGCAAATAAACAACATTATAAAAAGGCAGGGGTACTCATCCAGCTGTAGGAAGTTCTTATGTGGGGTTGATCACTGGAGTCCTGACAAATCACCAATGGGTGAGCCGCGTCCGTATGTAAAGGCAGAAGTAGTTACAAAGTCTTTGCCAGCGTACAACCCTTCTTATAAGTGCTTCATGGAATATGAGTACCTGCAACAAGCCAAACAAAAAAGAAAAACAGCAAGAACAAAATTGAAATAAGAAACGGAATCTGCAAGCGTAGCATTTAGGCTACTCGGCCCCTTTCCTTAACCGTGCATCTGAGCAGAGCCCTGCGCAGATGAATGCCCATTCTCTGTGGGCGATTTTTGCCACTGGGAATCCTGGATGTGTGAAAACTTTGGGACCTGGTCATGCCATCCGGGTAGGTCTACCGAGGACAGATTAAGGTCCTTCAAGAATTGTGGCAGTTCCTCGGGGAATCTGAGGGTATGTGAGCGACCATTTTTGGTGGCAATAAGGCACGCCGGGAAACCCCATCTGTAAATGATCCCGTTAGAGCGTAGGTGTTCCAGAAGGGGCTTAAGTGCTCTGCGGCGGTCCAGGGTTTCTTTGGATAAATCGGAAAAGATGCTTAGGATCGCTCCGTGAAAGTCAATATTGGGGGTGTTTCTCAACTTGGCTGTAATGGCATTTTTGTCTGAGAAATAGTGGAGGCGGCAAATGAAATCTCTAGGTTGTTCGGTGTTGGTGCTGCGAGGCCTAAGCGCACGGTGTACTCGGTCGAACTGTAGCGGTTCAGTGGGAGGTTTTCCCAATATTGTGTTGAAGACCCTTCGAATTGACGGTTCAAGGTCATCATAACCGGTTGCCTCAGGGAGACCTCGAATGCGCAGATTGTTTCTGCGGTTTCTGTTCTCGAGGTCTTCGATGTTATATAACGAGGCACGGTGGGCATAGGCTAGTTGCGTAACTGTATCCTGCAGCTCTCTTATGGCCGTTGCATGTGAATCCTGCCTCTGTTCCGTTTCTTCAACTCTATCTAAGATGTGTGCCATGTCCGCTCTTACCCCCGTTATTTCCTTTTTAATTGATTTTTCTAAACCATGGAACATGCCGGCAAGCTCTTTTTTAATACCGCTCAATAGGGACGACATTTCGGAACCCGTAGGGGACCCTGGGTCTTCCATGAGGTCCGAGCAGTAGGATGATGTGGGTGAGCTTCCCCTCGCGGAGGCAGCTAATGAAGCCGGGGACGCGCTGCGCCTCGAGGTTCTGGATTGGGAGCTGCCTGCACCGGGACCTGCTCTGCTAGTAGATAGGTATTTCTGGATGGAGCCGGTAACAGCCTGATTTATTGATGGGCACTTGCTGGATTTCTTTGCAATTACAGAACGGGTTTTAGGTGTCTTTGCTGGCATAATTGGAGCTTGACGCTGGGTGTCAGGCGGAGCGCCCCACAGTCACATTAAGTTAGCTGCACATGTGCGTTACAGTGGAAGTAACGCAGGACTGAGAGCCCATGCCCCATGTAGACTTGCTTCTTCCAAAAAGCATGCAGGGGTGAGGGATAGTAAGGGGTAGTACCACACAGTAAATAGGCAATCTCTGCTATTTTTCAAGGTGCTGCAGTATGCTGGCCGAATTGGGTGTATGTGAGTACAAAGATGGCCGCTGTGCTCCAGGAGTTATCAGATAGTCACCCACGTGTATCAGCCTTCTGCCCCCACTGTCAACTGCCTGGAGGGCGCTATAGTCTCAGGGGCACAGTGGGTCAGGGGTACTGGCAGGTATGTCCTGTGCGGGGCAGTGAATTAAAGGATAAGGTGTGTTGGGGTAGCAAGATGGCCGCCGGGAGGTAGGCCGGATCCAGGGGCTCCCTTAGTGCTGGCGTCTGCCGGTTTGTACCCTTCCCTATGCGGGCTCGTTATCCCCCTTGTCTAGCTAGGCAGGTGGGGGGGCGATGATGTGTTCCCGGAGCCTGCCGGCCTGTTAAGAAGGTGGCGCCGGGTTGCCGAGTAGTGGGGCTCGCTGGGGGCAGCTTCCGATGGCCTTTCAGGCGTCCGCATGTGGTGTCCGGCCGTGGTGTATTGCTGTGATGTGTCAGGCCAGGCCGGGGATCGCGGGTTCCGTCAGGCCCGTAGGCCGCAAGATGGCGCCGGGCGCCTCGTGTATTGCGGCCCGAGGGAGGCCAAGTTCCGCTCAGCGCAGCTCCTTGCCCCCAAATAGTGGTCTGGATAGGTGGGGAAGGGGGTCCTGCAGATGTCCCAGTGCGGATGGGACTTGTTCGGCCGTTCGTTGGCTCCGGATGGCCGTGGATTTTTATCGCCTATGTGGAGCTCTGCGAGAGTGCGTCCTCTCAGCTCTGCGTCCGGACACGCCCCCCATGCATATAGATCTTGATTGCTTTTGTGTATATATTAAACAGGTTGGTTAAAAAGATTTTTCTGATGATTATTTTTCCATTCCTCCTGAGGAGAAACCTTCAAGGAATGGTTTATACCAGATTGTTTTGTTTAAGCCAGGGGGCAGGCCCGGACTGGGACAAAAAATAGGCCTGGGCATTTTAGACTTAACAGCCAACTTTTCCAGGGACCGGGGGGGGGGGAGATATAATGATATAAATAGGACTGCACTGTAAAGGGGCACTGTAATGATTACAGTGCCCCTTTACAATGCAGTCCCCTTTATATTACAGTGTCCTTGTCCTATTGTGGCCATACAATGCTAGTACTGTCTGTCTCCTATTGTGCCCACACTGCCCAGTGACACTGATCTGCTCTCTCTGGTGGTCCTGGACAGCATGGCGCTCTCTTTCTGGTGGTGCGGTACAACGTGGCTCTCTCTGGTGGTGCGGGTACAGCGTGGCGCTCTCTGGTGGTGCGGGTACAGCGTGGCTCTCTGGTGGTGCGGGTACAGCGTGGCTCTCGTGGCTCTCTGGTGGTGCGGATACAGCATGGCTCTCTGGTGATGCGGGTAGAGCGTGGTTCTCATGGCTCTCTGGTGGTGCGGGTACAGCGTGGCTCTCTGGTGGTGCAGGTACAGCGTGGCTCTCATGGCTCTCTGGTGGTGCGGGTACAGTGTGGCACTCTCTCTCTCTGGTGGTGCGGGTACAGCGTGGCTCTCTCTGGTGGTGCGGGTACAGCATGGCTCCCTCTGGTGCGGGTACAGCGTGGCTCTCTGGTGGTGTGGGTACAGCGTGGCTCTCATGGCTCTCTGGTGGTGCAGGTACAGCGTGGCTCTCTCTGGTGGTGTGGGTACAGCGTGGCTCTCTCTGGTGGCGCGGGTACAGCGTGGCTCTCTCTGGTGGTGCAGGTACAGTGTGGCTCTCTGGTGGTGCGGGTACAGCGTGGCTCTCATGGCTCTCTGGTGGTGTGGATACATCGTGGCTCTCTCTGGTGGTGCGGGTACAGCGTGGCTCTCTGGTGGTGCGGGTACAGTGTGGCTCTCATTGCTCTCTGGTGGTTCTCATGGCTCTCTCTCTCTGGTGGTGTGGGTACAGCGTGGATCTATCTGGTTGTGCTGGGGCTATTAGTTCCCCAGCACAGTCCTCTTTCTTTTTCCATGTCTCCTGTAGTGCCTGCTTGTTTCCAGGTTTTCTCTTTTCCCCCCAGCAGAGTGCATACTGGGGACTGTAGCCGTCCTTCTGCTTATATCAATTGGGCATCTTATCTCTACTACATTTCCCATAATGCCCCACTATTTTTTTCTGATTGGTCCTCTTCTGTGGCCAATTGAGAGCAAGGCCAGGAAGCTTTCTTCTCTCCCATGCTGCAGACAAGCCCGACATGAGAGAGGGGGGGGGCATCCTGAAAGCAGGCCGCAGCTTAACCCCCCGACCCTAGCGTGCGGAGGGACACCTGTGACTGGAGGAGGAGGAGCAGTAGTTCGTAGGGGCCGAGAGCGGAACTGTCAGTGCGGCTCTGAGGCTGAGCTGTGTGTGAGAGAATCACAGCTCAGCCCATGCAGCCGCTAGTTCCGCCGGAGAAGGCACAGGCACGGCCGCATATCGGTAGGCGAGCGGCGTTCACGGCCTGTGTTAACCCTGTCCAGGCCGTGGTCGCCGCTTACCTCCCGCTGTGCGGTCTGATCATCAACAGGCCGTGGTGCGGGGGGCCCACCGGACAAATGCCCAGCATGCCCTATGGCCAGTCCGGGCCTGCCAGGGGGTGTGTGGCTTTTAATATATGGATCCATCATGATTCCATCTGAAGGAGAGCCTTATTGCAGTCCCCTCCTCTGGGATTTGGATGTATCCGGTCCAAAATTAAGAACCTTATTTTAGGAAATTTGGCATTGTGCACTATTTTGGTGTGTCGGCCAAGAGGAAGATCAGGGTCTGCATGCTTCTTACATGTCCTTTTGCCCTTCTCCAAAATTCCAATTTCGTTTTCCCAATGTAGAAGCATGTACACTCGCATAAAAGCATGTATATTACCCCGAAAGTTCGGCAATTAGCAAAGTGCTTTGGATAGAAAAATCTGACCATTAGGAAGAATGTTTTTTTTTTTTTGGGTGAGCATGAATTTGCAGTGACTACATGTCCCACACATGAAAGTTCCTCTATATTTGCAATGGGTTTTATTTGTCTCTCCTCTAAATTCGCTACTCACAATCCTATCCTTAAGGTGGGACAAATTGTCCCAATAGTGGGTCAAGCTGGAGCATATGCCAGTATTTATCTATAATGGCTTTAATCTCTTGTTGCTGATTACTATATCTAGTGATGATTCTAGTAATCTTAGCATTTTTTATAGGTTTTTGGGAATAGAGTAATTTTTCCCTTGATTGCAGGGATGCCTGTCTGAAAGATCGCTTCAAAGAAGCATGGGAATAATTAATTTAATTAATGCACTGTTATGCTCCGGGTATGGCGGGAAATGGGAGGTGGATCCCCTATGTCAATGAGGCGATAGCACGGGTTTTATTGGAGGACCGGTTCTAATGTTGCTACTGGTTTTCACCAGAGCCCGCCGCAAGGCGGGATGGACTTGCATCGGCGGTAGCAACCAGGTCGTGTCCTCCAATAGCAACTCGACCCCACTGACAGCTGAGACAGGCACGGTACACAGGGATAGAGCAGAGGCGAGGTCAAACGTAGCAAAAGGTCAAGGCAGGTGGCAATGGTTCGTAGTCAGGGGCAACAGCAGGGGTCTGGATACACAAGCAGGAGCAAAACACAAACCGCTTTCACTGGGCACTACAGCAACACAAGATCCGGCCAGGACAGGAAGGTGAAGTGGGTTTATAAAGAATTTGGGATGGACGGGACTCGGCGTTACAGTACCCCCCCCCCCCCTTGGGTCTCCCCCTCTTCTTGGGTCTCCCCCTCCTCCTGGAGCCCAAGAAGCTGAGGATGAGATCTTTGTCTATGATGTTACCCTCAGGTTCCCAGGACCTCTCCTCAGGACCACAATTCTCCCAGTCAACAAGATAGAACCGCTTACCTCGGACGGTTCTAGAGGCGAGGATCTCTTTAACGGAGAAGATGTCAGAGGAACCGGAGACAGGAGCAGGAGCGGTGACCTTGGGGGAAAAGTGATTAATGATAAAGGGTTTGAGGAGGGACACATGGAAAGAGTTGGGGATGCGGAGGGAAGGGGGAAGATGCAGTTTGTAGGACACGGAATTGATCCGAGCCTTGACCTTGAATGGACCGAGGTAGCGGGGACCCAACTTGTAACTGGGGATGCGGAACCTGATGTACCTGGAGGAGAGCCACACCCTATCACCAGGGGAGAAGACAGGAGGAGGTCTTCTTTTACTGTCAGCATGTTTCTTCATGCGAGAAGAGGCCAGGGCAAGCGACTTTTGGGTCTCTTTCCAGATGGACGACAGTTCTTGGGTGACTTCGTCTACAGCAGGGACTCCGGAAGAAGTGGGGAAGGGTAGGGGGGGGGGAAGAGGATGACGGCCGTATACTACAAAGAGGACTCAGACTCTTTCAGGTTGTAAGAAAATTCGGCCCAGGGCAGGAGGTCAGCCCAGTCGTCTTGACGAGCAGAGACAAAGTGTCGCAGGTAGGCCCCAAGGATTTGGTTGACTCTCTCCACTTGTCCATTGGACTGTGGATGGTAGGCAGAGGAAAAGTCCAGTTTGACTTTCAATTGACTGCAGAGAGCTCTCCAGAATTTAGACACGAACTGAACGCCTCTATCCGAGACGATGTGAGATGGAAGTCCATGAAGACGAAAAATCTGGAGGAAGAAATGTTTTGCAAGTATAGGTGCAGAAGGGAGACCTGGAAGCGGGACAAAATGTGCCATTTTGGAGAAGCGATCAACGACCACCCATATGGCTGTATGGCCGTGGGAAGGAGGAAGGTCCGTGATGAAGTCCATAGCTATGTGGGCCCAAGGTCGTTCAGGCACAGGCAGAGGATGAAGAAGACCAGCAGGCTTTTGGTGAGGGGTCTTGTCTCGAGCACATATAGTACAGGCTTGTACAAAGTTCGTCACATCCTTTTTTAAGGAGGGCCACCAGTAATACCTGGAAATCAGTTGGGAGGACTTCTTGACTCCAGGATGACCAGCTAGCCGAGAGGAGTGGCCCCATTTGAGAATCTGAAGACAAAGACGTGGGGGAACCAATGTTTTTCAAGGAGGAACTTGCACCAAAGAGGCTGGGGCTGAAGAGATCAGACACTCAGGGGGTACAATGTGTTATACCGGAGACTCGGACTATCGGTGGAACGTGATAGGGCGTCAGCCCTGACATTTTTGTCCGTGGGACTTAAATGGATCTCAAAGTTGAAGCGGGCAAAAGATAACGACCACCTAGCTTGACGTGGGTTTAATCGCTGGGCAGACTGGAGATAAGAGAGATTTTTGTGATCCGTGAAGATCGTGATGGGGTGAACGGATCCCTCAAGGAGATGTCTCCATTCCTCAAGTGCTAGCTTAATGGCCAGTAATTCACGGTCTCCGATGGCATAGTTCTTTTCAGGGGGAGAAAAAGTCTTAGAAAAAAACCCACAGGTTATGTTCTTGCCCTTAGAATCTTTCTGAAGAAGCACCACTCCAGCTCCCACAGAGGAGGCATCGACTTCCAGGAGAAACGGTTTGAGAGGATCAGGCCTGGACAAAACGGGTGCAGAGGCAAAGACAGACTTGAGGTGGTTAAATGCCTCATCATCTTGAGGAGGCAAGGACCTAGGATTCGCAGCTTTTTGGTTAGTGCCACAATAGGCGCGACAATGGTGGATAAGTGAGGAATAAACTGGCGATAATAATTGGCGAATCCGAGGAACCGCTGGATGGCCCGTAGTCCAGTAGGACGTGGCCAGTTCAGGACGGCAGAAAGCTTCTCAGGGTCCATTTGGAGACCTTGTCCAGAGACTAAGTAACCCAGTAAGGGAAGACTGCAGCGTTCAAAGAGACATTTCTCTAGTTTGGTGTAAAGATGGTTATCTCGGAGCCGTTGGAGTACTTGACGGACATGAAGACGATGCACCTCCAAGCTAGAGGAGAAAATTAGGATATCATCCAGATAGACAACAACACAAGAGTACAGCAAATCCCTGAAAATCTCATTTACAAAGTCTTGAAAAACCGCAGGAGCATTGCATAAACCAAAGGGCATGACGAGATATTCAAAGTGTCCGTCACGGGTGTTAAAGGCGGTTTTCCATTCATCGCCTTTACGGATACGGATGAGATTATATGCGCCCCGGAGGTCCAGCTTGGTAAAAATTCTTGCTCCGCGCAAACGGTCAAAAAGTTCAGAGATAAGGGGCAGCGGGTAGCGTATTTTTACAGTGATCTTATTAAGATTACGATAGTCAATGCAGGGACGTAAGGACCCGTCCTTTTTGGCGACAAAGAAGAATCCTGCTCCAGCAGGGGAAGAAGACTTGCGGATGAAACCTCTTTTGAGGTTCTCCTGGATGTACTCTGTCATAGCTTGTGTCTCCGGGATGGAGAGAGGGTAGATCCTGCCACGGGGCTGAGTGGTGCCAGGAAGAAGATCGATAGGGCAATAAAAGGGTCTATGTGGCGGCAGGACCTCAGCTTGTTTCTTGCAAAATACATTGGCAAAGTCCCGGTAGGGCTTGGGGAGACTAGGCAGAGAGGTAGCGAAGAAAACTTGTTTAGTGGGCACCGCTTTGAGGCAATGCCTGTGGCAGGAAGGACCCCAACTTTTGATGTCCCCCGAGGCCCAGTCGAGGGTAGGAGAATGTAGCTGGAGCCAGGGTAGGCCCAAAAGGATCTCAGAGGTACAGTTGGGTAATAAACACGGAGAAGCCAATCTTTTCGTGATGGAGAACTCCAATTTTCATGAGGAGAGGTTCAGTGCGATAGCGCACAATACAGTTCAGGTTTTGACCATTTACAGAGGTGATGAAAAAAGGCTTGACGAGACGGATAACTGGAACATTAAATTTGTTGATGAGTGAGGCTTCAATGAAGTTTCCTGCCGAACCAGAGTCCAGAAAGGCCACAGCGGAGAAAGAGGACTTCTTGGGCAACAAAATCCTCACTGGAACAGTCAGACGTGGAGAGGAGGAATCCCCACCTAGTAACGCCTCTCCCTTGTTAGCTAGGTGCGAGCGTTTCCCTGACGCTGAGGGCGGATAGAGCAATCCTTTAAAAAATGGTCAGGACTGGCACAATACAGGCACAGATTATGGTCTCGGCGGCGAGTCCTCTCTTGTGTGGTCAGGCGAGAACGATCCACTTGCATAGCCTCCTCAGCGGGAGGCACAGGAACAGGTTGCAGCGGATTCTGGAAGAGAGGAGCCAGGCGAGGAAACCGCCTGACGCGAACAAAGTCTTTTTCTTGGCGTAGCTCTAGGCGTCTTTCGGAATAACGCATGTCAATGCGGGTGGCCAGCTGGATGAGTTCGGACAGGGTAGCAGGAATTTCTTGTGCGGCCAGTACATCTTTGACGTGACTTGATAGGCCCTTTTTGAAGGTCGCGCATAGGGCCTCATTGTTCCAAGAGAGTTCAGATGCCAGGGTGTGGAACTGAATGGCGTAATCGCCTACTGAAGAATTCCCCTGGACAAGGTTCAGGAGAGCCGTCTCGGCAGAGGAAGCCCGGGCTGGCTCTTTGAAGACACTGCGAACTTCAGAAAAGAAGGCTGGGATTGAAGCTGTGGCAGGATCGCCACGGTCCCAAAGCGGTGTAGCCCAGGCTAGGGCCCTATCAGATAGCAGGCTAACCACGAACGCCACCTTTGACCGCTCTGTGGGGAACTGGTCCAATAACATCTCCAGATGGAGGGAACACTGGGATAGGAACCCTCAGCACAGCTTGTGGTCCCCATTGAACTTGTCAGGAAGGGACAGATGGACTCTAGCAGCAGTAACTTGTGATGGAGGAGATGCAGGAGCAGGAGGGAGAGATGGCAGAAGCTGCTGTAGCATAGCAGTCAACTGCGCCAATTGCTGACCCTGTTGAGCGACCACCGTGGTCAGGTCCGAGAGGCTTGGCAGCGGGACCTCAGCGGGATCCATGGCCGGATCTACTGTTACGCTCTGGGTATGGCGGGAAATGGGAGGTGGATCCCCTATGTCAATGAGGCGATCGCACGGGTTGTATTGGAGGACCGGTTCTAATGTTGCTACTGGCTTTCACCAGAGCCCGCCGCAAGGCGGGATGGACTTGCAGCAGCAGTAGCAACCAGGTCGTGTCCTCCAATAGCAACTCGACCCCACTGACAGCTGAGACAGGCACAGGGATAGAGCAGAGGCGAGGTCAAACGTAGCAAAAGGTCAAGGCAGGTGGCAATGGTTCGTAGTCAGGGGCAACAGCAGGGGTCTGGATACACAAGCAGGAGCAAAACGCAAAACACTTTCACTGGGCACTACGGCAACACAAGATATGGCCAGGACAGGAAGGGGAAGTGGGTTTATAAAGAATTTGGGGTGTAACAGTATTTTGAGCCAGGCACCAATCACTTGTGCGCTGGCCCTTTAAGACAAAGCCGAGTTGCGCGCACGCGCCTGGGGAGCGGGGGCGCACGCCACGGAAGGAACAGGCGGGGGCAGGTGAGGAGAGAGAGATGCGATCCCCGGGCGGACGGAGGCCGCCGCGAGGATCGCATCCCAGCGGCAGAGCAGCGCCTGCGGTCAGAGGAGCTGACCGAGGCGCTGCAGAACAACGGACGCCGTGAGCGCTCCGGGATGGACGGGACACCCGTAGCGCTCAGCGTTACATGCACTATATAGATAATTTTAACAATTAGATTTAGCTTACTTAAATGTTATAAATACAATTAAAATAAATACAACATTATGTGTTATAAAAATTTGTGATTTTAAAAATTAATCTATCAATATTTTATTATTTTTTTAGCCATGATCAGCCATCTATATTGTATAATCATCACGCATTGATTCCTCAACGGCTACTCTCAGGTATTTCTTTAATGCCTTACATGAGATTAATACCCATTTTTTTTTTTTTCTTTTTTTTTTTTTTTTTTTTTTTTTTTTTTTTTTTTTTTTCCACTTCAGAAAGAATATCCGTGGGTGAGTGTCAGCTATGCCCGCATCTCCATCCCTCTAATTGTCTTAGCATCATTAGTGGATTGTTTCATTCTCCCCATTTTTCTTTTTTTTTTTCCCCCTGGGGTTGGGGGGGAATAGGGGTCCTGAGTCGGGCATGCATGAAGTTTACAAAGCCCAAAAATACATATATACATCCGAAATCCCACCCAGCCTCCACTCCCCCTCCGCTTCCTTTATCCTAAATCCCGTTCCATCACTCTTCCAGCTAACCCCCCTGGGGGTTTTTATTTTTATTTCCCCCCCGCGCCCCCCCCCCCCCCCCCGCCCTCCCCGTCCCCGTCCGCTGTTTAGTTGTTGTAAGGTGGCCCTTTCTCCTCAGTGTCTTCTCCTGCCCTTAGGGTCTGCCTTTCCGTGGCTAGATCTCTTTTCGGCTTCACCCCCCCGGTGTCATCGGTTGTCACGGCTGCACTCGCAAAGCCTCCCTGTAGCTCCAAGACCTCTTGAATTTTCTCCAACTCTCCCATCTAGCCCTCGTGGCCTCTCTGTCCTCCTCCCCGGTGTACAACACACATTCCATCATATAAGTGGACTCCACTGCGTCAACCCATTCCCATAAGAGTGGGCTTTCCTTGTCCTTCCACCTCCTTGGAATTACCTTTTTAGCCGCGTTAAGCAGATGGGGAATCAATGAGCCTTTATATTGTTTAATTTCCTTGGATGTGGCATGCATAAGTGCCACCCAAGGGTCATTTTTTACCTTGATCGTTGTTATTTCTTTTATGTATTTTAGGATAGTCTCCCAAAATGTTTTGATTTTAGGACACCCCCACCATACATGACCCATTGTGCCCCTTTGATCACACCCCCTCCAACAGTTCGCAGATGTACCCGCCTGGAAATTGCTGACCCTGTCTGGGGTTCTATACCACCTAGCCATGCATTTAAAGTTTGTTTCTGCAGTTCTCGCATCTACCGCTGACCCATGTGCTAATTTTAAAATTTTCTTACTTGTGTCTATTTCTAATTGTGTTCCTAGTTCGCTTTCCCATTTGGTAAGGTATGGCGGCATCTCCGGTCTATCTCTTTCTAATAACAGTTTATATATTCTGGATATTCTTTTTTTTGAACATTCTGCCGTAAAGATTTTCTCTAGTTTTGTTAGATCTTTAGCCTCCCTTAATGGGCTAGGAAGAGAGCCCACAAAGTGGGTCAGCTGGCGATGCCGCCATCCATCTATGGAAAAAGCCTCATTATTCTGTAACTCGTGCAGTGTCATAACCTTCCCCTTGCTAATAACTTCCCCTAATCTCGTGCAATCCTTTCTAATCCAATCACCTCCTATTTCCTTTAACCCTGGCGGGAAAAAAGGATTTTCTTTAAGTGCTATAAGTGGCGAATTATAATTTTTGTTGAATATTTTATATATTTTGTCCCAGATTTTCAAAGTCGTGATGGTGATTATATGTGTTTTTTCTCCCAGTGTCCGGCTTTTCGGGGGATTCCACACTATCTTCCCCAGCCTAGCTTCACTCAGTGCTTCCTCCAAACTAACCCATCTTTTAGTGTTACCTATTTTACCCCATTCTGCGATTCTTAATAGTGCTATAGCATGGTAGTAACTTTCTATGTCTGGGACCGCCAGACCGCCCTGACTTTTGTCTTGTTTTAGAACTTGGAGGGAGATTCTATGTTTTTTGTAATTCCATATAAAATTCATTATAATAGCTCTTAGTTTACCGAGGAACTGTTTTGGGAGAGGGAGGGGGAGCATCTGGAATTTATATGTGATGACTGGTAAGATCATCATTTTTACCGAATTAATCCTGCCTATCCAGGATAGAATTTTTCCCTTCAGCTCTTGGCATTTTTTTTTTATGTCTTCTAGGAGTGGGATGTAATTTATTTTGTATAATTTCCTCGGGTTGTTGGCCAGTTCTATTCCTAAGTATTTTATCCTTTTTTTCCAGACGAAACTAACTGTTTTCTGTAGGTTCTGTTTCTCTATTTTATTGAGGTTAATATTAAGGATAAATGTTTTTGAGGCATTGATTCTAAAGTTTGTTAGTTCCCCATATTCCTCTAAGGTTTTAAGCAATATGGGGACTGACTTCTGGGGTGAGCTTATGTAAAAGAGGACGTCGTCCGCGAAGGCCGCAAGTTTGTGCTCTTCGCTGCCGACTTTACAGCCTTCCACCTCTGGGTTTCCGCGAATTGTAGCTAACAGCGGTTCCAAAGATAGAATAAAAAGGAGAGGGGAGAGTGGACAGCCCTGCCTGGTGCCATTAAACAGTTCGAACTCCGCGGAGGTCGTTCCATTGGCCTTAATGTTAGTTTTCGGATGATTATATAGGGTTTTAATTTTTTGAATAATTCTGGGTCCGAAACCCATCTTCTGTAGAGTGTTGAACATGAACCCCCAGTCTACTCTGTCGAACGCTTTTTCAGCGTCTATCGAGAGAAGTAGACTGGGGGTTCTCGAGTCTCCCATCCTCTGTATGGCTAACAATGTCCGGATCCCATTGTCCCTCCCCTCTCTGCCCGGGACAAACCCGACCTGGTCCGGATGGATCAGTGTGCCCAAGTACCCCTTTATTCGATCCGCCAGTATCTTTGCGTATAATTTTGTGTCAAAATTTAATAAGGAGATGGGTCTGTAGTTCGAGCACACCGATCCATCCTTCCCATCCTTCCTCAAAAGAGTGATCGTAGCTTTTAGGGCCTCTTCGCTCATATCATAGTCTATCCCTAGTCCATTCATATATCGCAGCAATCTCGGTATAAGAATCTCTTTGTACGTTTTATAATATGAGGCCGTGAAGCCGTCCGGGCCCGGGCTCTTCCCTGTTGGAGAGTTGTTGATGGCTCTCCTCCCCCCCTAGAGCCATTAGCCCTGCCCTCTCTAGGAACTCTGATGTTTTCTGGTTACTTCCTATGCTGTCGCTGTTTCCCTTGGTTTTCACTTCGTAAAGTTCTTTGTAATAGTCTCTGAATGTAGAGGCTATTTCACTAGAGGTAAACTTCATCTCCCCGTTTCTTGTTTGAATTTTTTCAATAAAATTTCTGGTTTTCTTTTTTTGTAATTTCCTTGCTAGATATTTCCCTGGCTTGTTGCCCCATATATATTGTTCCCTGGCCAATTTATTGAACTTCTGTCTAACTTCCTGTTCAGCCAAATCTTTCAATTCCTCTCTCTTATCTGTAAGCTCTATGTATAGGCTCTGGCTAAGTGCCCCCCCAGATTTGTGCTTTTGCTCCAGGGTTTTAATCTCAGCCATCAGAGCCTGCGTCTTTCCCACCCTCTCCTTTTTTTTCCATGAGGCTTTAGCTATCAGGAGCCCCCTAATGAACGCTTTATGAGCGTCCCACAGTTGTGCCTCTGAGACCTCTCCGTTGTCGTTGATTTGAAAGAACCATTCTAACTCCTTTTTGATATAATCCCTAATTTCCCTGTCATGTAGCAATTCAGGATTAAGTTTCCATCCGCTAGAGGGTTGTTTGTGTTCGGGGAACCTTAGCCTCATGGATACCGGTGCGTGGTCCGAGTGGGAAGCTATTCCAATTTCGGTTTCTTTGACCCTTTCCAGTATGCCATGGTCTATTAAAATATAGTCCAGGCGAGAATACATCTGGTGGACAGGGGAGAAGAACGAGTAATCCCTCAACTGCGGGTGCTGGATCCTCCACACATCCAACAGTTGGTCCTCCGATAGTTTTTTTTTAATCCGCTTCAGTTGTATGTTGCCCCTCCCCGTGCCACCAGACGTACTGTCCTTCACGGGGTCCATCACGAAATTGAGGTCCCCCATCAGGATCAAATATCCTTTCCTGAAGGCCCTTAGCTTACGCAGAATTGCTTCGAGGAATAAGATAGGTTTGGCGTTGGGGGCATAAACATTGGCCAGTGTAAGTTCTACCCCTAGGAGGGAGCCCCTAAGAAACAGGTACCTCCCCTCGGGGTCCGTCAATCTCTCCTCCACCGTGAAGTCGATGTCCCTCGCAATCCCAATAGCCACTCCTCTTGCCCTGCTCGAGATAGTATCTCCGTAAAACCAATTTGGGAGAGCTGGAGAAAAAAGTCTAATATTTGAGGAATGTGCCAGGTGAGTCTCTTGCAGGAACACTATACCTGCGCCATATCTCTCTGCTTCCTCCAAAATTTTAGATCGCTTGCCGGGAGAGTTTAAGCCTTTCACATTATATGATAAAAATTTGATTTCTATGTCCTTCATTTTTTTTTTGGATTTTGTTTTTCTTTTTTTTTTTATTTTTTCCCTCTGGGATATTGGTGGTGATGACAGCCCCACAGCGGACGTGGTATCCCTCCCTCTTCCCCCCATCCCCCTCCCTTTCCCTCCCCCTTTCTCCCATCCCCTCCCCTCCCTTCCTCCCCTCCCTCTCCCGCCCCTCCCTCCCCCCTCCCCCCCCCCCTCTCACCCTCCCCCCCCCTCCCCCCCCCCCCTCTCGCCCCAACTGGGGTCCCCGGGTCCTTGGGGGCCATCCTTTGTGGCTTCCCTTAGACTCCGGATTCCTGGTGAGGTGGAGTTTGTTGAGCCCTCCCCTCCCCCTCCGCGGCCCAGACTCGGGGCGCAGAGGGAGGAGGGGGCAGGGCCGAGTCGAGCAGAATTCTTTTACAGCTACATGTGGGCGTTCGCCCCTCCTCCCTCCCTCCCCCCGCCTCCCCCCCCAGGGTCCCCCAGGCCTTCCATTTCAATCCAACCCTGCAAATTCGGGACTAAAATCCCGAGTTTTGTACAAAATCCCTGCACTTCTTCCGGGTACCTCAGCCTGGCCGTACACCCCTCTTTTGACCCTATTAGACATGAGGGGAAGCCCCAGTTATATCTTATGTTTTCCCTTTTCAATATTTCCAACAGGGGTTTCTGGTGTCTCCGTCTCTCAAGGGTTCGGGCCGATAGGTCTGCGTATACTTGAATTTCATTTTCCTCGTGCAGTATGGGGGACTTGTTTTTTATTTTAGCCCATAGATCCTCTTTTTCTTTAAAGTGGCTGAATCTGACGATTATGTCCCGGGGCCGCTCTACGCCCCCCCTTTCGGGTCTTCCTACTCGGTGTATCCTTTCTATGTGGGGAAAGTGGTCTGCGTCTTTGCCGCTTATAGGGCCCAGGATTTCCCAAAGTTTTCTTTCTAGATCTTCCCCTCTTTGTTCCGGGACGGCACGCAGCCTCAAATTTTGCCTCCTATCCCTATTTTCTTGGTCCTCTATCTTGTAGAGGGTATCTCTCTGAGTAAGGTAGGCGCCTTTTAGTTGCGTTTTCAGCTTCGCGATTTCCAGGTCTGTAACGTCCATTCTCCCCTCAACTGCTTCAACCCTGGACAGCAGATGGCCCATGTCCTCCCGTAAGGCATTAATTTCCATTTTGATTGCGTTTTCCAAACGTAATAGCATCGCCTCCATTTCATGTTTGTTGGGGATGTGGGTTCCTGATTGTTGATCCTCCCCCCTACTAGGCTCACTCTCAGTCTCCATTGTGAGATCCACTCTGGAGTCGTTGATTTCTCTTTCCACCCCACCTCTGCTCTCCGGGGAGACTCCGGCCCGGGCTTCTTTTCCTGATGTTTTTGGGCTTGCACCCTGTCTTAAATAGTGTTTAATTGTGCTTGTCTCCCCTTTGCTACCTTTGGTGGTTGCTTTCTTAGGCTGTTTGGATGGGTCTTTACTCATGTTGGCCTTCTTGGTGGGTCTGATTCTCTTCCCCAGTCTTATTATGAACCTGGGCCTCCTGGGCCCCTTTCCACCTCCTTTCCTTTAATGGGGTCCTTGCCTTCTCCGTCTCTCAGAGTCCTGTCCGGGCTTCCCGGAGGTATTGTTTGTTACTTATGTCCCCCTAAGCTTCAAGGCCCGGGACTTCCTTCTGGTTGTCCCGCTGGTGTTTACAGTCGTGTTTGCAAAAAAATTTGGGGGGATCTTTTCCGTCTGTGGGGTCTCCGGGTGGGGTACAGGAAGCCCACGCAATGGCTGGGACTGTTATATTAAAGTAGGGGGGTTTATTTACCCTTCCTGCTACTTAGCTTCCTCAATCAGTAGTTTACACCTTTTCCGTGTCCCACCCAGTGGCTCTACTGAAAAAATCAATCGGTATTTACATTTACAGTATTTACCATCTGTTACAGGGGATCCCTGATCTTGATGACATGGGTAACATGCAAACCTGTGATTTTATGTTTTAACCATAGTTTCCTATTGAAAACCAACCTAGGGTTTAGATAAGACAAACATAATCTGAGATAACGGTCCTAATCAGACATCTGTCGTCAGGCTAGGCCACAGTAGTCAGTAGGTTTTCGTAAATACCCATCAAAGTCCTACTATCATTCCATAGTGCAGCATTAGGTATATGGTAGTATGTCTTCATAAACACCCATCAAGGTCTCACTTTCATTCCCTAGTGCAATTTTTAGAGTGTACTAATCAATCTTCCTAGGCATCGGTCAGAGTCATACCTTCCTTCCATGGTGCAGCTTTACAAATACAAAAAAAAAAAAAAAAAAAATAGCACTCCACTGGCCCCAATCAGCATCGCACTTACAGTCCCTGAAGCGGCTTTTAGTGTGTGTAGTGTCTGTGGGGCAGGGTCAGAAAGTTTTCGTTTCATACAATTTTCCACCGTTGGGGGCTATGATGTCCATGGTCTTCCCATAATCATAGTTTTTAAAACCATTATACGCCCATGTGAATATATGGTACTTCAGACTGATACTTTAGAACTCCCGTTATGTCCAGGCTGCATTTAAAGGAGAGGACGCCAAACCGCCTTATTACATAGATTGTCCGCTCTGAGGCTCAGAGCCCGCCCGGGTCTGGCTAATACGCTTTGGATATGCAGGCCAGTAAGTTTTTTATACTACTGTGGAGAGAATAGGGGAGGGGGGGGAGAGACAAGGTCGCCCGGAGAGATCAGAGGAACAGGGGGCCAGATCTTTTGTGTCTTTATTATCTCTCTGGGCTCCGTCTATGGCCTGTAAGGTGTCTTTGGGTGTATTAATTTCTTCTTATCCCTTTTGGTCCCACTTTGTCAGTAACCATCACTGGAGTAATAAACAGGGAATCAAAAAGTCTGACCTGAGGGTCCTGGGGGAGAGAGACTTTTACCTTCGGTGCTGGTATCCATTAGCCCTTATAACATCCACCTGCTCAGATTATAATACGGGCTTACCTTCTGTCTAGGAGACTCTTTAGTCGGCATTTAGAGATGCCGGTATACTCACAGAACCCCACGGCCTCGGTCCTGACAGGCTGCTGTCTCCCTGTCCTCGGAGTGTGCCGCGGTCTTTCAGTGTCCGGTGAAGGGGTGGAGGGGGAAGGAGGCGGGAAGGCTGGAGGCAAACGGAGCTCCGTCGCCGCTGGCTACCGGAACCATGCAGCCCGTCGGCTGCCGTCCTGTCCACTCATCTAGCTGGTATCGTATGGCTGGGGCACCGGCGGCGTCCTAAGTTCTTTCTCCCGGGGAGTGACGGACTCATCCACGGAGTCTCTCACCCTTCGCGGAGGTCCGACACTCTTCCCGGCTTCTCTTCCGCTCTCATCGGCGTGCAGGCTCAAACCCCTCCCTCCGTGCTGCGCTCTACGTCAGCACGTCCATCCCTCCGACCGCCAGATTAATACCCATTTATTATCTTCAAAATAAATTCTTTATATTCATAATAAGAGAAAAACATAGTATTTTGTTACATTTTTATTATTTTACAGGATCTGCCAACTGGCCCCAGTGAATCCTCAGAACATACCCTTCTGTTGTATCCTCTTTCCCTTTTTTGGGGGGTTATGAGAGTCTTTTTGTCTCTCCTTTCCACCATTACTTATTATTTTTTGAACATCTTTGATCGGGCATGGATATAAAAAGTTTTCTAAAATGAATACACTAAGAGCTTTTTTGAGTCGAGGCAGACTTACCTTTTCAGTGTTTTTTTTTAATTAGAATATTATGGAATGCTAATTCAGCAACTCATTATGAACACGTAAGTGTAGAATGTGAAAAGTGTCTATAGATTATTGCATATATATGTGATATCATAGATGCTTATCCTGTTTTTCTAATATATATTTCTAGAATAAAAATATCTCTTGCTTATACTCACCCCTGAGGAAGCAGATACGCACACTCTGAAAGGCGTTGGGTGCATGAGTATTTCACACTATTGTATGTACATTGATGTTAAATGCTACAGATGCATTTCAGGATGTTACTTGTTATATGATTAATATGTTTTTATGTATATATACCTAATAAACTATTTGCATTAAGATACTACTCTACTTTCTATGTGCCTAAAAAGTCCACCACTAGGTTTTATTTTGCTTTTAGCAAGGATAAGAGAGATGTCTACGTCCTGTCTACAGTCCACAATGGAGATTCCCATAAGACACGGCCCCATTAAAAAGCCTGCATGCGTCCAAGTTAATAATCTTTACATGGGGTTAGAAAAAATTAAGAACAATAAAGGGGAAAAAGTTTATACTAAACTATGTTCATACATGAACAGACTAGTAGAAGGGGAGGAGATGAGGAGGAAATCTTTGCAGACACACATAACAGTTATACCCAAAGAGGGAAAAGATGTAACTCTGTGCTCCAGTTATAGACCAATAGCTTTGTTAAATGCTGATACAAAGTTATTTGCAAAAATCTTAGAGCCACAAGATTAAAAGAGCTGATGCCCAATTGGATCCCTGCAGACCAGATGGGGTTCATCCCAGGAAGAGAAAGCAAGGATAATTGGATAAGAAGGTTATTGATATTACACAAAACCAGACGTGAAAAATCCCTAGCTCTATTCCTGTCAATAGATGCCAAAAAGGCAATTGACAGGGTAGACTGGGGATTCATGATGGATACAATAGAGAATTTGGGAATAAGCCCTAAAATGGCCCAGTGGCTTAAAACCTTATACATTATCATTTTCATCCCACAGCATCAGTAAAGGTTAATTGGAGTTTGTCTCCACCCTTTGAAATGTTCAATGGAACAAGACAGGGGTGTCTGCTCTCACCCCTCCTTTATGTACTGTCGTTGGAACTATTACTGGCCACCATACAAAACAGCGCAGATATAGGGGGGATGATGATCAGAGGTGAGGAACCTAAAGTAGCGGCATATGCCGATGATGTTCTGTTCTATATATCCAACCCTAGACCAAAACTCCCAAATTTAATAAAAGAGCTAAAAAAATATGGAGAACTTTCAAATTTAGAGAGCAACCCTGTAAAGTCAGAAATTTTAAACAAGTTTGAGTAAGGAAGAAGCGATAGTGCTACAAAGGGAATTTCCATTTGCATGGAGGTAAATAGACCTAAAATATCTTGGGGTAAAACTAACACCTTCCATGGGGAATTTATGCCAAGCAAACTTTATTCCTTTACTTAATGAGATAAAAACTAACATTTTAAAAATATCATAAAATACCTTCCACAAACATTTTTTAAAACATTGAAGACAATTATTCTAAAGTTTATTTGGCAGAATAAAAAAACAAGAATACAGTTATTGATACTGAGCAAAAATAAAGCACAAGGGGGATTAGCTGCATCAGATATTAAAAGATACTATAATGCAGTAACATTAACATGAATGATAGAATGGACAAACACGAGTGAGAAAAGATGGGTGAAGATGGAAACTCAACTAAATAAGAATATTTGGATACCACAAAAATATAGAACACTTTTTTGAAAGCACAAATGAATTGACCAGGAATGTTTTGAAAATTTGGAATATCATTTACAAACAAGCAAAATGGGAATATAATTCACCACTAATTTCACTAGGGGGGACATTTTTTTCCCCACCTGTTAATGGGGTAAACTATAGGGATTGGACTAAAAATGCACAGTTAAACGATATAATAAAAAAAGGGAAAATAGGATCAAATCAAGAATTGAAGCACAGAAGAGAACTGATGGTGTTGGATGAATGGAGGTATTTGCAGTTAAAACATTTCATGACAACACTACCGCAACCAATTAGATCTGAGGAGAATTTAAATCCAATAGAACAACTATGTAATGCACAGACAAAAAATGAAACCTGGTACATCTCAGATCTAAAAAACACTTCCTTGTGTTGGAGAGGGTGTAACCAGAAAGGCACCATGTCACACCTATGGTGGGAGCGCCCAAAGATACAGGAATATTGGCAGCAGGTATAACAATATATAGGGGAGATTATGGGATCGGAGATACCTGATGACTCATGGTTTTTGCCTATTTCATAACATAAACACCACAAAAAAAATATAAGAGTACAGTTCTGCCACACCTAAAAAACACAGCAAAGGGAGCAGTAGCAAAAAAATGGTGCCTGCTTCTGACTTACTGCCATCGTGCCTCTGCCTGCTGCATGAACTGACCACAACTATGCCTGCTACCTGTACTCTGGGGCATGTTCCTGCCTACTTCCAGGACCAATATTTTGGTTGTGCTGACCATGTCTCTGACTGAAAATGCAGTGGGGGGGGAACAAACATAGGACTTTATATGAGGCGTGTATCCACTAATAAATAAGGTACATATATATCTTATGTTTAAACCATAAATATATCCATTGATAAGTATAGTACATATGTATCATTGGTATAACCATAAAAAACTAAAAGTATATAAGAAAGAACAAATGTTTATTGTAATAGTACATTCCAGCCAAAAAATGGTACAGCATTAAAAACATAGGTCAGATAATTGCACACAGTAGCATCCCATGGGAATCATAGAATACATAAAATGTGTACCAGTAAAAACTATACAGACACAAAATACCAAAATAGGGGTAACTGTTAAACATATTAGAATTGATGACCAATAATGGTTGTTAGTTGGATAATTCCATAATACAAATGGTCAGGATTGCATCCTAATGCTATACGTGTTACGTGAAAAAATTCACTCCTTCAGGAGCTGGTGCTTGATCAGTTAAAACTGTACACATATAGTGTGAATAGGGGTGGACTATGAACATCCCACCAGGGAACTGAGAGGGCTAATTCCATGTGGAACGGATGGCAGACAGCAGGCTGCAATTTGAGTGTGAGTCTCGAATGGGGGGTCCTAGATGGCCCATAGAAGGTTCTTGTATATGTAGCGCCAGGGATGTGACCAAGTTATCATGCTAAATAATGTGATGTTCTTTAAGTAAGAGTTTGACTCCCTCTAGTGTCCTTTTGATGCTGTTAGGACTTTTGTTTAGTTTCTGTGAACAGTTTCTGTGAAGCAGCGTTACAAAGCACTATGGGAGATGTAGTTTAATGAGGAAGTCACTCTTGTGCTTAAATCAATCTGGGAACTACTGACCCACAATGCCCAGTTCACCTACCCACAATGCCAAGTCACAGAACAGCCTGCTGGGTAAGCAGATAAAAGGACAGGCGTGGCATGCTTTCAGTCTCTCCGGACGCCATTCAACACACAGCAGGAGGTCTGTGTGTGCCCAGGGCTGGAAGAGCCTGTGGCCTACAGCGGAGAGCGGATCGCCCACCCCAGAGGGATCCTTGTGAAAGGCCCTGCTGATTGAGCCGGAGGATCGGTCTGCGCTTCAGAGCATTTGAAGCCATCTGCACCTCAGCTATCTGGAGGAGCGATACAGCTTGGTGGAGCCATCTTTCATCAGACGGAGACACCAGGAGGAGAGTCTGGATGGAGCCTCACAGCCTATGGGTCTTCTTGGTGAGAAGGGCACCTGCCCACTTCAGTAAAGTGTACTGTTGACTAAGTGAGTTGTCTGTAGAATGCTGGTGAGGCTTGTAGTCCCACAGGAGTGATCTCACTTATCCATAGGCTGCATAGAGTGGATTATGGTTTGCCTTCCCTGTGCTATAAAGTCAATGCTGAATTACATTCACTGATAAGGAGAAAGTATTAAAAGTGCCTTATATTTGCAAGTACACAATTACCAGCACATCATTTTATCCTACAGTCAGCTGTCTACTTGTTTCCCTGTTTGGATTTACACATACTGCAGTCTACATAAGCTAGCTGAAGATTCTGAAGACAAGGAACTTTATTCATCTTCTACAAAGCATCACAGTTCACTTTGCATTTGGAACATGGCATTACAACCTAGGGGGGGCCCTTGAGTACAGGATATATGCATTGCATTGTACTATTGCATGTTCATGACATTATACTGCAGATCTGGTGTGTGTGCTTTGAGGCTTCAGTGGGAAGGGGGTTGATATAGATCTTTGAGGATATCAGACATTTGTCCCACTGTACCCCTATGCTCTATATGTTGATTATTGAATTTACAGTGCTCACATTCGTGTTGATGATCATCCATTGTCATTTACTGTTTATATCTGACCACACTGTTCTGTATGTTGGATTTTCATTTCAGTAAACTTTCTAAATGGTTAATTGATATCCTGTGTGAGTCTCTATTATCACAGCTGGTAAAGTGACGGGTTCCAAGGTTACGGTAAATATACTGTATAGTGTATCATTACTGTGTTTCTCTTTACTGCTGGGTCCTACACTCATATTACTATACAAGTGTGCCAGAGGGGTCGAGACTGTTCTTGGGGTTGAGAGGCAGGGTGCAGAATTGAACATTTATCAGCAGATCCTACAGGGGGTAGTTCTACATATACTTGTCAGTAACCATAGTCTGTAGTATAAACAGTGATCAGGAGACTAATGCCGCGTACACACGACCGGTTTTCCCGTCGAAAAAAGAGTTCCGACGCAGTTCTGCTGAAACTGTCTTGCCTACACACGATCACACCAAAGTCCGACCGTCTAGAATGCGGTAACGTACAACGCGTACGACGGGACTAGAAAAAGAAAGTTCAATAACCAGTAGCCAATAGCTGCCGTCTCGTACTTGCTTCAGAGCATGTGTCGTTTTTGGCCCGTAAGAACAGCATACAGACGAGCGGTTTTCCTGATAGGATTTGATTCCGTCGTAAATATTTAGAACATGTTTTATATCTAGGTCCGTCAGAATTTTCGAAAAAAAGCCAGATGGGGCACACACACGATCGGAATATCCGATGAAAAGATTCTGTCTGACTTTTTCTGTTCTTGTTGAGCATTTGTTTATTTTTTTCCCAAAAAGTGAACTTATCCTTTAACTAGAAGAACTAAGGGAACATTCAGAAAGAAGTAATGTTATAATATGATACGAAAAATATTCTCAGCTAGACTGCTTAAAATGAATTTCCTTAGGACATAATATAAGGTTCATAACTTACCAGTCAGCACTTCTGCATCTTACTGAGACAAAGGTTGCTCTGTTAAAGCGAAATGTGGTGAAATGGGTAGCTAAAGGGCTCATAAATAATTTCTAATAATAAAGTATGTAATAGCATTAGGAAGTGTGAAAAGTCTTTTGAACAAATGAAGCTGAAAACTGCTACATCTATACCATTTACACCATACATGTGGATTCAGTGATGCATTTGTTTTTGCTATGTCTAGTGAGGATAAAGTAACATTTAGAACCTGGGTATTAAAAACAACCTTTTTTCATACATATTATTTTCTCATTGTGTTTGTCTTGTTTAAGAACTAGAGGATAAGCATCCTATTACTGATAACAATATTGACTACTACGTTTATGTGTATTTTCCTTTTCAGTTATGATTATTTATTGATGGACTTATGTTGACTCATTTGGCATAGTAAAACAATAAAACAGTTCTCAGCGGCAGACAACTACATATCTCCCAACTGTCCCTGATTTCGAGGGACTGTCTTCAATTTGAAACAAAGTCCCCCTTTGCTCCTCATTTGTCCCTCATTTTGGATTTTAGTCTGATCTATATAGTTGTATATAAAATGCACTTTTTATCTTTCAAAAGGTGTTTCCCAGTGCCAAATCTGTCATCCAATTTCAAAAATTTCAAAAGCCAGTATAAAGAAATAGTAGTGGTGAAAAAAAAGCACTTGTGGGTTTAACTAATCATTTTGTGTATAATTTCCCTTTAAGGGGGCAGGGCAAGGGGTGTGTCCTATGCCTACATGCTAATAGGTGTCCCTCATTCCCATCTCAAAAAGTTTGGAGGTATGCAACAATGTCCAGAGGCAATGTACTGCAAAGGTACATGTAATGTACTGTACACAGGATTCTTTTTTTATTTTTGCATCACAGCTCTTTAAATGGGATCTTGAAAATTCCTGTCATTTCTTCCACACCATTCTGCCCCTCCATAGCAGATAGGAGTCCAAACTCTGTGTAAGCCACATGTTGGAGTGTGTCGGAGCTAGCACAGGGTTAATGACCTGTTCCCCTACCTCACATGACAGTTTTTTGGCTTGGTTGTTGGCTGGCTAGATAGATGCACTTCATACTGGGAGGAAGTGGAGAAGGTCACCTGCTCCCCCATACCTGGGAACATCAGACACTTCCAAGGGCTGACAGACAAACAACATGATGTAGGAGTGATGGGGCCTTGAATGGGCAAGCAGATTCCCTTTAAGAAGTGATTTCATTAGAAACTTATTCCGTCTCTGCCTTGCTGTACAGGAGAAGCAATACATTTGAACTTATTGAAAATAAACACATGGAAATTATTAACTAAGAGCAGCAACAAATTGTGTGTTAGATACACATTTTTTGCTTGTTACCATTATTTGAGGTTAGAATTCTTGGTTTCCCCTTACTCGCCCATTCCTGTTTTAACCACTTGCCTACCAGGCACTTAAACCCCCCTCCCATCCAGACCAATTTTCAGCTTTCGGTGCTCTCACGCTTTGACTGACAATTACTCAGTCATGCAACACTGTACCCAAATGAATTTTTTGTCCTTTTTTTTCCCACAAATAGAGCTTTCTTTTGGTGGTATTTGATCACCTCTGGGTTTTTTATTTTTTGCGCTATAATTGAAAAAAGACCGAAAATTTAAAAAAAAAAACTAATTTTTCTTTGTTTCTGTGATACAATTTAGGAAATTATTAATTTTTCTTCATAAATTTTGGCCACAATTTATACTGCCACATATCTTTGGTAAAAATAACCCAAATTAGTGGAAATTATTTGGTCTTTGTGAAAGTTACAGACTCTACAATCTGTGGTGCGAATTATACAAAATTGATCACATCTGATGTACTGGTGGCCGATCTCATTTCTTGTTACCCGAACAAGCCAGGAAAGTACAAATACCCCCCAAATGACCCCTTTTTTGAAAGTAGACATTCCAAGGTATTAAGTAAGAGGCATGGTGAGCTTTTTGATGTTGTCATTTTTCCCACAATTCTTTGCAAAATGAATTATTTTTTTATTTTTTATTTTTTTTTCTACAAAATTGTCATTGTAATAGGTTATTTCTCTCACATGGCATGTGTATACCACAAATGACACCCCAAAATAAATTCTGCTACTCCTCCTGATTATTACGATACCACATATGTGGGACTTTTACACAGCCTGGCCACATAGAGAGGCCCAACATGCAGGGAGCACCATCACGTGTTCTAGGAGCATAAATTACACATCTAAATTGTTGACTACCTATTACACTTTTGAAGGCCCTGGAGCACCAGGACAGTGACATGTGACACTGACGTGGCACTGATGACACGTGACACTGACGTGGCACTGATGACACGTGACACTGACGTGGCACGGATGACAGATGGTACTAATACGGGGCACTGATGACACGTGACACTGATGACAGATGGCACTAATATGTGACACTGATGAGAGATGGCACTCATACATGGCACTGATATCACGTGGCACTAATATGTGGCACTGATGAGAGATGGCACTAATACGTGGCACTGATGACAGACGGCACTAATACGTGGCACTGATGACACATGACACTGATGACAGATGGCACTGATACGTGGCATTGATGACAGGTGACACTGATAACAGATGGCACGTGACACTGACAGGTGGCACTGATGACAGATGGCACTAATACGTGACACTGATGACAGATGGCACTAATATGTGGCACTGATGACAGATGGCACTATGTGGCACTGATGACAGATGGCACTGATGACAGGTGGCACTGATGACAGGTGGCACTGATGACAGGTGGCACTGACAGATGGCACTGGCAGATGGCACTGGGGATGGCACTGGCAGATGGCACTGGGGATGGCACTGGCAGATGGCACTGGCGATGGCACTGGGGATGGCACTGGCAGATGGCACTGGGGATGGCACTGGCAGATGGCACTGGGGATGGCACTGGGGATGGCACTGGCGATGTCACTGGGCACAGATGGCATGGGGGACAGATTGCAGTGGTGGCAGTGGGCACAGATGGCATTTAATTTTTTTTTTTTTTTTAAACTTACGGCGCTGCAGCCGTTCACCTCCCCCTCCTCACACGCTGTCTCTGTGTGAGGAGGAGGAGCGGCGCTGAGAGATGATCTCATATGTTTACATATGAGATCATCTCTCATTGGCCAGGGCGATTGCGCAGTAAACGGCCGCTGTTATTGGCCGTTTACAGCGATCTGTGATTGGCCGTGTCCGAGGGACACGGCCAACACAGAATTTCCCTGCTGCGCGCTCGGGAGCGCGCACAGGGAACGAGGAAAGGGGAGGCCGTCATATGACGGCCTGATGTGTAGTGGTTAATTATGTGGAAACAATGACTTTCTCTCCTGGCCCATACTTAAAGATGACCTTCACCCTCTAAACCAGGGGTCTCAAACTGGCGGCCCTCCAGCTGTTGCGAAACTATAAGTCCCATCATGCCTCTGCCTGTGGGAGCCATGCATGTAACTGTCAGCCTTGCAATGCCTCATGGAACTTGTAATTTTGCAACAGCTGGATTGCCACCAGTTTGAGACCCCTGCTCTAAACCAACTTCCCTCCCCCCTCCACACACATTTTTTTTTTTTTAAACGCACAGCATTTATTTTCGCACTCCATGCACGTCACTCGGCCAAGGCTGGGCATTGTGCCCAGCATGGCTGATCAGTGTGTATGGGGAGTAGTGTATCTCTCTGATCTGTGTTGAAAATATGATTACAATTTAGAATCCACTGAGATCTTTTAACAGATCTAACAGAGATGTAACAGATTGGCTGTCAGGAGCACCAGGAACAATTTAACAATCAAGTTTCAGCTGAAGTGCATTTCAGAGAAAAAGCTCAAGATAAACTAATATAGGAAATCTTGTATCTGTGGGCTGTCCCTGCCACCTTGTAAACAACACAGCATACAGTTTAACCACTACGCGCCCGCGCTATAGCCGAAAGACGGCTGCAGCGCGGACGCTCCCTGCCGGGAGGATGTCCCAGAACGTCCTCCTGTTTACTTCCCTAATGCGTGCTCCTGAGTGCGCGCATCGGGGGAAGTTCTGTGCTGGCCGTGTCCGTCGGACACAGCCGGTCACAGATTGCTGTAAACGGCCAATCACAGTGGCCGTTTACAGTACCACAGTACCACCTGTCCCCGCTGCCACCTGTCATCAGTACCACCTGTCCCCAGTACCACCTGTCCCCAGAGTGCCATCCGTGCCATCTGCCAGTGCCACCTGTCCCCAGTGCCACCTGTCCCCAGTGCCATCTGTCATCAGTGCCACATCAGTGCCACGTCAGTGCCACGTCAGTGCCATCTGTCATCAGTGCCACGTCAGTGCCATCTGTCATCAGTGCCATATCAGTGCCACATGTCTTCAGTGCCACGTCAGTGCCATCTGTCATCAGTGCCACGTATCAGTGCCATCTGTCAAAAGTGCCACCTGTTAGTGTCACGTGCCATCTGTTATCAGTGGCACGTGTCATCAATGCCAGGTATCAGTGCCATCTGTCATCAGTGTCACGTGTCATCAGTGCCACGTATCGGTGCCATCTGTCATCAGTGCCATGTATTAGTGCCACATGATACAAGTGCCACGTATAAGTGCCATCTGTCAGCAGTGCCACATATTAGTGCCATCTGTCAGTGTCACGTGTCATCAGTGCCCCCGTATTAGTGCCATCTGTCATCAGTGCCACATCAGTGTCACGTGTCATCAGTGCCACCTGTCACCAGTGCCACGTCAGTGTCACGTGTCATTGTCCTGGTGCTCCAGGGCCTATACAAGTGTACTAGGTAGTCAACAATTTAGATGTGTAATTTATGCTCCTAGAACACGTGATGGCGCTCCCTGCATTTTGGGCCTCTCTAAGTGGCCAGGCTGTGTAAAAGTCCCACATATGTGGTATCGTAATACTCAGGAGGAGTAGCAGAATTTATTTTGGGGTGTCATTTGTGGTATACACATGCCATGTGAGAGAAATAACCTATTACAATGACAATTTTGTGGAAAAAAATTAAAAAATAAAGAAATATTTCATTTTGCAAAGAATTGTGGGAAAAAAATGACAACATCAAAAAGCTCACCATGCCTCTTACTAAATACCTTGGAATGTCTACTTTCAAAAAAGGGGTCATTTGGGGGGTATTTGTACTTTCCTGGCTTGTTCGGGTCACAAGAATTGAGATAGGTCACCAGTGCATCAGATGTGATCAATTTTGTATGATTCGCACCACAGCTTGTAGAGTCTGTAACTTTCACAAAGACCAAATAATATCCACTAATTTGGGTTATTTTTACCAAAGATATGTAGCAGTATAAATTGTGGCCAAAATTTATGAAGAAAAATTAATATTTTGCTAAATTTTATCACAGAAACAAAGAAAAACATTTTTTTTCCCAAATTTTCTGTCTTTTTTTTCATTTATAGCGAAAAAACAAACAAACCCAGAGGTGATCAAATACCACCAACAGAAAGCTCTATTTGTGGGAAAAAAAGGACAAAAAAATAATTTGGGTTCAGTGTTGCATGACTGAGTAATTGTCATTCAAAGTGTGAGAGCACCGAAAGCTGAAAATTGGTCTAGGCAGGAAGGGTGTTTAAGTGCCCAGTAAGCAAGTGGTTAATACATAATGTTAACAATAGTTCTGGATTATTGGACAGATGTAACTAAACTTTTATTACTAGGGGAGGGTCTTTCAGATAAGCTGCAGACAGGCACACATGTATAGTGTGAACGAGGCACATAGATAGCAATTTTCTATGAGCCCTTGCGCTGAGTCTGCATTGATTAACCCCTTCCGAACTGCCCCACGTACATTTACTGCAGCAGGGCGGCCCAGGTGTGCAAAATCACATACCTGTACATGATTTTGTGAACGTGGTTTAGGGGGTGCACCGCTCCCACTGTGATTGGACACAGAGGACGCCAATCAGAGGGTCCGGTGGCTGCCACGACCGTTCACAGGAGAGACAGGTCAGCAGTGTGTCGATGTAAACAAAGCACATCACTGATCCGTCAGGGAGAAAAAGTGAGACATCGTGTTTCAGCTAAGCTGAATCACAATCTCTCTTTTCCTACAGCGAATCCACTCCCCCACAGTTAGAAACACCTCCCAGGGAACACATTTAACCCCTTGATCGCTCCCTAGTGTTAACCCCTTCACTGCCAGTGCCATTTATACAGGGATTAGTGCATTTTTTTTTAGCACTGATCACTGTATTGGGGCCACTGGTCCCCAAAAAGGGTCAAAAATCGCAGATTGCCACCATCACAGTAAAAAAAATAATAAATAAAAGTCCCTAAATCTATGCCATAGTTTGTAGACGCTATAACTTTTGCGCAAACCAATAAATATTAGCTTATTGGGATTTTTTTTTACCAAAAATATGTAGCAGAATATATATTGGCCTAAATTGATGAAGAAATTAGTTTTTTTACAAATTTTTTTTTGGGGGATATGTATCATAGCAGAAAGTAAAAACTGCAGAGCTGATCAAATACCACCGAAAGAAAGCTCTATTTGTGGTAAAAAAGGATATAAATTGTTTAACAGTTAAAGTGACGCGGTGCCGTATCACAAAAAATGGCCTGGTCAGTAAGTTCGGGGCTGAAGTGGTTCATGCAGAGCAATGCAGCTCAACACACCTGGTGTGAACAAGCCCTACATTTGGTGCTAATGAGATAAATGGCAAGCAATATTTAAACCTCTCAGCTGCCATAAAACTAAGGCCCAGTTCACACCAGAAAGTGGTACAAGAAACCTGTGTTACGTTCGCCTTTCCCACACTGCGTTCAAAATGCAGTACGCTTGCAATCTGCAGCGGGTGTCAGTGTTAATTTAATGATGTCTCAAATGCGGGTTGCGAAAAATAAAGAAAACATGTTTGTTAGCAATCATATTTAAATTCATCCTGTGTTGAATTTTGTTAATGTCTCTATACAAAATGAAAGCACAGGCAATCGAACCTGAAAAGAGTTGAAATCAATATTACACACCAGATGGATAGTAAAGCATGCTCTCATCTCAGTCCAAAGTATGCATAAATCCACAACAGCAGGTGCGGAGATGGGCACCAGGTTCCCAAATCCAATTTTCAATGCTTTATTAATTCTGTAACACTGGAAGAGACAACAAACCACTGCAGAATTAAAGTAAACCCTATCAGCAAAATCTCAAATAAGCTTTAACATGTTATCACTTGAGTATTTTTTCCCTAACACCTTTGTAGTGTTTTCTTTTTTTTTTTAGTCTCAGATCTGCACCTTATATCTTTTGAAGTCTACCCTAACATAAAACCATAATCCCTACCCTAATAATACATCATTTGTGTTGGAACAGATAGGACTACAGATTATGATACATATGAATACATATTTTTTTTTCTATTTTTTGATTAGGAATAGATAATGACACATTTTAAAAAAAATTATATTTTCCTGTAATTCTTCCCTGTGCAACTTTTCCGTATTTAGGGCAGCTCCAGATATGTATCCCCAACATAACTGACAAGTTCTGCTTTTTAAAAGAACATATAATAAGTGTGACTTTTTTTTGTAAAATAACATTGTGACACATGCAGGAAAAAAATTGATGTTTGGAAAAGATCAAGTCTGGTTGGTTTGAACACAAATTACAATGAAAACTTTTTTACATGTTTCTGATCGCTAAAATTGTGAATGACATCATGTTTGCTTACGTGAGCATTTGATGCTTATTCAGCAAAGGTAAAAATTATTCAGATCACAAGAGAAATTTTATTTTCAACATGTTATACATTTTTTCATGGTGTGTCTGGATCTGGTCATTGAGGACCTGATCCAGACCTCCACATGCACCCACTTGCCTATAGCAGTTTCACTCTGCGCTGGATCACGTATATATTTGTGATCCTGCACTTCCTCCTGCAGGGGGTGCACGTGCCGCCGGTGGGCAGCTTCTGCTGTGCTTATTCACAGCAAAAGCCGATATGCAGTGCTGGTACTCGATGTCCACTGGCACCTGCCGATCATCAGGCAGGGACTCAGAACGGATCTCTGCCTATGTAAACAAGGCAGAGATCCATTCCGACAGGGGGGATAGATGGATTCTGTGTTCCTGCAACTGTGGATTCTGTGTTCCTGTTCCTAGCAGCATACATAGTAAACACAAAAACTGACTAGATGTTTAACACCTTCCCAGCTAGTGTCACTATTACAGTGACAGTGCATATTTTTAGCACTGATCAATGTATTAGTGTCACTGGTTCCAACAAAGTGTCAAAAGTGTCACTTATGCCGTGTACACACGATCAGACTATCTGGCAGACTTGGTCCGATGGACTAGAGTCAATCCGACCGTGTGTGGGCTCCAGCGGACTTTTTCTTCCCAAAAGTCCGGCAGACTTAGAAATAAGTTTTGACTCAAAATTATCCGCCGGACTCGGCAATCCGGCGGACAATCCGCCCATTTGTGTGGCCGTCCACCGGACTTTTGAAATGAACGGACTTGCCCACACATGGAGTAAAGTCCGTTCATTTAGAACGTGACTCCAAGTAGAGGGGACTAGCGAAGAAAGTCAATGTCGCCGCCTCCATCGGCAAAATTGACACCTTGCTAGCCCCGTCACCTGGTATAGATTTAAAGGGGAATCCCTACGCCGAAAAAAAACGGCGTGGGGGTCCCTCCAAATCCATATCAGACCCTTATCCGTGTACGCAGCCCGACCGGTCAGGAAAGTGGGTGGGGACGAGGGAGCGCCCCACCCCCTCTTGAGCATACCAGGCCTCAAAATGGGGGGGGGTGTTTTGGGGAAAGGGGGGCCCTGCGGCCCCCCACCCAAAGCACCTTGTCCCCTTGTTGATGAGGACAAGGGCCTCCTCCCAACAACCCTGGCCATTGCTTGTCGGGGTCTGCGGGCTGGGGGCTTATCAGAATCCGGGAGCCCCCTTCAGTAAGGGGGCCCCCAGATTCCGGCCCCCCACCCTATGTGAATGAGTAGTGGTTACCATGTACCCCTACCTATTCACCTGGGGGAAAAAAGTGTACATAAAAAAACACAACACAGGTTTTTAAAATACTTTATTAGACTGCTCCGGGGATCTTCTCTTCTTCCGTCTTCAGGGGTCTTCTCGCCATCCGGGGGTCTTCTTCCGACTTCGGGGGTCTTGTCCCGCTCTTCGGTTCTTCCTGCTGGGCCTCTGCTTTCTTCTTCCAGCTCTTTTACTAGCAGTGGCCCGGTCTTCTGTCGCTGTCGCCGCCGCTTTCTGCTTCTGATGCTTCTTCTGCTTCTGCTTCTGCTTCTTCTCCTTCTTCCTTCATCCGATGTTGACACGATGCATTCTCTGGCCTTAATGGCAGGGACACGTTGTGCGGCGACTTATATAGGGACAAAGGGCGGGGTCACCGACTCATGTCACATGGTGATCCGCCCCTTATGATGTCACAGTCCCAGCATCCTCCGGGACTGTGACATCATAAGGGGGCAGGGTCACCATGCGACATGAGACGGTGACCCCGCCCCTTGTCCCTATATAAGTCGCCGCACAAGGTGTCCCTGCGATTAAGGCCAGAGAGTGCATACCAGGTGACGGGGCTAGCAAGGTGTCAATCTCGCAGATGGAGGCGGCGACATTGACTTCCTTCGCTAGTCCCGTCTACCTGCAGTCACGTTCAAAATGAACGGACTTTACTCCGTGTGTGGGCAAGTCCGTTCATTCCAAAAGTCCGGCGGACCTCCGCCAAAAGTCCAGCGTATTGTCTGCCGTACCTACTCCCCTGGAAAAGTCCGGTCGTGTGTGGGCAAGTACACTCGTTTGGAAAGTCCAGTGGACCTCCGCTGGAAAGTCCGGCAGATTGTCTGCCGGATTAAGTCCGGCCGAATAGTCCGATCGTGTGTACATGGTATTAGTGTCAGATTGTCCCCCGCAATATCACAGTCCCACTATAAATTGCTGATCGCTGCCATTACTAGTATAAAAAAAAATCCATGTTTCAGTATACATATTGGTCTAAATTTATGAAGAAATTTGATTGTTTAAATTTTTTTATTGGATGTGTTTTATAGCAGAAAGTAAGACGTATTGTTTTTTTTCTCAAAATTGTCAGCCTTTTTTTATTTATAGCTCAAAAATAAAAAAAATATAGTGGTGATCACATACCACCAAAAGAAAGTTCTATTTGAGGGAAAAAAAATTTCATGAATTTGAAATAGAAAAAAAATGGCCTAGTCATGAAGGTGGGTACACTTTCCGGAGGTCAAGTGGTTAGATCATTATAGGAGTCATCTGCTACTGCAGGGAGAGGAAAGTGAAAGCCACTTCAGCTCTGCTGAGCTTTTATGCTATCAGGAAATTCTATGCTCAAATGATGACACACGTAACATGTTTTCAAGCATTGTGTTTACAGTGATCTGATAAAAACATGTGGAGCACTGTGTAGTGAGTTCAGAAGCCCAGGAATTGTTTTAGGTATTGAACTTAGTGCTGCCTCTCATTAAGGCTTGATTCCACACCTATGCATTTTTAGTGCTTTCTGCATTTTGCAGATGGTTGCAGATGGCATTTTGCCGATTTGCACTACAGCCCATTTAACATGGTTTCCTATGTTCTATAGTGCAAATCTGAAAAATTCACATAGGTGTGAATCAGGCCTCATGCCACGTACACACGACCGGACTTTCCGGCAGAAAAGGTCAGACGGAATCATTCTGTCGGATATTCCGATCGTTTGTGGGATAATCCGATAGTTTTTCTTCAAAAAATTCATACGGACCTAGAAATAGACCATGCTTTAAATGTTTCCGACGGAATCAATTTTTATCGGGAAAACCGTTTGTCTGTAAGGGCAGCTATTGGCGATTGAACTTCCTTTTTTTAGGCCCTGTCGTATGTCATCACGTTCGAAACAAATGGACTCCGTCGGGAAGACCGTCAGAGTTTATTCTGACGGAAAGTCTGGTCGTGTGTACGCGGCATCAGGCTGCATCCACACCTAAGCATAGCAGGAACTCCCGCTTGGGTTTCTTTGCATGTTTTTTTGCAAGTTACCTTGCATCATGCCTCACTGGAATGGGCTGCCCTATATAAAGCTTGATTCACACTAATGCGTTTTTTGATGCATTTTGCATTTTGCAGAAATGCAGGGAAATTTTTTAACACGGGTTCCTATGAAACATGTTCACATCAATGCATTTTTGTGCCTCTGCATTTTTGGAAAGGGTCAGGGACTTTTTTTCATGCAAAATGCAGCGTTTTGCAAGTAATAAAGTCAATGTTTTTACCGCGTTTTTGCTGCGTTTTGCGTTTTTTTTACACTGAATATAGCTGGTTACTAAGCAACCACAGTGTAAAAAAAACGCAAAACACGGAAAAATAGCGGTAAAAACGCATGTCCAAAAATGCGGCAAGCACCGCATAAAAAGCACTGCAGAAACGCTCAAAAGCAACATACATAAATGTGAATCGAGCCTAAGACAAATGCTCTAAAGTAGCTCCAGAAACTTTACAGTTGTGTAGTGTGGGGTGTTTTTTCAGTGCGCATTTGTAGCGCAATAAAAGCACAGCAAAATGCACGTCTTCTACCCGTGCTCGGGGTGCCCTTAACAATTAAGAGTACTGCAAGCGCAACCCACAGTTGCAGTACAATTTCAAAACACAAATTTTTGTCTATTTTGTAGCATGTTTAGGAAATGCACAGGTGTGAATGCAGCCTAATGCCTTGTACACACGGTCGGACATTCCGACCACAAAATCCATCAGATTTTTTCCGACGGATTTTGTCCGAAGCTTGTGTTGCACACACACGGTCGAACAAAGTTGTCGGAAAATCTGATCGTTCCGAACGAGGTGATGTACAACACGTAAAAGGCCTACTTAGAGGCCAGAAGCCAATAGCTTTCGTCTCCAAATTTCTTCTGAACATGCGTGGAACTTTGTGCGTCGGAATTCTCTACACACGATCGGAAAAAGTCAGATCAGATGTTTTTGTCCGAAAATTTTAGATCAGGCTCTCAAATTTATTCCGACGGAAAAAGCCTGCTAGAGCCCACACACGATCGGATTTTCCGACAACATAATCTGATCAGACTTTTCCATCGGAATATCCGACCGTGTGTACGGGGCATAACAGCTGGTGGTTCCAACTCACATGGCAGCCAGAACCCACAGAGTCCCAATGCATTTTAAAACACTTTTTTTGAAAACACTTCGACAACAAGACACTGTCCCTGTGGCACTTGAGACTCAAGTGGTTAAAGTAATTTTCAATATTTTAAAATCTGCAGCTTTCATTAAAATAATACCTGATGATCCTGCCATGGAAATCCCTGTTCAGGCACTTTCTGTTAGCAGGCGACTACCCTCTCTCTTTCTCTCAAAGTTGTGCTCTTGTGTTATCCTCTATTTAGCACTAGGATATTACCCTGAGAAATGCCATGCAGCTGAGGTGCATGTAGACAGGAAGTGGCTGCAAATGAGTTGCAGGAGATTAGCAGTGCAAAGATGCAACAATGGATAAAAAAGGTTAAGCCTAGGTTCACATTGGAGCGATTTGTCATGCGATTTGAGAGATCAAATCTCATGACAAGTTTCAGCCTATTGGAGGCAATGACACTGTTCTAATCGGTGCGACACTAATTTTGCTGCGCCAAACCGATTTGCAAAAGTAGTTCCTGCACTATCTTTGCCGATTTCAGGTGCGACTTCAATAGACATCTGTGCATGGTTGTTGGTTGTTTGTAAAGCAGCCTGGAATGCTGACGCCGTTTCTCAAAACACGTGCAAGTGTCAGCTGCTGAGGAAAACCTTCTGCTTTGTTTTTAAACCTTTTTTACTTGTTTTTAACAAATCTTTTGGAATAAATCACAACGTACTTCACTATGGAAGTTCCATTTTTCTTTATTTCCAACTAAAACTTGGATTCCTGCTGTGGGTACGGTAAATCATCATTTATTTGGAGCATACCCATTGAAACATCCGATGATTGGTGCCGATTGAACCCCGCATTTGACAACCAGTGGTGAGGCCACTAGGAATTCCGATTGGGATTGTCGTTTAAGCCTATATGACTACCTGTAATGGGTGTCATGGGATTTCGGTGAGTAGGATGTGTGGCAGGTGTTGATGGCGGTGGAATAATTTAACCAAGACCCAGAATACATCATAAGACCATCGAATATTGAATAAACTTTATTGTATTACCAATTTTTTGCACTTGGTCAATATATATATATATATATATATATATATATATATATATATATATATATTTTTTTTTGGGACATTATATACATAACAAAAGTTTACATATACAATTTTTTTGTATCTAGAGATTGTTTCATTGTTTTTGAAGCACTTTGTGCACTTTATATCATATCATTCACAGAGAGCACGGTTTAATACATTTTCATTAATTACTTTTCTACATCTGTGTATGAAGCCACATAGATGTCTATCAAGTAGCACCTGAAATTGCGCTGACCTGGCTACTTTGAAATCGCACTACTTCAAGTGAAGTAGCGCAATTTCAAAGTAGAATCACTGTGAACCAGGGCTAAAGCAAGTATTTTATAAAATCAAAAATTGCAATGCCTATGGTACACGTTGATTTAACCTCTTGGCGCTAACAGCAAGCAAATATGCAGCCTATTGGCACAGAGTGGCCGCATATTTGTGTGCAATATTGTAAAAACAGCCGTGTCAAGGCTGTGCACTCTGCACGCTCCCGTCACAGTTACCGGCGGCTAACGGAAAGCTCCTGGTCACTGCTTGCGATTGGTAGCTTTCCGATCATGTGACCGATGTGACAGACAATCATGGTGGTTACGTGATCATAAACCCTGCCTCCTGCAATCTGGAACCCCTTAAAGGGCTGGGAGGCGTCAGCACCAATGGGTTAACAAACTCAATATAATTCAGTTAGGTCTAATGATCACTTCACAGTTTTTTCTTTCACTGCTTTTTTAGACAGTCATGTGAACATTATTTTCGTTGTTAAACCATCTACTGTTTATCTTGTCATATTCAGCCTTTGCAAACAATTCAATATTTAAAGCAAATGTAGAGGGGGGGGAATTTACCTCCCTTTAACTCCTAACTTTACCTCCCCCTGGTCATCCCCCATAACCCAACCCAAAGGCCGGAGAAAGTTGTTGCATACATGCCAAGGCCACTGTTAAAAATGTATCCCGCTGCATTTAATGGCAGTACTGTCACTGAATGCAACCTATTCATGTGAAAGGGGTTGAGCTGCAACCATCCTGAAACCGTGGGTCGGTAGGGGCTTACAGAATTAAAACAGGTGGTGAGGAAGCAATATGTTGCCTCCCAGCTGCCTGTCAAATGCCTTCTGCAAAGTGATCCACTGCAGATTGGTTTTTCAGAAGGGGAGGCAAGGAGTGCCGCAAATGTAAATGAGCCCTTAGTGAATAAAGCCTATAATCATTGCCATTTGCACTAAAGTATTAAGTAAGTCTGGTTATGTGCTTTAATTTGTATTTTGGGATTTTTTTGTAAAGATTATTCCACCGCAGCACAATTATTGCCTGTGCCTAACAATTTGGCAATTAGAGAATGCAAATAAAAGCAGATGGCTTAAGCACAGTTTTGCTGCCTGTACATAGTCTAGTTACTCTCCTGATATCTTGGCTAAGATCCCTTAACCGATATGTTATTATCTCCATAAAATCCTCCATTTGAAAAGATAATATTTTTGAATACATCTGCTTTAAATATTTAATTGTTTGCAAAGGCTGAATATGACAAGATAAACAGTAGATGGTTTAACTGCTTAAACTGTTTTATTACAGATGGCTGCATATAAAACACAAAACCAGAATCCCTCTCCTTTTATTTTTCAATTTTGATAATTGATGTGAATAAAATAAAACTGTATTTCTTATTCAAATTATGCAAATGTAAGGAAACCAAAATTGTAATAGCATAACCAGCATGTTACACGTTTTGATTATTGTAGCCAATTTTGATCAGAAGATTAATTATGAAGAAGCCAAAGAAAAGGAACCAATTTCACGTGCAAAGTTTTGTATATGAAGGTAAATATGTAGTTAATCCACAAATAAACAGCTAAAACTGAATCAACACAATGTAACAGCAGCAGGAGAGGGAGAGGACACCAGGGTCCTATACACAGTTTTATATGCATTATTAAGTCCATAACAGCAAATGAGACAACAAGGTATTATAAGATAAAATTGTTTCTACAAACACTCAATAAACTCAGTTGTGACAGATCTATTAAAGAGGCATAATGATTTTTTAAAGCACAACAAATAAAACTAGTTTAAATAAGTCATAATAATAACTTATGGATGTGATAGTGTAAACTCTATTCACAAAAGAATAAAATATGGTTTTAGATTGACCGGCATTCAAGACAGCATAAAAAGGAAAATCATGTCTAGATCAAGAAAACCACATACAACCAACAGTACAAAACACACCTTATCTTGTTATAAAAATGTACTATTTGTGCCTTTTTTTCACAAAGTGAATGTAGTTCAAACTTACATCTTTGCAATATATTTTATTGCACTTTGCAAGTTTTCAATTTCTTTTTAGCAGAATGTATTGTTCCTGACTGACCTAGTACTTGTGCTGAATAATGTCGCCTTGCCATAAAAAATGGAATATTGAAAGATTTGAAAGCTCTGACTTATTTAAGTTTAGTGCACCAAAAGTGATTTTTCATGTTAGGAGGACAACACTCTCACATCAAACTACAGGCCGACCTGACCACTGAGAACTGGAGAGGCAAGTTCTCTGCACCCAGGATCTCGGTTCTCAAGTCTACCCACCTACGCTGGAGGTTATTCAATTTTTCCTGTTGAATTTTTATTTTTTATGGTGGATGCAGTAGGGTGTACAATCAATTACTGGATAATGTAAATCAGTTTATGAAGGAAGTTTATTTCCAATTTACACAGTATAAATTGCTTTAGTTAAAGTGTATGTACAGTATAATATTTTATTTTTATTTTTGAAAAGGATTAAAACCCCTGGCAGTTAATTTATTTTTGCATAAATATAAAAACAAGTCCAGTGTTAGTATATACTGTATATATATATATATATATATATATATATATATATATATATATATATATATATATATATATATATATATACACACATATATATATGTGTGTGTAGTGCCACCCCCGAATGAGCCGCTTGGTAAATTTGGGTTCCCTGATCTTCACCTCAACCCCAAGAATGACCTCAGCCCCTCTGGCACACGTGGTTAGATTAAATTACTGAAAACACATTTCATGTGGAAAATACTGTTATCCTGGTTGTGGATTATCACCAAAAACAGATACACACCTGGTAGTGATAAACAAATTGAATACGGTTTAACCACTTCAGCCCCGGACCAATTTGCAGCCAAAGGACCAGGCCCCTTTTTGCGATTCGGCACTGCGTCGCTTTAACTGACAATTGCACGGTCATGCGATGTGGCTCCCAAACAAAATTGGCGTCCTTTTTTTCCCACAAATAGAGCTTTCTTTTGGTGGTATTTGATCGCCCCTGCGGTTTTTATTTTTTGTGCTATAAACAAAAGTAGAGCGACAATTTTGAAAAAAATGCAATATTTTTTGCTTTTTGCTATAATAAATATCCCCAAAAAATATATAAAAAAAACATTTTTTTTTCCTCAGTTTAGGCTGATACTTATTCTTCTACATATTTTTGGTAAAAAAAATCGCAATTAGCGATTATTGATTGGTTTGTGCAAAAGTCATAGCGTTTACAAAATAGGGGATAGTTTTATAGCATTTTTATTAATATTTATTTTTTTACTAGTAATGGCGGCGATCTGTGATTTTTATTGTGACTGCGACATTATGGCGGACACATCGGACATTTTTGACAAATTTTTGGGACCAATGTCATTTATACAGCAATCAATACTATTTAAATGCATTGATTCCTGTATAAATGACACTGGCAGTGAAAGAGTTAACCACTAGGGGGAGGGGTTATGGGCTGTGACGTGTGTGTTTTTTTTACCATTAGGGGGCGGGGCTGACGTCTGACGTCATTGATCGACTTTCCCGATGACAGGGAACAGCCGATCAATGACAGGCAGAGTAGGAAGCGCGGGGAGAGGTTTGTTTACACAGACCTCTACCCGTTCTTCAGCTCTGTGACCCGATCGCGGGACACCAGCGGCGATCGGGTCCGCTGGTCCCGCGGCCGTGGTGACGGAGCTCCCGACCGGGTCGCGAGCGCGCCGCCAGCGGCGTGCGGGCAGCGTGCGGGTGACCCACGGCTAGGCTCTTAAAGGGCCACGTACATGTACGTGGTTCTGCCTAGCCATGCCATTCTGCCGACGTACATCGGCGTGAGGTGGTCGGGAAGCGGTTAAAGCATATGGAAGCTTACAACTAGGGATGGGCCCGGTGCTCGATGCGAACCCACGTTCGCATCGAGCACCGGGCGTTCGCTCGCTCGGCGAGCCCAGAACTATTTTGGCCGCTCGCATCACGTTCGTGTGATGCGAGCGGCCCCGCAATGCATTGCGGCCGGCGAGGCCGGCGCAGTGCATTGCTGGCTGATGATTGGCCAAGCATGCACTGTGACCCAGCATGCTTGGCCAATCACAGCCCCGGAAACTCGAAGAGCCATAATTGGCTACAGGCAGGACGCCTGTAGCCAATTACAGCTCAGGGGCTGTAGTACACGCCCCCCCCTATAAAAGGCCGCCACGCCGTCTGCGCCGGTCACATGCTGTTCCGGCGCAGATAGAGCAGGCTAGATCTGTGACACTCTGCTGGATTTAGTTAGTTAGAGAGATTTACTTAGAGAGATTGAGTTAGATAGATTCATTCATTTAGATTGATTTAGAAAGAGGGGCTTGTAGTGTGTTCGTGGCAGGCAGGCAGAGCTCCTATATTTTGTTCCCAGAAGCACCTATAGGACTTGTAGTGTGTTCGTGGCAGGCAGGCAGAGCTCCTATATTTTGTTCCCAGAAGCACCTATAGGACTTGTAGTGTGTTCGTGGCAGGCAGGCAGAGCTCCTATATTTTGTTCCCAGAAGCACCTATAGGACTTGTAGTGTGTTCGTGGCAGGCAGGCAGGCAGGCAGGCAGAGCTCCTATATTTTGTTCCCAGAAGCACCTATAGGACTTGTAGTGTGTTCGTGGCAGGCAGGCAGAGCTCCTATATTTTGTTCCCAGAAGCACCTATAGGACTTGTAGTGTGTTCGTGGCAGGCAGGCAGAGCTCCTATATTTTGTTCCCAGAAGCACCTATAGGACTTGTAGTGTGTTCCTGGCAGGCAGGCAGAGCTCCTATATTTTCTTCCCAGAAGCACCTATAGGACTTGAAGTGTGTTAGTCCCATCACACAGAGATCATATATTTTGTTCCCAGAAGCACCTATAGGACTTGAAGTGTGTTAGTCCCATCACACAGAGATCATATATTTTGTTCCCAGAAGCACCTATAGGACTTGAAGTGTGTTAGTCCCATCACACAGACCTATATTTCCTTCCCAGAAGCACCTATAGGACTTGAAGTGTGTTAGTCCCATCACACAGAGATCATATATTTTGTTCCCAGAAGCACCTATAGGACTTGAAGTGTGTTAGTCCCATCACACAGACCTACATTTTCTTCCCAGAAGCACCTATAGGACTTGAAGTGTGTTAGTCCCATCACACAGAGATCATATATTTTTGTTCCCAGAAGCACCTATAGGACTTGAAGTGTGTTAGTCCAATCACACAGAGATCATATATTTTGTTCCCAGAAGCACCTATAGGACTTGAAGTGTGTTAGTCCAATCACACAGAGATCATATATTTTGTTCCCAGAAGCACCTATAGGACTTGAAGTGTGTTAGTCCAATCACACAGAGATCATATATTTTGTTCCCAGAAGCACCTATAGGACTTGAAGTGTGTTAGTCCAATCACACAGAGATCATATATTTTGTTCCCAGAAGCACCTATAGGACTTGAAGTGTGTTAGTCCCATCACACAGAGATCATATATTTTGTTCCCAGAAGCACCTATAGGACTTGAAGTGTGTTAGTCCAATCACACAGAGATCATATATTTTGTTCCCAGAAGCACCTATAGGACTTGAAGTGTGTTAGTCCCATCACACAGACCTATATTTTCTTCCCAGAAGCACCTATAGGACTTGAAGTGTGTTAGTCCAATCACACAGAGATCATATATTTTGTTCCCAGAAGCACCTATAGGACTTGAAGTGTGTTAGTCCCATCACACAGAGATCATATATTTTGTTCCCAGAAGCACCTATAGGACTTGAAGTGTGTTAGTCCAATCACACAGAGATCATATATTTTGTTCCCAGAAGCACCTATAGGACTTGAAGTGTGTTAGTCCAATCACACAGAGATCATATATTTTGTTCCCAGAAGCACCTATAGGACTTGAAGTGTGTTAGTCCAATCACACAGAGATCATATATTTTGTTCCCAGAAGCACCTATAGGACTTGAAGTGTGTTAGTCCCATCACACAGACCTATATTTTCTTCCCAGAAGCACCTATAGGACTTGAAGTGTGTTAGTCCAATCACACAGAGATCATATATTTTGTTCCCAGAAGCACCTATAGGACTTGAAGTGTGTTAGTCCCATCACACAGAGATCATATATTTTGTTCCCAGAAGCACCTATAGGACTTGAAGTGTGTTAGTCCAATCACACAGAGATCATATATTTTGTTCCCAGAAGCACCTATAGGACTTGAAGTGTGTTTAGTCCCATCACACAGACCTATATTTTCTTCCCAGAAGCACCTATAGGACTTGAAGTGTGTTAGTCCAATCACACAGAGATCATATATTTTGTTCCCAGAAGCACCTATAGGACTTGACGTGTGTTAGTCCCATCACACAGAGATCATATATTTTGTTCCCAGAAGCACCTATAGGACTTGAAGTGTGTTAGTCCCATCACACAGAGATCATATATTTTGTTCCCAGAAGCACCTATAGGACTTGAAGTGTGTTAGTCCCATCACACAGACCTATATTTTCTTCCCAGAAGCACCTATAGGACTTGAAGTGTGTTAGTCCAATCACACAGAGATCATATATTTTGTTCCCAGAAGCACCTATAGGACTTGAAGTGTGTTAGTCCCATCACACAGAGATCATATATTTTGTTCCCAGAAGCACCTATAGGACTTGAAGTGTGTTAGTCCCATCACACAGAGATCATATATTTTGTTCCCAGAAGCACCTATAGGACTTGAAGTGTGTTAGTCCAATCACACAGAGATCATATATTTTGTTCCCAGAAGCACCTATAGGACTTGAAGTGTGTTAGTCCCATCACACAGACCTATATTTTCTTCCCAGAAGCACCTATAGGACTTGAAGTGTGTTAGTCCAATCACACAGAGATCATATATTTTGTTCCCAGAAGCACCTATAGGACTTGAAGTGTGTTAGTCCCATCACACAGAGATCATATATTTTGTTCCCAGAAGCACCTATAGGACTTGAAGTGTGTTAGTCCCATCACACAGAGATCATATATTTTGTTCCCAGAAGCACCTATAGGACTTGAAGTGTGTTAGTCCCATCACACAGAGATCATATATTTTGTTCCCAGAAGCACCTATAGGACTTGAAGTGTGTTAGTCCAATCACACAGAGATCTTATATTTTGTTCCCAGAAGCACCTATAGGACTTGAAGTGTGTTAGTCCCATCACACAGACCTATATTTTCTTCCCAGAGGCACCTATAGGACTTGAAGTGTGTTAGTCCCATCACACAGAGATCATATATTTTGTTCCCAGAAGCACCTATAGGACTTGTAGTGTGTTCCTGGCAGGCAGGCAGAGCTCCTATATTTTCTTCCCAGAAGCACCTATAGGACTTGAAGTGTGTTAGTCCCATCACACAGAGATCATATATTTTGTTCCCAGAAGCACCTATAGGACTTGAAGTGTGTTAGTCCCATCACACAGAGATCATATATTTTGTTCCCAGAAGCACCTATAGGACTTGAAGTGTGTTAGTCCCATCACACAGACCTATATTTCCTTCCCAGAAGCACCTATAGGACTTGAAGTGTGTTAGTCCCATCACACAGAGATCATATATTTTGTTCCCAGAAGCACCTATAGGACTTGAAGTGTGTTAGTCCCATCACACAGACCTACATTTTCTTCCCAGAAGCACCTATAGGACTTGAAGTGTGTTAGTCCCATCACACAGAGATCATATATTTTGTTCCCAGAAGCACCTATAGGACTTGAAGTGTGTTAGTCCAATCACACAGAGATCATATATTCTGTTCCCAGAAGCACCTATAGGACTTGAAGTGTGTTAGTCCAATCACACAGAGATCATATATTTTGTTCCCAGAAGCACCTATAGGACTTGAAGTGTGTTAGTCCAATCACACAGAGATCATATATTTTGTTCCCAGAAGCACCTATAGGACTTGAAGTGTGTTAGTCCCATCACACAGACCTATATTTTCTTCCCAGAAGCACCTATAGGACTTGAAGTGTGTTAGTCCAATCACACAGAGATCATATATTTTGTTCCCAGAAGCACCTATAGGACTTGAAGTGTGTTAGTCCCATCACACAGAGATCATATATGTTGTTCCCAGAAGCACCTATAGGACTTGAAGTGTGTTAGTCCAATCACACAGAGATCATATATTTTGTTCCCAGAAGCACCTATAGGACTTGAAGTGTGTTAGTCCCATCACACAGACCTATATTTTCTTCCCAGAAGCACCTATAGGACTTGAAGTGTGTTAGTCCAATCACACAGAGATCATATATTTTGTTCCCAGAAGCACCTATAGGACTTGAAGTGTGTTAGTCCCATCACACAGAGATCATATATTTTGTTCCCAGAAGCACCTATAGGACTTGAAGTGTGTTAGTCCAATCACACAGAGATCATATATTTTGGTCCCAGAAGCACCTATAGGACTTGAAGTGTGTTAGTCCAATCACACAGAGATCATATATTTTGTTCCCAGAAGCACCTATAGGACTTGAAGTGTGTTAGTCCAATCACACAGAGATCATATATTTTGTTCCCAGAAGCACCTATAGGACTTGAAGTGTGTTAGTCCCATCACACAGACCTATATTTTCTTCCCAGAAGCACCTATAGGACTTGAAGTGTGTTAGTCCAATCACACAGAGATCATATATTTTGTTCCCAGAAGCACCTATAGGACTTGAAGTGTGTTAGTCCCATCACACAGAGATCATATATTTTGTTCCCAGAAGCACCTATAGGACTTGAAGTGTGTTAGTCCAATCACACAGAGATCATATATTTTGTTCCCAGAAGCACCTATAGGACTTGAAGTGTGTTAGTCCCATCACACAGACCTATATTTTCTTCCCAGAAGCACCTATAGGACTTGAAGTGTGTTAGTCCAATCACACAGAGATCATATATTTTGTTCCCAGAAGCACCTATAGGACTTGAAGTGTGTTAGTCCCATCACACAGAGATCATATATTTTGTTCCCAGAAGCACCTATAGGACTTGAAGTGTGTTAGTCCCATCACACAGAGATCATATATTTTGTTCCCAGAAGCACCTATAGGACTTGAAGTGTGTTAGTCCCATCACACAGACCTATATTTTCTTCCCAGAAGCACCTATAGGACTTGAAGTGTGTTAGTCCCATCACACAGAGATCATATATTTTGTTCCCAGAAGCACCTATAGGACTTGAAGTGTGTTAGTCCCATCACACAGAGATCATATATTTTGTTCCCAGAAGCACCTATAGGACTTGAAGTGTGTTAGTCCAATCACACAGAGATCTTATATTTTGTTCCCAGAAGCACCTATAGGACTTGAAGTGTGTTAGTCCCCATCACACAGACCTATATTTTCTTCCCAGAGGCACCTATAGGACTTGAAGTGTGTTAGTCCCATCACACAGAGATCATATATTTTGTTCCCAGAAGCACCTATAGGACTTGAAGTGTGTTAGTCCCATCACACAGAGATCATATATTTTGATCCCAGAAGCACCTATAGGACTTGAAGTGTGTTAGTCCAATCACACAGAGATCATATATTTTGTTCCCAGAAGCACCTATAGGACTTGAAGTGTGTTAGTCCCATAACACAGACCTATATTTTCTTCCCAGAGGCACCTATAGGACTTGAAGTGTGTTAGTCCCATCACACAGAGATCATATATTTTGTTCCCAGAAGCACCTATAGGACTTGAAGTGTGTTAGTCCCATCACACAGAGATCCTATATTTTGTTCCCAGAAGCACCTATAGGACTTGAAGTGTGTTAGTCCCATCACACAGACCTATATTTTCTTCCCAGAAGCACCTATAGGACTTCTAGTGTGTTAGTGGCATCACACAGAGCTCCTATATTTTCTTCTCAGCAGCACCCACAGGACTTCTAGTGTGTTAGTGGCATCACACAGAGCTCCTCTATTTTCTTTGCAGAAGCACCCATAGGACTTCTAGTGTGTTAGTGGCATCACACAGAGCTCCTCTATTTTCTTCTCAGCAGCACCCACAGGACTTCTAGTGTGTTAGTGGCATCACACAGAGCTCCTCTATTTTCTTTGCAGAAGCACCCATAGGACTTCTAGTGTGTTAGTGGCATCACACAGAGCTCCTATATTTTCTTCTCAGCAGCACCCACAGGACTTCTAGTGTGTTAGTGGCATCACACAGAGCTCCTCTATTTTCTTTGCAGAAGCACCCATAGGACTTCTAGTGTGTTAGTGGCATCACACAGAGCTCCTATATTTTCTTCTCAGCAGCACCCACAGGACTTCTAGTGTGTTAGTGGCATCACACAGAGCTCCTCTATTTTCTTTGCAGAAGCACCCACAGGACTTCTAGTGTGTTAGTGGCATCACACAGAGCTCCTCTATTTTCTTTGCAGAAGCACCCATAGGACTTCTAGTGTGTTAGTGGCATCACACAGAGCTCCTATATTTTCTTCTCAGCAGCACCCACAGGACTTCTAGTGTGTTAGTGGCATCACACAGAGCTCCTCTATTGTCTTTGCAGAAGCACCCATAGGACTTCTAGTGTGTTAGTGGCATCACACAGAGCTCCTATATTTTCTTCTCAGCAGCACCCACAGGACTTCTAGTGTGTTAGTGGCATCACACAGAGCTCCTCTATTTTCTTTGCAGAAGCACCCATAGGACTTCTAGTGTGTTAGTGGCATCACACAGAGCTCCTATATTTTTCTTCTCAGCAGCACCCCCAGGACTTCTAGTGTGTTAGTGGCATCACACAGAGCTCCTCTATTTTCTTTGCAGAAGCACCCACAGGACTTCTAGTGTGTTAGTGGCATCACACAGAGCTCCTCTATTTTCTTTGCAGAAGCACCCATAGGACTTCTAGTGTGTTAGTGGCATCACACAGAGCTCCTATATTTTCTTCTCAGCAGCACCCACAGGACTTCTAGTGTGTTAGTGGCATCACACAGAGCTCCTCTATTTTCTTTGCAGAAGCACCCATAGGACTTCTAGTGTGTTAGTGGCATCACACAGAGCTCCTATATTTTCTTCTCAGCAGCACCCACAGGACTTCTAGTGTGTTAGTGGCATCACACAGAGCTCCTCTATTTTCTTTGCAGAAGCACCCATAGGACTTCTAGTGTGTTAGTGGCATCACACAGAGCTCCTATATTTTCTTCTCAGCAGCACCCACAGGACTTCTAGTGTGTTAGTGGCATCACACAGAGCTCCTCTATTTTCTTTGCAGAAGCACCCATAGGACTTCTAGTGTGTTAGTGGCATCACACAGAGCTCCTATATTTTCTTCTCAGCAGCACCCACAGGACTTCTAGTGTGTTAGTGGCATCACACAGAGCTCCTCTATTTTCTTTGCAGAAGCACCCATAGGACTTCTAGTGTGTTAGTGGCATCACACAGAGCTCCTATATTTTCTTCTCAGCAGCACCCCCAGGACTTCTAGTGTGTTAGTGGCATCACACAGAGCTCCTCTTTTTTCTTTGCAGAAGCACCCATAGGACTTCTAGTGTGTTAGTGGCATCACACAGAGCTCCTCTATTTTCTTTGCAGAAGCACCCACAGGACTTCTAGTGTGTTAGTGGCATCACACAGAGCTCCTCTATTTTCTTTGCAGAAGCACCCATAGGACTTCTAGTGTGTTAGTGGCATCACACAGAGCTCCTCTATTTTCTTCTCAGCAGCACCCACAGGACTTCTAGTGTGTTAGTGGCATCACACAGAGCTCCTATATTTTCTTCTCAGCAGCACCCACAGGACTTCTAGTGTGTTAGTGGCATCACACAGAGCTCCTCTATTTTCTTTGCAGAAGCACCCATAGGACTTCTAGTGTGTTAGTGGCATCACACAGAGCTCCTCTTTTTTCTTTGCAGAAGCACCCATAGGACTTCTAGTGTGTTAGTGGCATCACACAGAGCTCCTCTATTTTCTTTGCAGAAGCACCCACAGGACTTCTAGTGTGTTAGTGGCATCACACAGAGCTCCTCTATTTTTCTTTGCAGAAGCACCCACAGGACTTCTAGTGTGTTAGTGGCATCACACAGAGCTCCTATATTTTCTTCTCAGCAGCACCCACAGGACTTCTAGTGTGTTAGTGGCATCACACAGAGCTCCTCTATTTTCTTTGCAGAAGCACCCATAGGACTTCTAGTGTGTTAGTGGCATCACACAGAGCTCCTCTTTTTTCTTTGCAGAAGCACCCATAGGACTTCTAGTGTGTTAGTGGCATCACACAGAGCTCCTATATTTTCTTCTCAGCAGCACCCACAGGACTTCTAGTGTGTTAGTGGCATCACACAGAGCTCCTATATATTCTTCTCAGCAGCACCCACAGGACTACCGACTACAATGGCTGGAAGACCGCCAAGGGGAGGCAGAGCGTGCAGAGCCAAGAACACAGGGCAGGCAGGCTCTGTTTCTAGTGGACGTGGCCGTGGACGTGGACGTGGTCGTGCATCGTCATCAGCACGTGGCCATGGGACACGCGCGTCTTTGTTTTCGGCAGCTGGACATGTGGAGCCGCATCATGCTGAAGGCTTGGTAGAATGGATGACCAAGCCCTCCTCATCCTCCTCATCCTCTCTCACCCAGGCTCAGGGTACTGGCAGAGCATCATCAGCCACCCCTTCCCTAGACCCACCATGTCCTCCTGAGGAGTCCCCCGAACTCTTTGAGCACAGTGTTGGGTACATGCTCCAGGAGGATGCCCAACGATTCGAAGGCTCGGATGATGATACCCAGCTTGAGGAATCTGGCAGTACTGTTCCACCAGCTGCAGCTTACTGCCAGGTTTGCTCTAGTGGTGAAGAGGGAGGGGATGATGAGGTCACTGACTCCACGTGGGTGCCTGAAGGGAGAGAGGATGAGGAGGAGGACGAGGAGGAGGAGGATGCGGCGTCACATGTCCAACGAGGCAGGGTGCCCCCTGGAGGCCAGGTAGAGGCCAGCACAGCAACTGTACAACACCGCAGAGCTCCGCCTGTGCAGGGCGCTGCCTCTGCACGTTATCAGAAAAGTTCTTTGGTGTGGGCCTTTTTTGAGACGAGTGCAGCAGATCGCACCACTGCTATTTGCAATATTTGTCTCAAGCGTATCTCGCGTGGCCAAAACATCAGCCGCTTGGGCACCACAAGCATGACCAGACATATGGCGACCTGCCATGCAGCTCGTTGGCAGGCACACATAAAAGACCCACACCAAAGAACTAAGCGGACCTCTCCTTGCTCCTCCTCAGCTGGGATCTCCATCCCCACTACACCTTCAGTCCTCTCTGAAAGCTGCTCTGAGAGGACTGAAGGTGTAGAATTAGGTGTGTCACAACCAAGTACTTGCAGTACACCGACGTCCGATTGCAGCAGGCAAATTTCCCTGCCCCAGCTGCTGGACCGTAGAAAGAAGTACACTCCCAGCCATCCACATGCCCAGCGGTTGAATGCTAGCCTGGCTAAATTGCTAGCACTTCAACTGCTGCCTTTTCAGTTGGTAGACTCGGCCCCCTTCCGTGAGTTTGTTCAATGTGCGGTTCCTCAGTGGCAGGTTCCCAAATGCCACTTTTTCTCACGGAAGGCGATTCCGTCTCTCTACCGGCATGTGGAGGGCAATGTCCATGCCTCGCTGGACAGGGCGGTCAGCGGTAAGGTGCATATTACCGCTGACTCATGGTCCAGCAGGCATGGACAGGGACGGTACCTTTCTTTCACGGCCCATTGGGTCACTCTATTGGCAGCTGGGAGGGATGCAGGACAAGGTGCAGTAGTGTTGGAGGTTGTTCCGCCACCACGCCTCCAAAACGCTACTACTGCTACTGGTTGTGACACACCTCTCTCCTCCACCCCCTCCTCTTCTTCTTCCTCCAGTGCTCTGTCCTTGGAACCAGCGGTGCTCCGTAGGCGTACAAGGGGCTACGCAAGTACGCAGGCAAAAAGATGCCATGCCGTGCTTGCGCTGGTGTGTTTGGGGGACAGGAGCCACACTGGGCCAGAGGTTCTGGCAGCTCTGCAGGGGCAGGCCGAGAGGTGGTTGACGCCACGTCAGCTTAAGCCTGGAATGGTCGTTTCTGACAATGGCACCAACCTCCTCTCCGCCCTGCGACAGGGGCAGCTCACCCATGTGCCCTGCATGGCTCACGTCCTCAACCTGGTGGTGCAGCGGTTCTTGGGCAGGTTCCCAGGCTTACAGGATGTCCTGAGGCAGGCCAGGAAAGTCTGTGTGCATTTCCGCCGATCTTATAATGCCAGTGCTTGGCTGACTGAGCTGCAAAAGGAGCTGAACCTGCCCAAGAACCGCCTAATATGTGACATGCCCACCAGGTGGAACTCAACGTTGGCCATGCTGCAGCGACTGCACACGCAGCAGAGGGCCATCAATGAGTACCTTTGCGACTACGGCACCAGGACAGGTTCAGGGGAGCTTGGTTTTTTTTCCCCACGTCAGTGGAGCATGATCAGGGATGCATGCACTGTCCTCTCACCATTTGAGGAGGCCACGAGGATGGTGAGCAGTGACAGTGCATGCATCAGTGACACTGTCCCTCTTGTCCACCTGTTGGAGCATACGCTGCGTGGGATAATGGACAGGGCACTTGAGGCAGAACAGAGGCAGGAAGAGGAGGACTTCCTTGCCTCTCAAGGCCCCCTTTATCCGGACAGTGTTCCTTCTGTCCCACCCATCACACAGGAAGAGGATGAGGAGGAGGAGGAGGAGGAGGAGGATTGTGTGAGCATGGAGGTGGAGCCTGGCACTCAGCATCAGCAGCAGCAGTCTTTTAGGGATGATGTACAGTCCCAACAAACCAGTGGACTTGTACGTGGCTGGGAGGAGGTGGCTGGCGATCATGTCATCCTCAGTGACCCAGAAGACTCCGGACCGAATGCCTCAGCTAACCTACGCTGCATGGCCTCCCTGATCCTGCAAAGCCTGCGGAAGGATCCTCGTGTTCTTCGGATCAAGGAGAGGGACCATTACTGGCTGGCCACTCTCCTTGATCCGCGGTACAAGGGTAAGGTTGCGGACCTTATCTTGCCGTCGCAGAGGGAGCAGAGGATGAGACATCTCAGGGAGGCCTTGCAGAAAGGTCTGTGCAACGCGTTCCCAGAAACTGGGAGGCTACAAACTCCTGGTCCTGGGCGACGAGTTGCTGAGGCTTCGGTCAGTGGCAGAAGGAGCGGTGGGGAAGGTGGACGTCTGACCGATGCGTTCAGACAATTTTTTAGTCCGCAGCCCCAAGGTATGATCGGTTCCAGCAACCATCGCCAGCGTCTGATATACATGGTGCAGGAATACCTTGGGGCAAGGTCAGACTTGGACACCTTTCCCACCGAAAATCCTCTGGCTTACTGGGTCCTGAGGATGGATCACTGGCCAGAGCTTGCACAGTATGCAATTGAGCTACTGGCCTGTCCTGCCTCCAGCGTTCTTTCCGAACGCACATTCAGTGCTGCTGGAGGATTTGTGACTGATCATAGGGTGCGCCTGTCCACCGCCTCGGTTGATCGACTGACCTTCATCAAAATGAATCAGTCTTGGATCACCACCAGCTACCAGGCACCTGAGGCGGATATAACCGAATAATTTTTAATGTCACATCCCTTCAAGACTGCCTATGCTGATGCTGAGTGACTGTCCTCTTATGTTCACTGACTATCCTCTTCCTCCTCCTCAATGATCCATGCCACCACACCAGTGCCTAAGGCACAATTTTTCAGCCCCTGTTTAACAGGGGCGTGTACATACAATTTTTATAAAAAAATGCTTCGCAACACGTGTGACTGCTGTGCTCCAAGTACAGTCTCTGTGAGGGGTTGCAGTGTTGTGGCACCAGCACCAGTGCCTAAGGCACAATTTTTCAGCCCCTGTTTAACAGGGGCGGGTACTTACAATTTTTTAAAAAAAATGCTTCGCAACACATGTGACTGCTGTGCTCCAAGTACAGTATCTGTGAGGGGTTGCAGTGTTGTGGCACCAGCACCAGTGCCTAAGGCACAATTTTTCAGCCCCTGTTTAACAGGGGCGTGTACTTACAATTTTTTAAAAAAATGCTTCGCAACACGTGTGACTGCTGTGCTCCAAGTACAGTATCTGTGAGGGGTTGCAGTGTTGTGGCACCAGCACCAGTGCCTAAGGCACAATTTTTCAGCCCCTGTTTAACAGGGGCGGGTACTTACAATTTTTTTAAAAAATGCTTCGCAACACGTGTGACTGCTGTGCTCCAAGTACAGTATCTGTGAGGGCCGGGTTGCAGTGTTGTGGCACCAGCACCAGTGCCTAAGGCACAATTTTTCAGCCCCTGTTTAACAGGGGCGTGTACTTACAATTTTTTAAAAAAATGCTTCGCAACACGTGTGACTGCTGTGCTCCAAGTACAGTCTCTGTGAGGGGTTGCAGTGTTGTGGCACCAGCACCAGTGCCTAAGGCACAATTTTTCAGCCCCTGTTTAACAGGGCGGGTAATTACAAATCTTGATCTAATAGTTCACAGCAGGGCCCATTCCTGCGCCCACCAAGAGTAACTATGAGGGCCTGCAGTCTTGTGGCAACACCGTCCACCACCACCGCCAAAGGCCCAATTTTTCTGCCCTGTTCATCAGGTGCTTGCAATTACAAATCTTGATCTAATAACTCACAGCAGGGCCCATTCCTGCGCCCACCAAGAGTAACTATGAGGGCCTACAGTCTTGTGGCAACACCGTCCACCACCACCGCCAAAGGCCCAATTTTTCTGCCCTGTTCATCAGGTGCTTGCAATTACAAATCTTGATCTAATAACTCACAGCAGGGCCCATTCCTGCGCCCACCAAGAGTAACTGTGAGAGCTTACAGTCTTGTGGCAACACCGTCCACCACCACCACCACCCCAATTTTTCTGCCCTGTTCAACAGGTGCATGCAATTACAAATCTTGATCTATTAACTCATAGCAGGGCCCATTCCTGTGCCCACCAGTCTTGTGGCTACACCAACATCTAATAGGGCAAATTTCTGCTGGACCCGGAACAGTTAGTATGTTGTGATTTAGAGAGAGCAGACGAGCCCTTCGGTAGTCACTGTATCCTTAGTTGTAGTACACGCCTATAGATAGTATAGAGAGTTACTGTTTTTCAACACATTAAACATACACTATATTGTTCTATTGGGACGCCTGCCATAAAGACATGGATGAGCGAGTTTGGGGTGGAGGAACTTGACTGGTCTGCACAGAATCCTGACCTCAACCCGATATAATACATTTGGACTGTATTAGAGTGGAGACTGAGAGCCAGGCCTTCTTGTCCAACATCTAACTCAATATTGAACTCTACGGACTAAGACTGGGATGTGATTAAAGTTCATGCGCGGGTAAAGGCAGGCATCCCAATACTTTTGGAAATATAGTGTATCTGCAGCATATGCAATTTCTATGTTATGGCATATGTTGAAGATATGTTGCTGACCACAATATAAGAGACTTTTTGAATGTATTATGAAGGAGGAATCACTGCAAATGATAACTGAGGATATTGTTCCTGTGCTTTCCTTGTGAGCGAGTACACATGTTTGGGTGATACATATGCAATGCTTTTGGGGTTTATTGAAAGCTATGTTTTAGCCCCAAGTGGCATTGATAAGTGGGTTGCCTGCTTCCCCATTTTTACCTCTAATGTTTGCCAAAATTAGTAAGCCATAAGTGTTTGCAGCATGAGGGCTAATGTACAATTCCTTAGATCTTTATACAGTTAACGTATCTTAGCAGTGTTCTTTGACAGAAAATTGTCACTTTAGGTTTAAGCAACCGTACATCACTAGCTTTGTAAAAGGTTGCCTTGTTCTGAGTTGTTTCTAAAGCCTATTGGCTTTTAATATTTCATATATATTAGATCTGTTTATGTCCACACAGTTTGTTTTCTCTTCATTTACTGAAGAAAACCTGAAGTGATCTATGCCTAACATAAACCGCTGATGACATGACCCAGCAGGCACCTCCACACATCTACACATCAAGTATTTTTGTGCCAGCTGTGTAGTGCCATCGACAGTTCAGGTTTAGATTAGGTATACATGTCTTGAGATTTGCCTAATGTCTTCAATGAAATAGTTACCTCATACAACAACTCCAGTGTCTCATGCCCTCACTAAACAGAATTCACATGTCCAACAAAGGGTGTAGGTATGAATCACAGGAACCCATACCAAACTCTTGTTGTAGTCCCATAGCAGCTTCTCTCTGTGGCACCCAAAACTTTGCATTAATGGTCAACCCTTATAGCAGCCACTTTAGGTTTGGTAGCTCCAACTAATATATTGGTGGTAAGTGAATAAATGTGCCATTAGCGCACTGGTGGTCAGTGGTGCTACCTTTATCTATTTGTGGCAAATCCAAAAATGCTCCTTTCCATGTTACTGGTCAGTGCAAAAATAACCCTAATACTGCACTGGTGGTCAGAAGAAAAGTCCACTTTTCACATCGAGGATCTTTTGAAAATGCCCATATTTTTCAGTGATTATTAGTGCAAAACGTGCGATGTACTGTTTGTGACTCACATATTTGATGTCTCCTGGTCTGGTTGTAGCACAGTCTAGAGGCTGGTAATTTATCCATTTCTTGCTGGGGCCTACAGTAAATGATTACGGCCAGAAAGGTTGGGCACCTATTTACTTTGCTCAGGCTCACACGGATGGCCAAAAACCTTGTCAGGGAATTCACATTTAATAATACAATAGATTTATGTCACAAAATTGGTGGGTCAGATCCTCCAGGGGCAGCGCCGAACAGCTGGCCAAAATACATCTTGGTCATGGATTACAGAGCATGTGATCCACACATGAGACCTGTTAACGTCTCCTGGGTTGCCAACCTTGTCAACCTTCCTTCTTCCAACCACATCCATTGCCATGACTGAGCCAGTTATCAAATTCACAGGTATTGGCTGGGGAGATTCATTTTAATCTAGGTTAAGCGTCTGGTATGGGTGAATAGAATACCCCATCACAGGGAAATGTTATTTAATGTAATTAATCTGTAATTTTCTTTCTTCCTAAATGTCACTTTTGCTTGTGTGCAACTTAGCCCCCGTACACATGGTCGGAAATTCCGACCACAAAATCCGTCTGATTTTTTCAGACGGATTTTGTCCGACACTGGTGTTGCATACACATGGTCGGACAAAGTTGTCGGTAAATCCGATCATTCTGAACGTCGTGATGTTCGTTTGCGTACAATGGAACTACGTAGAGGCTAGTAGCCAATAGCTTTGGTCTCGTAATTTTATCTGAGCATGCGTGGTACTTTGTCCATCAAAATTCTCTCCACACGATCGGAAAAAGTCCAATCGGATTTTGTTGTCAGAAAATTTGAGAGCAGGATCTAAAAAAATTTCCGTTGGAAATTCCGACGGAAAAAGTCAGATGAAGCCCACACACAGGCGGATTTTCCGACAACATGGTCCGATCGTTTTACATCGGAATTTCCGACCGTGTGTATGAGGGCTTATAGTTTTGCCACTTCAAAGGTAGGTTTAAGGCATCCCCAAAGCATGGTATTTAACCACTTCAATACCCGCGTATAGTCATATGACGCCCACAAGGTGGATCTACCATCCTGGGTGGGCGTCATATGACGTCCTCGGATTCCCGGCCGCCTGGGGGGGCGCGCGCGCGCCCGCGGCATCGCTCGGGACCCGGTGCGAGTGCCCGGCGGCCGCAATGTGCGCCGGGCACCCACGATTGCCCGTTAAAACAACGGGACCGGGCGGGACCGTGGAGCTGTGTGTGTAAACACACAGCTCCACGTCCTGTCCGCGGGGAGGAGACCGATCATGTGATCCCAGTACAGAGGATCACATGATCGGTCTCCTCCCCTTAAGTCCCCTCCCCCTACAGTTAGAATCACTCCTATTAGGGACACACATTAACCCCTCCAGCGCCCTCTAGTGTTAACCCCTTCCCTGACAGTCACATTTACACAGTAATCATTGCAATTTTATAGCAACGATCGCTGTGTAAATGTGAATGGTTCCAAAAATGTGTCAAAAGTGTCCGAAGTGTCCGCTGCAATGTCGCAGTCACGAAAAAAAAATCGCAAATCGCCGCCATTACTAGTAAAGAAAAAAAAAAAAATTCAATAAATCTATCCCCTATTTTGTAGACGCTATAACTTTTGCGCAAACCGATCAATATACGCTTATTGCGATTTTTTTTACCAAAAATATGTAGAAGAATACGTATCGGCCTAAACTGAGGAAAAAAATTGTTTTTTTTTAAAAAAAATGGGATATTTATTGTAGCAAAAAGTAAAAAATATTGTGTTTTTTTTCAAAATTGTCGCTCTTCTTTTGTTTATAGCGCAAAAAATAAAAACCGCAGGGGCGATCAAATACCACCAAAAGAAAGCTCTATTTGTGGGAAAAAAGGACGTCAATTTTGTTTGGGTGTAACGTCGCACGACCGCGCAATTGTTAGTTAAAGCGACGCAGTGCCGAATCGCAAAAAGTGCTCTGGTAAGGAAGGGTGTTTAAAAGCCCTGTATTGAAGCGGTTAAAGGAATTGTGCATTTGTTTAGTTCTAAGACGTCTTAAAAGAGCTTCTCCCCACCAAACAGTATTTTTTTTGCATTGGTACAGTGATAGCGCCCAGCTCCCCATGCCCTTTGTTTGATAATCCCTTGCTTATTAACCTTTAAAATTGAGAGCAGTGATTTTCAAGATTCTGTTCCCATTGACCAACAAAGCTTTTAATTCATGTTATTGTCTTGCAAAGAAAAAAATTTTTTCATGCAATTGCTCAAAAAAAATTTCTAAAAATTTAAAACCTAAAAAAGACAATTTTTTTTTTTGTTGACTTGACTTGTTATTGTAGTTTACAATTATACATTTTATTCTGTAATTGTTATTGTTTTAAATTACACTAAAGTTATAAATATGGTACAAAGCATTGCATACAAATGAAATAAAGGATTTCTTCATTTTGTACTTTTTTTTTAATGACACAAAAAAATCAAAACAATAAAAAAAATCAGCAGGAAGATAATAGTTGAAGGGAGAAGGGGGCCAATGAATACATTTGTACTGATTAGGGTAAATGAAGGGTTAATAAATAGTTAAAAATCTTATTTAAAATAACAAAATAAAAAATAACAACTTTTTTTTTTCTTGTTCTTTTGCTTTTTACTGACAACATCTGCAGATTGAAACTCATCCCTTTGAATGAAACAAAGTAGATACAAAAGAAAAATGTGTTTGTATGTATCCCTCTATTTTGTGTCTGAACACTATTAATAAACACAGCCTTTATAGCAGCTGCTAGAGCTCCTGTATTTACACAGCAACTCCTGGCTTTTATTTTAAGAGCTGTGCATTGTCAGCAAATGGGACAGGATGCAACAGCAAGGCATTAGGGCTGTATGTGCTGCATGCATGTTCTGTACTTTTTTTGCAGGGGGGGGGGGGGGGGGGGTTGTGTGGTACAGACGGTAACCTCAACAAGTTAAATCAATGATTCATTATACACCAAAGTAATACATATATAGATATTTTAAGACAGACCAGACTTAAAGGAATTATAAAGTCAGAAGGTTTTTTATCTTAATGCATTCTATGCATTATGATGAAAAGCCTTCTGTGTGCAGCAGCTCCCCTCATCCCCCCTAATACTTACCTGAGTCTCCATCTCTATCCAGCGATGTCAATGAGTGTCTCAGCCATTCAAGACTCTCCCTTCTGATTGGCTATGACTGTCAATCAAAGTCAGTCAGCCAATCAGGAGAGAGAGCAGTGACTTGGCTTGGGTGCCCCCATAGCAGGCTGCTTGCTGTGGGGGCACTCAACAGGAGGGAGGGGCCAGTAGCACAGAAGAGGGACCCAAGCAGAGGAGGATCTGGGTTGCTCTTTGCAAATCCACTGCAACAGAGAATGTTTTTTTTTTTTATTGAAAAAAAAAAACAAGACTTTTCAATCATTTAATTTCACTTGAAAACTGGACTGTTTCACCCCCTCCTTACCCTACTTTTCAGCTTTCAATTGTCCTGTCATGCACCACTGTACCCACATATTGACTATATGTAATTACCACTTTTGCTATATAAAGGAAAAATGACCAAAAAGTTGGGGAAAAAGTTTTTGGGGTTTCTGTTATAAAACGTTGCAAATAAATACTCATTATTTATACATTTAGGCCAAAATGTATTCTGCTACATTTCCTTGCTGAACAAAAAACAAATTGGTGTATATAATTTAAGCCTCGTACACATGGTACGAAAATCAAAAGGGGATTGTCGTTTGACAGGCTGTTGGCCCTAATGCTTACGGTTAGTACGCTCCTTTATACAATTGTTTTCCAATTTTCAGACAACAAATTTTGGATGACAGGCTAGTAAATTTTTGGTGGACGACGGCTCCACATCTGATTTTCGGATGGTCAGTACACAAATCTGTCACACAAAAGTCAAAAGTACAAACACGCATGATCAGAACCAAGGAACGAGCCGGAAGTGATCGGTCTTTTAAGCTAGCGTTCGCGACACGGCAAATTATAAAATGTCGGAAATGCAGTGCAGATTCTCTTCTTCTTTAATGGGATAATAATGAAGCTGCTTTGCTGGTGATACTGATGGAGTTATGCCAAACGTATTTTAAAAGGCATTTGCTTTCTAGTGATATCAAGAATATTATTATTATGCTTGCTGTTTGAATTTTTGAGCAAGTTACCACAACACCATTATCCCTGAGTTTTTAAGATCAAATATACAACTATGTTGGTGTCCCTTGTTAATTTTATATTGTATTTTTTTATGTAACTCCCTACTCCCAAACTGTCATTTGAAGTAAAACACATAGCCAAGTATTATTCTACACAATGTTTTTATTGTGCATAAAATAACACAAATTAAATTAGAGATGCTATCTGCCATCCAAATACAAAGAACTTAACAAAAAAGTGCATTCCATGCATACAAAAATATAGAAAATATAACAAAAAAAACATTATTCCAAAAAACACAAAATAATAGAAATTAGTAAGTGGGGAAGGGGTGAAAATCCCCAGACCAGCGGGGTTGTTGGGGTTCTTGTAGCTGGTATTGCCACTGACCGCCATGCTGCTGTGGTGGGTGGGGTGGCTGTAGTGGGTGGGTTGGCTGTGGAGGTGGTGTATGTGGGCCCAGAAAATCACACAGGTTGGTGGTGACATAGATCTCGCCCATCGCCCCCCTGTTGAGGAGCTGCAGGATGAGATCCTCGCACCTTCTCCTCTGGTCACCGGCCATCCCCCTTAACCTATTGGCCGTCACCATGCCAAATCCCTTGCACTCATCTGGGTCTGTCCGGAGGGCAGTAGTGGCCTGGCTCCTCCAGATTCCTGCTCTTCCTGGCCCTTTTAGCAGGAGGGCGTAGGGGAGAGATCTGGGGATCTGTCTGGCTGCTGGTCGCTGGCTCCTCCAGACCTTCCTGTGTATGAAAATGGGACATAATTAGAATCTTTTTTATTGATTTGGTCATCAATCACACACAATTTTGATCTCCTCACTGTTGCAATTTGAATGTGGAGAAATAGAAAAGACTATCATTCTGACCGCAGCAATTTTCATTCTTGTTCAAATCATTTTTGGTCCCTACTGTCTATTGATATGGAAACCACTTTGTTAAGGCATAAATATTTTCCCAGTAACGTCTAGTCATCTTCATTGTATTTTTGGATACAAATATGTTCAACAATGCTATACCTGGGTCAAGCTGGGCTCCTCCACATCTTCATCTTGTGCATCAGGACCTGTGCGGACCTCAGGAGCTGTGGCCTCAGCAGACGTTGAAGGGAGCTTAGACAGCAATGGCCTAGGTTCTTTATGGTCTGTCAAAAACCGCAGGCTGTGGTAATACCACAGCCTGGGGAAATATAGGTAATCCGCTGCTGCTCCAGACCTCTCAGAGTCCAGGGCCTTGTTCAGCTCCCTTTTAAATGTACTCCGAAGGTTGGCTATATTTTGCTTGACGTAGTTGGTGTCTACCCTGGGGTACACAGGTTTGCACAACGCTACCAGTTTCTCCTAAGCTGCCTTCCTCAGTATTTTATTTGAGTAGTCTCTACTCTTCATCCTCCAGAGACAGGGCAGCTCCTGGTACATGTCAGTGAAATGGGGGAGAGATTCTGGCAAAGTGAATTTATCAGTCATGATGATATGATGCCTGCAAGACAGAACACAAGACAAACCATAATGACTGGCTTAAAGTTGATCCAGGGAAAATGGTAAAGTTGATCCGGGGAAAATCTGATTGCCTCTCGGGGGATCAGGAAGGAATTTTTTCCCCTGCTTTAGCAAATTGGATCATGCTCTGCTGGGGTTTTTAGCCTTCCTCTGGATCAACTGTGGGTATAGAATTGGGTATATGGGATTGTATGATTTTTTTTTTTTTTTTGTAGTTGAACTGGTTGGACTTGGGACCCTGGTCCCAATATAGGCCTCAATCTAAGCAGTATAGGCCACTAACCACCTATGCCCCAGTTTCCCAATTGTTCCTTCATTTTCTGCTCCTTTCATGCATTGGCGATTGTTCCTCGTCCACTACAAGATCGTTCCTTCGCCCGTTCCATCGATCGTGCATCTGGATTTATATGCACAAATCATCTCTCAGTGCCTCATGACGCTGGGGCATGACCATCTCTCTTCTGCATGCGACACACACGGCGGAACATTCTGGAAGGACAACATGGTGGATTCAGCAGATTACAGCCAGCCCCGTGGTGGTGGAGCTCATAGGAGACACAAAGCAACCCCCATGAGCAAGGGTGAGATGGTGTGCATCCTAGAGAAGCACGATTGTGACTGCAAGCTGCGCAATTACGAAAGGCTCAACAGCCGAAAGTACAGCATTTTGGAGAAGGTCATCGCCATTTTGCAGAGAGAATTTTCGGTGGACCAATCAAAGGACAAAATCCGAAAAAGATGGTCTGATCTAAAACACTGGTAACAAGATCAGATGGAGTACATACATCAGATCATAAAAAAAAAGTAAGTAATATTTGGATCTAAACAATATGTATATGTGTAAATTAGCTGTCTGTATAAGTAACTCTAGAGAATTCTATATAAGCTTTTATAAAATATTTGTATGACTTGGGATTCCAAAGATGAAGGTAAATATAATGCCTATATGAAAATTTGGTCATGTTTTTGGACATTCATTTTTTTGTACTTTTTTTTTTTTCTTTCAACAGGGAGGCACAAAAAAAGGATGCTCCAGCCAAGCTACCGCAAGGGACGAAGGGAGGCTACCCTCGCTCGGGCCCCAACAGGGGAGGCAACAAGGCCATCTTCTCCCCAAAAACGTAAGTGCCGACTTCAAACAAACTCATTTAGCCACCGACAGGGGTGTTTCTAGGTGGGTCAAAGGGCATGGGCTTAGGGCAGAACTTAAGGGGTAAAGAACACTTTCTGGTTGCTGCCTGGTTCATCAGTGCCCATTAATGCAGCCTTGCCAGTGTAGACATGGGTAGAGGAGAGGCCCTGTGGCTCCCAGTCACACAGAGTCACACCTGCTAGGATGGTCATCATATATCCCGTATCCCATAGAAGACAAGAGGGGTGGGGGGCAAGGACTTTTTCAATGTTGGCACTTGTCAAGTGTTTGCCCTCTGGAAATTGCCATCACCTTCCCTTTTTCATGCATTTTTCACAGAAAAACATCCAGAGTGTAGCATGGTGGAATCCACTAGTCAGGAGCAAACATTGACATCAGACCAAGTGCAAGGTTATTCAACTAATGTAGCAAAATGGATGCTTGTGGTGGCTTAATGAATGGACCTGCAAAAGTAAACTCGGGCCTCTTTAGTGGACTGAAGGAAACGGGGGAGTTGGGGGGGCGGAGCCACATGAGAATGATCTACTAACATCCTCTCTTCTCCTACACCCCCCCATCACATTTATATCTGCCCCCCTTTTTTTTTCAACCAAGCCCTTCCCTACTCTCTCCCTCCCTACTGCTCCCTCTGCCCTTTTCTCCCCCCTCTCACTTTTCTTTTTCTTCTTGCTCCTCACCCTCTCCTTCTTCACACACTGTTTCAACCTATTCCCCTCTCCCTTTTGTGGTCAAATGCCCTGAATTCGACAGGAACTTTACAATACACCCACCCCCTCCCTCCCTATGCTTATCCTGTTGTCACTAAGTACGCCGTCTCAGGTTACACTACGTTTGCAATCCTGACCCGGAGCGAACCCCCAAGCTACCTTCTATCTTTGGTTGCTCCGGGGGGGGGGGGGGGGTGAAAATGAAAGAGAGATCCTCCACCTAACAATGCTCTGTTTTATGCACAAGTTTTGTGCCTGGTCGATTCAACCCAGGCTGTTCTACTAAGCTGTATCCTAAGACTGTAAACCCAATCTGATGTTAATTATATGACTTTATTGACTTTCTGTATTGCTTTCTTTGTATACCCTTTCTTTACTGAATAAAATAAAAAAACTTTTATGGAAAAATGGTCCCAAAAAAGTGTCAAAGTGTCTGATCTGTCTGCTGCAATGTCGCAGTCCAGCTAAAAATCACTGATCACCGCCATTTCTAGTAAAAAATAATAATAATAAAAATGCCATAAAAATATCCCCTATTTTGTAGACGCTATAACATTTGCGCAAACCAATTAATATACGCTTATTGCAATTTTTTTTTTTTTTTTTTTACAAAAAAATATGTAGAAGAATACATATTGGCCTAAACTGATGAGAAATTCATTTATTTTTATTTTTTTAGGATATTTATTATAGTAAAAAATTTTTTCTAAATTGTTGGACTTTTTTGGTTTATAGCACAAAAAAATAAAAACCGCAGAGGTGATCAAATACCACCAAAAGAAAGCTATATTTGTGGGGAAAAAAAGGACATCAATTTTGTTTGGGTACAACGTTGCACAACCGTGCAATTGTCAGTTAAAGCAAAAAAAATGGCCTGGTCATTAAGGGGGCAAATTCTTCTGGTTGCACCCCACTCTAGCCCCCCCCCCCCAAATACTTACCTACATCGATCTGGATCCAGTGCTGTGTCTGAGAGCGGCACTCTTTCTCCTCAATGGATATGCAGGCAGCAGTGGCTGCTTTCAATCCAATGCTGTGAGGATGGGAGGGGGAGAGGAGACTAAGCCAAGCTGTGTGTTTTAATGGACACACATAGCCCGGCTCAGAAGGGAGCCAACAGGAGTGGGGGTACTCAGAAGGGAGCAGGAGCCCAGAGCACCAGCAGGGAACCCCAGAAGAGGAGGCTCCGAGACACTCTGTGCAAAACCATTGCACAGTGCAAGTACAGTATAACATTTTTATTATTAAAAAAGGTAACCTTTACAATCACTTTAGGGTAAAACTAAACAAAATCCCTAATTTCCAGACTTAATGGGGTGTCTTTGCTGTCAAAGGTAAGCTTAAAATAGGTAGGGAAGTCCTTGCCTATGCTACTCACTCTGATATACACAGTAGCTAAGAAAAGTGAGTACACCCCTTACATTTTTGTAAATATTTTATTATATCTTTTCATGTGACAACACTAAATAAATTACACTTTGCTGCAATGTAGTAGTAGTAGTGAGTGTACAGCTTGTATAACAGTGTAAATTTGCTGTCTAAACCGCTGGCAATAAAAGTGAGTACACCCCTAAGTGAATATGTCCAAATGAATGAGTGAGATACTGTAAAAGCTTTTAAATTATAAACAAATTAAAGCACAAACAAAAAAAAAAGGAGTAGGTGAAGAAAAATCCTTATACTAAACAGTAACCAACCACCTAAAGAATGTACAGTACATTTTCAGAACAAAATGTGTAGCAAAGGGAAGGGTATTAGAAATAAATGCAATGGCTTCTGACCAGAAAGGGCAAACCAGACATTTCCAGATGAAATGAAAAAAAATGTGCCGCTAAATATCTAACTGTCTGACATTTAAAGCAGGCATCTCTAGATATCCTTTCTGATTGGTTTCTAATGTTACCTGGAACTGCATTTTTAGCTACCCTTATGCCGCGTACACACGTGCGGACTTTTGCCGGCGGACCTAGTCCAGCGGACAATCCCGCGGGACTTTCCAGCGGGGTCCGCTGGACTTTCCGAGCGTGTGGACTTGCCCACACACGCACGGACTTCTCCAGCGGATAATCCGCCGGCCAAAAGTCCGCGGGACTTTTGAAAATGAACGGACTTGCCCACACACGGAGCAGTCCGTTCATTTCGAACGTAACTTCAGGTTACGTAGCTAGCGTAGGCAGTAAATGCCGCCGCGCTAGCTCCGCAAGCTGGCATGGATTTAAAGGGAATCCCCACGCCGAAAAAACGGCGTGGGGGTTCCCCCCAAATCCATGTCAGACCCTCATCCGAGCACGCAGCCTGGCAGGCCAGGAAAGGGGTGGGGACGAACGAGCGCCCCCCCCCCCTCCTGAGCCGTACCAGGCCGCGTGCCCTCAACATGGGGGGTGCCCTGGGGAAAGGGGGGCCGTGCGGCCCCCCACCCCAAAGCACCTTGTCCCCATGTTGATGAGGACAAGGGCCTCTTCCCGACAACCCTGGCCGTTGGTTGTCGGGGTCTGCGGGTGGGGGCTTATCGGAATCTGGGAGCCCCTTTAATAAGGGGGCCCCCAGATACCGGCCCCCCACCCTATGTGAATGAGTATGGGGTACGATGTACCCCTACCCATTCACCTAAGGTGTAAAATGTAAAGTACAAAAACACACACACTTTTGAAAAAATATTTTATTGCACTGCTCCGGGGGTCTTCTTCCGTCTTGGGGGGTCTTCTCGCCGGACTCCCCCGCTCTCTTCTGCTCTTTTACCTAGCTCTTTCACGAGGGGGGGAGTCCGGCTACCTTCTTCGTCGTCGCCGCCGTCGTCTGGGGGGTCTCGATCCGCCTTCGGGGGTCTTCCGGGGGTCTCTTCTGTTCTTGCGGCGGTCGTCGTCTTCCGCGCCGCCGGCGCCTTGTCCTTCTTCTTGTTCTTGTTCTTCTTCTTCTTCTTCTTCCGATGTTGACCCGACGCTCTCTCTGCCCGGAATGCCTGTGCCGGTCTGCGCTCGGACTTATATAGGGACATGGGGGACAGGGTCACATGTTCATGTCACATGGTGACCCCGCCCCCTTGCGATGTCACAGTCCCAGCATCCTCCGGGACTGTGACAACACAAGGGGGCGGGGTCACCATGTGACATGTGCATGTGACCCTGTCCCCATTCCCCTATATAAGTCTCAGCGCAGAGCGGCACAGGCATTCCGGGCAGAGAGAGCGTCGGGTCAACATCGGAAGAAGAAGAAGAACAAGAACAAGAAGAAGGACAAGGCGCCGGCGGCGCGGAAGACGACGACCGCCGCAAGAACAGAAGAGACCCCCGGAAGACCCCCGAAGGCGGATCGAGACCCCCAGACGACGGCGGCGACGACGAAGAAGGTAGCCGGACTCCCCCCCTCGTGAAAGAGCTAGGTAAAAGAGCAGAAGAGAGCGGGGGAGTCCGGCGAGAAGACCCCCAAGACGGAAGAAGACCCCCGGAGCAGTGCAATAAAATATTTTTTCAAAAGTGTGTGTGTTTTTGTACTTTACATTTTACACCTTAGGTGAATGGGTAGGGGTACATCGTACCCCATACTCATTCACATAGGGTGGGGGGCCGGTATCTGGGGGCCCCCTTATTAAAGGGGCTCCCAGATTCCGATAAGCCCCCGCCCGCAGACCCCGACAACCAACGGCCAGGGTTGTCGGGAAGAGGCCCTTGTCCTCATCAACATGGGGACAAGGTGCTTTGGGGTGGGGGGGCCGCACGGCCCCCCTTTCCCCAGGGCACCCCCCATGTTGAGGGCACGCGGCCTGGTACGGCTCCAAATCCCTTGCACTCATCTGGGTCTGTCCGGAGGGCAGTAGTGGCCTGGCTCCTCCAGATTCCTGCTCTTCCTGGCCCTTTTAGCAGGAGGGCGTAGGGGAGAGATCTGGGGATCTGTCTGGCTGCTGGTCGCTGGCTCCTCCAGACCTTCCTGTGTATGAAAATGGGACATAATTAGAATCTTTTTTATTGATTTGGTCATCAATCACACACAATTTTGATCTCCTCACTGTTGCAATTTGAATGTGGAGAAATAGAAAAGACTATCATTCTGACCGCAGCAATTTTCATTCTTGTTCAAATCATTTTTGGTCCCTACTGTCTATTGATATGGAAACCACTTTGTTAAGGCATAAATATTTTCCCAGTAACGTCTAGTCATCATCATTGTATTTTTGGATACAAATATGTTCAACAATGCTATACCTGGGTCAAGCTGGGCTCCTCCACATCTTCATCTTGTGCATCAGGACCTGTGCGGACCTCAGGAGCTGTGGCCTCAGCAGACGTTGAAGGGAGCTTAGACAGCAATGGCCTAGGTTCTTTATGGTCTGTCAAAAACCGCAGGCTGTGGTAATACCACAGCCTGGGGAAATATAGGTAATCCGCTGCTGCTCCAGACCTCTCAGAGTCCAGGGCCTTGTTCAGCTCCCTTTTAAATGTACTCCGAAGGTTGGCTATATTTTGCTTGACGTAGTTGGTGTCTACCCTGGGGTACACAGGTTTGCACAACGCTACCAGTTTCTCCTAAGCTGCCTTCCTCAGTATTTTATTTGAGTAGTCTCTACTCTTCATCCTCCAGAGACAGGGCAGCTCCTGGTACATGTCAGTGAAATGGGGGAGAGATTCTGGCAAAGTGAATTTATCAGTCATGATGATATGATGCCTGCAAGACAGAACACAAGACAAACCATAATGACTGGCTTAAAGTTGATCCAGGGAAAATGGTAAAGTTGATCCGGGGAAAATCTGATTGCCTCTCGGGGGATCAGGAAGGAATTTTTTCCCCTGCTTTAGCAAATTGGATCATGCTCTGCTGGGGTTTTTAGCCTTCCTCTGGATCAACTGTGGGTATAGAATTGGGTATATGGGATTGTATGATATTTTTTTTTTTTTTTGTAGTTGAACTGGTTGGACTTGGGACCCTGGTCCCAATATAGGCCTCAATCTAAGCAGTATAGGCCACTAACCACCTATGCCCCAATTTCCCAATTGTTCCTTCATTTTCTGCTCCTTTCATGCATTGGCGATTGTTCCTCGTCCACTACAAGATCGTTCCTTCGCCCGTTCCATCGATCGTGCATCTGGATTTATATGCACAAATCATCTCTCAGTGCCTCATGACGCTGGGGCATGACCATCTCTCTTCTGCATGCGACACACACGGCGGAACATTCTGGAAGGACAACATGGTGGATTCAGCAGATTACAGCCAGCCCCGTGGTGGTGGAGCTCATAGGAGACACAAAGCAACCCCCATGAGCAAGGGTGAGATGGTGTGCATCCTAGAGAAGCACGATTGTGACTGCAAGCTGCGCAATTACGAAAGGCTCAACAGCCGAAAGTACAGCATTTTGGAGAAGGTCATCGCCATTTTGCAGAGAGAATTTTCGGTGGACCAATCAAAGGACAAAATCCGAAAAAGATGGTCTGATCTAAAACACTGGTAACAAGATCAGATGGAGTACATACATCAGATCATAAAAAAAAGTAAGTAATATTTGGATCTAAACAATATGTATATGTGTAAATTAGCTGTCTGTATAAGTAACTCTAGAGAATTCTATATAAGCTTTTATAAAATATTTGTATGACTTGGGATTCCAAAGATGAAGGTAAATATAATGCCTATATGAAAATTTGGTCATGTTTTTGGACATTCATTTTTTTGTACTTTTTTTTTTTTTCTTTCAACAGGGAGGCACAAAAAAAGGATGCTCCAGCCAAGCTACCGCAAGGGACGAAGGGAGGCTACCCTCGCTCGGGCCCCAACAGGGGAGGCAACAAGGCCATCTTCTCCCCAAAAACGTAAGTGCCGACTTCAAACAAACTCATTTAGCCACCGACAGGGGTGTTTCTAGGTGGGTCAAAGGGCATGGGCTTAGGGCAGAACTTAAGGGGTAAAGAACACTTTCTGGTTGCTGCCTGGTTCATCAGTGCCCATTAATGCAGCCTTGCCAGTGTAGACATGGGTAGAGGAGAGGCCCTGTGGCTCCCAGTCACACAGAGTCACACCTGCTAGGATGGTCATCATATATCCCGTATCCCATAGAAGACAAGAGGGGTGGGGGGCAAGGACTTTTTCAATGTTGGCACTTGTCAAGTGTTTGCCCTCTGGAAATTGCCATCACCTTCCCTTTTTCATGCATTTTTCACAGAAAAACATCCAGAGTGTAGCATGGTGGAATCCACTAGTCAGGAGCAAACATTGACATCAGACCAAGTGCAAGGTTATTCAACTAATGTAGCAAAATGGATGCTTGTGGTGGCTTAATGAATGGACCTGCAAAAGTAAACTCGGGCCTCTTTAGTGGACTGAAGGAAACGGGGGAGTTGGGGGGGCGGAGCCACATGAGAATGATCTACTAACATCCTCTCTTCTCCTACACCCCCCCATCACATTTATATCTGCCCCCCTTTTTTTTCAACCAAGCCCTTCCCTACTCTCTCCCTCCCTACTGCTCCCTCTGCCCTTTTCTCCCCCCTCTCACTTTTCTTTTTCTTCTTGCTCCTCACCCTCTCCTTCTTCACACACTGTTTCAACCTATTCCCCTCTCCCTTTTGTGGTCAAATGCCCTGAATTCGACAGGAACTTTACAATACACCCACCCCCTCCCTCCCTATGCTTATCCTGTTGTCACTAAGTACGCCGTCTCAGGTTACACTACGTTTGCAATCCTGACCTGGAGTGAACCCCCAAGCTACCTTCTATCTTTGGTTGCTCCGGGGGGGGGGGGGGGTGAAAATGAAAGAGAGATCCTCCACCTAACAATGCTCTGTTTTATGCACAAGTTTTGTGCCTGGTCGATTCAACCCAGGCTGTTCTACTAAGCTGTATCCTAAGACTGTAAACCCAATCTGATGTTAATTATATGACTTTATTGACTTTCTGTATTGCTTTCTTTGTATACCCTTTCTTTACTGAATAAAATAAAAAAACTTTTATGGAAAAATGGTCCCAAAAAAGTGTCAAAGTGTCTGATCTGTCTGCTGCAATGTCGCAGTCCAGATAAAATCACTGATCACCGCCATTTCTAGTAAAAAATAATAATAATAAAAATGCCATAAAAATATCCCCTATTTTGTAGACGCTATAACATTTGCGCAAACCAATTAATATACGCTTATTGCAATTTTTTTTTTTTACAAAAAAATATGTAGAAGAATACATATTGGCCTAAACTGATGAGAAATTCATTTATTTTTATTTTTTTAGGATATTTATTATAGTAAAAAATTTTTTCTAAATTGTTGGACTTTTTTGGTTTATAGCACAAAAAATAAAAACCGCAGAGGTGATCAAATACCACCAAAAGAAAGCTATATTTGTGGGGAAAAAAAGGACATCAATTTTGTTTGGGTACAACGTTGCACAACCGTGCAATTGTCAGTTAAAGCAAAAAAAATGGCCTGGTCATTAAGGGGGCAAATTCTTCTGGTTGCACCCCACTCTAGCCCCCCCCCCCCAAATACTTACCTACATCGATCTGGATCCAGTGCTGTGTCTGAGAGCGGCACTCTTTCTCCTCAATGGATATGCAGGCAGCAGTGGCTGCTTTCAATCCAATGCTGTGAGGATGGGAGGGGGAGAGGAGACTAAGCCAAGCTGTGTGTTTTAATGGACACACATAGCCCGGCTCAGAAGGGAGCCAACAGGAGTGGGGGTACTCAGAAGGGAGCAGGAGCCCAGAGCACCAGCAGGGAACCCCAGAAGAGGAGGCTCCGAGACACTCTGTGCAAAACCATTGCACAGTGCAAGTACAGTATAACATTTTTATTATTAAAAAAGGTAACCTTTACAATCACTTTAGGGTAAAACTAAACAAAATCCCTAATTTCCAGACTTAATGGGGTGTCTTTGCTGTCAAAGGTAAGCTTAAAATAGGTAGGGAAGTCCTTGCCTATGCTACTCACTCTGATATACACAGTAGCTAAGAAAAGTGAGTACACCCCTTACATTTTTGTAAATATTTTATTATATCTTTTCATGTGACAACACTAAATAAATTACACTTTGCTGCAATGTAGTAGTAGTAGTGAGTGTACAGCTTGTATAACAGTGTAAATTTGCTGTCTAAACCGCTGGCAATAAAAGTGAGTACACCCCTAAGTGAATATGTCCAAATGAATGAGTGAGATACTGTAAAAGCTTTTAAATTATAAACAAATTAAAGCACAAACAAAAAAAAAAAAGGAGTAGGTGAAGAAAAATCCTTATACTAAACAGTAACCAACCACCTAAAGAATGTACAGTACATTTTCAGAACAAAATGTGTAGCAAAGGGAAGGGTATTAGAAATAAATGCAATGGCTTCTGACCAGAAAGGGCAAACCAGACATTTCCAGATGAAATGAAAAAAAATGTGCCGCTAAATATCTAACTGTCTGACATTTAAAGCAGGCATCTCTAGATATCCTTTCTGATTGGTTTCTAATGTTACCTGGAACTGCATTTTTAGCTACCCTTATGCCGCGTACACACGTGCGGACTTTTGCCGGCGGACCTAGTCCAGCGGACAATCCCGCGGGACTTTCCAGCGGGGTCCGCTGGACTTTCCGAGCGTGTGGACTTGCCCACACACGCACGGACTTCTCCAGCGGATAATCCGCCGGCCAAAAGTCCGCGGGACTTTTGAAAATGAACGGACTTGCCCACACACGGAGCAGTCCGTTCATTTCGAACGTAACTTCAGGTTACGTAGCTAGCGTAGGCAGTAAATGCCGCCGCGCTAGCTCCGCAAGCTGGCATGGATTTAAAGGGAATCCCCACGCCGAAAAAAAACGGCGTGGGGGTTCCCCCCAAATCCATGTCAGACCCTCATCCGAGCACGCAGCCTGGCAGGCCAGGAAAGGGGTGGGGACGAACGAGCGCCCCCCCCCCCCCTCCTGAGCCGTACCAGGCCGCGTGCCCTCAACATGGGGGGTGCCCTGGGGAAAGGGGGGCCGGGCGGCCCCCCCACCCCAAAGCACCTTGTCCCCATGTTGATGAGGACAAGGGCCTCTTCCCGACAACCCTGGCCGTTGGTTGTCGGGGTCTGCGGGCGGGGGCTTATCGGAATCTGGGAGCCCCTTTAATAAGGGGGCCCCCAGATACCGGCCCCCCACCCTATGTGAATGAGTATGGGGTACGATGTACCCCTACCCATTCACCTAAGGTGTAAAATGTAAAGTACAAAAACACACACACTTTTGAAAAAATATTTTATTGCACTGCTCCGGGGGTCTTCTTCCGTCTTGGGGGTCTTCTCGCCGGACTCCCCCGCTCTCTTCTGCTCTTTTACCTAGCTCTTTCACGAGGGGGGGAGTCCGGCTACCTTCTTCGTCGTCGCCACCGTCGTCTGGGGGGTCTCGATCCGCCTTCGGGGGTCTTCCGGGGGTCTCTTCTGTTCTTGCGGCGGTCGTCGTCTTCCGCGCCGCCGGCGCCTTGTCCTTCTTCTTGTTCTTGTTCTTCTTCTTCTTCTTCTTCCGATGTTGACCCGACGCTCTCTCTGCCCGGAATGCCTGTGCCGGTCTGCGCTGAGACTTATATAGGGGAATTTGAAAACAAAACTTCAAACTTTGGCGCCAAAAAGTCCGCCGGACTTTGGCGCCAAAAAGTCCGCCGGCGCCCACACACGAGGGGATTATCCGCTGGACTTCAGTCCAGAGGATAATCCCGCGGGATTGTCCCTTCGTGTGTACGCGGCATTAGACATGATAATTTTGCTACAATGTCAAAGTCAAGTGATGATCCCAGATGTTCATGCAAACCATTATAGTCACATAAACTTTTGGCCTGGTTGTATTATTCTCAGTTAATAGTCTTCTGTCTTCCCTACAAGATTCCAATGTGTTTGCTTTGTATACAGATATATACAGTATAGACTGCTTTGTGTCTAGATCTGAATAGATTAAGGGCTTGTTCACCATTGTGTTGCTGTAATGCACAGTAAAATATGTATGTCACTGTAACACATGGTAGGGCACCCAGCAGGATGCAGTGTGTTAAATGGAACCCCAGTGCATCTCTGGATTACAGCTGTGTTATAAAACACTGAAGCCTAGCACAATGCTTATGTGCATTGCTGTGCAGAAAAAATGGAGCATGAGAATTTTCCATGTATCGAGGGGCAGTTAACCACTTAAGGACAGGGCCTCTTTTTTAGATGTGTTCTTTACAAGTTAAAAACTGTTTTTTTTGCTAGAAAATTACTTAGAACCCCCAAAAATTATACATTTTTTCCTAACACCCTAGAGAATAAAATGGCAGTCATTGAAATACTTTCTGTCACACCGTATTTCCATATATTGTGAATGATTATGTTGCGCCGAGTAAATTGATACCCAACATGTCACGCTTCAAAATTGCGCCTGCTTGTGACTTGTATAGCAACTGGTATAGCGCTGCCTATGCGAACTGAATTGCCTCAGGGCGCTTTTGCCGCCAGTGTCCCTCTGCGGTATAGGGCGGTCCTTAGCCCATAGGGTCCCGACGCACTTGTGGAATGGCAACAAACTTTTACCCTTAAAAATCTCCATAGGCGACATTTAAAAAATTCTACAGGTTGCATGTTTTGCGTTACAGAGGAGGTCTAGGGCTAGAATTATTTATCTCGCTCTACCGATTGCAGTGATACCTCACATGTGTGGTTTGAACACCGTTTTCATATGCGGGCGCTACTCGCGTATGCGTTCGCTTCTGCGCGCAAGCTTGGTGGGACGGGGTGCGTTTAAAAAAAAAAACATTTTCTTATTTATTTTACCTTTTTATTTTTTATTTTTACACTGTTTAAAAAAAAATGGTAAAAATTTAAACATCCCTTGTAATAGAAAAAAAGCATGAGAGGACCTCTTAAATATGAGAGCTCATATTTACACTCTGAGCTAACTTTACCGTTATTTTTATTTTTTTACGCATAAAAAATAAAAGCGCAAATACCATGCAAGATAAAAAGTTGCAACGACCGCCATTGTGTTCTCTAGGGTCTCTGCAAAAAAAATGGAAAATTGTATCATACTTACCGTAATTTTCCTTTCCTGACGCCAATCCATGGCATCATACTAGTAATAGGCTCCGCCTTTCTCCCCTCCCTCAGGACCAATAAAATAGCATAAATGAAAGGCTAGTTAGGCCCCGCCCCATTCTTCGTAATAAGCTAGATACCGAAACGCACAAGGGTGGATCCGTATGCTGCCATGGATTGGCATCAGGAAAGGAAAATTACGCTAAGTATGATACAATTTTCAGTTTTCCTGACGCCACCATGGCAGCATACTAGTGATACATATCCTGGCTGACAGGGTGGGCTCTACTTAACCGCTTAAGGACAGCCTTCTGCACATTTACGTCGCCAAAATGGCACGGCTGGGCACATCAACGTACAGGTACGTTGCTCTTTAAGTGCCAAGCCGTGGGTCGCGTGCCCGCGACCCAGTCCTGAGATCCATGACAGTGGCCGCGGGACCCGCGGACCCGATCGGCGTTGGTGTCCTGCGATCGGGTCACAGAGCTGAAGAACGGGGAGAGGTATGTGTAAACAAACCTCTCCCTGTGCTTCCTTGTGAGACTGACACTGATCAGCTGTTCCCTGTCATCGGGATCGATCAGTGATGTCGAACACCAAGCCACGGCCCCTACAGTAAAAAAAAACACACACATGTCACACCTAACCCCTCCCCACCCCCTAGTGGTTAACCCCCTTACTGCCAGTGTCATTTACACAGGAATCAGTGCATTTAAATAGCACTGATTGCTGTATAAATGACAATGGTCCCAAAAATGTGTCAAAAATGTCCGATGTGTCTGCCATAATGTCACAGTCACAATAAAAATCGCAGATCGCCGCCATTACTAGTTAAAAAAAATTATTAATAAAAATGCTATAAAACGATCCCTTATTTTGTAAATGCTATAACTTTCGTGCAAACCAATCAATAATCGCTAATTGCGATTTTTTTTACCAAAAATATGTAGAAGAATACGTATCGGCCTAAACTGAGGAAAAAAAAAAAATATTTTTTATTTTTTTCTGGGGATATTTATTATAGCAAAAAGTAAAAAATATTTGTTCAAAATTGTCGCTCTATTTTTGTTTATAGCGCAAAAAATAAAAACCGCAGAGGTGATCAAATACCACCAAAAGAAAGCTCTGTTTGTGGGAAAAAAAGGATGCCAATTTTGTTTGGGAGCCACGTCGCACGACCGCGCAATTGTCAGTTAAATCGATGCAGTGCCGAATCACAAAAAGGGGCCTGGTCCTTTGGCTGCAAATTGCCCGGGGCTTAAGTGGTTAATAAACCAAAATAATTATTTTTATATATATATATATATATATATATATATATATATATATATATATATTTTTTTTTTTTTTTATGGGACAGTAGACTGATGAACAGTCATTCTTCCGAAGTCCACTGATGAAAAGGCACCCAGATCTATTCTGTAAAGATTGAAAAGGTCTGCTGGGAAAAGCATGCCACTTTCCTGTAGAATGAATCCATAGATGCTTTCAACTGGGCCGCCTATGAGGCCTCAACCCCACTGAAGGAGGCTCACGACCCATCACCCATCTGCACAACCAATCTTGCTAAAGTCCAGGAGGCAACCTCTCTTGCCTGATGAATTCCAGCTGGAAGAGTGAAAGACTTATGCCCCGTACACACGCTCGGACTTTCCGGCGGGATTGTCCGCCGGACCTAGTCCAGCAGACAAATCGCCGGACCTTCCAGCGGGGCTTCGCCGGAGTTTCCGAGCTGTGGACTTGCCCACACACGCACGGACTTCTCCGGCGGACAATCCACGGGAAAAAGTCCGTGGGACTTTTGAAAATGAACGGACTTGCCCACACACGAAGCAGTCCATTCATTTAGAACGTAACTGCAGGTAGACGGGGCTAGCGAAGGCAGTGAATGCTGCCGTGCTAGCCCCGTCACCTGGTATGGACTTAAAGGGAATCCCCACGCCGTGGGGGTTCCCTCCAAATCCATCTCAGACCGTTATCCGAGCACGCAGCCGGCCGGCCAGGAAAGGGGTGGGGACGAGCGAGCGCCCCCCCCCCCTCCTGAGCCGTACCAGGCCTCAACATGGGGGGTGCCCTGGGGAAAGGGGGGCCATGTGGCCCCCCCACCCCAAAGCACCTTGTCCCCATGTTGATGAGGACAAGGGCATCTTCCCGACAACCCTGGACGTTGGTTGTCGGGGTCTGCGGGCGGGGGACTTATCGGTATCCGGGAGCCCCCTTTAATAAGGGGGCCCCCAGATCCCAGCCCCCACCCTATGTGAATGAGTATGGCGTACGATGTACCCCTACCCATTCACCTAAGGTGTAAAGTGTAAATAAAAAAAAACACACAATTTTTTAAAAATATTTTATTGCACTGCTCCGGGGGTCTTCTTCTGTCTTGGGGGGTCTTCTCGTCGGACTCCTCCGCTATTTTACCTAGCTCTTTTACCAAGCGGAGGAGCCCGGCTTCCTTCTTCATCGTCGCCGTCGTCTGGGGGTCTCGATCCGCCTTCGGGGGTCTCTAGGGGTCTTCCGGGGTCTCTTCTGTTCTTGCCGCTGTCGTCGCTTTCTGCGCCGCCGCCTTCTTCTTCTTCCTCTTCTTCTTCTTCTCCTTCTGATGTTGACTCGTCGCTCTCTCTGGCCGGAATGGCAGAGCCGCGCTGTGTTGTGACTTATATAGGGACAAGGGGGCAGGGTCACATGCTCATGTCACATGGTGACCCCGCCCCCCTATGATGTCACAGTCCCAGCATTCTCCGACATACTGCATTGCATTTAGGCTCCATTCACACCTGATCACGGCGGCTTCCTATGGGGGCACTCGTGCATGCTGAATCTCGAACCACACTGCCTGCATTCATAGACACAGACAGCACAGCTCTGCCCCATCCCCTGCTACATTATCACAGGATTTGACTGACAGCAGCGGAAGCCAATGGTTCTTTTTGCTCCCAGTCTGTCCTGTGAGAGTGGGGAGAGAAGAGTCGCGGCAGATAGGCACAGCGCTTGATTGAGTATTGGGGGGGTGAAGGGGCGATACTGATGTTTTACTTAATGCAGGAAACAAATGTTTAGGCTTTATAACCACTTTTACTTCTTGAAATAATTTCACTAGCATATTATCTTCCTTGTATGCGAAGCACATCTTCCATGGCACACAAGGTAATATAGACAAAACCTTAATTACTTTGTGTGAATTCAAATGCAAAAGGGACCAAAACTATTTGCTCTGGAAATCATATACAAGACCTGCAAAAAATAAATAAAAAATCATCAATTAATTATAAGGTGTTGTTTTTATAACCAGTGAGAAGCAATACTCGTCTGTATTAAAAGGCGTACCTCTTTCCCATCTCTAATAACTGAAAGGTGCACAATATGCTGCCTAAAAAAACAGCTCTGCTATAAATTGGAATTGTAGCACTTACCCCCGAAGGAGCTGCTGTTTGTTTCTGGGCTTACCAATTACCTCCTCCTCGTTGTAGCTCGTCGTTCATTGTCTAGGGGTTCCCAGGGTTAGTACCCAGTAACTTCATAAGCTGACACAAAAAGTCCTTTTTAGGATTTTTATTTGCAGGGGTAACATCCAGCTGTAAACAGTCTCTCAATTGGGAATAGAGGGCACGGGTGATAAAACTCAGGCACTTAGAACTGCTGACATCAATTGAATGTCTCTTAGATAGCCCAGAGAGTAGCCACTCGCAACTGGGCGCTTCACTGCTGGATAAACCTCCAACGGTAGATTTAGCAACCAACAAGTGACTCGGAAAACTTTGCAAAGTCTCTGCCACAGACTATATTGTAACTGAAGATAAGTTAGGAACCTTTCCCACAGTACCTAAATCTATCAGCCAGCTTGGCGATACTGTAAGAAGTGTGGATTCTTTAGTGTCCATACAACTTCAGCTCCCAGGCTCTTACCGAGCAGCCAGCTTCTTGGCCCTCCTACGAAGAGTCCTCCCCTGGTCGCTTGTACGAGTTGCTGTGTCTCTCCAATGCCGAGAGCACACCGGGACACCTCCAAATCCTCCTTCAGTTACTGGGCCTCGAACTAGACAGTTCCGAGGCTCGGGAATGGACGGATCCCCACCCCAGACCATGAGGGCCTCTGGGGCAGACACTCCTGGGTCCGGGAACCCCTCACGGGGTTGGTCCGGACTGGAACCAGGAACAGAAGACCAAGCCGAACCCTGAACACCTGACTTCAGCATCTTAAGTACCCCTTCCCAGACTACACAGCGGGCCAGACTCGCCCACTGATTGGCTCTGAGAAAGATGGGTACCTAACACGCCCAACCAGGCTTGGTTCTCAGCCTGTCACAGGTGCCTCACTGCACCTATGATCAGGCAGAACTTCAGTTCAGCCCAGCCAAACTAATGCCAAAGTAAAAGACTTGTACAATTAACCCCCAGAACTCTGTTATAGTTCTGGAAAAACAAAATTTACATCATAGCGCACACTTTAGTAAAGTGTCGGCACTACATAATATAGAGGGGTTGCTAGTTAACATAGCAGTACATATACTGTACATGGGGAACAATGTACTTAGAAGCAGGTAGAATCAGGGCTTGCATGAATGGGCAAATAAAGAATGATATTAGGTGCATTGAGCTTGCCTTTGAGATCAGTTTGAGATTCTTTAGAGCAGCAGTCTCCAAAATTTTGAAACCAGTGATCGTTTTCATGGCAGGCAATTTTCCCTAGGAAAAAAGGAAAGGGGGTGGGGGGGTCGGGGATAGGCTATACACAAAGTCTATCCTCAGCCCCCCTTCACATCATAACCCCTCTTTACAGCACAGACCCTTTATATCAGTGTCCTCGCTTCCCCTTTACATCCCAGTGCCCCTTTACATATTAATGTAACAGGGACTGCTCTGTAATGTAAAGAGGGGCTGTAATGTGAAGGGGACTTCACTATAGAGGGGGCACTGTGATATAAAGGGGGCTGCACTGTAAAGGAGCACTGTAATTATTACTGTGACTGTGCTGGTGAGCACTCTCCTAGCTCATTGGTCTTCCTGGACTTCAGTAACTGTCTGGGAGGTATGGGAAGACAGCTAAAGTATACTGAGTGTCTACAGAAACCTTACATTGTAACCGTGGTCTGCTGATTGCGAATGTAATGCTCTGAAGGCTCCTACCATGTTTCCATGAAAATAAGCCCAGATCTTAGATTCATTTTGGCAACAAAAGACAAAGTAGGGGGGCGTGGCTGCATGGATGTCTGCATAGCTCCCAACTGTCCCTGATTTGGAGCAATGTCCCTCTGTCCCTCATTCCTCCTCATTCGTCCCTCATTTTGGTCTAATCTATATAGTTGTATATGAAATGCAATTTTTATCTTTCAAAAAGGGTTTCCCAGTATAAAGGAAAAGTAGTGGTAAAAAAAAAGTCCTTGTGGATTTAATTAACCTTTATTTTGGTTAATTCTCCTTTGAGGGGGTTTGGCAGGGGGCGTGCCCTATGCCTACATACATTTGTTAGTAGATGTCCCTCATTCCCATCTCAAAATGTTGGGAGGTATGCGTCTGAATCCTTTGCTCGGCTCCAGCGACGGGAATCCACATGAATTGGGGTAACTCTGACTGCCTAAACACCCACCACCACCTGCCTAAGTGATTTGATTATTAATCGAATCCATCGACTACCTAAGCCAGGGGTGACCAACCAGTGGCCCGGGGGCCACATGTGGCCCGCGGAGCCCTCTGATGTGGCCCGCAAACCTCTTGACCTGGGATGGCAGGTTGACAAGCCCAGATTGCAGGTTGCCGACCCGCCATCCCAGAACATCAGTGTTGTGAATGAAGCCGACGGTAAAGGAAGCAAGCTCCTGCAGAGCAGAGCCGCATAAGCCAAGCTTCCTGTATAGCGCAGGCTCCTGTCATAAGCAGAGTGATACTAAATGCGCTCTGCCTGGGACAGCAGCAGCTGGCGATAACTGAATGGAATTCACCAAAATCACAGTGTATGTAAGGGCATATCTGTTCTGCAGTGGTTACTGGGCTGCTTTCAAACTGATCCCCAGGTGCACTTGCGGGTTACCTGCACTGAGCCATAGACTTCTGGTTTTACCTGCGGGTTATACCTGCGGGTTTACCTGCGCTGTCAGAAAGTGCACCAAACCTGCAGGATATAATAGAATTGTATGGCAAAGTGCAGCTAACCCACAGGAAAACCACAGGTGAACTGTGCTGCACCTGCGCCGTGGGTAGACCCAACCCAATCGCACCCTCTATTCACCTCTATGGAGCGGCAGATGAAAACAGACTTGTGTCTGTTTACACCCGCCTACCTCCGATCCGACCTGCTAAATAAACAGAAGTGGATCCGTCCCATTCCATCTGATCGGATCAGAGGGCCCATAGAGTAGAGTGGGCTGTGTCTGTGTCCACTCTGCATATGCAGATTGGACGTAGACCTGTGGGCGGCACAGTGGTGTAATGGTTAGCACTCTCGCCTAGCAGGTAAAAGGGTCGCTGGTTCAAATCCCAACCACAACACCACCTGCCTGGAGTTTGCATGTTCTCCCCGTGCCTGCGTGGGTTTCCTCCAGGTACTCCAGGTTCCTCCTACACTCCAAAGACATGCTGGTAGGTTAATTGGCTTCTGTCCAAAAAAATTGGCCCTAGTATATGAATGTGAGTTGGAGACCTTGGATTGTGGGTTCCTTGAGGGTAGGGATTGATGTGGGTGTGCAATGTATGTGTGGAGCGCTGCATAAATTGACGGTGCTATATGGGTACCTTAAATAAAATAAGGATAATTGTCAACACGCACCCACACTTGCTCAGGTTGAACTGGATGGACTGGTGTCTTTATTCAACCTTACTATCTATGTAACTATGTAACTATGACCTGTCATCCGCCCACTCCGCTCATTGTGGCCCGCAACTGGTTACTAAGTCGCTTAAGTGGCCCTCACTCCTCAAAAGGTTGGGCACCCCGGACATAAGCCATCTCACCTTCCAGACAACATCCCTAGGGATGTTCTACATTTTTATCATACCAAAGAACAGCTCATGTTGGTCTTCTGTAATAATTTGCAACCTCCAGAAAGATTCTCAAACATCCAGCTATATGCAGACCTCTCACAATACACAATGAAAAAACGCAAATCATTACTGCTTGTGACAAAAGCGTTACGCAATCATAGCATTTCTTACTGCTGGGGATACCCGATAAAACTAACAATCACCCATGATGGAAACACCACAGTGATTACATGTTTGGAAGAAGGTCTAGCATTACTCCGTTCTTTAGACATTATACCCAAACAAACCGCCAAAAGCTCTTCTCCCTCTGCAAGGCTGAACACCCAGAGTGACTGACAAATGGTGTCACATAAGAAAAACAAAAAGCATAACACTTAAATACCCCACTTACAAAACAAACAACATCCTGCCAGATTCCTGAAGCACTATGGAGCCCAAAGTGTGCAAACTTTCCCCTCCTGAGTAATGGGCAGCTGTTCTGCCTCCAGATTCCTGTTTGAATCCCCCTTTTTACTGAACTGTTTATTTTTACGATGCTTGACTATTTTCCCTTTTTACCCTATTTTGTCTCCTCATTCACGGGTCTGATCTACATGAGATGAACTTCACCACTGCCAGAATCCGCCTGCAAAATCTTCCCTTCACTATCCAAGACTGGAGTTTACCACAAAAGGACCTATTGGAGCCTTCACAACATACTACCAGCATATTTACCTACCCTATACCTATGGTTCGTAAAATAGTATCCATTAACTTGCATGGCCTAAACCACCCAGCTAAGAGGGCCTCAGTTTGGAGAGAAGCACTCAAACTCCAGGCTGATGTTCTCTGTATACAGGAGACCCATTTCTCAGCCAGTAATACTCCCTACTTTCACCACAGTTTCCTCACATCTTTTTGGCCTCAGCACCTACGAAACAGAAAGGCGTTCTCATTGCCATTAAGGAATCCGTGGCCTTTACCCTACAAGAAACCCAGGTCAATCCGGAATGACCATATATAATCCCAATAGGAGAACTTAATAACAAAAACTACACTATTGTGAATCTTGATGCACCTAACTCCCATCAAATCCGCTTTCTGAAGAAAATGTTTTGTAGAATTGCTACAATCCAAAAAGGCAGATTACACAATAGGCACTACCTCTAAATCCAAACTGCCCCTGCTACAACCTATGATACATATCAAGGATGTTTACCATGTCTGGAGATGCCAACATTCAAATGAACGGGACTATACCTTCCACTCGTCCAGACATAACTCATACTCAAGAATCGATTTAATTTTAGTTGAGAAAATGTTGTTGCAGGCAGTGTCCTGGCGGCACAGTGGTGTAGTTGATAGCACTCTTGCCTAGCAGTAAAAAGGGTCACTGGTTCAAATCCCAATAACGACACTACCTGCCTGGTGTTTGCATGTTCTCCCTGTGCCTGCGTGGGTTTCCTCCAGGTACTCCGGTTTCCTCCCACACTCCAAAAACATGCTGGTAGGTTAATTGGCTTCTGTCCAAAATTGGCCCTAGTATATGAATGGGGACCTTGGATTTAGGGTAGGGACTGATGTGAGTGTGTGATTTACAGGGTTAGGGACAATTGTAGACACACACCCACACTCACTCAAGATGGACTGGTGTCTTTATTCAACCTTGCTAACTATGTAACTATGTCCTCCTCCACTATACACAATATTTTGTGGTCCGACCACGCACCTGTCTCTATAACAGTGGTGGAGGGGCACACTCCATGTCCTGCATATGTATGGCATGCTAACTCCCGTATACTTCAAATGTCTTTTCATGCTACCACCATTACCAAAAATCTAACTGAATTTTTTTCATTGAACACCCACTCTGTATTTGACTCTGCCATGTTGTGGTGTGCACATAAAGCTTTTATTAGAGGGATTATTTTACAACTCTGTTCACGGGAAAAGCGGCAGAAGACACAGAAATTAGACTTGCTCCTTGGTGAAATTAAGACTCTAGAGTCCCTGAACAAAAACACTACTGACACACACATACAGTGGTGTGAAAAAGTGTTTGCCCCCTTCCTCATTTCCTGTTCCTTTGCATGTTTGTCACACTTAAGTGTTTCGGAACATCAAACCAATTTAAACAATAGTCAAGGACAACACAAGTAAACACAAAATGCAATTTGTAAATGAAGGTGTTTATTATTAAAGGTGAAAAAAAATCCAAACCATCATGGCCCTGTGTGAAAAAGTGATTGCCCCCTAAACCTAATAACTGGTTGGGCCACCCTTAGCAGCAACAACTGAAACCAAGCGTTTGCGATAACATGCAAATGAGGCTTTTACAGCGTCCTGGAGGAATTTTGGCCCACTCATCTTTGCAGAATTGTCCTAATTCAGTTACATTAGAGGGTTTTCGAGCATGAACGGCCTTTTTAAGGTCATACCACAACATCTCAATAGGATTCAGGTCAGGACTTTGGCTAGGCCACTCCAAAGTCTTCATTTTGTTTTTCTTCAGCCATTCGGTGGTGGACTTGCTGGTGTGTTAGGATCATTGTCCTGCTGCAGAACCCAAGTTCGTTTCAGCTTGAGTACACGAACAGATGGTCGGACATTCTCCTTCAGGATCTCTTGGTAGACAGCAGAATTCATAGTTCCTTTTATCACGGCAAGTCTTCCAGGTCCTGAAGCAGCAAAACAGCCCCAGACCATCACACTACCACCACCATATTTTACTGTTGGTATAATGTTCTTTTTCTGAAATGCAGTGTTCCTTCTACGCCAGATATACTTGGACACACACCTTCCAAAGAGTTCCACTTTTGTCTCATCGTCCACAGAATGTTGTCCCAAAAGTCTTGGGGATCATCAAGATGTGTTGTGGAGAAATTGAGATGAGCTTTGATGTTCTTTTTGCTCAGCAGTGGTTTTTCTCCTTGGAACTCTGCCATGCAGGCCATTTTTGCCCAGTCTTTTCCTAATGGTGGAGGCATGAACGCTGACCTTAACTGAGGCAAGTGAGGCCTGCAGTTCCTTGGACGTTGTTGTGGGGTCTTTTGCGACCTCTTGGATGAGTCGTCGCTGCGCTCTTGGGGTAATTTTGGGCGGTCGGCCACTCCTGGGAAGGTTCACCACTGTTCCATGTCTTCGCCATTTGTGGATAATGGCTCTCACTGTGGTTCGCTGGATTCCCAAAGCTTTGGAAATGGCTTTATAACCCTTTCCAGACTGATAGATCTCAATTACTTTCTTTCTCAATTGTTCCTGAATTTCTTTGGGTCTCGGCATGATGTGTAGCTTTTAAGGATCTTCTGGTGGACCTTACTGTGTCAAGCAGCTCCTATTTAAGTGATGCCTTGATTGTGAACAGGTGTGGCAATAATCAGGCCTGGGTGTGGCTAGAGAAATTGAACTCAGGTGTGGACAACCACAGTTATAGTATGTTTTAACAAGGGGGGCAATCACTTTTTCACACAGGGCCATGATGGTTTGGATTTTTTTTCACCTTTAATAATAAACACCTTCATTTACAAATTGCATTTTGTGTTTACTTGTGTTGTCCTTGACTATTGTTTAAATTGGTTTGATGTTCCGAAACACTTAAGTGTGACAAACATGCAAAGGAACAGGAAATGAGGAAGGGGGCAAACACTTTTTCACACCACTGTAGCTAATAAACTCCAAATCCATCCATTAGATAATAAAAAAAATATTTAACTCAAAAGACATAGCAAACTCATTTGCTGAATACTACTCTTCATTGTACAATCTTGAAAAAGAACCCAATACCCCACAACCTACAGACGAAAATACACAAGCTTTCTTGACAAGTATCAACCTCCCCTCTCTCTCACAGACACAACTAGCTTCTCTCAATATCCCCATTACAGAGCCTGAGATCATAAAAGCGATAAAAACTCTACCATCTGTCAAATCACCAGGACCTGATGGATTAACAAATGACTATTATATAATCTTCCAAAACATTCTATCCCCACCACTACAGTCGGTCTATGCTGATGCAATGTCCTCTGCTTCATTTCCCTCTGAGATGCTCAAAGCCTATGTTGTCACCATTCCTAAACCAGGTAAAGAACCCACCACCCCTTTGAATTTCAGACCCATCTCATTACTTAATACGGATGTCAAACTATATGCCAAAATCTTGGCCCATAGACTTCTTCCTATCTCACCCACTCTCATCAAACCTGACCAAATAGGTTTTACCTCAGGTAGACAAGCATCCGATGCTATGAGGAGAGTCATAAACATTATACAATATGCTAAGACCTGTCGGGTGCTCCTCTCTTTAGACGCGAAGAAGGCATTCGACAGGATACATTGGGATTACATGACACACACACACTACAAAAATTTGGCTCCACGGGACCCATCCTCTCCGCCATCCTGGCCCTTTACTCATCCCCCTGTGCACAGGTCTACACATAAAATATGCTCTCAACCTCCTTTACCACAACCAATGGTACAAGACAGGGATGCCCCTTATCCCTTTCAATTTTTAATCTTCTTATAGAGCCACTGGCTGAGAGGATCAGAACCCATCCTAATATAACAGGTTTCCCCCTTCAAGACAGACGCCACAACATAAACTTATTCTCAGATGACATAATTTTGTTCATAACCTCCCTAGCTACATCACTGACTCATGATCACACTATCCTCAATGAGTTTAGCCAAATCTATTTCTATAAAGTAAACTTTACAAAATCACTCATTTTGGAGTTGGGTATCCCACCCTCTCCCCTTTCCCAACTGCAATCAGATTTTCCCTACACATGGAGTAAGTCAAAACATATCGTATTTGGGACTACAACTAACGGCAGACATCTAGAAATTAGCAGATGCCAACTACTTACCCTTGATAGATAAAATAACTAAATAAACAAAAAGGTTAGCCAGTATAGAAATGTCCTGGTCTGGCTGTTTGGCCTCATTCAAAATGCTCTTACTACCCCAAATATAAGTTTTCGAACACTCCCCATCCCACTGCGCAGTAATCATCTTAGATCTCTAAACTCCCTGCTTACACAATTCATCTGGTGCTCAAAACGACCACGAAGCTCTAAAGCTCTCCTGGTCAAACAGACTTGCAGGGGGCATGGGATTGATAGATATTGGGGATTACTTTCGAGCCTCCATTCTCACCCAACTTAAACATTGGTTCAATCTCTCCCCTGATATTCTTTGGAGCAGCATTGAACAGGCTCTAAGCACAACTAAAAACTTACACTCTCTCTAGCTCCTGGATGCATGGCAACGATTCCACATACAACACCTCCCACTCCCTATACAAGCCTCCGTACTGGCTTGGAGGGACCTTTGCAAACTACCACCCCCAACCTCTAGCATAGTAGACATCCCCATACCCTTCAAAATCCTTGCACATGTGATTCCGAACTGCCAAACCCAAACCAACTCCCCATTATGCTGGAGAAATTGTGGCACAGTAGGCAACCTCCTCCATATGTTCTGGATCTGCAAACATCTGACTAGCTTTTGGAATAGCATATTTCGCTCCATCTCAAGCATTATAGGGATCCTGACACCCTCCAATCCAAGCTTAGCAGTCCTGAACATAGGCATTGAAAATTCCCCCATTGGTCTCCTACTTTCAGGTTGATGTAACTTCTGAAACTATTTCGTTCTAAAAATAGCTAATTCAATGGCTGTTGAATATTCATCTATCTGTGCCTTATGAGGATTCCTTCACTACTACATATAGCTGAATGTATATCTTTATACTTTTGTACTGTTGTATTATGAAAAAGTTTCAATAAAAAAACAATAAAAAAAAGACACAGTAGGGCTTATTTACGGGGTAAGTCTTATCATGCCACGTGCTGTCTTCTCTCCCCCCCCCCCCCCCCGCCTGTCAGCAATCCCCTGTGGAACCGTGTAAAAGTGCTGGTAAAATACTAGAATCCACTCTATTACAGTATTATATAATGTAATCTGTCCATGTTTCTGTAATCTAATTGTGCCATATACCTTCTTATAGCGCCGCTGGGTGCTTCTGTGACCCGCCAGAGCTCTGCAGAAGGATTGGTGCCTGAGATCCCCCGCTGACAGCTTGGAAAAGAGAGGGCAGCGTGAGATCAGCTGAGCGCCGCTTGGCGCTTCCATGGCCCACCAGAGCTCTCTTCCCTGCTCCGAGCACTGCAGAGGGGGGGCCGACATCCCCCACTGACAGCTGGGAGGAGAGCAGCGGGAGATCAGCTGAGCGCCGAGCGGCACCATAAGAAAGTCTGTGGCATAATTAGATTACATAAACATACACAGTTTACATTATATATTACTGTAATAGAGTGGATTCCAGTATGTTACCAGCACTTTAAACTAGGGCTAATTTTCAGTGTAGGGCTTATATTGCAGCCCTTCCTGAAAAAATCACAGTAGGTCTCATTTTCAGGGAAACACGGTAGGAAAAAAAAATAAATGCACATTCTATTACCTGCAAAAAAATATATATTTTTTTTTTTAAAGTGAACTTATCCTAGTTCAGTTCTGTTACATAAATATTGGTCATATTACTTTGCAACTTCTGTTTTTGGAACTTTTTATGCACTGCCCACCCAGGGGATGTTATTACAAGCCTAATAAGCTGTTTTTTGATTGCTCTAAAGAATGTACAAATTTGAAGTATCTGTGGGTGAGTGGTTGCACTAACCGATCCGTGTAGCTTCTGAAGACGCCCAGTGGGAGGGGCAAAACGCATCAAGCGGGGATGAGTGAGTGTTGTCATATCCGGTATTTGGAACGCATGCCACAGTGGCAATCCTAGAGCACACACATGCTTGAATTTTTTACTTCCTTGTAAGTGCAATTGCTTTTAAACCTTCAATAAACATAACTGTATTAAGCTATGGAAATCTTTCTCTTTACTGGATGATATACAACAACTGTGCTGAGAGCCCTATAATCGAAGGAGAAGGAAGGTGTCACAGTCATCCATTCTGCCAGAGGACACATACCATGCTGTTTTAAACTATACCGTTGGTGAGTTTGGATTGCAGGAGGGGAGCACGGAGTGGCACCCTGGTTTTTCACAAGAAAAGATCATCAACACTGGCACTTTGTTTGCACTGATGGACTTTTTATGCATTTAATGCACTGGCACTTTATATTTATATGTTTATAATTTAGCAAGAGTATATGGAAGCAACGCTAAGTTTATAATTGTGTTTACAGTTCATGAGGTCAGCTGACCGTTTACTATGGCAGCAGCTTCAGGAATATTGAAATATTCATATATACTTCTTTATTGGTGTTTAATTTTTTTTAAATTTTTTCATTATACATTTTTCATTTTCTCATCATTTATCCTCACAGGTTCACGCACTGACACGTATAACAAGTGCACATATCATATAACCATAGCGCAGGTATACCCATAATTACATTTTGATAGGTGTTATTGCTTGGTTTAGTTGACCTGTACCTGGAACATTTTCTTCATCCATGATGTCTCACCTGCAGACCATGCTCTATTAGCCGCTTCCCCAGCCGTCAATGACTATTGAACCTGGAAGTGATGAAATGCATGCTACATAATTACATAGTTAATCTGTTTGAAAAACTCAAGTCCGTCAGTTCAACCCCCCCCCCCCCCCCAAAAAAAGTTACAAGTTCCTACTAAGCTGTGGAGATCACCAAACAGGTGTTAGCTAGTTTCCCTCCCCCTCTACCCATGAGGCAGATGGAAGCGTGGAGTACCGGGAAACCAAATTATAAATGAAATGATGTATTTATAGCGACTTCTATTCCTATAAACACATTATTATGTATATACAACAACTACAATGTGTCTGTTTTAAAACAAATCAATAACCATGTACAACAATATAACCATATAATAATCAAAATAAAGTATCTCAAATAAGTGTCCTTAGTTTCCTTTGTCTTCTTCTACACAAATAAACACCACATTAAAGACGCGACACTCCACTCCACTCCGTGAAGCCAACAGCGGTGTCTCTCTAGAATCACTCAGCAGATGTATTTGACCTTTACCTCAACAAGGTCCAAATGCTTGATGGTATTAGTGTCAATTGCTCCTGTATACATCTTCCTTAATCTCCACATGCCATTCCATAATTCTCATCAATGTGCAAGTATTCTCCATTTAGGATATTGGAAATGAGGAAGAGAGCACCAGGACCATAGAAGTAGATGACATACAGTGGGGCAAAAAAGTATTTAGTGAGCCACCAATTGTGCAAGTTCTCCCACTTAAAAAGATGAGGTGAGATCTTTCGTGGAGCCCCAGATCGAGGGAGATTATCAATGGTCTTGTATGTCTTCCATTTTCTAATTATTGCTCCCACAGTTGATTTCTTCACACCAAGCTGCTTGCCTATTGCAGATTCAGTCTTCCCAGCCTGGTGCAGGTCTACAATTTTGCTCTTTGGTCTTCACCATAGTGGAGATTGGAGTGTGACTGTTTGAGGTTGTGGACAGGTGTCTTTTATACTGATAACAAGTTCAAACAGGTGCCATTAATACAGGTAATGAGTAGTGTTGGTCATCTTACTTTAAAAAAGTAATTAGTTAAGTTACAAATTACTTCCCCCCAAAAGTAATTGCGTTAGTAATTCAGTTAATACATTGGAAAAGTAATTAGTTACGCAGCAAAGTAACTGTGACTTTTTTTTTTATATTCTATACGTGTAACTAAGGGTCTAGTTTTACTGTAAGCAAGGGGCACATTTATTATTATTGTTATATATCGTATAACCAAGGGGCTGCTCTATTATTACTCTAAACAAGGGGCAGATCTGTTATAGCGTGTAAGCAAGGGAGGGGTCTATTATTATTATATTGTGTAAGGGGCGGATGGCTACAGAAGAGGGCGAATGTTAAATTAATGGGCGGAGCTCAATATATAACAATAATAATAAATGCGCCCCTTGGTTACAGTAATACTAGACCCGCCCCTTAGTTACACGATAGACGCCCCTTTCAGAGTAGCACCAGCATCGGGAGCGCGCGGCATTGCCTTTGTACAATTACATGTTAACTGCGCCTGCGCGGTGTAGAGTTCACTCAGAGCTGTTTAGGTTCGGCAATTTTCGTAAGCACTATAGTCCTTCGTACTGTGCAAGCGATGCGCCTGCGCAGTACAGGGGGTCCTTATGAGGCGGAGAAAAGTTTTTCGGCAGGACACCGGAATTACACAGGGGTATAAGTATATATATCACAATTAGCGTGGTTCTATTGGGAAATACAAAATGGCAGGGAATTAACACATGGAGAAAATTGGGTTTAGACATAAAGGTACACTTTGCATAGAAGTAAACCCAATTTTTCTAATTGTGATATATATACTTATACCCCTGAAGATATATATATAGGTACTGTGCTTTTTTTTTTTTTTTAATCAATAGATTTTTATTGAAGACATTTTTGAACAGTACAACAAAGAAAGGAGTATTACATATCGAATTGCAAATATGCGTAGTTTACAAACCATGTGCTGAAAATTCACAACATTAATAATATATAAGCCGATAATGACCAATATGTATATCTTTAGTCAGAATATGCACATTCAATAATACCATCTCATTAAATGTGATCAGTAGGTGGGTACTCTGGATTGCCCGCCCCCAGGTGCGCCCCATTCGGGATCATGCTGCGCCTCGAGGGGTAGCAACCCATAGCCCCTCTGTGTCTATCTATAGCCTTGTTTTAAGGCATGTAGCGTTCTAGTGATATATTGAAATATCAGAAGGTTTCCTGAGAATACATATCTCTAACTGGGAAATCGATATGTAAAGGGGAGGAAAATGTAATTCAACTGGGGAGGATAGAAAGGGGGAAGGGGAGGGGGAGAGCCTATACTAAGGCTCAGATTGTCAGGAAGATCGTTAATAAGGAGGGAGTGAACTCCTATATTTATTGAGTCTCAGTTACACGTGATCATTTGTGAAGTCATTTTGCTATTACTTATAGGATTTATACCAGTCTATCCATGGTTGCCAGTTATTCAGAAATACAGTGTGTTTCCCCGCTATAGATGCTAGTATGGATTCATAGGTGTAATGCGTGGAAAGGGTCTGTATAACATTGTGTACTTCTGGGGTATCATGCGATTTCCAGATTCTGAGTATGACTAATTTCGCTGCTAAAAATAGGTGGGTAGTAAATTGACGTAGTGTTGGGGGAATATCTTCTATGCCTATATTTAGTAGAGCAAGGGAAGGGGAGATTGGAATATTCAAACCTGTTATTTGTCGATAGATTGTAAATATCGTTGACCAAAATTTAGCAAGTTTACTACAAGACCACAGTATATGGAAGATATTACCTACTTGGGAGCATTGCCTCCAGCAGAGAGGGGAAGCTGTAGAACTAAATTTGGCGATTTTGAATGGTGTCAAGTACCATCTTTGCGTGATCTTATGGGATAGTTCCCAGAGGGAAGTACTTTTTGTAGCTGAGTATGTGTGGTGAATTGCTTTACTCCATTGTTCTATCGAGAAGCTAGTATCTAAGTCCCTTTCCCAGGCTAGCATAGAGTTAGATTTAATCAGTACCGATTTGTTATTTAAAATGTTGTAGAATAGGGAGATTCCGCCTCTACGACATTCGTTGGAGGTTAGGTATTTTTTAATTTGCCAATGTACTTCATACGGTGGGATAAAGGTGCATGTGGTGTAGGATTTTAGTCGGGCGTAAGTGAAGTATTCTAGATGTGGTAAATTGTATTCCTTTTGGAGAGATACAAAAGGTTTGAGCTTAGAACCGTTATATAAATCTTGTAACCATGTGATTCCTTTTTTGGTCCATTCACTTAGGGATAGTTCAGGAATTACAAGTGGTAAAATGGATAAAGGTATTGGGATTTGAATAGTTGGGCAACTAGAAGCGCGTTGTACAGATAGGGTTTTCCAGGATTGTAGGGTTGCTAGGACAGGTAGAGGTAAATGTTTGGGGATCTGTTTAAGGTATGGAAAGGCTAATGTATATGAGTATAAATTACCTCCTGGGATGACAGATTGTTCTATTTCTTTCCATAGGGAAGTGGATTGGTCATAAAACCATCCTTTAAGTTGAGCTAAGATAGCAGAACTATGGTAGTCTGCCAGTATGGGTAGACCTAAGCCCCCGGCTTTTCTAGTTTTGCTCAGTTTAGCGAATGCGCTTCTGGCTTTTCTACCTTCCCATAAAAATTTGGAAATCATTGATTGCGATTTTTTAAAGAATTGTTTGCTCACCGGTATTGGGACAGAGCGATAGATGTACAACAGTTGAGGCAGTATTTGCATTTTAAAAGCTGCCAGGCGGCCTGACCATGATAGAATGTGTCTGCTTAAGGCTAAAAGATTTGTACGTAGTTTGGATTCTAGTGGGAGATAGTTGGCTTTAAATAGTTGTTCCGGGTGGGAAGTGAGTGTGATTCCTAAATATGTGATACCCGAGTCTTGCCATGTGAATGGGAATTTATTCTGAAGATATGTTCTTTCCTGCAATGGGAGCCCTAGGTCAAGGACATAGGATTTAGTGTTGTTAACTTTGTAGTAAGAGATTGCGCTATACTGTTCCAATAGATCTGTTGCATGTGCTAATGACGTTGATGGTTTTGTAAGCATTAGTATTACGTCATCAGCGAAAAGACTGATGACATGTTTACGATTATTTATGACAAAGCCATGAATATTAGGGTTATTCCTGAAGCTCGAGGCTAGGGGTTCCATTAACATGTTAAAGATTAGTGGCGATAATGGGCACCCCTGCCGAGTACCATTTGTGATGCTAAAAGGTTTAGATAACATACCTGAGGTAAATACCCTAGCGGATGGGGAGGTGTAAAGGGCTAAAATGGCTGAAAGTATGTGGCCAGTAAAGCCGAACTTTGTGAGCACCCTTGAAAGATAGATCCAGTGTACTCGGTCGAACGCCTTCTCTGCATCCAAGGCTAGGAGCAGAGAAGGCGTTCGAGATTTCCTTGCTATAGTTATAATGTTTATAACTCTTCTTGTTGCGTCTGAGGTCTGCCTACCTTTTGTGAATCCCGATTGGTCAGGATTGATTATTGTTGGTAATATGTCTACCAGTCTTAGTGCTAAGATTTTTGCGTACAATTTTAAGTCATTGTTCAATAATGATATAGGCCTGAAATTTTGGGGCACATCAGGGCTCTTACCAGGCTTAGGAAGGGTTACAATAGTGGCCTCCAGCATTTCAGGCGGGAAAGAGGCAGAAGCAGCTGCAGCATTAAACACTCCAAGGATGTGAGGACTTAATATTGTCTTGAAAGCTTTGTAATATTCGCCTGTTAGCCCGTCAGGACCAGGAGATTTGTTATTAGGCAAGATATCTATAGCTTTAAGTATTTCAAGAATTGTAAAGGGTGCATTTAAGTTGTTAAGTTGATCGGCGTTTAGTTTAGGAATGTCAACTCTTGATAAAAACTCATCTATATTGGCCATTGAGGGCTGTGGGGTTGAAATATCATTTTTAAGGTTATACAGGGATTCGTAATAGTCGCTGAAAGAATCAGCGATTTTTTGTGGGTCCATTTCTTTTTTATTGGTTTTGGGGTTTATCATGTATGGGATTTTGGTTTTGAAACGTTGTCCTTGTATTTTACGCGCCAGAGCTTTCCCTGCTTTATTGCTGGTAGAATAAAAGGACAGTTTCATTTTCCTTTCTGTTTGTTCATATTTGTGTAATAAAATGAGTCTGAGTTCATGTCTCAGGTTTGCTAGTTTCGTGTGGAGGGACGGAGTTGTTTGGGTTTTGTTTTGGACTTCTAATGCTCCAATCTCTTTCAGTAGCGTATCAATCTGCAGCTGCCTCTGCTTCCTCAACCTTGCTCCTTGTTGGATAAACATTCCACGGATAAATGCTTTATGAGCATTCCATACAGAAAATGAGGAAATATCAGGGGTAGAATTGATCCGGAAATATTCAGAGAGATGGTCCTCTAATATAGTTTTAGTAGTTAGGTTATAGATTAGTTGAGCGTTGGAACGCCACATATATGCGTTGTTAGCTGGAGTATCGTCTGCAATAGTGAGAAGGACAGAGGCATGGTCAGACCATGTAATCGAGTTGATTTTAGTATGCAAGATTTTTTGGAGGAGCCATCTGTCCGATAGATACAGATCAATTCTACTATATGAACGGTGCCTATGGGAATAAAAAGAGTAATCCCTTTCGTTAGAGTGTCTACATCTCCACACATCATAAATGTCATGGTGTCGAAGAAAGTTGCTCAAGGATAAGGGTTTTCTAGCTGGGGTCGCAGTAGAGTCTAATGTTGGATCAGAGGTGATATTGAAGTCGCCGCATAATAGCAGCAGTCCTTGTTGGACTCTTCTGATCTTTTTCATTAGATTGTTCAGAAAGTTAATCTGTCGTCTGTTTGGGACATATACATTAACCAATGTGTAACAGATATTGTTGATGTCACAAATTAAGATGATGTAGCGGCCTTTGTCATCAGTGATTTCTTGTCGTAGTTTAAATGAAATGGAGTCTTTGATCGCAATCATAACTCCTTTCTTTTTTTCTTGCGCATTAGAGGTAAAGTAGTGCTGGAATCCTTTAAATGTGCATTTAGGAGGGGCATCTTTATGGAAGTGAGTCTCCTGGACACACAATACATCGCAGTGTGAATTTTGAGCCTCTTTTCCCAAAGAAAATCTCTTAGCCGGATGATTAAGTCCGTGAGCATTTATTGTTAATATATTAATTGGCATTGTCCTTGTGTGGTAGTGTGCTTACAATATTTGTTGGAATGTACTCACTGGTATGGGCTTCCTGGAGTAAGTTCTTGGCGAAGTGAAGCTGATGAGCAGAATTGAGGTTTTCTTTTTTAGTGAGAGTCCTTGGTAGCTGGTATGATAGCTGGTATCGTGAGGTAGAGTGGAGCTCATCTGAAAGAGAAGGCGGTGAAGACATTTCCTGCGGGGGAGACAATTGGGGAAATAAGAAAGAAACAAAACATTCAACAATTAAAAGGAGGGTCATTATAACCCGTGTGCAGATCAAGTCTGCTCAGGTAGTGGGGGCTAGATGCCCATGGTGATGCTCCTGTGGACGGGGCCTGCGATTCAGGCTATTGTATCAAGCGGCTTGGGATCTAATAGTAGTTAAAGAAAAGGATGCAAGTGTCAGTCAGTTGAGAATCAGGTGTGACGTCCTTGCTGCCATTCTGATGGAAGTCTGTGCGGGCTGCCATTAGCTGGTGAGGGATGCGGTTCGTCAGGGAGGATCTTCCATGTTTTAAGAAGCTGAAAACCTTTGTTAGGAGATGAAATCACATGGTTGGTGCCTTCTTTGGTCACAATCAGTTTGGTTGGAAACCCCCACTTGTAGCTGATGCTGTGGTTTCTCAGTACTTTGGTTATGTTATTTAGGTTTTTGCGCAGTTGTAAGGTATGTTGTGACAAGTCCGCATAAAACTGCAGCTCGGAATATTCTGTGCCATGATGTTCCCCCTTTCTGGTGATTTGCATCAGTCGTTCTTTGGACTGATAGAAATGCATGCGAAAGAGCACATCTCTGGGGACATGATCTGGTATGAAGCTGGGTTTTGGAATGCGATGTATCCTGTCAATGGAAATTTCCAAAGGAAGGAGATCCGGCATGAGTGTGGAAAGCATTTTTGTGGCGTAGGGGCGCAGGTCTGCTGGGCTTACTGCTTCAGGAACACCTCTCAGCTTCACGTTGTTCCTCCTGGCCCTATCTTCTAAGTCTGCCAGCTTCGCTTTCATCCAGGTCTGTTCTTCCTCTACGGTGTCATGGGCATCTATTAAGTCATTAATCGTGGTGGCATATTCCCCCATTTTAACTTCCATGTGATCTACTCTATCTCCTACTGCAGCAAGTTCAGAGCCAAATCTTCGCATACATGTCATCATATCTGAGTGAATGGTGCTACGTAGGGAGATAAGCATGTCTTTAAGAGTAGTATCAAGAACAGGCTGATTTGTTGTGGGGAATGTGTTAATGGAGTCATGCAGCTCCCTGGTGTCATCTTGTGAATCTTCACATGATCTCACCTCATGTTGTTGTGCACTGCCATCCTCCAGTCTGCTCTTTGCCTTTGCTGGGCTTCTTCCTAGGGGGGTTGATGCTTGTGAGTGGCCTGGAGAGTGCTGGGCATTGTTGTTTTGCCGCTCTGTGTACCGCTCCGGAGACCTGGAGAAGGAGAGAGGTGTGGAGGAAGAAGCGCTGGCGCCAGTTTTGCCATGTTGCGGCGGAGGAGACTTGAAGTACGCCGTTAGTCTTTTGGGCCCCTGTTCGGGTCTTTTCCTCCTGGACATGTTGGCAGGGTTTTTGGGGATCAAGCTGCTGGTTGATTGTGCTTGTGGTTGTGGAGTGTTAAGTGCGCCGCTGTGCTCTGTGAGCCGCTACGTTATCCCGTCCTATGCAGGAGCTCCGGGTCTAAGCCTTCATCTTGGCTGAGGGCAGGCCATGCCCCTTTCCTGTAGGCTTTTGAGGGGCAGGGGTCTGTGGGTAAACACCAATAGGGGACACCAGATGTTGTAAATGTTGGGGATTAGCCAGGGGGGCCCGAGTTGTAGCTGTATTCCGTGGCTGGGTGTAGCAAGATGGCCGCCGCTTCCGAGGCTAGGCCGGAGCCGCGGCCTATCCTACAGGCGGCCGCGTGTGTGGTGTCCGCTCGTGCACCTCCCGGGGCTAATCCTCCTTGGTGTGTGTGGGTGGGTGGGTGGAACGTTCGATCCCCGATCCGCCGAGTGCGGAACTAAAGCCCGGGGACGCTGGAGGTCTTACAGGCCGCAAGATGGCGGCGGCCTTCTGCTGTATGGGGCAGGCCGCGCTCCGGATTAAGGCCTAATCGGCCGGTCGGGCTTCCCAATTTCCCCTGGGTCTGATGGAGAGGGGGTGTAGCAGCAGCCAGGGTAAGTTTTGAGGCTCACCTTGATCTCTATGTGGTAGGATTATGAAGGATTTCACTCGGGGCAGCAGAGCTCTTCAATAACGCGTCTGTTCCCCTCAGCTTCCGGACACGCCCGGTACTGTGCTTTTTATGACACATTATCTTTACTCTTTAATTAAATAAACTATTTTTAATTATTCCATTTGTGTATGTGCCTGAAAAGTCCACCAATAGGGGTTTCATGTTTTCTTTTTCTTTCAATATTGGATGTGGCACAACAAATATTGCAGAATTTTGCCGTTCTAAACATATTTTACTATAAAAACCACACTAGGAAGAAGAACACACCATGGTCAGTTCTCTACCTATACTGGGAATTCAGCCTGCTATCCTCCAATGATCAGATTTATCCTGACACACCCCCTCTGTATAGCCTGGGAAGTTCAGTGTGCTGTTGCTTCTCCTCCACCAGCTCAAATGCAGCTGAGAACAGAGGAAACAAATCTGATCACTTATAAAGAAAGGGGGGAAAATTTTTAAAAGGTAAATTAAATAAATAAAATTGCCAAACAAATTTAAAAGCACCCCCATTGCCTTGTGCATAAATACAAATGTGTGCATAGGGCATGTGAAGCATTGCCACATACACCCTGATATAAATAAATGTAGGTCCCTCATTTACAGTTAACCTAAATTCATGAGATGTAAACGCATTCAAGATATTGCCTAATGATAATTCTGATTACTGTAATTGTTCACCATTTTAATAAAAAAAAACAAAAAAAAAAGTCCCACAATGTACATCCTTCATCCATCACATTATTGCAATGATCCCCATAAATCATGCCTGTTGCCTGCCAAAAGAGAAAAACACCTTGCGCTGATGCACATGTGCTCCAGTTGCTTCACTCTTAATGTTTGGTCTGGAGAATTACAGATCAAAAATACAAAGGGTGGGTTCTCCTGGGTTACACCATGTTTGGTCAATGACATCTCATGCATTGTTCGTCATGAATGATGTGCATCTACATCACTCTAAAGCCCCATACACACGGTCGGACAATCCGCGGACCAGGTCCGTCGGACCATGTCCGTCATACTTTGTCCGATGTTGGTTTTGCGTACACACGGTCGGACAAAGTTGTCGTAAAATCCGATCATTCTGAACGTGGTGACGTTTGTTGCCTACGACGGGACTACGTAGAGGCTAGTAGCCAATAGCTTTGGTCTTGTAATGTGATCTGAGCATGCGTGGCACTTTGTCCGGTCGGACAACCGTACACACGATCGGATTTGGTGTGATCGGACCGTGTTGACGGCAAAGATTTCCAGCAGGAGATAAGACTTTGTCCGTCGGTCAAACCGACGAACACTGTCCGATGGTGCATACACACGGTCTGATTTTTCAACAACCTTGTCCGATCGGACGGAATCCATGAAAAAGTCCGACCGTGTGTATGGGGCTTATGACATGACTGATGATGGATATACGTTGTGTTTTTTAAAACATTTTAAAAAATAAAGGCTTTGTTAAAATTGTGTGTCTGCGTATTTAAGGTTTTCTTTTGTTTTTACTATGTACCCCTTACTCATTTACATGGGAGGGAAGTATCTGGGAGTCCCTTTTATTGATAAAAAGGTCTTCCAAATTCCACCCCTATCCTTAGACCCTCACAACCAACAGGGTTGTAGGGACGAGACCCTTGTCCTTGTGTTGAAGATTTAGAAAATTCATATTTATATCATGGAGCTTCAAGGGAACCATTGCAAGGACTCTATTTAACCGGTTCCCGACCGACGCACGACGATGTACGTCGACAGAATGGCACGTACAGGCAGGAGGGCGTATATATAAGTCCCTCCTTAATGCCTGCCGTGCCATCGGGAGCGCGCCGTGAGCGGCGCCCCCCCCCGCCGGTCGGGACCCCCCCGCGAGGCCGGTCGCGGGTCCCGCGGACTCGATCGCCGCGGGGACACCCGCGATCGTCTCACGGGAAGGCTGAATGGGGAGATGCGGAAGTACACAGCATCTCCCGTTCTGCCTAGCAACTAGTGATGCCGATCTCTGCTCCCTGTGATTGGAGCAGAGATCAGCATTCACTAGCTGACAGCCACGCCCCCCCCACAGTAAGAAACACACCCCTAGGCATACTTAACCCCTACACTGCCCCCTTGTGGTTAACCCCTTCATTGCCAGTGTCATTTATACAGGAATCAATGCATTTAAATAGCATTGATTGCTGTATAAATGACAATGGTCCCAAAAATGTGTCAAAAATGTCCGATGTGTCCGCCATAATGTCGCAGTCACAAAAAAAATTGCAGATCGCCGCCATTACTAATAAAAAAAAAATTATTAATAAAAATGCTATAAAACTATCCCCTATCTTGTAAACGCTATAACTTCTGCGCAAACCAACCAATAATCGCTTATTGCGATTTTTTTTACCAAAAATATTTAGGAGAATACATATCGGCCTAAACTGAGGAAAAAAAAGTTTTTTTATATATTTTTTTGGGGATATTTATTATAGCAAAAAGTAAAAATAATGCATTTTTTTCTAAATTGTCGCTCTATTTTTGTTTATAGCGCAAAAAATAAAAACCGCAGGGGCTATCAAATACCACCAAAAGAAAGCTCTATTTGTGGGAAAAAAAGGACGTCAATTTTGTTTGGGAGCCACGTCGCATGACCGCGCAATTGTCAGTTAAAGCGACGCAGTGCCGAATCGCAAAAAAGGGGCCTGGTCCTTTGGCTGCAAATTGGTCCAGTCTGAAAGTGGTTAAATGACCATGCCCCATTTTATGTATGCGCGTACATATATATATATATATATATATATATATATATATATATATTTATGAATTAAGGTCTGCTTGTGTATGTGTATATATATATATATATATATATATATATTTTATAGGAACGTGTACTTAATATTTTATGGCCCAACTTACTTCTTTTCACTGCCTCTCAAAAGCTGTTTGATGTCTTCAATGGTCAGTTGATAACTAAGTTATATAGGCAAAAAAAAGAGGGGATAAGGGAACATCAAGTAAAGCCACGTACACACGAATGGACTTTTCGGCCGGATTGTCCGGCGGACTAAGTCCGCTGGACTTTCCAGCGGAGGTCCGCCGGACTTTCCAAACGTGTGGACTTGCCCACACACGCCCGGACTTTTCCGCCGGAGTTTTGGCGCAAGTCCGCGGGACTTTTGAAATGAACGGACTTGCCCCACACACAGAGTAAAGTCCGTTCATTTAGAACGTGACTCCAGGTAGATAAGACTAGCGAAGCAAGTCAATGCCGCCGCCTTGATCAGCGACATTGACACCTCTCTAGCCCCGTCACCTGGTATGGATTTAAAGGGGAATCTCTACGCTGAAAAAACAGCGTGGGGGTCCCCCCAAATTCATATTAGACCCTTATCCGAGCACGCAGCCCGGCCGGTCAGGAAAGTGGGTGGGGACGAGCGATTTCCCCCCCTCCTGAGCCATACCAGGCCACGTGCCCTCAAAATGGGGGTGTGCCCTGGGGAAAGGGGTCTCCTCCGTCGCCGCCGCCTTCGCTGTCTGGGGGTCTTGTTCCAACTTTGGGGGTCTTGTCCCGCTCTTCTGTTCTTCTTGCCGGGCCTCTGCTTTCTTTTTTCAGCTCTTTTACTAGTGGTGGCCCTGGCTTCTGTCGCCGTCGCCGCCTTCTGCTTCTGCTTCTTCTTCTTCTGCTTCTTGTTCTTCTTTCTCCTTCCAATGTTGACTCGTCGCTGTCTCCTCTTCTAATGGCTCAGATGTGTTGCGCTGCCAGTTATATAGGGACAAGGGGCGGGGTCACTGGCTCATGTCACATGGTGACCCCGCCCCATATGATGTCACAGTCCCGGAGGATGCTGGGACTGTGACATCATATGGGGGCGGGGTCACCATGTGACATGAGCCAGTGACCCGGCCCCTTGTCCCTATATAACTGGCAGCGCAACAAGTCAAAACTTCAAACTAAGTCCGCCGGACTTTTGGGAACAAAAAGTCCACCGGAGCCCCACACACGGTCGGTTTGTCCGGCGGACTCTAGTCCGGCAGACAATCCCGCCGGAAAGTCCGATCGTGTGTACGTGGCATAAATGTGTCTAATGTTACACCTAAAATCTCTTCTTTTTCCAAATCTTTTATTTTTCACAAGACAAGAGGGACACGAAAAAAGAAAACAAGAATACATCTTCCTTAGGTGTACAATAATACATGAACTTATAATGTCACATCAGGTATCTAATAACCTTAATTTCCTATATCTTAAAGTCTATTCTCTCAAATTATGTCCCAGTATCTTCTTGCCTTAAACCTTTTTCCTATTTTATTAACCTAAACATAAAAGCCTATCTCGCCTAAATACAAAAAAAAAAAAAAAAAAAAAAAAAAAAAAAAAAAAAAAAAAAAAAAAAAAAGGGGAAAAATATACGTATGAAAAAAAAAAAAGGAAAAATATACGTATGAAAAACAAAAAAAAAAAACAAAAAAAAAAAAAAAAAAAAAAAAAATACAAAAATGTTTTTATTTAAAAATAAAACAAAAAAAAAAAAAAAAAGGGGGGGGGGGAGAGGCGGAGATACCAGACACACTCCCATCGAACTGTCGCTGTCCCTACCTTTCCCTATCCCCACGCATGTCTATTCATATTCCCCTTATTTAGTCCGCTACATCGCCTTCAAACAGGGTACGTCCCTCCCCTGAAAAAATATATATATTCCAGGGTGTCCATGTTTTAGTATATTGTTCCTTTTGGTGTCGTTTCGTGAGGATTAATTCCTCCATTCTCTTAATTTCCTCCACTTTTTTGAACCACATACCAATAGTGGGTACCCGTGTAGATTTCCAGCATATAGGGATGCATGATTTGGCAGCATTGAGAAGGTGACCAAGGACTGATCTTTTATATACTTTAATAGGTATATTTGATACGTGCAGCAGGAACAGTGATGGGTCATATGGAATTGGAGCTTCCATAAGTTTTTGGACGGTTTGATGTATCGTTTTCCAAAAGTATTCCAATTTTGGGCATGTCCAGAATATATGAAAGATTGTTCCTTTATCTTCTTGGCATCTCCAGCATTGATCTGTCAGTAATGGGTAGATTCTGTGTAGCTTTACCGGAGTTTGGTACCATCGGGTCACAATTTTATAATTAGTCTCTTGTATATTAGTGCTTATAGAGGTTCCATGTGTGAGACTCATTATATTTTGTCGTTGTGATTCCGTGAACTTATATCCCATATCTAACTCCCAGTCCGTAAGGCATTGTAGTTGGTGGTCCTCGGGTGGCCTAATCAGTAATTTGTATACCACCGATAAGGTATGTCTTAATGTCCCCCCCTCCGAACATAGAGTCTCAAATCTGGTGAGATTTGGACTTATAGTATCCGGGGCTGGTAATGACCGTAGAAAATCCGTTAATTGAAGAGCTCTCCAATAATCTAATCTAAATATATTTGTTCTATCCATGAGTTCTCGCATAGACGGCCATTTATTATTCAACTTAAAGTGTGAGAGCTGGAAATATCCATTTTGTCTCATTTTCTGAAAAATTGGGTCATAGATTCCTGGAGGGAATAGAGGGTTCCCCAGGATTGGATAAACTGGCGAGTATGCTGACGTAAGAGAGTATTTACTAAATAATGATTTACATATTCGCAGCGTCGCTCCCACTAATGGGTGGTTTTTTGTATCTTTTGATGTTGCCAGATTGCACCAAGGTGCCCTAGCAAGTAGAATATTACCCTGGGCCTGTTCCAATCTTGGCCACAGTTTGATTCCTTGGTGACGATTCCAGTCAATAAGCCTTGTTAAGTGTATCGCCTGTTGATATTTCCTGATATCCGGTACCGCCAGACCGCCATGTATTTTTGAGAGTACCATTTGTTGTCTATTCAGTCTAGGGCGTTTATGTGCCCATATAAAATCAAAGAACATTTTGGAGACCTGGTCTAGAAATTTAGTGGGGATTGAGATCGGGAGAGCTTGAAGCGGGTACAGAAATTTAGGAAGTAGACACATCTTTATAATGTTACACCTTCCGAGCCACGAGTGTAGTCCTGTTTTCCATTTGTCGAGTAATGCCCGCGTTTCTCTTAACAGTGGTGGGAAGTTTAACTCGAATATTTTGGATATTTTAGATGGTATATATGTCCCCAGATATCTTAAGGCAGTTTGTGTCCATTTAAATTTAAAACTGGTCTGGTAATTTAAGAGCTCCGAGTGTTTTATGCCCACTCCCATTGCCTCCGACTTATTGAAGTTGATCTTCAAATTAGACAAAGTACCGTACTTATTGAATTCGCTAAGAAGCATCGGTAAGGAAATTGTTGGGTTTATGAGTGAGAACATCATATCATCCGCATATGCGGATATTTTCTGTTGGGTGTCCCCTATCGGCACTCCCCCTATATCCGGATTTAACCGGACCGTACATAAAAATGGCTCCAGTGCCAGAGCAAATAGGAGTGGCGATAGGGGACAGCCTTGTCTTGTACCATTCTTAATTGTGATGGGCTCTGACAGGACCCCATTGGCTCTAACTCGTGCTGTAGGTTCCGAATATATTGAGCATATACGGGCCATCATAACATTTCCCATTCCCACATATCTTAGTACTGCCATCATATATTGCCAATTGACCCTATCAAAGGCCTTTTCTGCGTCCGTTCCTAGAAAGACGCATGGGATTTGCTTTTTATTTACAACATGTAAAAGATTTATCACTTTAATTACATTGTCTCTGGCCTCCCGAGTGGGTACGAATCCAACCTGGTCCAGGTGGATTAAGGCTGGCATGTGCTCTTGGATTCTACTCGCTATGGTTTTCGTAAGTATTTTCAGATCAGTGTTCAGCAGCGAGATTGGCCTATAACTGCCACATGCTGTGGGGTCTTTCCCCTCTTTATGAATCACTGCGATATAAGCCATGAGGGTATCTCGGGGGAACCTCGTGTCCGGGGTCAGATTATTGAAAAACTTCAGCATAAATTTACCGAGAGGTGCTATTAAAGTTTTATAATAGGCGATGGTATATCCATCCGGGCCTGGAGCCTTTCCTTGTTTTATATATCCGATCGCTTTTTGGATCTCCTCTAGTGTAAACGGTTCATCCAATATTTTACTAACCTCCGATGCAAGTTTGGGCATTTTAGATTTCCTTAAGTATTCCTCTGTCTGAGCCAATGGGGGAGGGTCTTTCTGTAAGTTATATAGAGTTGAGTAGTACTTTTCAAACTCCTTCACGATATCTTTAGGAAGGGAGCGTTTCTGTCCATTTGCCTTCACTATATATGGTATATAGTTCCCGCGGGCCTGTTCTCTTAGGGTCCTTGCTAGTACCTTTCCGCATTTGTTGCCCGACTCATATGATACTCTCCGGCAGATCTGGATTTGCGCTTTTGCCTTAAATAGCATCAGATCTACGATTTTTTTACGTAAAATTAACATTTCCGTCTCTAATATAGATGTTTGAGCATGCTTGTATTGTGCTTCCACTAATTTTAATTCATTCAAAAGAAAGGTCAATTGCTTAGAGCGCTGTTTCTTTATGCGTGAGCCGTGCTTAATGAATATCCCCCTCATTACCGCCTTATGCGCCTCCCATACCATATTCATGTTACTATCCGGGGTATCGTTAATTCGAAAAAAAGACTCTAGTTCTCTGGTCACCTCTTCCATTACTTCCCCGTCCTGTAATAGGCTCTCATTTAGTCTCCAGGTTCTTGTCCTAGAGACCAAATAGTCAGTTAATACATATGATAGTTGAATTGACGCATGATCTGACCATGTAATCTGATCAATTACAACCTCTCGGACCGCTTGCAATTGGGAGTGGGGAATAAGAAAGTAATCAATTCTAGAGTATTGTTTATGAGGGTTAGAATAAAAAGTGTAGTCCCTCTCAGTCGGATGGAAAATACGCCATACGTCTATCAGCTGTGCCTTATGTAGCGCTCTGGAAACTCGTTTCCGTGCGCTAATAGGTATCGAGGAACTTCCCGAGGAGGTATCTTCAGAGGGTATTAATGGTATATTAAAATCACCGCCAAGTATAAGTTGGCCCTTCGCGAATTCATTCAATAAATCTAATGTTTGGGTAATAAAGGTCTCCTGTTGAGAATTAGGTGCATATATACTAGCGAGTGTTACCTCAATGCTGCCAATCGTACCTCTTAGAAAAAGATAACGTCCCCTTAGATCTGCTTTTTCCTCTACACAGGTCCATGGTACCTTAGATGAGATTATTATAGACACCCCGCATGTTTTGGTAAGCTTATTCGTAGAATGGTAAGCTACTGGGAAAAATCTATTTTTTAAAACTGGTAACTTACCATCCTTGAAGTGCGTCTCCTGGATGAAGGCGATGTCCGACTTCTTCCGGTAGAGATCCGCCATTAGCATACGTCTTTTTTCGGGGACGTTAAGTCCCTTAGCGTTCAATGAGAGTATGTTCACCGTCTCCATCTCTCGATTTTACCCCCCCCCCCCCCAAAAAAAAAAAAAAAAAAAAAAAAAAAAAAAAAAAAAAAAAAAAAAAAAAAAAAAAAAAAAAGAAATACCCAACAAGGGGAAAGAAGGAAAAAAAAAAAAAGAAAAAAAAAAAAAAAAAAAAAAAAAAAAAAAAAAAAAAGGGGGAATGAATTAAGGTCTGCTTGTGTATGTGTATATATATATATATATATATATATATATATATTATAGGAACGTGTACTTAATATTTTATGGCCCAACTTACTTCTTTTCACTGCCTCTCAAAAGCTGTTTGATGTCTTCAATGGTCAGTTGATAACTAAGTTATATAGGCAAAAAAAAGAGGGGATAAGGGAACATCAAGTAAAGCCACGTACACACGAATGGACTTTTCGGCCGGATTGTCCGGCGGACTAAGTCCGCTGGACTTTCCAGCGGAGGTCCGCCGGACTTTCCAAACGTGTGGACTTGCCCACACACGCCCGGACTTTTCCGCCGGAGTTTTGGCGCAAGTCCGCGGGACTTTTGAAATGAACGGACTTGCCCCACACACAGAGTAAAGTCCGTTCATTTAGAACGTGACTCCAGGTAGATAAGACTAGCGAAGCAAGTCAATGCCGCCGCCTTGATCAGCGACATTGACACCTCTCTAGCCCCGTCACCTGGTATGGATTTAAAGGGGAATCTCTACGCTGAAAAAACAGCGTGGGGGTCCCCCCAAATTCATATTAGACCCTTATCCGAGCACGCAGCCCGGCCGGTCAGGAAAGTGGGTGGGGACGAGCGATTTCCCCCCCTCCTGAGCCATACCAGGCCACGTGCCCTCAAAATGGGGGTGTGCCCTGGGGAAAGGGGTCTCCTCCGTCGCCGCCGCCTTCGCTGTCTGGGGGTCTTGTTCCAACTTTGGGGGTCTTGTCCCGCTCTTCTGTTCTTCTTGCCGGGCCTCTGCTTTCTTTTTTCAGCTCTTTTACTAGTGGTGGCCCTGGCTTCTGTCGCCGTCGCCGCCTTCTGCTTCTGCTTCTTCTTCTTCTGCTTCTTGTTCTTCTTTCTCCTTCCAATGTTGACTCGTCGCTGTCTCCTCTTCTAATGGCTCAGATGTGTTGCGCTGCCAGTTATATAGGGACAAGGGGCGGGGTCACTGGCTCATGTCACATGGTGACCCCGCCCCATATGATGTCACAGTCCCGGAGGATGCTGGGACTGTGACATCATATGGGGGCGGGGTCACCATGTGACATGAGCCAGTGACCCGGCCCCTTGTCCCTATATAACTGGCAGCGCAACAAGTCAAAACTTCAAACTAAGTCCGCCGGACTTTTGGGAACAAAAAGTCCACCGGAGCCCCACACACGGTCGGTTTGTCCGGCGGACTCTAGTCCGGCAGACAATCCCGCCGGAAAGTCCGATCGTGTGTACGTGGCATAAATGTGTCTAATGTTACACCTAAAATCTCTTCTAATCTTGCTAGCCCAGTATGGGCAGTGTCACTCTGGTCAAATATGTGTCATATCGTGCAAAAAAATCTGGTTTGTTCCTGTCTAGACAGGCAGGAACCAGATGACCAAAAGAGTGTCACAGTGTGCAAGATGAAGATAATTTATGCAAAAATTGTTTATTGTAAATACAAATCATTCCACAATGGGAAAATTAAAAATGATAGACATGTGCAACTGAATAACACCCAGAACTATCATGTCTAATATGTTCTGGATGTGACGCGTGAATGCGCCACGTGACGCAGCCTCACGTCCTGGAAGACAACCCATGGTGGGTATGAGATCTGGAGATTCAGACACACGGAATAGAGGACAGAGAATTGGAGAGCACACAAATAGATGACATACCAAACGTTACAATAACGTTAGAGGACAATGCAATACGCGGCACAAGGGTGACAATGACCAGTGCAGCAAAGCGCTGTCCAGCGCAGCACATCATAGCTGAGCACCAATAGCACGTTTTCTGGTTCCTGCCTGTTTAGACAGAAACAAACCAGGTTTTTGTGTGATAACTAATTTACCTTATTGTTTGAAGAGATGACCCTATCAGACATTGTGTCTCCACTTGGTCTTGGAGGCTTGATATGCTAATTTCAGAACTGGTTATATTAAGATCAAAGAGGGCTAACTGTTTTAAGGCAGACACAGAGGCACTGGAACTTTAAAACCTGATCATGAACAGGAGGCTTCAGAGGCAGCCAATCAGAATTTGATGTGACTCTGAACCAATGAATGTGTCTCATGTCTCATTTGTTGATTGGTCGAGAATGAATATAAAATAGGGGGGGGGGAGCTGTTTGAAATTCTCTTAACCTCATGGTCTGGACCCAACATGGCCACATGTAAGAATGTCTGTGTAATGTATTCTCATATTTCACTTTACTTTTTCCCTGACTTTTTCTATCGTAGGATTTTGTCTTAATATATTATTAATCTCTTGGTAGCATTTGTATGACCATTATAGCAATATTTTGTATCATTGGTAACATTGTTGTTTTAAGGTTGTATCATTTATGTTATTATGTTATAGTTGCTAACCTCAGATTAATACAAGTTTATTTTCTGTACAATAGTAAGTTTAAATAAATTAGATTGTTATCCTTTTCACAAAGGTATCAGTCTTTCTTAATTTCATGGGTTGATTCATATAGATAAAAGGTTTTAATCACTTATGTTATGTATCATTAACCATATACATGAGGTAGGTAAATATAGCCTTGTAATCCTTTATGAAATTTGCCTGAGGCAACTAAGCAGCTGTCATAGAGGATCATCAAGAGAGCTTAACTATACATGCTCTTTCTACCCAGCTGCTCTATTCATATAAGCTGTACTACTGTTTCTATGATTGAAACAAACTCTTCAAACGGAGGGGGAATACCTTTCAATCACCTGTCCATCCTCCATTCATAGTTTGCGTTCTTTAAGTTACTGTATGTACCTTGTGCTGATTTTTCATTTTTTTTTTTTTTTTAGCTAAACTTCGCTTACCCATGGCAGTGCCCAGCCCCCAATGTCATTTGTTTAACAATCCCTTGTCAATTAGCCAAGAAAATGGCCAGAATGTGAGTTTCATTGACATCAATGGGGTTCCTATATGGGGCCCAAAGTTTAGTCATGTTCTCCGAACCCTGTTCAAACCAGGTGTGTTCAGATCATCACTAATCTTCAGCCACACAGGTAGATTTACAGCACCTCTGAATTTAATAGAGTACCGACTACCTCTTAACCTGGAGCACAGAATCTTGCTGATTGGATATAAGATTGAACAGCCGGTACAAATATACCAAGCTATGGTAATTGCATCTGGTATAACATAACAATATTTCTTCTCAAGAATCTTTGATGATCTAACGTGAAGGTGGAGAGAACTCACAAAACCCCCTCTCCTACACAGCACTATTGTGAAAATAAGAGTGCCAGAGAAGATGCCTGAGATATGCACACTATTCATGTCTATCTGGGAACGAAGGTCCGGGTGCCTATGCAACATTGAAAGGGCCCTAAAAGACCTAGAGGCATAGCTCCCAACTATCACAGATTTCAAGGGACTGTCCCTGATTAAGGGGGCATGGCAGGGGTGTGTCCTATGACTACATACTTTTGCTAATAATAGGTGTTTCTCATTCCCATCTCAAAAAGTTGGAAGGTATGTAGAGGGACTATTAAATGTGTCTGTGTGAAACTCAATCTTCAGCAGATAATCAGGGTAGTAAAATATAGTTGTGGTTTTAAGGGTGTGAGATTGATGCCGATGCCGATGTCTAATAAAAATGCTTTAGCAACTGAACTGAATAGGCAAAGGTAGAAAATCATATCTCTTCTGCCAAATACCTAATTTACCAATCTGCTAGCAAATCTTTGCTTTCTGGTTACTACCTGCAGAGCATGTGTAGCCTGCCTTAATATGTCTGTCATATTATTCTAAGCATATTATGGCAAATGCTCTAGGGATCTGCTTTAATTGTTGGGTCATAAGTCATGTTGTGCTTTTACGTATATCCTATAATATGTGTAAACTGGAGCTCCACAACTGCTCTTTATTAGCAATAAAGAACAAATACAGGCTACAAGACTAAGCAATCAGGGAACTGATAATAATATTTAGAAAGTACTGTATCCTCAGGCAACAAAATAAAGGAATCAGGGGATTGCTAATGCAATCCAAAAGGAACTGTAACCAGATAACAAGATAAAGCAATCAAGAGACCATTGCCAATTGCATCTCTCCTGGATAGAAGTATTTTCATGAAAACAAGTGTATCACACACAAATGTAATGCTTATAGCATCTATTTAATCCTTTATAATCCTTTAAAATTATGGACAGCAAAAATGGAGGTAAAGAATCAGTTAAAGCAGCAGTAAACTGGGTAAAAAAAAAAATTCTCCCTGGTATAATGTGCTTGTATACATCACATATTAGCACATTATGTAAAACTTATCCTAAAAATTAAGCCCTCTAGCAGCGCGCTGTCACTTCTGACAGGGTTTGCATCTTCACATGGTCTGAAATTATAAAAGTGCAGCGCTTGTGTGGGAAAAGAAAAGAAAAAAAGGAAATTGTTCGCAGACGTGGATGACGGGAGATGTGTCCCTAAAGTGCAACAGTGAACAATGTAAAGAAGGAAATGAGTGTTCCTGTTTTGCATAAAACCACATAGAGGATTCAAACTCTATGGGCGAAGATGCATGACAGGTATATTAATAGTCACTCATATCTCTTATATGAAGTGAGAAGGTAAGGTGATCTGTAGTGATAGAATGGCCCGACGATAAGAAGGGTCACGTTCTCATGAAGTGAAAATATCAAAAAAAAAGAGGATAAAACAATTCAATGTGATAAGAGTATGTACAACTCCGTCTCCTAACACAGGTCTAAAAAAGTGTTCTCACAGGCCCTGTAGAGGTAGAGTGTGCAATTTTCGATCAAAGATGGCAAATGAGGGTGTAGTAAACAAATTGTGCGACTTTTCTTCTCTTAAAAAAAAACGCATGGAAATGTGATAGGTGAAAACAAACTCAAAAATAATTGAAGAAATGTAGTCCGTCAGGCCATCCCGACGAGCTAACACAAATCCAGTAAAATAAAATAAAAGTAGTAACTAAATTCTGATCAGCTATACACAATTATGATATTACTCATAAAACAAAAGGCAGTCATAGACATAGATCACTGTAGGGTAATTAGAACACTGCTGGGTATCTGTCTAAAAAAAGGATTTCTCTGTATCAGTCAAATTGTGCGATTTTTCAAAAGCACATATATAAATCAGTCATGCGATTTTTCCAAAACGCATATAAGAAATAGCAAATATATTGTTCTGTTTGAAAAAAAAGGGCTTATCAGTTCTATAATCAACCAATTGTAATGGCAGAAATGGGTTATGTTCACAGAGTGAAATGACCCCAAGAGTATACTCCGCTGGTAATGTTATATCGGTCAGCTGTGTTCTACCAATGATGTTGTGTTAGTCCACAGTCTGCCATGAATGGGGTTTTAAAAGGTGGAATTGCAAGGAGGAGTAATAATGCAGTCCCAGGATAATAATTAATGGTTGTGACCAATTCTGACTTGAAGAGGAGTCAACCTTCTCCTTAGCATAAAATATGGAATAATCGAGATACTCTTACCAGAGTTGGTGGACTCACAGACCTCTCGGTGGTGAGTCAAGCGAGCGTGTTACCGGATCCACCGGATATCTCGAGGTAATGCTGCAGGCACATACGTCCTTTAGAAGGTTTCCGTTTACTGCGGCAGAAAGAGTCTCCAATACTCACCCCCAGCAGACTCTCCAATTCCGGGGGGGAGAGGTGAAGGGACTCTGGGAGATGTTCTCTAGCGTGGGTAGCTCACAAAGAAAGGAGAAAAAAGGGAGAAAAAAAAAAGGAGAAAAACTCCTCATGGTGTGATACCAAAAGACAAAAAGGATTTTATTTGGGATTTTGCAATCACAAACAACAAATAAAATATTAAAAAAGGCGCAGATAAAAGATTCTAGGTGACTTAGGCAAGCATTTAAGATTCTAGGTGGCTTAGGCAAGCATTCAAGATTCTAGGTGGCTTAGGCAAGCATTCAGCTTCCTGATGACGCAAAAGGTCTTGCGAAACGCGTAGAGGCTGCTGGGAAATAACGCGATTACGTCACTTCCGGGGAGGCGGCTCATACCAGGAAGGGATCTGGGACGCTAAATAACAGCACGCAGTGTATTACCTACAAGGCTGGATATGCTCAGTGCCGGCCAAAGGCACCGAACCATGTGAGTTCTTTTATGATTTGTTTTAAATAAAAATTGTTTGGACGTAAACGTACTTCACTATTGGAGTCCCCTCTTTTCCATTATCTTATCCTTGGGTTCTACCATTGGAGACCAAGCCGTATCCCAGTCTCAGCAATTGGGCCTTGGAGGGAGACCACAGATAGGATTGGTTATCCTCAATTAAACTACATGACCTACACTTGCCTAAGTTTGGTAAGTGATCCATTACCTAATTGGTGGCGGCTGCACAGAGAGGAATAGGATTTGCACTGTGAACCCTCCTTGAACAAAGCACTTTTTATACAAGCACTTTGGTGTCACAAATGGACTTTATGTTATGATCATCACTTTTGTTATTTTTATTGTTATTGTTATTTTTATTGGCACTTGCAAGTCTATTTGCATTCATTTGCACTTACTTCATTTTTATATATTCTGATTTCAGTTTTATTTTTCATTCTCATTGATATATATTGGCTTATGTGGATGACTCATTTGTATGAGTTTTAGCTTTAGGAGCTTGACTAATTTCAGATATATGGTTTGATGCAAAAAAAGTAGGGGGTATATCACTTATAATTTTTTTAAACAACCACTATCTATGGGAACTAGATATTCCCGTAGGGTATAGCACTTTATTTTGTATGGGTACAGCACGGAAGCACTTTATATATCTATTTAATAATAACAAATAATAATTTTGGATTGCACAGCACAGTAGCACTTTACCCACACATTTAAGGACAAGAACACTATTGGATTGTATGGCACGCTATTGAACCTTTCTCTTGTTGGTGGTACAGCCAAGCGCAGGGTGGCGCGGTTTCCTTTCTTTTCATTTTTTCATTTAAACGATCATTGATTGTTTTTTGTTGAAACTGCTAGCACACCAAAATAAAACTACCAAAAATACCCCGACCACTTAAATAGAAAAACCCGCCGAAAAAGAATCAGTAGCGCCGGTACCCCATTATTCTCCAATATCATAATTGTGTATAGCTGATCAGAATTTAGTTACTACTTTTATTTTATTTTACTGGATTTGTGTTAGCCCATCGGGATGGCCTGACGGACTAAATTTCTTCAATTATTTTTGAGTTTGTTTTCACCTATCACATTTCCATGCGTTTTTTTTAAGAGAAGAAAAGTCACACAATTTGTTTACTACACCCTCATTTGCCATCTTTGATAGAAAATTGCACACTCTACCTCTACAGGGCCTGTGAGAACACTTTTTTAGACCTGTGTTAGGAGACGGAGTTGTACATACTCTTATCGCATTGAATTGTTTTATCCTGTTTTTTTTATATTTTCACTTCATGAGATTGTGACCCTTCTTATCGTCGGGCCATTCTATCACTACAGATCACCTTACCTTCTCACTTCATATAAGAGATATGAGTGACTATTAATATACCTGTCATGCATCTTCGCCCATAGAGTTTGAATCCTCTATGTGGTTTTATGCAAAACAGGAACACTCATTTCCTTCTTTACATTGTTCACTGTTGCACTTTAGGGACACATCTCCCGTCATCCACGTCTGCAAACAATTTCCTTTCTTTCTTTTCTTTTCCCACACAAGCGCTGCACTTTTATAATTTCATGTTTGTATACAATTGAGTCTGATTGTTGTGCTAGCAGCTAATTTTTTCCATCTGAGTTTGGCGCAGTGTTTTTTCCAAATTTCCTCTTCACATGGTCTTCCTTCCTGGTTCACGGGTTCCAGTTATTTGAATGGATGAGCCCTGATGACATCACTCCTGCTCAAGCGCACAGGAATCACTGCTTATGAGACAGAGCTCTGAAGGAACGGCACAGGTATGCTGTTCCATTAGAGCGCATGCGCCGATGACATCACCTGTGGATTTGCAAGGAAATATTTCCTAAATGGTTCATGTTTAGGAGATATTTACAAGACCTACAGGTAAACCTTATTATAGGCTTACCTGTAGGCAAAAGATAAACAAACGTATTTACTACCACTTTAAAGCAGAGCTCTGGGACTTGTCAAAAAGTGTGGTGTCATTATTTCCTGTTTATAATTTGTTTGTGAATCATTAGGGGTACATAGTACCCCTTACTCATTCTCATAGGAGATGAACAGTATCTGGGGCACACTCATGTTAACCACTTGTCTACCAGGCTTTTTTTATTTTTAGTTCCCCACACGTTTAAATCTGCATTTTCTTATTTTTTTTGTGACAGTTGCAATTTTTCGTGTAGCTCCAATATTTAATTATTCATTTTCAGTTATACAGATTTTTTGGCTGGAGCTACACTTACAAAATATACTAAAATGTATTTTAGTACCAAGAAACACAATTTTATATCCAAATTTTTCACAAAATATAAAAGATGAGGTTGCATTGAGTAAACAGATACCAACCTGTCATGCTTTATTATTGTGTGCATCCATGAAATCACAAAAGAAACTATGGTACCCCAAATTCTTTATATGCAGTGCTTTAAAAGTTTTTACAGGTTATCAGTTTGGAGTTAAACATTATTTATGGCCCTATAATTATCGTTGTCACTCTGACAATTGTGGTGGCACAATGTATGTTCACATACTCCTGTGCACTCTACACTGCTCGTTACATTTGGGTGAGTATGTGAATGATAGGGTGCTTATAATTTTTATTTTATTATATATAACTTTTTGACACTTTTTAACTTTTTTTTAAATTTCAAAATATTTTATTATGTATAACAAAGAGAATACAATGGGAAATGACATGCCATTTAATCATCAAGAGATAAAACATATTGTAGTATACATTGTAGCCATGTCTTTGTAACTGGATACAGTAGGAGAAAAGTTAGGTGGTTATTTTAAAACAAACATGAGGGTAATAGTACATGTGAGGTTGTTCAGTGGACTAGTGGGAGGGTTCCCCTCCACCCGGCACCCCAATTGGGATCAATCTGTGCCACCACACCATTTGAGCCACCACACCCCTGGGCCTCTTGTTTGTTGAACCAAACAAAGGACCTTCACCTTTGGATAAATAATACTCAGTGAGGCACTTTTTTAGTTTTTATTCCTCTATTTAGCTTTATTGCTATTACAAGGGAGCTAATAAACCCCTATGTGATAGGATTTTACAGGTGACAGGTTCTCTTTGCAAAGTCATCAGGGGTCTATTAGACCCCCAATGTCTCCCCTGACCTCCACTGCAGCTAACCAAGCCAAAATCTGCAGGTGACATAATATACAAAGCTTCCAGGTTTATTAGTTGCATGGGGTATCTGGATTGGATTCTCCTTAATCATCTCCTGCTCTCATTATTACAGCACTTTACTGCTGACCCGGGCTTCTTGAAGAAATGGAACAGCCTGGGTACCACCACAGGCAATAACAATAGGGAGGGAGGGCACCTTCAGAGCCCTGCAAAAAGGATTTGGTGGCTTTAGAGCCACCTGGATTCTCTTTAGCTGAAACACTTTTGCCAACTGTATAAAGCACTAACAATTTACAGCTGCAGCAGCCAAGAGATGGCTTTAACCTCATTAATTCCATGACCTGTATATACAGTGCCTTTAAAAAGTATTCATACCCCTTGAAATTTTCCACATTTTGTCATGTTACAACCAAAAAAGGTAAATGTATTTATTTGGGATTATATGTGATAGACCAAAACAAAGTGGCATATAATTATGAAGTAGAAGGAGAATGATAAATGATTTTGATTTTTTTTACAAATACATATCTGAAAGGTGTGGCATGCATTTGTATTCAGCCTCCCTTACTCTGATACCCCTAACTAAAATCTAGTGGAACCAATTGCCTTCAGAAGCCACCTAATTTGTAAATAGAGTCCAACTGTGTGTCATTTATTCTCAGTATAAATACAGTTGTTCTGTGAAGCCCTCAGAGGTTTGTTAGATAACCCCAGGGAACAAACTGCATCATGAAGGCCAAGGAACACACCAGACAGGTCAGGAATAAAGTTGTGGATAAGTTTAAAGCAGGGCTTGGTTATGAACTAATATCCCAAGCTTTGAACTTGTCATGGAGCACTGTACAATCCATCATCTGAAAATGCAAAGAGTATGGCACAACTGCAAACCTACCACAACATGGCTGTCCACGAGGCCCATGGTAACTCTGGATCCACAGCTCAGGCGGGAGAATCTGTGCACAGGACAGCTATTAGTCTTGCCCTCCACAAATCTGGCCTTTATGGAAGAGTGGCAAGAAGAAAGCCATTGTTCAAAGAAAGCAACAAGAAGTCCCGTTTGCAGTTTGCAAGAAGCCATGTGGGGGACACACCAAACATGTGGAAGAAGGTGTTCTGGTCAGATGAGACCAAAATTTGGCCTAAAAGCAAAACCCTATGTGTGGTAGTAAATTAACACCGCACATCACCCTGAACAGACCATCCCCACAGTGAAACACGATGATGGTAGCATCATGTTATGGGGATTAGGGATGGGCCCGGTGTTCGATCCGAACCCACTCGGCGAGCCCAGGACTATTTGAGCCGCTCACATCAAATTTGTGTGATGCGAGCGGCCCGCAATGCACTGCGCCAGTCGCAGTGCATTGCTGGCTGATGATTGGCCAAGCATGCACTGTGACCCCGCATGCTTGGCCAATCATAGAGCCAGCGGCGAGGAGAGCCATAATTGGCCACAGGCAGGATGCCTGTGGCCAATTATAGCTCAGGGGGTTTAGTACACGCCCCACATCATATAAGGCCTCCGCGACGGCGGCCTTGTATATTGTGTTCCGGCGTGTCAGTGATATGTGGCTGTGATCCTTTCTGCAGTGCTGCTGACTGCTGACATTATCTGTGCTGTGATTCTGGGGATTAGTGTGTGCGTGCTGTTAGTACAGAATTGCAGTATAACATTAAAACACCTTCCTTCCTTCCTTCCTTCCTTTCTTCATCCTGTTGTGTCATCTAAGGCAGCCATCTGCGGCTAATGAATTTTTTTTTTGGCCGGGGTTCCCCTTAAAATCCATCCCAGACCTCAAGGGTCTGGTATGGATTTTTAGGGGGACCCCACGCCATTTTTCTTTAGGCCGGGGTTCCCCTTAATATCCATAGCAGACCTGAAGGGCCTAGTTATTGAATTTGGGGGGACCCCCCTCCTTTTTTTTTTTTTTTATCAATGACTTTTTTTTTATCAATGACTTTCAATGAATGACTGTTCTCTGTGTTACGGGAGCCGACAATTCATTAGCCGCGAGTGATTTTAAATAGCTTTTTTTCCTGCAAAAATGACACTTTGTGCAGGGACAGTTCTAAGCACGAGAAACATGCGCCCCTTCACAGGCATACTATAGACACCCCCCAGGTACGAAATTTAAAGGAATATTACACTTTTATTGTTTTTTACTTTAAGCATTATTAAAATCACTGCTCCTGAAAAAAGTCAGTTTTAAAAAAAAATTATTTGCATTGATACATGTCCCCTGGGGCAGGACCCAGGTTCCCAAACACTTTTTATTTTTTTTTATGACAATAACATGCATATTATCCTTTAAAATTAGCACTTTTGATTTCGAACGTTCGTGTCCATTGTAATTAATAGGGTTCTTAAATTCACACGGACTATAGGTCAGTTCGCTGGTTCTGGTGCGAACCGAACCCGGGGGTGTTCGGCTCATCCCTAGTGGGGATCCTTTTCTTCAGCAGATACAGAGAGGCTAGTCAGAGTTGATGGGAAGATGGATGGAACCAAAAACACAGGGCAATTTTAGAAGAAAACCTGTTAGAGTCTGCAAAAGAGAGACTGGAGCGGAGGTTCACCTTTCAGCAGGACAACGACCCTAAACATACAGCCAGAGCTACAATGGACTGGTTTAGATCAAAGCATATTCATGTGTTAGAATGGCCCAGGCAAAGTCCAGACCTAAATCAATTTAAGAATCTGTGGCAGCGCATGTGCGGCTTCTGAACATGGCGGACGTGTGAGACCAGAGCTCCATCCCCTGCCACCTCCCCGGGACTCCCACTGACCAACCTAAAGCTCTTCTAGCCACGGGAGTCGCCTCCTTAGTCTACTGCAGTGGCCGCGCACCCCATGGGCAAGATGGAGACCAGAGACAGACCTACGCCGCAGTCCTCCAGGCTCGGGCCCCCTCCACCATGGACTTCTACCTCCACAGGCCCTCATCCATGGCCTTGAGTAGCCAGGACAGTGCGCAAGAGCCTCCACAGCGTTCTGAGCCTGTGACAGGTACTCTCTTTGATATTGCCCCCACGCCTGTGCAGGGGCCACCCCTCCTGCTAACGGCAGAAGTCTTAGATACTAAACTACAATGCTCCAGGCCATCACCCATAACATTGCACAGGAGGTGGGTAAACTTGCCAAAGAATTGAGAGGGGAAATAGGCCAATTGGGAGAACGCACTGATACCCTGGAGACTAAGTTTGATGAACTAGTGCAGTATGTTCAATTTCGGTCACCCAGCTTCAAGCACAACAGGAAGATCTTGAAAACAGGGAACGCAGACAGAATCTGCGGATCAGAGTTATTCCTGAGAGAGTGCGCATGCACGGGACTTCCGGATCCCCACGCTAGCCGGGAGCTCCGCACCGCTCCGGTCCTCCAAGGCGCCTATCACAAGCATCCGTAAGCGGACACTCACGGGGAGACCCCCGCAGACCTCCGGACAACACAGGGCACTCGCCCGTATGTCGCAATCTTACATCCGAAAGGACGTTAATCGTCAACTGAACTTCAGCCTAACAGCCCCAGAGCCTTCCAAGATGGCGACCGCAGCTAATCCATGCGGTGTCACCGCTACTCTAAGCAACACAGCAGTTCCTATCCTGACTGCCCCACTAACAGTGAGTAGCAACCAGAACCACTTCCCCTCTCCTGCCTCAACAGAATCTCTCCTGGGCAGACTGCAGATGGACAATCAGTATTCCCCCTTGATTAATACACCCAGCAGCATAACTGACTTTCTGCAGGCCTCTCCCATTCAGCCCAATTACCCCCCTGAAATGGCTCAGCTTTTAAACAGCTTCTCTAATATGTTAGCTGCTGGTCTAGCCCAAAATGCAATGCAGATCACCTCCTCAATAAAAGCAGACTTACAGAGCCTGGGGGCCAGAATGGATGTAATTGAACAATCAGTGGATGAAGCTGCAGCACGAACGAATCAGAACACAGCATGCATCCCGACACTACAGGACCAACTTGAAACTGCCCTCTCCAAAATAGACGATTTGGAGAATAGGAGCAGACGCTACAACTTTCGCATCAGAGGAATACCCGAATCCAACACTGACATGAATGACACCGTCAAAGCAGTGATTAAAGATCTTATCCCAGATATCCCCGATCACAAGCTCGAATTGGACAGAGCCCACAGAGTTCTGCAACCCCCTCGCCAAGGTGGCCTACCTCGGGACATTGTGGTCAAACCACATTTCTATGGGGTTAAAGAAGAAATTATGAAGAGATCCCGCAATAGGGACAACATCTCCCTGAATGGCAATAAGATTCAAATCTTTGCAGATATATCCCCCACCACGATCAAGAAAAGGAGATCCCTTAAACCTCTACTGGACATTCTCTCCCAGAAGATGATCAAATATAGATGGGCCTTCCCTTTTCGCCTGCAATTTCAATACAAAGAGAAAACATTCAACATCACAAATTTCCAGAACGGCGAGCGTTTACTTCTCCAACTAGGATTCATCGCCCAGGAACTTGCTCCAGACCAGATGGAGACCCGCCCAAGCTCGTCCAAGAGACCGCCTCCAAACAGCCCGCTAACCCCCCTATGGGTGAAACAGCAGCCAAAGAGACACCGTGACTCCATCCCACCAAGATGAACGCCGTGACCAATCAACCTCTAGGGGTCTGAAACCAATTGTCTGTCCTTGTCGGAACCTTTGATGGTGTAGAGATGGATTCTACACCCACCGAGCCCTCCCGGGGCATACGGACTAATTCCCCCTGCCCCCATCCCCCCCCCTTTTTTTTATTTTTAATCATTTATTTATTTTTATTTTTTTTATTTCATTATTTTTTTTTTTTTTTTGGCTTCATGGTCCATTCACCCCCCCCCCTCCTGCAGCAACACGAACGTTGTCAAGATCTTGGACCAGTGACTTTAGCAGTTCCATACCCTTACCCATCCCCCAACTACCCCTCCCTTCCCCATCCCCTCCCCTCCCTATCCCTTCCCATCCCCCTTCCCTCTTTGACACAGTTGCCTTAAAGCAGTATTTAATGTTAGTCTCTAACTAGGAGACTTGTGTTTCTCTGTCCGGTTGATAAGTTTTGACAGGTAGACACCCGCCCCCTTTTTTCATGGGGCCTCCCCTTGTTTTTGTTTATATATAGGCTAAGGTTTACTTTTATTGGGTGCCTTGCGGCCGGAGCGGGACCGCTTGCCACTCCACCTGTTGTGACCCTGAGGAACTATCCTCCCATGGTGACATCAGGACTGCAACCCCATTTAGGGTTGCCCTCCACCCGATCCCCTCATTTTATGGGGCATCGGAGCAGGTCTTGGACTTCCAACCCTGCAGAAAGGGAGCCCAGGACTTCTCATATTTTGAGCTTCCCCTCTTTCTTTCCCATCCTCTTTTCTTTTCCTCTCTGGTCATTTCTCACCTTCTTTGTTCCCTTCTCTCCCCCCCTTCAGGTGCCTTCAAGGAGAGCTTGTCGACTCACGCCTTCTCGGATTCTGGGCTCATCTTGTACTCCCTGGCTCCACTATCCTACGCTCATGGATCAGGTAAGGAACACTAGCATGTATGCGCACCCACACCCTCATGTTCATGGCTGACGAAATCCCCAAACAACATTCCCTTAATGCCGCGTACACACGTGCAGACTTTTGCCGGCGGACCTAGTCCAGCGGACAATCCCGCGGGACTTTCCAGCTGGGTCCGCTGGACTTTCCGAGCGTGTGGACTTGCCCACACACGCACGGACTTCTCCAGCGGATAATCCGCCGGCCAAAAGTCCGCGGGACTTTTGAAAATGAACGGACTTGCCCACACACGGAGCAGTCCGTTCATTTCGAACGTAACTTCAGGTTACGTAGCTAGCGTAGGCAGTAAATGCCGCCGCGCTAGCTCCGCAAGCTGGCATGGATTTAAAGGGAATCCCCACGCCGAAAAAACGGCGTGGGGGTTCCCCCCAAATCCATGTCAGACCCTCATCCGAGCACGCAGCCTGGCAGGCCAGGAAAGGGGTGGGGACGAACAAGCGCCCCCCCCCTCCTGAGCCGTACCAGGCCGCGTGCCCTCAACATGGGGGGTGCCCTGGGGAAAGGGGGGCCGTGCGGCCCCCCCCCACCCCAAAGCACCTTGTCCCCATGTTGATGAGGACAAGGGCCTCTTCCCGACAACCCTGGTCGTTGGTTGTCGGGGTCTGCGGGCGGGGGCTTATCGGAATCTGGGAGCCCCCTTTAATAAGGGGCCCCCCAGATACCGGCCCCCCCACCCTATGTGAATGAGTATGGGGTACGATGTACCCCTACCCATTCACCTAAGGTGTAAAATGTAAAGTAAAAAAAAACACCCACACTTTTGAAAAAATAGTTTATTGCACTGCTCCGGGGGTCTTCTTCCGTCTTGGGGGTCTTCTCGCCGGACTCCCCCGCCATTAACCAAGCTCTTTTACCGAGCGGGGGAAGTCCGGCTACCTTCTTCGTCGTCGCCGCCGTCTGGGGGTCTCGATCCGCCTTCGGGGGTCTTCTTCCGTCTTGGGGGTCTTCTCGCCGGACTCCTCCGCTCTCTTCTGCTCTTTTACCTAGCTCTTTCACGAGCGGGGGGAGTCCGGCTACCTTCTTCGTCGTCGCCGCCGTCGTCTGGGGGTCTCGATCCGCCTTCGGGGGTCTTCCGGGGGTCTCTTCTGTTCTTGCGGCGGTCGTCGTCTTCCGCGCCGCCGGCGCCTTCTCCTTCTTCTTGTCCTTCTTCTTGTTCTTCTTCTTCCGATGTTGACCCGACGCTCTCTCTGCCCGGAATGCCTGTGCCGCTCTGCGCTGAGACTTATATAGGGACATGGGGGACAGGGTCACATGCACATGTCACATGGTGACCCCGCCCCCTTGTGTTGTCACAGTCCCGGAGGATGCTGGGACTGTGACATCGCAAGGGGGCGGGGTCACCATGTGACATGAACATGTGACCCTGTCCCCCATGTCCCTATATAAGTCTCAGCGCAGAGCGGCACAGGCATTCCGGGCAGAGACAGCGACAGGTCAACATCGGAAGAAGAAGAACAAGAAGAAGGACAAGAAGAAGGAGAAGGTGCCGGCGGCGCGGAAGACGACGACCGCCGCAAGAACAGAAGAGACCCCCGGAAGACCCCCGAAGGCGGATCGAGACCCCCAGACGACGGCGGCGACGACGAAGAAGGTAGCCGGACTCCCCCCGCTCGTGAAAGAGCTAGGTAAAAGAGCAGAAGAGAGCGGAGGAGTCCGGCGAGAAGACCCCCAAGACGGAAGAAGACCCCCGAAGGCGGATCGAGACCCCCAGACGGCGGCGACGACGAAGAAGGTAGCCGGACTTCCCCCGCTCGGTAAAAGAGCTTGGTAAATGGCGGGGGAGTCCGGCGAGAAGACCCCCAAGACGGAAGAAGACCCCCGGAGCAGTGCAATAAACTATTTTTTCAAAAGTGTGGGTGTTTTTTTTTACTTTACATTTTACACCTTAGGTGAATGGGTAGGGGTACATCGTACCCCATACTCATTCACATAGGGTGGGGGGCCGGTATCTGGGGGGCCCCTTATTAAAGGGGGCTCCCAGATTCCGATAAGCCCCCGCCCGCAGACCCCGACAACCAACGGCCAGGGTTGTCGGGAAGAGGCCCTTGTCCTCATCAACATGGGGACAAGGTGCTTTGGGGTGGGGGGGGGCGCACGGCCCCCCTTTCCCCAGGGCACCCCCCATGTTGAGGGCACGCGGCCTGGTACGGCTCAGGAGGGGGGGGGGCGCTCGTTCGTCCCCACCCCTTTCCTGGCCTGCCAGGCTGCGTGCTCGGATGAGGGTCTGACATGGATTTGGGGGGAACCCCCACGCCGTTTTTTCGGCGTGGGGAGTCCCTTTAAATCCATGCCAGGTCACGGAGCTAGCACGGCGGCATTTACTGCCTACGCTAGCTACGTAACCTGAAGTCACGTGCTAAATGAACGGACTTGCCGATGAGCGGCAAGTCCGTTCATTTCAAAAGTCCCGCGGACTTGCCCACTAACGGCGGGATTGTCCGCTGGACTGCCAAGTCCAGCGGATAATTTTAAAACCAAACTTAAAACTTTGGTCCACCGGACTTTGGCGCCAAAAAGTCCGCCGGCGCCCACACACAAGGGGATTATCCGCTGGACTTCAGTCCAGAGGATAATCCCGCGGGATTGTCCCTTCGTGTGTACGCGGCATAAGATAGCCTCCCACAATACACAGGGCCTGAACTCCCCAATGAAAAGACATAAGGCCTTTCATAACTACCACTCCAAGAATCTAGACATTATCCTGATTCAAGAGACCCACTTCCCTAAAAGCTTCACCGACCCACTTCACCTTTCTTCACCGAAACTATCCCACCTTCTTTTTAGCTAATGCAGATGACAAAAAAAGGGGGGTAGCCATCCTCATCTCCAAACGCACCCCATTCACTTTATCCCAAATCATCAGGGATAGTGAGGGAAGATATATCCTAGTCAAGGGATTCATAAACGGAATACTTTTTTCCCTTATCTCGTACTATGCCCCTAATAAAGGCCAAGCCCCCTTTTTCTCCTCTATGCTGACCTCCCTTTCACAGCACATAGAAGGCAAAGTGATCATAGGTGGCGACTCTAACGTCGCCTTCGATCATATATTAGACAAGTCATCTCAGAGCTATTCCTGAAGCAGTGGAAGACAGAGACCTCCGCTCCTACCTCCTAAGGCTGATTAATGTGCTAGCCCCTAGTATCCCTGACATTGACTGGCGTTTAGACAGGGCCCACAGATCCCTCTCTCCTAAACCCCCAGCTGGAGCCAATCCGAGAGATGTGATTGTCAGATTTCACTACTATGACAGCAAAGAAGCACTTACTATTGCCACTCTCAACCAATCCAGGTTGGACTTTAAAGGGTCTAAGATCCAGATTTTCAGTGATCTCTCACCTATCACCCTAGCCAGATGGAGAAATTAATGCCCGCTGACACTTTACCTCCAGACCCACAAAGTCATGTATCGCTGGGGGTTCTAATTTCGCCTCTCTGCATCCCGTGAAGGCATAGAGTATTCTCTACGTGATCTCCAGGAAAGTGACAACTTTCTACGCAACCTAGGCCTACCGCCTCTCCCTAAAGAAGATCCTATGTCGCTTCCTGCTACTCCTAAACCACAGACAGCTCTGAGACGCATCTGGACCCCGGTGCAACAGAAGTCATCCAAATCCAACTTCACAGCTCAGAAGCGCCCTCCTTCTAGGTTCCTGACCTGAAGATTCTGCCATGTGGCTACGGCTTTGACCTCCACTTTTACATAACCCTCTGATGTTCCTGTTTGGCCAACCTTACCTTGATGGGTCCATTAACCCCCTAACCCGTGGGGTGCACCACCTGTTGTTTTTATGGTACCCTGACTCACAAGTTTGTTAGTTTCCACGGTTTCTATTTCGTGACCCAGGCCTCGATACTTGGAAGGCAAAGTGGGACCGTCCACCCCCATTTTTAGTGGTCCTCATGCTCCCCTTCCCAGCCCTAGTGTCATGGTTATGCAATAGAGTTGTCTGCTTACCTGTCTCCATGTGTTCATCTCTAGAGACCAGCCGACCATCACCTGACTGCTTTTCTGGCAGGGCTCCACCCTAGCACCTATCAGAGGACTCTATATTAACCTGTGCACTGCAGGCCAACCCTGCTGATCAACCTTTGTGTGTTTGGCTTTCTGTTACCTGCCGTGTGCTCTTCAGTTGTTCTGTTACCGACTTTGGCGTGTCCCTGACTATCCCTGTTTGCCTGTGACCCTGACCTTCTGGCGTGTCCCTGACTATTCCTGGTTGCCTGTAACCCTGAACCTTTGGCGTGTATCTTGCTGTCCTTGTCTGCTTGTGGCCCTGACCTTGGCTTATCCCTCACTATCCCTGTCCTCCTGTTGCCTACTGTGGGTGTGAGCTGGGGGACCCTGGGGGTCGCGACCTGGAGCCAGTTGCAGCCCAGTCCATACTCACCACTAGAGGCTCTGGTGAAGCTGGCTCTTAGACTCCGCACCCCAGGGAATCTTACGCTCTAACCTCGTGGGATCCGTCTTGGTGTCCGGCGGCCCTGTCTTCCGTATCACCTTGACTCCCGTCCACTGCAGTCAGCCATAGGGTCCACTACTTTGCGGTGCACTCCTGATCCCTACATTGTGCATCTGTCACCTAGCCTCAGGGTGACCTGACACCTAGGCTTAGACCTAGGCTTCCTGGAGGGGTTTGGCCTTTCAGGTTTATCTCTGGACACAGTAATGTTTTTGTTCTTTTCTGTTTTTTTCCAACCTTTTATTTTTATTTTTGTTTTTACTTTCTTTTTTCTCAGGCCCCTTTTTTTGATCTGAGGCTGCTACACCTTATGGACTGGATATATTACTACTAAATGTTGTTATGTTACTTTTTATTCATTTTATGACCCTTAGACCATGGAATCTTTCACCTAATGTATGCTATGCAGTTTATCTTATCTATAGGTTAAATTGATATGGCGTTAAAGTTTTTTACTTGCAATGTAAAAGGTTTAAACTCTATTCATAAGAGATGGCTGGCTCTGAAAGAGTTTAAAGCTTCCAAAGCTGACATAATTTTGGTCCAGGAAACTCATTTCAGCCCTGGGGGATTCTCTTAAATTTGCCAGCAAACACTTTCCAATATCCTTCACGGCTTCTGACCCATCTGGGAAAGCAGGTGTTGCAATCTTAATTAATCGTTCCTGTCCTTTAAGAGTCAAATCCTCACACCTGGACCCCCAGGGCAAATTTATTATCCTAGACTGTTCGTTCCTCACTCAATCTTTTACTATAGTGAATGTTTATGCTCCTAATTCTGGTCAGGTTAATTTCCTTACCACTATGTTTGATACTCTAGACAAATATTTAATTTCACAACCTTTTCTGGTGATTGGTGGAGACTTTAATATGACCATGTCTCCTAGCAAAGACAGACACATATTGTTCCCATCCACAACATCATCAATATCTAACCTCCTCTCCAAATCCTTCCATAAGCTTATCAGAGCTAAAAACCTCCCGGACATCTGGAGGATTAAACACCCCACACACAAACAATACACGTTCTACTCACACCCCCATAAACTTTACTCCAGATTAGACCATTTCTTTATCTCTTCCCCCCTCCTGACATCTGCGGTCTCCTCTGAAATCAATCCCATAACCTGGTCAGACCACTCCTCTGTGCAACTAGATATTACCCTTTCTTCCACCTCTCCCAGAACTTTTCATTGGCGTCTTAACAAGACCTTTCTCCACATCCCTGAAACTAGAGACCTTCTTTCCAAAAGCCTAACGGAATACTTTGAACTTAATGTAAATACGGTCTCGGGCCCTCCACGCTATGGGGAGCTCACAAGGCCGTCTTTCGAGGAGATTGCATAGCTACCGGTTCTCGCTTGAAAAAAGACGCAGCATTCCAACGCTCCTCTATCCTGTCCAAACTTCGCAAAGCTGAGAAACTCTTGCTGTCTTCCCCCACAGTGGCTGGGCTCCGAGCTGTTATATTTCTGCATAATCAACTCAGATCATTAGATATGAAAAGAATTGACAAGTCTCTCCTGTGGTCCAAGCAGAAATTTTATGAGTACTCAAACAAGCCACACAGAATGCTAGTGAATAAACTAAAACCTCGCCCTTCTCTCTCATCCCCAGATTTTCTTAGGCAAACCGACGGTACTCCCACTTATTGCCCCCTCACAATGTCCAAAGTTTTTGGGGAATTCTATCGTAAATTATAAAACTGCTTACAAACTGACCCTAACTACGATTTTACACAGGACAGATTTGACTCTTTCTTTGACTCACTACATCTACCCAAACTCTCCCCCAATCATCTTTTATCTCTGAACTCTGCAATCACCCCTGAGGAACTAGCTGAGATAGTCAAAAATCTCCCTACCCAAAAATCCCTTGGCCCAGATGGCCTGCCTTATTCATATTATAAAACTTTCTTACCAATTTTAAGCCCACATTTGATTTCTCTTTTTACCTCCTTGCTTCAAGGTACTGAACCCCACCCCCCAAATTCCTTCATGCCCATATCTCTGTGATCCCAAAACCTTTGAGTAATGGTACCAGGCAAAGATAGCCGCTATCCCCTCTACTTTTTATCCTTTGTCTAGAACCCCTAACTGCAGCCATCCGCACACACCCTGATATTCGTGGAGTCTCACTGCGTCATAATGAGTATAAACTGTCATTGTTTGCAGACGATATTTTACTGACTCTGACCTCTCTCCTGAATTTACACGCTTTGCTCAAAGAATTTAGTTTTCTCTTAGGGTATAAAATCAACACAAGCAAAACAGAGGCCCTACCATTACTCATTCCCACTCAGATACACACTGGTGCTGGAATTCTCTAATATTTAGGGATACATCTCACCCCATCATACTATGCCCTCTATCAGGCCAATTTCCCCCCACTCTTCTGCGACATTGACCGCCTCCTGTGACAGTGGGATACTTATCCCATCTCTCTCTTGGGTCTCATCAATGTCCTTAAGATGTCTATTATACCGAGACTCCTTTATCTGTTTGAAACCCTACCATTTCCTATCCCTATGTCACAACTCAAAGCCACTCAGAGGTCAATTCTCAACTTTATCTGGCACTATAAGGCACACCGAATAGCCAGCTCAGTGGTGTTCGCTCCTAGGTCTAGAGGTGGGTTGGGAGCCCCAGACTTTATTAATTATTATTTTGCTACTCATCTCAAATTGATTATAACTTGGTCTTCTAGAATGGCGTCTAGCATCTGGTCGGAGATTGAAATGAGTGTCACTAGTCCGGTTCACCCCTGTTCTATGATTTGGACAAACCTAGAGACCTCTATGACTCAACTTCGATGCCTCTGCTTAAATATGATGCTATTCACTCTCTCCATATGGAAGAAGGGTTCCCGTCAGTTCACTCTTTCTTCGCCATGTCCACCCCTATTGAATGTATTGTTTAATCCCGACATTCCAGATAGCCTTTCGTATACCTGAATGCTCCCTTGGACACAGGCTGGAATTATTCAGCTTCAAAACCTTGTACACCCACTCATCTACACACTCTTACCTTTCACTGAACTGCAGCTTAAATATCAGATCCCTAAACAATCATTTTATTCTTATCTCCAATTTAAACACTATTTCTCCTCTAAATCTTCTACTTTAACCTTGGATAAACCTACCCCATTTGAACTCTTATGTGCTTAAGGTCCACACCAAGCCCATCTTATTTCAGATATCTATAGATACCTACATGAAGATCTCTCACTCACTAACACATATCATACCTACATGCAGAAATGGTCCCACATCCTTAAGCGACCTATCCACCTCTCTCAATGGCAGAAGATATGGGAGGCTGCTTCCAAGTCTTCAAGGTGTGTGGAGCAGAGGGAGATGACATATAAGATACTTTTTTTTGCTATAGAACTCCAGAGATTTTACATAGATATGACCCCAAAGCTCCCCGGGTGTGTTGGAGGTGGCGCAATGACATTGGCTCCCACTTTCACATTTTCTGGGAGTGCCCCATTATTCGACCTTCTTTTTGGGCTTCCATACATGCTCATTTACAGGCACTCCTTGAGATTAATCTTCCCCTGGACCAGATTCAGTTTCTTCTAGGCCTGCCGTTCCATGGCATCCCCAGACACACCCAAAAATTGGCTGCCTTTATTCTCTTGGCAGCAAATAGGGCTATACCCCTGAGATGGTTGTCTACCTCCCCCCCCCAACCTTGCACAGACTCTGCAAATATTGGAACACATCCGCGGAATGGAACGCCAAACTGCGACAGTCCATACACTTTTTTTTTTAAAAATTGGGACTTATAGGTTCATTCTGAGCTAAACTCGGTACTGTTTTATTACCCTCTGGTTATACAACACCCTCTTAAGCATATATGCTGAATTTATGCCTTTTTAGTCCTATTAACCTGTTCTTTTTATGATTCCATGGTGTCTTCCTCCACCCACCACACCCTCCCTCCTAAGTGGGGTCCCCATGGGGAATCCTGATCCCCTCAGTTTGGGTGCCCTGGAGACCTCACTGGCACTAGATCCAGTGAGCAACAATTTATTTTGCGTGAAATAATATTTTTGTTTGTATAGCCCACTCCCTGGGTCCTACTTCCCCTTCCCTAACCCCCTACCCTGGTCTATACAGTTAATATCTTATGCTTTTGTTAGACTGGTAGCATTGTGGCATTACTTTTATGGTTTAACGTAGGTTAATTGCCTTTCAATTACTGTACTTATTATGATGTACTATTGGTTTGGCATTTATTATCTGTTTCTACTTTTGCAAAAATGTAATAAAGACACAATTTATAAAAAAAAAAGAAGAATCTGTGGAAAGACTTAAACTGTTGTTTACAGATGATCTCCATCCAATCTGACAAAGCTTGAGCTATTTTGCAAAGAATGGGCAAAAATGTCACTCTCTAGATGTGCAAAGCTGGTAGAGACATACCCAAAAAATACTTGCAGCTGTAATTGTAGTGAAAGGTATAACTCAGCCCCCCTGAGTCAAAGTATTTTACTTCCTCTTCAAAATTATGTCCCACTTTGTGTTGGCCTATCACATAAAATCCAAATACAATAAATTTACGGTGTTGGTTGTAACATGAAAAAATGTGGAACATTTCAAGGGGTATGAATACTTTTTTTAAGGCACTGTACCTTAGTAGACAAGGGATTAAAGAGACTCCAAATTCTGTTAAGACCCCTGCTCTCAGACTACCATTCTTACCAGACCAGGGTTGTGAGAAAATCATCCTTACCGAATGGAAACAAGGTTCTTTACCAGGGGGGGGTCCCCTCTTAAAAGTCCTCACCCCCATGTTTAAGGCATGTGGTCTGGTGTGGTCCTGGGAGGCACGTATACTTGTCCTCCCCTTTTCTGTCCAGCCAGGATACATGCAAAGCATCAGATGTGGATTTTGGGGGGCACTCTACATTTTTTATTTTATTTTTTTTCTCATCAAAGGTAAGTGTCTGGTATGAATTTGAAAGGGGAACCTTATGCATATTTTTTGTGTAGGGTCCCCCATTAACATTCATACCAGACCCTTATCTAGGATACAAATTTGATATAGATGGAGCATATTGGAACCCTGGGCAACTTTGTTAACAAACATAAGCAGCCAAAATTTGTATATGATAGTTTTGATAATAGGCAGGTTAAGTGCATCCCCCATGTTATTTAAATACATTTTCAATTTTTAACTCTTCATATAAGGCATTATTAGGATTTTTAACTTTTTTTTTACTTTGATACATGTTGCCTTGGGAAGTTACCCCCCAACACCATTTGTTGGACAATCCCTTGCCTTTTATTCAACGGAAGATGAAATTGTTAATGGCTATCTTCTGGGATAATAGGCAAGGTATTGTTAGGCTTGGTTCAAACTGGAACCAGCTGCAGATCACACAGGAGCGCTGTGCGTCCCTGTTCCCCATTTCAGGGACAAATCAGGGCAGATTCTATGCCTAAATTCAGCCCTGAAACTGACCCAAAGACGCACAGCGTTTCTGTGCAGTGCGCTCTGCAGCCGCAAGACATATGTGAGCCAGTCACATTATCCTGCTATGTGAATTGCATGCCGACAAACCAGCATCTAATTTGCATAGGTGTGAACCCGGCCTCAAACAAAGGGTATACAAAGGTGGGCAGTGGCCTTGGAAACATGAACCAATGAAAACTTTTACATTTGTTGCCTAGCAGGGAGAAGGTCTTTTCCATGTGGTTTAAGGAGCAACATTGATTATACAAAAATATTTTAAATTACATGCCTATGAAAGGCCTTATTGTTGTAAATTTTAACAGAAAATTACATATTTTTTTATTTGACGCGGGGTTCCCCTTAATATCCATACCAGACCTGAAGGGCCTGGTAATTGAATTTGGGGGAACCCTACACTTTTTTTTTTTATCAATGACTGTTCTCTGTATTACAGGGAGCCGACAATTCATTATAGCCGCGAGTGCTTTTAAATAACTTTTTTTTCCTGCAGAAATTACACTTTGTGCAGGGACAGTTCTAAGCACGGGAAACATGCGCCCCTTTACAGGCATACTTTACACACCCCCAGGTACGAAATTTAAAGAAATATTACACTTTCATTGTTTCACTTTAAGCATTATTAAAATGACTGTTCCCGAAAAAACGGCCGTATTTAAAACTTTTTTTTTGCATTGATACATGTCCCCTGGGGCAGGACCCGGGTCCCCAAACACTTTTTATGACAATAACTTTTTAAAAATCAATGACTTTCAATGACTGTTCTCTGTATTAGGGGGACGGGAGACGACAATTCATATATCCGTGAGTGCTTTTAAATGACTTCAACCTCAAAAGTTTGGGACCCGATTGACTTCAATGGGGTTCGGATTCGGGGTCAAGTTCGGCTTAAGTTCGGTCCCAAACTTGAACTTTTTTGCAAAGTTCGGCCGAACCCCTTGAACCCAAACATCCAGGTGTCCGCTCAACTCTATCAGCAACACTTTGTTTTGGCATTACATAGATTGCATGTGTAATAATTTAATTTACTTTTACATTAGGTTGGATACATGTAGCACAAGGTTTGTTGTGTCCTGTACCACCGTGCATCTTGAAGCCAGACCCCTGATGGTTCATACATACTGATGATGAAGGAGGCTCACTGGGAAATGGTAAATGGATTCTTAAAGCGTTTGTAAACCCCCAAAAAAATTATATACATCCCGCTCCTTTAACCACTTAAGGACCGAGCCTCTTTTTGACACTTGTAGTTTACAAGGTAAAATATTTATTTTTTGCTAGAAAATTACTTAGAACCCCCAAACATTTTATATATTTTTTTCTAACACCCTAGTGAATAAAATGGCGGTCGTTGTAATACTTTCTGTCGCACCATATTTGCACAGCAGTTTTACAAGCGTACTTTTTTTGGAAAAAATACACTTTTTTTAAATTAAAAAATAAGACAGCAGGAAACTGTCATCACGCTGTCTGCTCTCTCCTCTCTGCTCTCTGTCTCCCTCCTAGCCTGTTAATTCTGATGTCTGTGTGTGAGAGCGATCTCCTCCAGCCCCTACCCCCTACTGCTAGTCCTTGTCACTTAAAATACCTTTGAAAAATAACTTGCATCCCCTCTGTTTTATCAAGATCCTAACTACTGGGTGTCCGTTCTTTTAAAACTCTAATTGTAAATTCCTTATCTCACATTGGTCACAAGACATTCCTCTGCTGGTCGGCTGATGTCAGATGGTTATCTCAGCCCCTAAAGGTTGTAAATAATGCGCTCTAATTAACCTTATAATCAAGGCACAGATAATAAATAAATAAAAGTGCTGAAAACTAAAAAGCCACTATGTGCTAGTAAAAATACTTGAAAAAGTCACGTGACATGTGACGCAACGCTTCGGGAGGAGCCAGTGACGATACCTATTGTTGGAGTCTGAGCACAGTAGCAGTGGTGTGAGGAGGAACTATGCTGTGAGCAGCTGACTGTTTTGCAATAAGCGCTGGTTACTCATAACAAATGTGAGTGGAAACATTTTGCTTTTTCAGTCCTTTTTTCAGTTTTTAATCATTCCGCAATGATATATCTCTGTTTTGTTTCATGAGCAAATCCTCCAAATTGGTGTGTGATTAGGGAGAACAATATCGCGCTAAACTTTGGTGAATAACTGAAAAAACGGGTATGACCCCAAGCAGCTACATATAAATGTGACGAAAATTCTATCAATGGTGAAAGTAAAAAATGTAGCGCTAAGCATGGGAAAGATACACTAGAAAGTGCCCAAGAATCAATAACTCAAATCACAAAGGTAAATAACAGAGTGACTGCCTGTGTGAAATAAGCCACATCAAAACACAAGTGCATATAAACAGTGAACTATTAACGCATATGATTATTGCCTGTGTAAAAATAAATAAATAAAAAAGTCCACAGTGCATGAACACACTTCAAATAATAAAAAATGTCCCAATAAAGTAAACAGGTGTGGATTTCAAATGAAAGTAGACACAAAAATGACTTGAACTGGATCCTCTTTCAAAGTATTCAGATCGATATAAAGAAACAGATGTATGCTTACCAAAGCGAGTGGACTCCCTGTCAGCGACAGGAAAGTCAAACAAGCCTGTAGTATCCAGACACCGATAGGTGGAACATCTCTGGCACGAACCAATGTAATCCGTGGACTTCTCACTAGGAGATGATGGAACCGGACCCTTTGTCTTGCACAGTTGTACAGGCTCCTGTCTAGTATTGATATTGATATTCTGGGACATTGAAGAGAACCACAGATATTGATAGAGCCTGCCACCTAATCATGTGTTTTCATGAACACAGCAGCCCATGATCAGGTGGCAGGCTCTATCAATATCTGTGGTTCTCTTCAATGTCCCAGAATATCAATATCAATACTAGACAGGAGCCTGTACAACTGTGCAAGACAAAGGGTCCGGTTCCATCATCTCCTAGTGAGAAGTCCACGGATTACATCGGTTCGTGCCAGAGATGTTCCACCTATCGGTGTCTGGATACTACAGGCTTGTTTGACTTTCCTGTCGCTGACAGGGAGTCCACTCGCTTTGGTAAGCATACATCTGTTTCTTTATATCGATCCAAATTGGTGAAACTGAGAGCAGCAGCAAGATTTTTTAGCTGAACATTATTAAACATTTTCTTGACAGATCTGTGGCGTGCAGTAAACAATGGGGAACTTGTATTAGTTTCTGTCTTACGTTGTTTTATCCTTTGAACCAGATATTTTATCCAGCGAACCAGTCATTTTTATTTATTCTCCTAACCAGTACCAGCACTGGTGGCTAACCTTATACTGATTTGTGGGTTATTATGTGCACTTGTGGTTTATTAGTCCCCAGTATCAGTGATTATATTTATTTATTTTAGCATAGATTCATCATAGCACAGATTTTTACACAAGTATTTTTACTAGCACATAGTGGGTTTTTAGTTTTCAGCACTTTTATTTATTTGTTATCTGTGCCTTGATTAGGAAGTTAATTAGAGCGCATCATTATTTACAACCTTTATCACATATTCACGGTGTCTGATCATCACTAGAATGGTTGCAGCTTAATTATTTAGTTAGTTATCTTCTATTTATCACCTGTATTTGAGTATTCATACCAGCGCTTTAGTATTTTTTTCACTATTATCTCAGCCCCTCCCTTTGCATTCTTCTTCCGAGCAAAGGAAAGACACTGACAACAAGTTATTGCTGTGAGATAAGATACGTACAATTAGAATTTATAAAAAAATGGACACATAGTGCTATAGCTCCTAATAAAACAGAGGGGATGGTAGTGTTTTATCATCCTGACTTTACAACCACTTTAAGGTTGTACAGCATAGAATAATCTTCCCTAAAAGGATCAGCTATGTCCAAGGATTTGAAATCCTTGCTATCATTATTTTGGGTATTTATCGAATAAATGTGTATACACATTGGGTCCTGAGGGCTCAGTTAAGAACTTTGCTACATTTATCTTCATATTTGTAGTAAGTACGTTCACATTTCATACTCATGGCTTTAGCCTTATATAGACAATGCAGGTGTTCCCTTAGACTGGTGAGTTTGATTAATGTGGAGAGTGCTAAATTCTCCTTGTGGATTGCTTCCAGCTAATGTACCATCTTGGTCAGTTTTATTTTTCCTAAATCTGTAACCATATATTACTAGAGATGGGCTGAACGACCCCCTGTTCAGTTCCAGCAAGAACTTTTGAATATTGCAAACATTCGGAACCGAATAACAAACCCGTTAAAGTCTATGGGACCCAAACTGGAAAAATCAAAAGTGGCCATTTTGAAGACTTTTATGCAAGTAATTGGGCAAACAATGGTTATGGGGGTCTGGGTACTGCCCTGGGGGACATGTATCAATGAAAAAAAAGTTTGTAAAAAACATAATTTTTAAATGAGCTTTAAGTGCTTAAAGTGAAACCATCCAAATGAGAAATAAAAATGAAAAATGTCTTTAACCGCTTAACCTGCCGTCATTATAAGTCAGCTGTTTGAAGAGGGATATTGTTGTTATGGCAGCAGCTAGCTTCCATAAACCCAGTATCCTATTCTTCAGCGGGTGGTCAGCTTTCAGATAAAAGTGGTCTCTGCGGCGGATTTGCTTACCGGAGCATCTGCTCCCGTCTGTGGTATGGAGATCAGTGAGGGGAAGATGGCCCCCACCCATCTCCATACCATTGCAGGGCGGAAGCAACGGCAAAACGTCACTTCCGCCCATAGCTCTTAAAGAAACATTTTTTTTATTACATAAAAGATCTAATTTTTAAGAGGTCCTGTCATGCTTTTTTTCTATTACAAGGGATGTTTACATTCCTTGTAGTAGGAATAAAAGTGACACATTTTTTTTAAAAAAAGAACAGTGTCAAATTTTTAAATAAAAGGTAAAATAAATGAGAAAATAAAATTCATTGCGCCCCGTCCCGCCGAGCTCCTGTGCAGAAGCGAATGTATACGTGAGTAGCACCCACATATGAAAACAGTGTTCAAACCACACATGTGAGGTATCACTGCGATCGTTAGAGCGAGAGCAATAATTCTAGGCCAAGACCTCCTCTGTAACTCAAAACATGCAACCTGTATCATTTTTTAAACATTGCATATGGAGATTTATAAGGGTAAAATGTTGTCGCCATTCCACGAGCAGGTACAACTTTGAAGCGTGGCATGTTGGGTATCAATTTAACATCATCTTTCACAATATAAAAAAAATTGGGCTAACTTAACTGCTGTCTTATTTTTTAATTCAAAAAATATAATTTTTTCCCCCAAAACTTGCGATTGTAAGACCACTGCGCAAATATGGTGTGACATAAAGTATTGCAACAACCACCATTTTATTCTCTAGGGTGTTAGAATTGTTTTCTTTTATATGTTGTGGGGAAAGTGTAGGCAAGGACACATGTTGTAGGAAGTCATTAATCAGTGTGAGAGTGGGTTGAGTAATGTCGGCATCATCCTTCAGGTTATAGAGGGTGCCATAATAGTCGCTGAAAGCGTTGGCAATGTCCTGGGGGTGCTGCAATTTGGCTTTACTTATAGGGTGTAGAATATAAGGGATTTTTGTTTTGCTCCCAGGTCCCTTAAGTTGGTGTGCCAGTTGGCTAGTGCTAGTTTCCCAACCCTGTTACCCCATGCATAGTACGTCATCTTAAGTCTTTTAGTCTGTTTTTCAAATGAATCTAGTAGGAGGAATCTAAGTTCATGTCTTAGTCTGTGTAGTTTGGTGGTCAGTGTTGGAGAAGTCTTTTGTTTGTTTTTGGTTTCGAGATCAAATATTTCGTCTGTAATTTCACGCAATTTTTTCTGCCACTGCCTCTTCGCCCTGGCCCCCATTTTAATAAAAATTCCCTGATAAATGCCTTGTGGGCATTCCAGAGCGTGAATCGATTTTGCACTGAGGGACCATTTATGGAGAAAAATTCCTTCAAATGATCCTCGGTGTGTATCTTATTTTCAGGTTGTTGCATAAGGTACGTGTTGACCCTCCATAAAGGGATTGATTGTACTGCAGACATGTCCTTTAAGGTGTAGGTGCCGAAAACGGGGTCTTTTTAGCCGCTGCGAGCCGTTAGATGAGCGGGGAAGCCGGAGCTCAGGAATGAAGCTTCCATTCTGTTCCGCTGCCGGCCACACCCCTCAAATTTTTTTCTTTTAATGTTTTAAATTTTCTAGCAAAATTTTTTTTTTAACTTGTAAACAATAAGTTTGAAAAATAGGACCAGTTTTAACCACTTCAGCCCTGTAAGATTTTACCCCCTTCCTAGCCAGATCACTTTTTACAATTTGGCACTGCGTTGCTTTAACTGATAATTGCTCGGTCGTTTGACGCTGAACCAAAATGAAATTTGCGTCCTTTTTTTCCCCACAAATAGAGCTGTCTTTTGGTGGTATTTGATCACCTCTACGGTTTTTATTTTTTGCACTATAAACAAAAAAAGAGCGACAATGGCGGTGATATGGGACCGTGATTTTAGCGGTACTGCGACATTGTGACAGACAGATCGAAGACTTTTGACACATTTTTGGGACCATTGGCATTTATACAGCGATCAGTGCTATAAAAATGCACTGATTACTGTGTAAATGTCACTGGCAGGGAAGGGGTTAACACTAGGGTGCGATCAAGGGATTAATTATGTGTTCCCTCAGTGTGTCCTAACTGTGGGGGAATAGGATTGACTAGGAGAGGAGACATAATTTTTCGTACTTAATAGGAACAAACGATATGGCTCCTCTTCCTTGACAGCACAGGGATTTGTGTGTTTACACACACAAATCCTCATGCTGGAGATCGTGCACGATCTAGCATGGCCCACTGCAATCCCGCATGGCCGGGGGCGATCGTGCCTGTCGGTCACGCACATTAGGTCCCCTCGCCATGCATCGGGTGCGCGTGCCCTCTGGTGGCAGCTAAAGGAGCCCAGGGAGCCATTCTGCCACAGGATATCTACGTGAGCCGGTCGGGAACCGGTTAAAGTGGTTAAATATAGTGCCTGGGGGCGTCCCCTTAGTCTGCCTGTAAAGTGGCACATCTGTACCATGTATAGAACATGCTACAGCAATAATGACATTTATAAAGCCAAGAAAAATACAATTTTCCATTCAAGCTTTCCTTATTTTATAAATAACTGCTTGGAGAGCCAGTCTGTATGATGAGGCCACAATTTAGTGCACTCGGAACAAGATTAGGGATTTTTTGGGATAAATTCTGGTGTCTTTCGCAGACTTTGGATAAAAGTAACAGATGTGGAAAAATTGTGCTTTGGGTGTTGGTGATGTACTGTATCAATATGGGAACAACTTAAAATTTATAATGAAGGTATACTGGAAAGCCACACAAATATCTAGTGAATATTTAAAATGAACAGACACACCAAGTGAATATTTAAAATGAACAGACACTCCAAGAGCAGTTTTGACAAAAAAAGCATAAAACAAAACTTTACTGGACATCAAAATAAACATAAAAGTTACCATAAACATTACACCAAATAACAAGATTTCACAAAAGAAAGGTCAAATACTTAACTCTGGCAACAGCTTCCACTGGAAACAGGACAATTGAGAAGTTTTTGCTTCATGCTTCCTTCCAGAGCTCCAAAACAAACCTCTCAAACAGACTTCTCTTACCCTCTTTCCCTCACAGGGTCTCTGTTTATGGTCCTGTATACCAGAGACCACCCACACAATGTAGTTATCCCTCTTAACCATTCACAGGTCGTTTTGTGAGTAATGCCAGCAATACATGTTTGCACTTCCCCTCACAGCTGCATGGTCAATTGAATATGCGGTAGCCATCTTTAAAACACAACGTCAAAGCTTACTAAACCACCTGTGATTGAGAGATATTATTACACATGTATTGGGACATTTGTCATGAATCATTTAAAAATATCCACAACTGATACAGGTACTCTTGATGAAAGCAGGAATTGGCCTTGCTTTCAAAAATTTAAATGTGTTGCCCCGCTCAAAAGGTTGCGGAAAAATTGGTCTTTGGTTGTCGGTGGTGCCTTCGCACCATAACCCTATAGAGCAGGGGTAGGCAACCTGGGCCCCCCAGCTGTTGCAGAACTACAAGTCCCATCATGCCTCTGGGAGTAGAGGAAAAATTGGTCTACACCGAAAAAATCTTGCAGATGAAATCAACACCCACAAAGTTAGGCAGCCTAGACAATCTTTCAGAGATTTGGGATTCAGAAAGCACTTAATCAGCAACATCGGCATCAAGGACTGATTCATTTTAATAAATGTCAGCCTGTCCACGGAGTCTGTGGACAGACAAGCTCTCTTGTCTGTCACATAACCTTCGGCAGGACTGGATTCCCGTTCGGAAAGCACTCTGGATGCAGTGCAGCCCAGCAGTTCTATTGCATACTATGCAAGTTCTGGCCAGTGGTCTAATCTCATGACCCAGTAACCCAGTGGATCGTCAATTGGAAATCTCCCCCTATCTGTTTTTACCCCTAGATTTTATCCCTAGATAATCTCTCACCATATGATGAAGATGCTGCCAATAGGATGTGGGAGCTGACAGCCCTGGGTGCTGAGGACTAAAAACAGAAGCCTCAAAACTACATTTTCCACAGAGTTACATAAACTCCTCTTTAAGGTGTCCTCAAGAGATTTCATCTTCTGCTCCCTCTGTGGGGACGGGATGAGTTCCAAGACTTTCCCCTTGTAATGGTGTTCAAGGAGAGTTGCCAACCAATAGCGATCATTCTCCTTGATGCCATGAGGGAGCCCATGCACCGCAAATTTGCGGAGGCATGAGAAGCAGACTCCTTGGTGTCACTGAGGATTACAGTATCTGGAACTGCCTCCTCCAAGCCATGTACTACTTTCAAGCATTCTGGGGATGGAAAACCATCTGTTAAAGGTTGTCATAAGTCTTGCTCTGCTTTAATGCCTCCAAAGCTGCCAGAATCCTCCTCCTCCCTCTACTCTTGTGTGTTCTGTGGTGTAGGAAGAATGGTGTCTGCATGAAGTGGGCCTTGAGAGGAAAGGAAGTCCTCCTCTTCCTCTCACTGCTCTGCCTCCAGTGCCCTGTCCTTATTGTCATGCAGAGTCTGCTCCCCAGGAACACAACAGGGATTGTGTCACTGATGCATGCATTGTCACAGCTCAACATCCTTGTGGCCTCCTCAAATGGTGACAGTACAGTGCATGCATCCTTTATCAGCAGCCATTGGCATGGAAAAAAAAAGCTGAGCCGGCCTGAGCCTGTCATTGTGCGATACTCACACAGGTACTCATTGACGGCCTTCTGCTGCATGCACAGCCACTGCAGTATTGCTAAAGTTGAATTCCACAGGGTGGTATTGTCACAAATCAGGCAGTTTATGGGCAGGTGGCATTCCCACTGAATTTCCTTGTCAAAGATTTTTATTGATTTTCAAATAAAAGACAGAAACAATAAATAGCAAAAAAGGAAAAATAATAAGGTGCATTTCATATATTCATTGTCACATATGAAGTATCATGTAATTTAAATAAAAGTAAATAACAACATGTGTATTATGCAGTTTAAAGAATAGAATAATAGGTCAGAAATCCGACACTGTGAAAATGTCTAATAAACAATGTTTCATGGGTACAATGAGCAACCCTGGATCCCTACTAGATACGTTATAGATATGCCTCCAGACCATTTTACCACCCCTAATGGGTACAAACTGTGGTAAAATGGGGGCAATTTAAACGAACAGGTATTATCATAACTTAAGATAGTATTAAGAGTACATAGAGAGAATTAGTATCTTAAGGACAATGAATAGCGAATGAGTATAAGCATAACTATTGTTTACAGTGTATTTTAACTTCAGGGTAAACAATCTGAAAAATAAAACATGTTGGTATTAGATGTAGGCAGTTATAATGTCAAATCAATGAATTTAGTTAATATATTCCATAGTAAAACTAAAGAGCTAAAAAATGTGAGATAGAAAAGAAGAGGGAGGAAAAAGTAAAATAAAAGGAGAAAAAAGAAGAGGAAAGAGGGAAAGAGTTTCTCCAGGTGGTGATCTGCATATCAAATAAGACAATGTAGTTCATCTGATAAAATAATCAAATAACTATTGAGGTAACAGTAATGACTGGTCGAAGTCAGGGGGAAGGTAATGTTTTACCCACGGTTGCCAGATTTTTTTAAAGTTATCAATCTTATTGTCTTCTATGGCCGACATTTTAGCATGAGTTAGAGCTCTATTCATTCTATGTTTGGCTTCCGCAACTATCAGAGTTTTGGATTTCCATGCTTTAGCTATAGTTTGTTTAGCGGCAGTACTAAGCTGGAGGAACAGCTTAAATTGAGGAAGCGTTAGCGTTGGAGGTTTCAGGTTCAGAAGAGCCATGGCTGGATCTAGAGGTATAGAACATTCTAGGGCTTTGGAAGCCAAAGCAAAAATATTTGTCCAAAACTCTTGGACCACCGGACATTGCCACCAGATGTGGAAATGGGTACCTGGGGAAGGACAACCTCTGAAGCAGTTGTTAGGATAATTCGGGGTGAATTTGGCTATTCTAGCAGGTACTAGGTACCATCTTGCTAAAACTTTAAAGTTGGTTTCAACAGCGTGACAATTAGGGGAAGAGCTTTTTGTAGCTTGCCATACTTTGGACCAGTCATTAATGTCAAAAACTCTGTTCATATCTACTGCCCATTTATCTGCGTAGGGAGGTAAAACATCCTTAGGGGGAGTTGTAAGCTGCTGGTATATCGAAGAGATAACCCCTCTAATGTGTGGATCACTTTTGCATATACGTTCAAATTGAGACATCTGGTTAAGCGGTGTGCCAACATTTAGGAGAGGAGCGTAAAAATTCTTAATTTGCAGGTATCTAAAGGTTTCCGATCTTGGGAGTCCATGAGTGTCACATAGTGTTGGGAATTCCATGATGGTGGAATTATGACATAGTTGATATAATCTAGATAAATTTAAAGTGGACCAAGCAGAAAATGACTTTGGATACCTCCATGCTGGGTAGAAGGCTGGGTTTCCAAGGAAAGAGAGAAGAGGATTATGTGGAGATTGAAGGTTGGAAGGCTTACCAAATTTATCCCATATTGATAAAGAATGCTTCGTGATGGGATTAGAGATATGTGACCTATCTGTGCGTTGAATCCATAGTATATTTGCAATAGAGATAGGGTCACAGTCTACAGATTCAATCAATATCCATAGGGGTGTTTCTACGTTAGAATGATATTTCGTAAGGATTGAGAGTTGGGCAGCCGAATAATAGGAAGCAAAATTTGGTAAGCCTAGCCCTCCCCTCTGTTTACTTAGATATAATGTGGCCATAGGTATCCGTGGTTTGATTTTCCCCCAGATGAAGGCCGAGACTCTACGTTGCAATATTCTGAGGAAATATGCTGGTAGTGGGATAGGCAAAACTCTAAACAAATAAAGAAATTTCGGTAAAATTGACATTTTTATTGCATTAATCCTTCCCAACCAGGATAATGGGAGAGAGGACCATTGTTTCATGAAGTTAGTAACTTGTTTCAGTAGAGGGAGGTAGTTGACTCTAAATAAATCTTTGAGTGAGGTTGTGAGCTGAACACCTAAATAGGGTAGTTGATTAGAAACCCAGTGAAATGGTAAAGTAGATTGGAGATGTAGGAGATCTGTTTGTTCTAAAGATATGTTAAGTACATTTGATTTGGTAGGATTGACCTTAAGTCCAGAAATTGTAGCAAATTTGTCAAGTAGGTTTAGTAAATTTGGAGCAGATATATGTGGATGAGTTAGGAATATGAGAATATCGTCAGCGAAAAGGCATAATTTATGGTGAAAACCTCCTAATTCAATACCCTTGATATCTTGATTACTCCTAATTAACTGTGCCAACGGTTCAATAAGGAGGGCAAAAAGTAAAGGGGATAGGGGACATCCCTGTCTCGTACCTCTACAAATGTTCATCATTGCGGATTTATAGCCGGCATATTTAATGTATGCTTTAGGGCTATCGTAGAGCGAAGAGATCCATTTCAGAAAATGATTACCAAAACCCCATTTTTGTAACGTATACTGCATATAAGGCCAGGTGACAGAATCGAACGCTTTCTTAATATCCAAAGATATAAGACATGAAGGAATATGTCTAGATTTAGCTGCGTTCATGAGTAGAAGAGCACGTCTGATGTTGTCACCTGCCTGCCTTTTTGGCATAAAGCCGGTTTGATCACGGTGTATCAATTGACCTATAATATTGTTGAGGCGGGTAGCTAATATCTTAGCTAATAATTTAATGTCAAGGTTGAGTAGTGATATAGGGCGATAATTTGCCCAAGCAGTTGTGTCTGTGTGTGGTTTAGGAATCATTACTATAATGGAGGTGAGTGTTTCTGTGCGGAAGGAATGATTTTCAAGGATGGAATTGAAGGCTCTGGTCAGGATCGGCGCTAGTATATGTGAGAACTGCTTATAGTATAATGCTGAGAATCCGTCAGGGCCTGGTCTTTTATTGAGTTTTAGTTGATTGATCGCATTCAGGACTTCCGGGGTAGTTATTTGGCGCTCAAGATTATCATGTTGTGATTGATCAAGGGTGGGAAGGTTAATATTGGAAAACATAGTATCTGCTTTTGATTTGTCAAACCCTTGGCAAGAGGAATATAGTTTAGATAGTTTGGAATGAAATACCTCCAGTATTTTTACCGGATTGCTAGTATATCCGTCACGTGTAGTCCTAAGTCTGAAAGAGGACTGCACTTTTTGTAACATTTTTAAACTACGTGCCATGGGAGTGTCAGGTTTGTTGGCTTTGAGATACTGGATATGTTGGCGTTTACTCATAAGCTTGTCGGCTGAATCTGTTAAAAAAAGGTCTAGATCCAGTCGTGCTTTATCAAGCTTTGTATGGTTATCAGCAGTTGGAGAGGATTGAAAAACTGAGTGGCATGTGTTAAAAGCATTTTCCAGTTTTGCGAACATAAGCTTACGCTCTCTTTTGAGTGTTGAAGTTAGACGGATAAGATTTCCTCGAATGACAGATTTATGAGCTTCCCATAATGTCAGGGAAGAGACATCGCCTGTATCATTAGAGGAGATGTAATCAGACAGCGCTCTTTCAATTAGCGATCTATGGGACGGATGGGTTAGTAGAGTATCATTTAGGTTCCAGGTTGTATCGTGGGATCTGGGTATAGTTGAGGTTAGGGTGGTAAAAACTGCACAATGATCTGACCATGGTAATGGAATAATTTTGGAGGACAGTATTTCTGGTAGTAAACTAGTTGGAACAAAGATGTGATCAATACGGGAGAATGATTTGTGTGGATACGAATAGTGTGTATAACGTCTATTGGTGGGGTTAAGTTCTCTCCATGTGTCCACCAATTTGTGGGCTGTCAGCAGGGGTTGGAGAGTCGTCTTGGTGGAGTTCGCATTAGGAGTAATTGGAGATTTGTCAAGGAATGGGAATACTGTAGCATTAGAATCTCCACATAGGACCAATGTACCAAATTTATGTGTCTCGATAAGTTGGAAAAGATGAGACATAAAAGCTAATGGTCGTTTGTTGGGAGCATAATAAGATACGACCGTGATAGGGTCGTCAGCGAGGTATCCTGTAATCAAAATGTATCTACCTTCTGGATCGTTCAGTTGTGACACAAGGGTGAATGGAGTGTTGCGGTGGAAACCTATGAGAGTTCCCCGTTGTTTAACGGGAGCAGAGGCAACATAAAATTGTGGATATGTGGAGGAGAGGAATTTTGGATGAGCCTTGTCTATAAAGTGAGTTTCCTGTAGGCATATAATGTGAGCCTTTTTAGCATGAAAAGTACGCATAGCTTTTGTACGTTTGTGTGGAATGTTAAACCCTTGTACATTTAAAGACATAATATTTATGGGAGCCATAACTGTAAGGTATAGTTTACTATAAGAATAAAAACATGACTTACTTCTAGGTTCGTAATCACCACCTGGAGAGGGAAAAGATTAGAGAAAGCACAGCAGAAAAAAAAAGAGTAGTAATAATAAAATAAAAAGGAAAAACGATCGACCCTTTTGTAATAGAATATTAGTATTAATAAAAGATAATAACACAGGGTGTGGGAACGTCTACAGAACATATTCAGCATGTTCCGAGAGGTTCCAAAGCCATCATCAGAGACCCGCATACTCTTAACGGGTACCCGAAGATGGAACAGGGGGCAACAAGAATTTCCTGAGGGAGGGATAGCACCGGAGGACCACAAGATTATATAAAGAAACTTTTAAACAACTAAAAGTCCGCTTTGTATAAGGACCTAAACAAAAAATAGAATATAAAGATGTCACAATGCATTAATTAGTATAAATACCAATATGGGTAAGATAGTGAATATAGGAAAAAAAAGAAAACAAGGTCAGGTATCTATACTTAGACACTGGATACTAGAGGGTATATTAGAAAAAGAATGGTCAAGTCTCGACTAAAAATTTCCTAAAGGAGATCAAAAAGTGATTTTAGAGTATGGGATTTTTGAATTTTCAGCCAGCAAGTGATGCTAGTAGTAAATTTTAGCAGGACGGACTAGGTTAGAAGTTCAGTCCATAGAATCCTCGTTGGAGGGTGATTGATTTTCGAATCGTCCACGTTTGGGAATATGATGTTGAGAGGATGAAGATGCACCCGCGGAGAGTGTAGTGGCTTTTTTCTGCTGAAGAGGAATTGAGGCAGGGCGTCTGCGGGTATGATCATTTGAAGTGGATCTATCTGCGATGCCCATTTCAACCAGGGCCGACTGCAGGTCTTCCGGGGACCTACAAATGTATTTAGTTTCGAGAAAGGTAAATTTTAGAGAAAAGGGAAATCCCCAGCGATAGGTAATATGGTGTTGTTGCAGGATTTGCAGCTGGGGTTTAAGTGCACGTCTTCTAGCAACCGTGAGAGGAGATATATCAGCAAAAAGCTGATAATTGTGGCCCTGAAATTGCAGAGATTCTTTGTCCCTAGCAGCCGCTAGTAGTTGCTCTTTGGTTCTGTAGTAGTGCAATTTAGCAATTATATCTCTTGGTGGGCCATTTGTTTTGCGGGGGGCTAGAGCTCTGTGTATTCTATCGAATTCTAGTCTTTCCACTGGTAAACCAGGCTGCAATTCTTGAAATAGGGCTGTTATAGTAGCCGGGAGATCAAGGACAGTCTCAGGAATTCCTCTTATTCTCAGGTTCGATCGTCGATCCCTATTTTCCTGATTTTCTAACCGAGACTGTAGTGTAAGATTTTCTTCCTTTAGAATTTCAAGCTCTGAGGTGTTTCGCTGTGTTAAATCATCTAGGTCGTCCACTCTAATTTCTAGCTCAGCTGTTCTCTGCCCCAGCTCTCTAATTTCTTTGGTCAGTTTATCAGTGATTCTGTCAGAAGTCTTCTTTAGGGCTTTATGTAACATGTATTCAAACTTTTTAAACATGTCATCATTATTCTCAGTCTGAGTTACCTCAGTATCTGAGTCTGTGCCTGCTGTATCCTCTGTAAGCTGTGAGGGCGCTGTTTCACAGCGCTGTATGCTTGTCTGTGAGGAGATGGCTGCAGCCATTCTGAGGGCCTGCCTGGTCGGCGCCGTTTTGGAGACTGGCGCTTTAATTTTAAGTTTATGTCCTCGCAGGACCATTATAAATGTACCTGGGGTCTAGCTGTGGCTTGTGGTGCTGGTTTGTACCGTTCGCGGTACCGCTGGGACTCGTAGTCCTCCGGCTATCTCCTCCCTCGGAGCGGAGCTCTAAGTCAGGACGTCCGCCCGCTCAGGCATCCGCGCATGCGCCCCCATTCCCACTGAATTTCAGCCAACCGATTACTGGCTGTGTATGACTGCCTGAAATGACTACAGACTCTTCTGGCCTGCTTTAGCAGATCTTCCAACCCTGGTTACCTTTTTAAAAAATGCTGACCCACCAAATTGGGGACATGTGCCAGGCATGGCACATGTGTCAACTTTTCCTGTCTAAGGGCGGACAGAAGGTTTGTGCCATTGTCGCACACCACAATTCCTGGCTCCAGCTGGCATGGTGTAAACCACCTCTGGTCCTGCTCCTGCAGAGCTGCAAGAATCTCTGCTCCAGTGTGGCTCCTGTCCCCTAGATAGAACAGCTGAAGCACTGCATTTTAATTATTATTCTATGTGCATCCAATAAACATCTTTGATTGTTCATATGACTCATAACAATCCTTAAAGCGAAGCTCCACCCTAAAGTGGAACTTCCGCTTATCGGATTCCTCCCCCCCTCCGGTGCCACAATTGGCACCTTTCAGGGGGGAGGGGGTGCAGATACCTGTATAATACAGGTATCTGCACCCACTTCCGGGACTAGCTGCCCGCCTCTATCCGAGGATTCCCGCCCATATCCGAGGATGCCCTTTGTGTCTTGGGAAACACACAGTTCCCAGGACACAACGGGGACCAATAAAAACACGCAGCGCGACTCGCGCGTGCGCAGTAGGGAACCGGACAGTGAAGCCGCAAGCTTCACTTCCTGATTTCCTGACAGAGGATGGCGGCGGGGGCAGCCGAGAGACGAGCGATCGCTCGTCATCTTCTGCCGACATCGCTGGAACCTGGAACAGGTAAGTGTCTATTTATTAAAAGTCAGCAGCTGCAGTATTTGTAGCTGCTGACTTAAAAAAAAAAAAATTCAGGTGGACATCCTCTTTAATTGCTGGAAACTATTGAGCGCTGCATTTTTTGTCTATTTTGTTCACTCACTTCCCTCCAGGAGTTGGCGGCTGCACTGGATTCTGCATTTTGGACAAAAATCAGACAACAAAATGGTGTTATCATTATGTCAGTTTTAGCGCTTAAAGACTTACATTGTTTTCCGAAGCACTGCATGGAACCTTTTAGCCTGACTCATTGAATAGCCCCTTGAACACTTAGAGGTTACTTGTGGTTCATGGGACAATTCAGAAGAGGAGGGCATGGAGGAGAAGGAAGAGAAGAAGGAGGGGGTGGAGCTGGCAAATCTTGCCTCATCACCACTAGCTTTATGGAGATGTGATAGCACAACAAGCTGCAGCACTGAACCCTGTCTTGCATACTTCTGAGTTGCAAGCAGAGTTAACCAGTGTGCTGTGAACAAAATATATACTGTAGTTCCTGACCATGCTTGCTGGACCACATGTCAGCAGTAATGTGGACCTTGCACCTGACTGCCTTGCCCAACAATGCCACAACATTGCCTTCCATGTGATGGTAGAGAGCTGTAATAGCCTTATGTGAAAGAAATAGCAACTAGGAACCTGCCATTGTAGTACAGCACATTCTGCAAATTCACGGAAGGTGGCAGATTCCACTAGATTGAAAGGCAGGAGTTGTAAAGCCAACAGCTTTGACAAGCTTGAATTTAGATGCTGGGTATGTAGGTGGCAGTGACTGTATTTTTTTCGCTGCAGCAGATGGGGCAGAGGAATTTGGTGGCTATAGTCTACAGGTGGTGGTGTGCTACTGCACATAAACAAAAAACCTGGAATTGTCCTTTCGAGACCAGAAGGAACCAGAGGACCAAATGAGCGACACAGAATGCAATGTATGAAAAAATTGAAAAATGTATTAGTTTATTATTAAAAAACTATCATGAAACTCCACAATAGGAGACAAAATAAGTAATAAGTAAAGACACTGGAAATTTGACAAAAAACAAACAGAAACATCAGCATCAAAAAATTTCTCTGGTTGTAACCATTAACAATACGCAGCACAAGACAAGACATTCATGGGGTACACATAAATATTCGTCTGGACGCCCCAGATCTATACATGGGTGGTCATGCAGTGGCAAAAATGCTGTATATGTCCTAATAATTTGTGTAATAAGGTATGAACATCCATGTAGAGGTCCCGGGAAGCTTGAGCTGAAGATTAGGGGAAAAGGGTAAAAATGGGGGGGAAGGGGAAAAGAAACCTAGTGGGCTTCAAAAAAGAGACTGATGGCAATTGAAGAGAACCACGGTGAAGTTAATATGATTGAAAAGATATGTATGATGAAGAGCAAAACTGCACTACAAGGAATTGGATGCTGGGCTGCAGAGAAAGCAGTATATCCAGATGTCAAGGAAGTAGTCCCCTATTCAGGGACGAGATATAATTTCAAAGCCAATCCGTAATACACCTAGTTTCTGCAGATTGTAAGAAATCCTGTTTGAAAAATCACTTCTTGATGTCCTGCTACTGTATTTTGTAACTTCGATGTATGTCCTGCATTGGATACACGATGGCACGTGGGGGTATAGGGTATCCGCTATTGACAGTCACCTCCTTAACATTGAGAGTTAATTATATACAATACCCTCCTCAGAAGAGCCCGAGTGCAGGGCACCTGCTGATTACCAACCGTCCATCCATCCACAAAGATTCCTTGTTTTATATGTTGCTCAGTCTCGAGGGGGTGCACAGATGCTCCTTCTACCGATCAGCAGAACAACCGATGAGTTAGCTACGATTGGGTCCTCTCAGTCTCTTGTGCCCACTGAGGGCTTGCTTCCGGGACGCAATGGAAAAAGGGTGTCACGTGATGCTGGTGATGTCCAACGCGTTTCGCAAGTGAACTCATGTAGCTTCGTCTGGGCGGTGTGCTACTGCCAGATGTGCTGCAAGAACCTGGGACACCTTGTGCTATATCATCATCCCTGTCAGTGGAGGCTGCTGAGAGGTCATTAGGTATAGCGGGGTAGTCCGGAAAGGTGAGGAGCGAGGAGGAGCAGAATTGCTTCCCATTTGTGGGGCTTTCAGGTGCTCTTGCCAATGGGCTGAGTAGTGGGTGGTTAAATGCCTTGTCAAGCATGTGGTACCCAAATGGCTGTTTTTTTTGCCACGCTTGATGTGTCTGAGGCAGAGTTTGCAAATTGCAGTAGTGCGATCAGCTGCACATGTGGCAAAAAACAGGCCCAAACAGCTGAGCTGTGGGAAGTGGGCCAGGAGATAACAGCTCCACAATTTGGGGGAATAGGGTAGCTGCTCTCTACTCTTCCATGATGTCTGCCTCTTTGGAGTTGTGCCTCACCCTCACTTTCCTCCTCTGCTCTATCCATCACCCGAGTGATGTCAGTGACCTCATAATCTTTATCATCCCCTCCATCCTCATTATCACTGGAGACAACTTGACAATACGCTTCGGCTTGGGGAACATGACTCTCTGTAGGCTCATATTCCCACCTTCCTCAACCTCAGAATTAAGTAATGACTGTGCATTATTAAGGAGCAAGTGGCTGACGCTGTGTTCAAATAACTCATCTGACTTCTCCATGCCTGATGCTTGGGCTAGCTGTGGACAAGGGGGCAGAATAAGCCACTCTGGCAGCTGCAGTGGACTAATCTCTGCTTGGGTGACAGAGGATGAGGAGGATGATGATGGTTTAGTAAGCCAGTCCACCACCTCTTCTGATTGCTGTGGCTGGGTGGCATGGGTAACCACAACAGAGGAAATTATGCCCTGCCTGAGGATGGACCACGTCCACAGCCTGTGGACACATACACTGCTGGCCCCCTCACAGTGCCATGGGAACATTTGCCTCTCCTTGTTGGCCTCCCAAACATGATGGTGGGGTGCTTAATAACAAAATGTAATAAAGATGTGGAAATGTGTACATGGATGCACTTTAATCAATGGGAGGTGGTGTTTGGTGCACTTTTACTTGAGTACTCACTACACAGACACACTCCACTGACACACTGCAATATACTGTGGTAAACGTGCAGTAACGCACTGAAATGTACTGCATTAAACGTGCAGTAACGCACTTAGATATACTGCATCAAATGTGCAGTAACGCACTGCTATATACTGCATTAAACGTGCAGTAACGCACTCAAATATGATGCGCTAGTTAAACGTGCAGTAACGCACTGAAGTATGAAGAATTGTAGACGGCCACTCACATTGGCTTGTCTAGCTCCGCGCTTAGGATAATTCAAAAGGGTCTATACTAATATTAATACTGTAAACCCAGTACAGCTGCTCCTATGAAATCTAGATGATTTAATTGGTAGTTTAATTAAATGAGGGGCGCTAGTACCAACAAGAGATACTAAATTAATTAATAGGTTAATTAATTGTATATTCTGAACTGTATAGTAGAGACTAAGAGCTTATTGAAAAAAGGTGTGCAGACACAATATAGATCTACCATGAACTAAGCTAATTAATAACTATTTAAAGTGATAATAGTGAACCACATTTGGTTACTCATACATTACAACCATTATAATGTGAATAATAAAAATTGGTTAGAGTGTGTTTATACAAACAATAATAACACCAGACACCTAGCGTGACCCAGTGAGGTAATAAATTAATTATTACCCCAAAGATAATTAACACACAAAATAGAGCTGACCGAGCTCTATTTAAATTAAATAATATAAATATAACAGACCCTGTACCTTGTATCACAATGTGTACAACGAAAGTTAATGATCAAGCACTTATGCCCAATCTAATATATAAAAAGTGCAAACCAACAAATTTGGCAAATATCCCAATATCTTGGGTACATCCAAAAAACGTGAAAAATATTAATATAAATTAGACAGTGTTAATTGATATAACGCAAAGTTCATGTAGTATATAAAAAGTGCAAGCCAACAAAATTGGCAAATAATCCCAATATCTTGGGTGCATCCAAAAAACGTGAAAAATATTAATATAAATTAGACAGTGTTAATTGATATAACGCAAAGTTCATATAGTAGTCCTTGCTGCAAAATGCCACAATCACTCCTGTAGATATAGCTTGTGCACCATCACCAGACAAATTCTCGATCCACCCAATGTGAGAACCAGCAGTATTAAATGGCCTCTTACCAAATGGAGTTGATTACTTTGTTTAGAAGCAATCAAATGCGCTTTCACAGGATTGTGCCTGTACACTGAGTGACACACCCTCACTCAAGGGCTCTCTTCCCTCTATCAGACCAGCTCAGATGGAATGGATTGGAAACATATGTGGGAATATAAAGAGAGGCGCACCTCGCACTGAAGTATGCTGTGTTAAACGCACAGTAACACACTGCTATATACTGCGTTAAACGTGCAGTAACACACTCAAATATACTGCGTTAAATGTGCAGTAACGCACTGAAAGATAGCTGACCATGGAAGAAGTACCCACACATAGAGCCATCCATGATAGAGAATCATGGGTCTTGGAGAAACATGAGAACTGTCTCATGTCTGGATTACATATATCCGTCCAGCCCACCTCTGCCATCAGGCAACTAAGGGCAGTGCCTCTGCCTCTTGCTGGAGGAGATATAGGAGGATGCCTATCCAATTGGGGATCTAAATTACATTTGAAGTCACCCATAATTAGGACAGGTATATCAGGTGTGGTAGCCAGGTACAACAAAATTAGCTGCAGCACATCCCGTGAAAAAGGGGAGAAATATAAATAATTTACAATAGAGGAAGACAAATCATCCAGATGAGTCCACAAGGGAGTCCAGTTCTTGATATGCTAAGGCTTTATCTATCCCTATGAAAATAAACAGAGTGAGTGGAGTGATATGCCCTGCCAACCCAGGAATATTGTAGACAAGTCACTGTGTCCTTTGTAAGGTGAGTCTCCAGAAGGACCACAATAGCTGGGTGAAACTTACGCAAACAAGAAGATATCATAGTTCACTTCAATGGATCATTAACTCCTCAAACATTCCAGGAGACTAAATGTGTGGAAGACATGGCAAACAATATGATGTAAAGTGATGGGAGATTCCATGGTACAGGAGCAGGTCCCCAGAAAGCTCAGTACAGAGGGCATGATAGCCACCATAAATGCCTAAAGGGAACTGTAGAAAACAGTTCTTGCCATGCGATATATTAGCACACTGGAAAAGCAGTGCATCAAACAAAACTAAGGGTAACAGTTCCATGGAGAGAAATTCTATGCATCTGACCTCCATCACTTCATCAGGGATGGAACCTCTCCATGAACCTCTCCATGATCTAAGTACATATTCTCCAAAAGGATACCAAGTGCCAACAGGGCATGTAAACATTAGCCAGGTTAGTTAGGCCCTGGCAAAAGGTAGCAGAAAAGCAACAAACATGTTGGCATCTGACTTGCTAGCTTGTACCAATATAATATTCAAGGTATACCTGTGTACATATTCTCAGTGAAAGTGTATAACAGGAACTGTCCCTCATAGGAGGTAAAACAAAGAAGTGGTATTTAGGAACTCACCGTCCATCACTCAAGTGCAAGAACCATATTTTTATGTCAACCTTCACCATTCTCAGGCCTGCAGTGGCGCAGATCTTGTTAATTGTGGTCCAGCCGCACGGTCAGGATATTGCAAGATGTTGGATAGGGGGATGAAATGATCAAATTTAAATGGACACAATTGGTACTTATATAGGTACATTACCTGCAAGATATCAAATGGTGATCTTAGGTACTTAAAATAAAGGTCCAAAAGCGTATTGGGACACATTTTGTTTAAGAGGGGCTTGATGGGTAAAAAGACTTCTCTTGTGCAAATATATATATAAATATATATATTTATGTGCGAGAAACAAATACGCTGAGGCAACAGTAAAAATATGTGTGAGACACACATGGGTGACCCCAAATACTCTGTGTCCAGAAATAGTGCTCAATTGGCTGAAGCAAACCCAATCTTTAGTCAGAAAAATGCAACAAAAGTCCCAACAAATTGGTGCAGCACTATGAGTAATTCAAAAAATATGTATAATGTTTTAATAGCTTTACATAAATGAATTATACCCTACTAACAAAAATGTATATTTAGATCCATAGGCATAGATTGAAGCTTGTGGACCCCAATGCTAATTCAAGTGGCTAAAGAGTTATTTCAGTTCTTTATTTATACAATGAGAGGGTAATTCAAAAGATTCAAAAGATTTTGAAGAGCTGCTCATATTTTGAATACCTTGAAGTAGGCAACATTTGAGAGGTGGAGATCTACCTGAACAACATGAAAGAGATCAAAGATCACCGTGGTTTGGCAAACTTTTATTTTTTTTCAGAAATTAACTAATAAGGCCTAACTAAATAGTAAGGCAAAACTTAAAATATAATAAAACAAATGTCACTGTAAAAATATATACTTAGCCCACCCTAAGGCTACATTCACACTGGAGCGGTGGGGGCGCTGGCAGTAAAGCGGTGCTATATTTAGCGCTGCTTTACCGGCGTTTTAGCAGCGCATTTCGGCCGCTAGCGGGGTGGTTTTACCCCCCGCGAGCGGCCGAAAAAGGGTCAATACCGCCAATACCGCTGTAGCGGCGTTTTGCGGGCGGGTTCGGAGCGCTGCCCCATTGTTTCCAATGGGAACGGGCGCTATAGGAGCGGTAAATATACCGCTCCTATAGCGAGCCGAAGATGCGGCTTGCAGGACATTTTCCAGCGTCCTGCAAGCGCACCGCTTCAGTGTGAAAGCCCTCGGTCTTTCACACTGAAGACACAGCAACAGCTGTTTTGGGTCGGTTTGCAGGCGCTATTTTTAGCGCAATAGCGCCTGCAAACCGCCCCAGTGTGAAAGGGGCCTAAAAGTGGACAGTATCAGTCAGTAGAGCAGTGGACAGTGTCAGTAGAGCAGTGAATGGTATCAGTAGAGCAGTGAATGGTATCAATAGAGCAGTGAATGGTATCAATAGAGCAGTGAATGGTATCAGTAGGGCAGTGGTTGGTGCCAGTAGGGCAGTGGATATTGTCAATAGGGTAGTGGATGGTGCCAGTAAAGTAGTGGATTGGTTCTTGTATATGCTGCCCCTTACATCCTGGTGTAAAAATGTAATGTGACAGGGAGACCACATGGGACCGCTGAAGCATGGGGCAGGGTCACCATTGCGGCCTCTGTGAGCCCTGATGCTATGCCAGTGGCTATCTCCCAAAGTTGGAGGTGGTTGAGAGAAAGCAATCTACAAGTCTATGAATACTAAAGAAGATTGCAAACAGAGAGCATGAAACAAAGCAGAACAAGCCATCTTTTCGAGCACCCTCCCTTTACACAGTGCCCCCTCCTGCCCACATTACCCCCAAGCACACACATTGCCCCCTATATGTACACACTGGCCCCATCCCCCTTTCCCTACACATTGCTCAGTCTGGCAAGGGTTGAAGCTGATGCTGTCTCAGCTCAGCTGCACACTGGAGCTCTCTGCATTCTTAAGGAAGCTTTGAGTCAGGCTCTCTCTGCTCACATTCCTGAAATCTTGGACTAACCTGCTGACCTGTCCAGCTCCGCGGAGTACACAAGGATGGCAGAGCAGTTGCAATGCTACCTAGACCCATAAGAAGTCCTGACTGTCTACAACACGCTAGTAGAAAGTGCTGATTGAAGGCTTCCTAGAAAGAAGTGTTTTGCTTACCTGTGGCAGTCACAGCGGGAGGAATCTGACTTATGTTACACAGAGCAGCTGCAGGTCCAGTACAAAATCACTGCACTGGACCTGTAGTAGCATGCACCAGAGGGTCGGGGCAGGGTCGCAATTGTGACTGCTGCAACCACTGATGCTACGCCAATGCTTGGATCAATCCCTATTGCTTGGAGCTTTCATTCTTTCACTCCATACAACCTTTTCTGCTCCAACAGCATGTTGCTTGGGTTTTTAGACCTGCTACGTTTGTTGGAAAATGTGCATTTCATTCTTTAACGAGCTAGTCACACTTGTTTTTTTCTATTGCGTTTAGGTAAAATGCAGATCCAAGCATGTTTAAGCAGTGGCGTATCATCCATGGGTGTAAAGAAATTGATAATAGAAGCGTTGCAGCCGGGCCTGTCACTTCCCTCTCTCTGGCTCCTGTCCCCGAGGATCCTTTGTGAATTTGATTCTCACTCACACACAGATCTTCCTGCTGGAGCTGTGAACGGCTATCTGGGGGTGGGTACTGCTTCTCTGGGGAGGAGGGGGGGTCAGGGTGCTGATGTCATCCAGTGGAGCCCAGGATAAAGAAATCTCCCGTGAGAGATGTGACTGAGCCTGGTGAGGTCTGTGAATTTAAGGAAGGAGGGGAACTGTGCAGATAAGTTGGAGGGAGGCTAGGAAAACTGAGGATGGTGGTGGTGGTGGGGTGGAGGGGTTGTGCAGACTGAGGATGCTTGGGGAGTGTGAAGACTGGTGGGGGGGTTGTGAAGACTGAGGTTAGAGAGGGCTCTGTGAAGCCTAAGAATGGGTGGGGCTGTGAAGCCTGAGAATGGGTGGGGCTGCGAAGACTGAGGATGTGGGGACTGCAAAGCTGAGGATGGGGGGCTGTGAAGCCTGAGGATTGGAGGGACTGTGAAGCCTTAGGATTTAGGGGACTGTGCAGACTGAGGATGGGGGTGCTGTGAAGCCTGATTGGGGAGACTGAAGCCTGAGGATGGGAGACTGTAAAGCCTGAGGATAGGGGGGCTGTAAAGCCTGAGGATGAGAGAGAACTGTGAAGACTGAGGATAGAGGGGACTGTGAAGACTGAGGATAAGGGGGGCAGTGCAGATATTCTCACTCCTGCACTATATAAACTATATTATACATTACAGACTTCTCACCAAAGTCTTAATTGTGTTAAAAGTTGCTGGTTTCCAAGAAGCCCATCATTATTTAATAGGGGTCTTCTTCAAGGTAGATACAATGTTAGCTCTCTGACTATTTTCAGTGTACAAGAAATCATATGGAAGAGTTTTATTTAAAAAAAAAAATGATTGTGCTGAGGTTTATACATGTCTGTGAGACTCTTGTTTGTGGCACAGCAATGTAATCATATTTTATGAATACAAGAAAGGCTTTGTTTAGTTAAACATGCCCCTTTAAGTCCAACCCTCCTGTCAACACAATTTGGCCACACTTATTATTCGCAGCTGCAAACTATGCATGTGGCATTACTACTCAATGGGAGGTTCCCAAACACACCCTAGGTCTTTTACTAGCAACACCCCAGCCACAATAAAAACCATGCTGCATTTTTTTTTTTTAATCAAAGCAATGTGGCCCAGCTTATGATCTTGCACACAGGCCCCTGTGTTTAAATGCGCATTATCAGAATACAAGGCACAAAAGAAGCATGCACAAGCACCCTGTCATGCCTCCAGCATCTTTATGTACTGTAAAGTGAGTCTGATTACACTACACAGGCACTCTATCTAGTGGCTGGCTTTGCCTTTCAGTGTTTTGTCCCTCTGCTCCTTCCATCCCTCCTCAGTGAAGTGAAGCATCTTGGGAGGAAGAACTCCATTACAGACTGTGCTAAGAAGAGAAAGACTGCATCCTCCATTGTCCCCATGTGGCAGCATCGCTGGTAAGCTTATGGACTTGTCCTACAGTATTTCTCAGCCACAGCTGCTTCCAGCTACACAGACTTTTACGTTCAGAAGCAGCAGCTGCACTGTCTTAAGTTGTATATAGCAGACCAGCTCTCCACATGTCATCCATGTTATTACATGTTATGTTTCAGCTATCTTGTAATGCTGATATGTTGTAATGCTGATATGCTGATATGTTAGTTGTATATGAACATGTGTTTATTCATGTTTTCTGCTCTATTGTTTTCTAGTTTCACCGCTTGCTTATATCTATGACTCAATAAACATACAGACTTCACCATACAGTCTTGTCTATTGAAGAATAGGGCGGTTTATCTGCATGTCAGACTACACACACACCATAGGGTAACGTGTAGCGAGGACAGAACAGTGAAACAGCGGCTACCCAGCCAGTGGGATACAAGTCATAGAGACCTGCTATAGTGCAGCTACCTGCTCACAGATATACAGTACTCTCTGCGCAGACAAGCATCTTCTTAAAGGCACAATGTCCCAGAAATCTTCACGCAGATCCAGATCTGTCGCTTCTGTCTCCACAAAAGCTTCATCTATTAGCAGTGCAGTGGCCATTGCCCGCGCAAAAGCTGAAGCAGCTAAAACGCGAGCAGCATACGCCGAGCAAGAAATGCAAGTAAAAATAGAGGGAGGGCACGGCTAGAAGCAAAATTTACAGAACAGGAAAAATGCCTAGAAGCAACATTAGAGAAACTTGCTGCAGAAAAGGAAGCTGCAGCCACCACTGCTGAAGCAGAGTTCTTAGAGGCTATAGAGTACCCTGAAACACCAAGACGTGACAGCATACCAGGTATGAAGCTTAAATCGCAAGATCCATTGCAACGCACGTCAGAGTATGTAAATGAGCTCCCAGGTTCAGACAGCAATACTGATCCAGTACAAAAACCTGAACATTGTCCCATAAGTGAAATAGGCCCAGTACAGCATGAAGTGCCATCCCGGGTCAACTACAAGCAAGAGAGCAACTCCGCTGGTAATAACCTCATTACAGGTCAAGCAGTCAAGTCAGATTACCTCACTGTTGCATCTCCCCTGACGCCAAGGCAGCATGATACTGGCCAGCACAACCAAGAGACTACTAACAGGTATGAGCACACCCCATATTTTTACCAGGGTAATACACCACCAGTATATCCTGCTGTTAACCAGACCGCAATAGACTTTGCAAAGTTTTTACACGGCGCAAACTAGTCGCAAAGGGAATTGTGAAGTTCAATGATCGTCCTGAAGACTATAGAGCCTGGAGATCTTCCTTTCACAATGTCACCAGAGACTCAGTCCTGTCATGTAGTGAAGAGATGGACCTCTTGGTCAAATACCTGGGGGAAGAGTCAAGCAAACATGCAGCTAGGATCAGGGCTATCAATATAAACTACCCTGAGACTGGTCTTAAAATGATTTGGAGCAGACTTGATGAGTGCTATGGCTCAGCAGAGGTTATACAGTGGTGTGAAAAAGTGTTTGCCCCCTTCCTCATTTCCTGTTCCTTTGCATGTTTGTCACACTTAAGTGTTTCGGAACATCAAACCAATTTAAACAATAGTCAAGGACAACACAAGTAAACACAAAATGCAATTTGTAAATGAAGGTGTTTATTATTTAAGGTGAAAAAAAATCCAAACCATCATGGCCCTGTGTGAAAAAGTGATTGCCCCCTAAACCTAATAACTGGTTGGGCCACCCTTAGCAGCAACAACTGCAACCAAGCGTTTGCGATAACGTGCAATGAGGCTTTTACAGCGTCCTGGAGGAATTTTGGCCCACTCATCTTTGCAGAATTGTCCTAATTCAGTTACATTAGAGGGTTTTCGAGCATGAACGGCCTTTTTAAGGTCATACCACAACATCTCAATAGGATTCAGGTCTGGACTTTGGCTAGGCCACTCCAAAGTCTTCATTTTGTTTTTCTTCAGCCATTCGGTGGTGGACTTGCTGGTGTGTTTAGGATCATTGTCCTGCTGCAGAACCCAAGTTCGTTTCAGCTTGAGTACACGAACAGATGGTCGGACATTCTCCTTCAGGATCTCTTGGTAGACAGCAGAATTCATAGTTCCTTTTATCACGGCAAGTCTTCCAGGTCCTGAAGCAGCAAAACAGCCCCAGACCATCACACTACCACCACCATATTTTACTGTTGGTATAATGTTCTTTTTCTGAAATGCAGTGTTCCTTCTACGCCAGATATACTTGGACACACACCTTCCAAAGAGTTCCACTTTTGTCTCATCGGTCCACAGAATGTTGTCCCAAAAGTCTTGGGGATCATCAAGATGTGTTGTGGAGAAATTGAGACGAGCTTTGATGTTCTTTTTGCTCAGCAGTGGTTTTCTCCTTGGAACTCTGCCATGCAAGCCATTTTTGCCCAGTCTTTTCCTGATGGTGGAGGCATGAACGCTGACCTTAACTGAGGCAAGTGAGGCCTGCAGTTCCTTGGACGTTGTTGTGGGGTCTTTTGTGACCTCTTGGATGAGTTGTCGCTGTGCTCTTGGGGTAATTTTGGGCGGCCGGCCACTCCTGGGAAGGTTCACCACTGTTCCATGTCTTCGCCATTTGTGGATAATGGCTCTCACTGTGGTTCGCTGGATTCCCAAAGCTTTGGAAATGGCTTTATAACCCTTTCCAGACTGATAGATCTCAATTACTTTCTTTCTCAATTGTTCCTGAATTTCTTTGGGTCTCGGCATGATGTGTAGCTTTTAAGGATCTTCTGGTGGACCTTACTGTGTCAAGCAGCTCCTATTTAAGTGATGCCTTGATTGTGAACAGGTGTGGCAATAATCAGGCCTGGGTGTGGCTAGAGAAATTGAACTCAGGTGTGGACAACCACAGTTATAGTATGTCTTAACAAGGGGGGCAATCACTTTTTCACACAGGGCCATGATGGTTTGGATTTTTTTTCACCTTTAATAATAAACACCTTCATTTACAAATTGCATTTTGTGTTTACTTGTGTTGTCCTTGACTATTGTTTAAATTGGTTTGATGTTCCGAAACATTTAAGTGTGACAAACATGCAAAGGAACAGGAAATGAGGAAGGGGGCAAACACTTTTTCACACCACTGTAGAAAGTGCCCTGTACAAAAGAATTGAGGACTTTCCCAGGATAACCAACAAAGGCTATCATAAACTCAGAGAACTGAGCGACCTACTAATGGAACTTAAAGTTGCCAAATCTGAAGGGGACTTACAAGGACTTGCATACCTTGACACAGCAAGAGGTGTCAACCCTTTAGTTCAAAAATTACCCTACAACCTACAAGAGAAGTGGATTACCCATGGTTCCACATATAAATATAAACATAATGTCCCATTTCCTCCATTCTCTGTTTTTGTTGAATTTGTGCATAACCAAGCAAAGATAAGAAATTACCCTAGTTTTGATCTTACATTGTCATGTGCCACTCCAGGTCTCAATTTACGCAAAACCTCAAAGGCAGTACACAAGACTAAAGCCCCATACACACGGTCGGACAATCCGCGGACCAGGTCCGTCGGACCATGTCCGTCATACTTTGTCCGATGTTGGTTTTGCGTACACACGGTCGGACAAAGTTGTCGGAAAATCCGATCATTCTGAACGTGGTGACGTTTGTTGCCTACGACGGGACTACGTAAAGGCTAGTAGCCAATAGCTTTGGTCTTGTAATGTGATCTGAGCATGCGTAGCACTTTGTCCGGTCGGACAACCGTACACACGATCGGATTTGGTGTGATCGGACCATGTTGACGGCAAAGATTTCCAGCAGGAGATAAGACTTTGTCCGTCGGTCAAACCGACGAACACTGTCCGATGGTGCATACACACGGTCTGATTTTTCAACAACCTTGTCCGATCGGACAGAATCCATGAAAAAGTCCGACCGTGTGTATGGGGCTTAATGTTTCTCCTCCAGATTTTATTCACAGGTCTGCAAGCCAAGCAGAGGTAAAGGCACAGGATCCAAGCAAGTAGTGTCCCATACATCAAAAGCCTCATCCTCTCCTAAAATGTAGAGCCTTCAGAGAGAAACCAGTTGAAGACCGCAAAAGATTCCTGAAAGAGAATGGCATATGTTACAAGTGCTGTGGATCCACATCTCATTTTGCCAAGGATTGCAAGGTCAGTGTAAAATGCACAGAATGTGACACCACAGATCACAACACCGCTTTACACCCTGGTCCAGCACCATGGACTTCACAGAGCACTTCAAGTGACACTGAGCATGGCGGGGAGAAAGGAAACACTGCTATAGCTTCACCAGAGGTCACTTCACAATGCACATAAGTGTGCAAAGGGACATTAAATCTGTCTAGTCAGAGTCTATCCTAAAGGCCAAAAGGACAAAGCTGTAAAACTGTATGCTATACTGGATGATCAGAGTAATAGATCCTTAGCCAGATCAACATTCTTTGATATCTTCAAAATTCAAGGACCAAGCACTCCATACTCCTTAAAAACCTGTGCAGGCACCACATCCACAATGGGAAGGAAGGCCACCGGCTACCAGATTGAATCCTTAGACGGACAGACATGCTTGCCCTTACCTACCATAATTGAGTGCAACCAAATTCCTGACAACAGATCTGAAATCCCTACACCAGAGGTAGCAAGCTACCATTCACACCTAAAGAGCGTGGCACATCTTATACCAGAACTTGATCATCAGGCACAGATAATCCTACTTCTTGGGAGAGATATTTTACAAGTACACAAAGTGAGACGTGATATTAATGGCCCCAATAATGCTCCCTATGCCCAAAGGCTAGACCTAGGATGGGTCATAATAGGAGATGTATGCTTGGGACGCATGCACACTTCCACCTCTGTGACCAGCATGCTCACCAATATGCTAGACAATGGTCGACCATCTCTTTTCCAACCATGCAACAACAACTTTCATGTTAAAGAATTGCCATACAGCAACCAACTGCTCTGCACCTACACAGATCTTCCTTGTGACAGCCATGCGGCATCTAACATTTATGAAGATCATCTAGGATGTACAATCTTTCAGAGAACAACGAAGGATAATCAAGTGGCAATGTCAATAGAGGACAAGTTGTTTTTAGACATAATGCACAATGGATTTGTTAAAGATGAAACTAACAGCTGGGTCGCACCTCTTCCATTCAGGAGTCCCAGACAACGCCTGCCTAATAACAGAGAACACGCTCTAAAACGTTTCTCTTCTCTCAAGCACAACCTGCAGAGGAAACAAGAAATGAGAAATCACTTCTTCACCTTCATAGAAAAGATATTTGAAAATGGCCATGCAGAGATAGCTCCCAAACTCAAAGACTTTGAGGAATGCTGGTACCTACCAATGTTTGGAGTATACCACCCAAAGAAACCAGGCCAGATCAGGGTGGTGTTTGACTCTAGTGCCAAGTTTGAGGGTGTCTCTTTTAATGATGTTCTCTTGACAGGTCCAGACCTGGACAACAAACTTATGGGAGTACTCATGCGCTTCCGCAAAGATTCTATTGCCTTCACCGCTGACATTCAACAAATGTTTCACTGTTTCCTTGTCAAAGAGGAAGACAGGAATTTCTTAAGATTTCTCTGGTACAGAGACAATGATCCTTCTAAAGATGTTATAGAGTACCGTATGAGAGTGCACATTTTTGGCAACAGTCCTTCGCCATCAGTTGCAATTTATGGACTCAAAAGGTCTGCTCAAGAAGGTGAGGCAGAATATGGATCAGATGTCAGAAAATTTGTAGAAAAGGACTTCTATGTTGATGACTGCTTAAAAGCTATGCCTTCAAATGAGACTGCTATTAATCTCCTCAGGAGAGCTCAAGAAATTCTTGCCTGCTCAAACCTCAGGCTTCACAAAATAGCCTCCAATAGTCAAGAACTAATGGAAGCCTTTCCATCTCAGGATCGCTGTAGTGATTTGAAAGACCTGGACTTAGGGACTGACCCTGTGCCAGTACAACGCAGCCTTGGACTTCTTCAGGGTCTAAATCAAACACAAAAGATGTCTAATCTGCCAGCAGACAGGCTTGACACAGAACCTCCTTTCACCAATGTTGGACTTGATGTTTTTGGACCTTGGTCAATCACCACTGTACGTACTAGAGGCGGTCAGGCCAACAGTAAGCAATGGGCAGTTCTATTTACCTGTATGTCTATCAGAGCCATTCATATAGAAGTCATTGAGTCCCTAGACACCTCAAGCTTCATTAATGCTCTCAGACGTTTTATTGCTATCCGAGGCCCTGTCAAACACATTCGTTCAGACAGAGGTACTAACTTTGTAGCCAAAGAATTAAAAATTCTTTCAAATGTGGACTACAAAAGTGTTGAAAGATTCTTGAGTAACCAAAGTTGCATATGGACATTCAACCCACCGCACTCTTCTCATATGGGAGGATCCTGGGAAAGAATGATCGGCATAGTTCGAAGAATTCTTGACTCTATTTTTCTACAGATGGACACAACAAGACTCACCCATGAAAGTCTAATTACCTTTATGGCAGAAATTGTAGCTATAGTGAATGCAAGACCTCTCACCCCAGTCCCTAGTGATCCAGAGGAACCTCTCTTATTGACTCCTGCCACTTTGCTTACTCAAAAAACAGGGACATTCAATGCTCCTCCAGGAGAATTTGACGCCAAAGATTTGTATAAACGTCAATGGAGACAAGTGCAAAGCCTTGCAAATACCTTCTGGGACAGATGGCGTAAACAGTATTTATCTACATTGCAACCACGGAACAAATGGCAAATCACCAAACCTAACCTAAAAGATGGTGACCTTGTTCTCATAAAAGACTGTCAAGCTCAAAGAAACCATTGGCCTCTTGGCTTAGTCACCAAAACATTCCCTAGTGAAGATGGACATGTTCGCAAAGTAGAAGTGAAGATAGCGAAGGGAGGTGAGTCCAAGTTGTTTCTCAGACCAATATCTGAACTAATTTTGCTTCTATCTTCTGAAGACTAAATTGGTGGCATCCATGGATACCAGGCGGGGAGTGTCATGCCTCCAGCATCTTTATGTACTGTAAAGTGAGTCTGATTACACTACACAGGCACTCCATCTAGTGGCTGGCTTTGCCTTTCAGTGTTTTGTCCCTCTGCTCCTTCCATCCTTCCTCAGTGAAGTGAATCATCTTGGGAGGAAGAACTACATTACAGACTGTGCTAAGAAGAGAAAGACTGCATCCTCCATTGTCCCCATGTGGCAGCATCGCTGGTAAGCTTATGGACTTGTCCTACAGTATTTCTCAGCCACAGCTGCTTCCAGCTACACAGACTTTTACATTCAGAAGCAGCAGCTGCACTGTCTTAAGTTGTAACTAGCAGACCAGCTCTCCACATGTCATCCATGTTATTGCATGTTATGTTTCAGCTATCTTGTAATGCTGATATGTTGTAATGCTGATATGCTGATATGTTAGTTGCATATGAACATGTGTTTATTCATGTTTTCTACTCTATTGTTTTCTAGTTTCACCGCTTGCTTATATCTATGACTCAATAAACATACAGACTTCACCATACAGTCTTGTCTATTGAAGAATAGGGCGGTTTATCTGCATGTCAGACTACACACACACCATAGGGTAACGTGTAGCGAGGACAGAACACACCCCATTAATGAAATAATGACAAAACCACCTGAAATAGAAAAGTTTATTAAAAAAGCATAACATGCTGCTTAACAAAAATGGGGTGTAAACTGCACTTATGGTACATATACGCTAATAAAAGGACAGAGCCGCAAATGTACTATGTGATAAAAACATAGTCACTAGATTGGAAAGAAAAATGCTGCGCTAATGTCCAAATAAAAGTATCAAAATATAAGCGTTGCAATCAGTAGACTCAAAATCACAAAACAAATCCAAGTGCTCAAAGAAATAAAATTGCTGTCCAAACGTGAGCAATAGAAAAGTAGATGCGGGACTCCAATTACTGATATAACAGACGATTTCCAGTGTGTAGAGAGTAAAATTCTCCACCAGGTGACACCATATCAGGCTTACCGGATTGAGCTCACATCTGATTAAAAATAGTATGGGTCATATAGCATCACACAGGTCTTCACAGATATTATCATCAATGATAGTCATATCATGTTGAATAAAGGAAAGGCACCTCATTCAAAGATCCATTTAGATATGGTACATTCAATATAAACGTGAAAACTCCTCATAGTGTAACCCATAAAAGCATGTATTTCATAATAAAATGTAGAACACTCACATAATTAAAGAACAGGCAATGCTTGTCTGTATAAAGGTTCCAGCCGGTAACAACAAAAATGTCTTCCCGCAACTCCTTGTAGTGTGCGACTAGGTCGCTGTGCACAAACAAAATTTATATATTTTTTATTTCACACAAATAGAGCTTCCTTTTAAAGGTATCTGATCCCCACTAGGTTTTTTTTTATTTTTTGGGGTATAAACAAAAAAAAAACATTATTTTCATTTTCTTCTGACATAAAACATAACCAATTAAAAGGGAAAAACAATGTCTTCATAAATTTTGTTAAAAATTTGTTCTTCTACATGTCTTTGGTAAAAAAATTCCATAAGCAGAGATGAACTATAAATGCCTCTCCAGATGGTATAGGCACCCGATAAACTTAACAAATTTCACACAGACAATTCACAGAACTGCTGGAGGGGATGTAAAAAGCTGGGCACAATGGCTCATATCTGGTGGGAGTGCCCAAAAATAAAAACATTTTGGAGAGAGATTCTAAGCCTCAAAAAAACAATCACTGACGTTATCATAAAGGAAGATCCTTGGATATGCCTATTTCACGGGACTAATGATCCAATAAAACAATATACAAAAACACTGATTCCTCAGTTAAACGCAGCTAAAGGTCTTATCCCGAAAAAGTGGCAAAACGAAGAAGCACCAACCAAAAGGGAATGGGCTCTAAGAATGGAGGAAATATATCGCCTCAAAAAGTTGAGATATAATGGAGAGGAAGAAGAGGAAGACGATCTGAAAAAATGGGAAAATTGGCAGACATTTAAACAAACTTGGAAATATGTCGAAACGATTATATAAACTGAAGGAATAGAAAAAAACGGTTGAGATAAAGAAAAGACTAGAGGTATTGGGAAGAAGGGAGGGGGGGATTAGGGGGGGAGGGGAGAAAAGGGAAAAAAAAAAAAAGAAAAACCTCACATATTATAGAATAGTAATGAAATCTAAGAGAGATTAAAATAAATATTATATGATAAGCTTCATGACTTAAAATTCTTAGTAATAAAATTCCACAATGATGTAAAATATAACGAGAGATATAAATGAACAAGAAGCTGAACAATAATCTCTTGAAAATTGCTGACGTGGAAAAAAAAAAAAAAAATCCATAAGTCTATAAGTGTAGTTATAATCTCTACAAACTGGGAATGTAATAGAGTGGTGGGCAATCTGACACTAACTGACGCTGGGAGGGAACTGACTAACCGCCACTGACATCTGTGGCACTAATACAGTGATCAGTGCTAAAAATATAAAATGTCACTGTACTAAAGACAGGGAAGGGGTTAACATCTAGGACGATCAAGAGGTTAAATGTGTGCCCAACTTTATTTAGTGTGTTTACTGTGTGGTGTTTTACTAAGAAATGTGGAGATGTTTTCTCTCTGCTTTGCAAGTAGAAAAAAAACGTCACATTGATGCTGTATGAAGAGAACCCTGTGTTGTTTACCAATACAGGGCTCTCTTCTGTCATTTGCTGAGCTGATCAGCGGGTCCCGGCCATAAATAATCACATGCACAAGCAGACCCTGAAGAAAGCAGAGACGTACAGGTATGTGATTGTGCGTGTATGAGCTGACCTGCCACAGTAAATGTACTGCGGCAGGTCAGCAAGCAGTTAAACTATATAACCAAACATATAAACAAACTAATAATTATTTTGGAATGAGTATCAAATACCAAAGCTTGGTCACAATGACTCAAGCTGAATGTGACCATCCATTAAAGTATTTAACCACACTGTCCACCCACAGTAGAGGCCACAATACCATCAAAAAAAGATAGCCGTGACAAAGGGAAGGGAGGGCTGGGCAGCTTGTTTTGATTGAAGGTCTAACTGCTGACAAACAACCCAGGGAGAAAATATTTAAATGTAAGTGTGAATCCCGGTTGGATGACAGGTTTTCCTTTAGAAAGTCCGTAGCCAATCAAAGGGTGAAAAAGAAATAGCTGATCTGCCTAGCAACTGTTGGTAGCTGAAATCCTGACTGAATACAGCAAAGGGGTACCTGAAACAGACATAAGGAGAGCCAAGAAACTGCCAGTACAAAGACCCTATTAACTATTAAAACAGGTCTTAATTCTTAATTCATTTTAACAAGGGGTGCTAGAGGTTTGTAGTCCCATAAGGCCACTGCATATTACTTGTGGCCCCAACATTATTAGGATGTTTGATGCACAGAGCAAACTAGGACCATGTGGTGCACATTAAATATCAGTGTACAATTTGCTTGATAGGTTCAATGGTCAAATTTGCTATGCAGACATGTATTTGCTATGCACACACACACACATACAGTACATTCGCTATGTACACATACTTTTGCACGCTCATATGATCCTGCAATGCTAGTGTTCCATCCATATTTATCTCTCCTTTTGTTTTGTTTTTTTAGTACATCAGACCTATCCAAATTGTCGTTTAATACAACGAACAATGGCTCGACAAAGAAACTGTCATCCAATGTTTATAAACCCCTTTCGTTATCTCAATATTGTCAAAATCAAGGTTCACTAATACATAGGACTGGATCTTTTAATGCATAAGTAAACCCAGTCAATAAAATCTCATATAAGGTTTAAAATATCTATGTAATTGCAAAAGTAATTTTTAAGATTTTAAAATCTTTAACCATCTCAAGTCCGGACACTTTCACCCCTTCCTGCCCAGGCCTACCTACCTTCCCTTTCATTTCTTTCCAAAATTGTTATCATTTTCTGAGACAGATAGAGTTTTCTTTTGGTGAGTGGCGGGCGCTCCATTAGAGACGCAGGGGCACTGCCCCCCTACTCCATGCGCCCAGCCCCTAATTGGGCTCTAATTAGCTTAAAAAAAAGGTTGGCGCAGAGCGCTGCGCCTTGAACCCACCCTGTTGTGGGACAATAGCAATGTCTTCCTGCTTCTTCCTCCAGCCAATCAGGAAGCTGGTGTTAAGACCTGATTGGCCAAGAGGAGAAGTGACCGTCGAAGCTGCCCACAACCTGGATGGGCTAAGTGTGGGGCTTATGGGCAGACGGGCGAGCGACGGGGGAGGGGGTGGTGAGTTTGACTGACCAAACTAACAGGGGGGGGGTCGGGTAGTTTGTTTGCTGCCCCCCCCCCAAAAAAAAATAGAACACCAGCTGCCACTGCTTTTTGTTAATATTTGCTGGATTTTTTTTTTTTTTGCTATATAAATTTAAAAAACATTTAAATAATTCTTAGTTTCTGTTATAACTTTTCAAATAAACAATCCTTCTTCATAAATTTAGGCCAGGATGTATTCTTCTTAATTTCTTTGGTAAGAATAACCCAAATTAGTGTATATTATTTAGTCTGTATGAGAGTCTACAAACTATGGTATACACAGGATACAGTATGTATATGAAAAATGATCAGTCCTGATGTTCTCACTGCCTATCACATTTCTTGAGGGTCTAAAATGCCAGGACAGTACAAACATCCCCAAAGGGCCCCTTCCCTTTTTGAAAAGTATACAGTCCAAGTAATTTTGGAAGAGGCATGATGATTTTTTTTAACCCCTTCATTACCCGCCCATAGTCATATGAAGCCCACAAGGTGGATCTCCCACCCTGGGTGGGCGTCATATGACGTCCTCCCATTCCCGGGCACCTAGGGGGGCTCACGCGCGGCGTCGCTCGGGACCCGGTGCGCGTGCCCGGCGGCCGCGATGTCCGCCGGGCACCCGCGATTGCCCGTGAAAACAGCGGGACCGCGCGGGACCGTGGAGCTGTGTGTGTAAACACACAGCTCCACGTCCTGTCAGTGGCGAGGAGACCGATCATGTGTTCCCAGTACGGAGGAACACCGATCGGTCTCCTCCCCTTGTGAGTCCCCTCACCCCACAGTTAGAATCACTACCTTAGGGAACATATTTACCCCTGCAGCGCCCCCTAGTGTTAACCCCTTCCCTGCCAGTCACATTTACACAGTAATCACTGCAATTTTATAGCAACGATCGCTGTGTAAATGTGAATGGTCCCAAAAATGTGTCAAAAGTGTCCGAAGTGTCCGCCGCAAGTCACGAAAAAAAAATCGCAGATCGCCGCCATTACTGGTAAAAAAAATGCAATATATCTATCCCCTATTTTGTAGACGCTATAACTTTTGCGCAAACCGATCAATATACGCTTATTGCGATTTTTTTACCAAAAATATGTGGAAGAATACGTATCGGCCTAAACTGAGTAAAAAAAAATTGTTTTTTTTTTTAAAAATTGGATATTTATTATCGCAAAAAGTAAAAAATATTGTGTTTTTTTTCAAAATTTACGCTCTTCTTTTGTTTATAGCGCAAAAGATAAAAACCGCAGAGGTGATCAAATACCACCAAAAGAAAGCTCTATTTGTGGGAAAAAAAGGACGTCAATTTTGTTTGGGTGTAACGTCGCACGACCGCGCAATTGTTAGTTAAACAACGCAGTGCCGAATCGCAAAAAGTGCTCTGGTAAGGAAGGGGGTAAAATCGCCCGGTGCTGAAGCGGTTAAGTTGTAATTTTTTGATACAAGTTTTTGAAAAATTAATAAATAATATTTTTTTTCACAAAGTTGTTATTTAAAATGGTTTCTCAAACACAACATAGGCAGGCATACTTACAACGTCCCCACGCACTGCCCTCCGGTGCTTCTACAGGCTTGCTCGTGTGATTTAAAGCGTCGCCTATGGAGATTTTAAAGCGTGACAAGTTAGGTATCTGTTTACTTGGCAAAAAAAGACCAGGCACAGACATTATGTACATTATTTGCCCCTACATTACCTTCCTTCACTTAGTCTTAGGGCATTGTGATTTGACCTAGTCATGCCAGGTTGCAGCTAGGCAGACATGGGTTGAGATACTCATACAGAAGACTCCTGTCTCCTCTCTTCACCTCTCTCCATGTAAACTCAGAAATTACTATGTGTTTCTTCTTTGATATTGCTTGCATAAGATTGGTCAATAAGCACTGTGCTGGTTGAGGAAAAGGAAATGTACAGAGAGACTAAATTAACCTCCTGCTGACCACATAACCAACACAAGACAGTGACTTATGGGGACATGACAAGGAGCCTGGAATTGTCTGAGGCTACATTGTTTTTGTTTTTTTTATGTCAGATAAAACTGTAGTAAAGACAAGGACGTAATACACAGCAGACCCCCCAGAAGGAGAACAGGAGGACTAGCTTATGATTGATAACCTGCATTACACACTCTCTTCCTCAACCATGTCATTCTTTCTAACCAAGCATTAGTCGCTTTTTGCAACCCTTAATTTGACTAACTGGTCTGGCGTAATTATGTTTAAAGGGCTGGAAAATTACTTCTTATCTAATCAAGAAACATTGCCCATACGCTGTTAATGTATATCATTTTAAGTATTAACAAAATTAAATGCATACGCAAACCTGGTAGCGGTTATTCATTTAATTTTAATTAATATTGGATCCTTGAGAGAAATATTGATGTGCAAATGTCTGAAGGTCAATTCTGATTGTTTTCTTTGGGTTACTGTATTTTTGTATTTCATTTTGCCCTTCTAGTAAGCCTGTTTTTTTACACTGCTCTATATGTCGGGCTCATTATTTATTTTTTATTTTTTTAAAGCAGGGTTGATTGCAGAAAAACGTGAAGTTGGGTTTGGTATCTGGTATTTGCTATTGTCTTCCTGCTTCTCCTCCCGGCCAATCAGGAAGCTGGTGTTAAGACCTGATTGGCCAAGAGGAGAATTGACCGTATTGGCCGGGAGCAGGGGGGGGGCGCCGAGAAGGAGATGCAGGGGGAGTCTGCCCGCGACCTGGGTGGGCTAAGTGTGGGGCTTATGGGCGGACGGGCGAGCGATGTGGGGGGTTGGGTGAATTGTTTGCGCTTCCCCCAAAAAATAGAGCACCCGCTGCCACTGCTTTTGGTGGTAATTAATATTTGCTGGATTTTTATTTGCTATATAAATGAAAAAAAATGTAAATAATTCTTAGTTTCTGTTATAACTTTTCAAATAATTAATCTTTCCTCATAAACTTAGGCCAGGATGTATTCTGCTTTATTTCTTTGGTAAGAACAGTGGTGGCCCATCCATAGGGGGTGCCCGGGCTTCCCCCCCCCCCCCCCCCCCTCCTGTAGTCACAAAAAAAAAAAATTAACATTTTTAAAATTTTTTTTTTTTTTAAAAATAATAAAAAATGGCCCTTTTAAGAAAAAAAAAGTCCTTTAACTAAGTGCACTGTGTTCGGGTGCCAGACGCAGTCCAATATGGGAATGCAATCACGAGATTGCAGACGTGGTGCTTCATTTGCAGGCTTTTAACCCGCCTTGCGGTGCAATACAAAGCGCTGAGTAGCTTCCGCTCATAGAATCACTACAGGTGGGAGCATTGTTGTTTAATTCTAGAGGTTACTTCCGGGTTTCGTTTAACAGATGAAAACCAGAAGTGATGTCGGCAGCTCCGTTCTTCAGCCCGAGCGGAGCCGCTGGAAGGTAAGCTCCGAATTGAATGACTCCTGAAGCACTTCTGTTCTGGATCAGTAGAGAAGTTAAGATGTCAGTCTTGGAGTATGTTGTTATGGATCAGTCAGTAGCAATGTGAGGATGAGAATGGCAGTCCTGAGTATGGTGATGTCAGGCTTGGAGGATGCTTCACCTGGATCAGTCTGTAGTGGGGATATAGAGGTCATTCCTAAAGTATGCTTGCCCTGGTCCAGCCAGTAAAAAAAAGAGGATGATAATGTCAGTCATCTATAAATCCTGGAGCATGATTGTCCTTTATCAGACAGTAGTAGTAAGGATGTCGCTCCTGGAGTACACTTGTCCTGGATAAGGATGTCAGTCCTAGATCATGCTCAACCTGGATCAATCTGTACTGTGGATGAGGATGTTAATCCTGGAGCACACTTGTCCTGGATCAGTCTGTAGTGAGGACATCAGTCCTAAAACAGTCAGTAGTAAAGTGAGGATGTCAGTCATATATATACCTGTATATCTATAAATCCTGGAGCATGCTTGTCCTAGATCAGTTAGTAATAGTGAGGATAAGGATCTTAGTCCTGGAGCATTCCTGTCTTGAATCAGTCAGTAGTAAGGATGAGGATATCAGTCATATATATCTATAAAATAAATCCTGACACATGCTTGTCCTGGATCCTTATGTGACACAGGCTGCATTTTATGTGACACTGGCTGCATTTAATGGGACACAGGCTGCATTTTATGTGACACAGACTGCATTTAATGGGACACAGGCTGCATTTAATGGGACACAGGCTGCATTTTATGTGACACTGGCTGCATTTTATGTGACACAAGCTGCATTTTATGTGACACAAGCTGCATTTTATGTGACACAGGCTGCATTTTATGTGACACAAGCTGCATTTTATGTGACACAGGCTGCATTTTATGTGACACCGGCTGCATTTTATGTGACACAGGCTGCATTGGATGTGACACAGGCTGCATTTAATGGGACACAGGCTGCATTTGATGAGACACAAGCTGCATGTAAGTAGGGACTCCGCTGGGGACACCTAATGTAAGGACGGACTTTGCTGGGGACACCTGATGGCATCTGGTGGCAGGCAACATGGCTGGTGACACGCTCAGGGCTCTCACTGATTATACATTATGGTGAGTTGAATGATTTCATTTTATATTACAATGTAATAATAAAAATAATGTGCTTCATTCATCCTGACACCATAACAACCATGGTGCCGGGATGATTGAAGTGCTAACACCAGGTGTTTGAAGTATCTTTATCTGCTGATTGTTAAACTTTCTAGAATACACATATTTGTATTGTTGTGTAGGATCTGGGCCTGCTGTCCCTCCATCCCTCTCTCCCTTTCCCTCCATCCCTCGTTCATCTCAGACGCTAACCACACCACCTTAGAGCCACGCCCACTATTTTGCTGAAACCACGCCCATTTTCACCAAGTAGGAGGGGTCAAAAAGGAAGGGTGGGGTCTGGTGCCCCCCCATCCTAAAACTTCACCAGCCGCCACTGGGTAAGAATAACCAAAATTAGTGTATATTATTTAGTCTGTGTGAAAGTTACAGATTCTACAAGCTATGGTATATACAGTATACAGTATGTATATGAAAAATTATTAGTCCTGATATTCTCACTGCGTGCCTATCGCATTTCTTGAAGGTCTAAAATGTCAGGACAGTATACAGTCCAAGTAATTTAGGAAGAGGCATGATGATTTTTTTTAAGTTGTACATTTTTGATACAAGTTTTTGAAAAATTAAGAAATATGTTTTTATTCCCACAAAGTTGTAATTTAAAGTTTTGTTTTCAAGCACAACATAGGCATACTTGCAATGTCCACACCCGTCGCCCTCCAGTGCTTCTACAAGCTTGCTCGTGTGATTTAAAGCGCTGCCTATGGAGATTTTTAAGTACCAAAGTTTGGCACCATTCCACCAGTGTGCAATTTTAAAGCGTGACAAGTTAGGTATCTATTTAGTCGGCATAAAAAGACCAGGCACAAACATTATGTACATTATTTGCCCCTACATTACCTTCCTTCACTTAGGGCATTGTGATTTGACCTAGCCATGCCAGGTTGCAGCTTGGCAGACATAGGTTGAGATACTCATACAGACTCATACAGAAGACTCCTGTCTCCTCTCTTCACCTCTCTCCATGTAAACTCAGAAATTACTTCTTCTTTGATATTGCTTGCGTGAGATTGGTCAATAAGCACTGTGCTGGTTGAGGAAAGGAAATGTACAGAGAGACTAAATTAACCTCCTGCTGATCACATAACCGACACAAGACAGTGACTTATGGGGACATGACAAGGAGCTTGGAATTGTCTGAGGCTACATTGTTTTTATTTTGTTTGTTTTTTTCATGTCATATAATGGTAGTAAAGACAAGGACATAATACACAGCAGACCCCCCCAGAAGGAGAACAGGAGGACTAGCTTATGTTTGATAACCTGCATTACACACTCTCTTCCTCAACCATGTCAGTCTTTCTAACCAAGCATTAGTCGCTTTTGCAACCCTTAATTTGACTAACTGGTCTGGCATAATTATGTTTAAAGGGCTGCAAAATGATTTCTTATCTAATCAAGAAACATTGCCCATATGCTGTTAATGTATATAATTTCAAGTATTAACAAAATTAAATTCATAGGCAAACCTGGTAGCGGTTATTTGTTTAAATTTAATTAATATTGAATCCTTAAGAGAAATATTGATGTGCAAAATGCAGTAGATCAATTCTGATTGTTTTCTTTGGGTTACTGTATTTTTGTATTTTATTTTGCCCTTCTAGTAAGCCTGTTTTGTTACACTGCTCTATGTTGGGCTCATTATTTTTATTTTATTTCAAAGCGGAGTTGATTGCAGAAAAACGTGAAGTTGGGTTTGGTATCTGGTATTTGCTATTGTCTTCCTGCTTCTCCTTTCGGCCAATCAGGAAGCTGGTGTTAAGACACAATTGGCCAAGAGGAGAAGAGACCGTATTGGCTGGGAATAGGGGGTGGGGGCACCGAGGAGGAGATGCAGGGGGAAGCCACCAAAGCTCCCCGTGACCTGGATGGGCTAAATGTGGGGCTATTGGGTGGACGGGAGTGCGATGGGGGGGTTGGCGGGTTTGACAGACAGAACTAACGGGGGAGGGTCGGGTGGATTGTTTGCGCCCCTCCCAGCGGATTCTGCTTTATTTCTTTGATAAGAATAACCCAAATTAGTGTATATTATTTAGTCTGTGTGATAGTTACAGAGTCTACAAGCTATGGTATATACAGTATACGGTATGTATATGAAAAATGATCAGTCCTGATGTTTTTACTGCCTACCGCATTTCTTGAGGGCCTAAAATGCCAGGACAGTACAAACATCCCCAAAGGGCCTCTTCCTTTTTGAAAAGTAGACAGTCCAAGTAATTTAGGAAGAGGCATGATGATTTTTTTTAACTTGTACATTTTGAAAAATTAAGAAATGCTTATTTTTTTCACAAAGTTGGAATGTAAAGTTTTTTTTCAAACACAACATGGACACACTTGCAACGCCCCCGCCCGCCGCCCTCCGGTGCTTCTACAGACTTGCTCATGTGATTTAAAGCGTAGCCTATGAAGATTTTTAAGTACCGAAGTTTGGCTCCATTCCAACAGTGTGCGCAATTTTAACCACTTCCCTCCTGGCCCCTGCACATAAATGGCCGGGTGGGCGCTCTCTCCTTCTGAGTGGACGTTCAGGAACGTCCCTCAGAAGGAGCGGGATTGCGTGCGCGTGTTCCCGCGCAGCGGCGCAATCCCGATTCGCTCGTGTCACCCATCACATGACAGCCGTGTCCAATCATGGCCGTCATGTGATGTAAACAAACATCCGGAAGTGGTCGCTGAGGAGAGGAGAGCGGATCTCTGCAGCCGGCTGGTGATCAGTGAGTATTAGCTGTTTTTTACAGCTTTTTACTCACTGATCACCAGTCTAGTGTCCCCACACATGTCACCACACATGTAAAACACACAGTAAACACACAATGTCCCCAAAACACATGTCCCCACATAGTAATGATTCCCAAAACACATGTCCCCCTTATATATAACAGTAAAATTACATGTCCCAATGATCATTTGCACACATATATCTGGTTGGTTGATATTCTCTATTGTCGCTCCTAAAAATATCTAACCACCACCGCGCCAATCCCTCCAACAATGAGTGGATCAATGTGTGTGTGTGTGACACACCCCTAAATCTAATTAAACTAATGAAAACTACCAGCTGCCGCTCTAAAGAAAATGTGTAAATAACAAAATAGATTATATTCACATGTGTAATGAAATAAAGGTGAAAAATATAATCCAGCAGCGCTCAACTAAAAGTGCAAAAATATGTATAATACCATACACTGTGTGAAAAAATAAATATTCAAATAAATAACACCACGTGAAATGACGTTATCGTGAAAACACAAAAAAAGTCCATAAAAAACTGTGCTGGAAAAATTAAATCAATCTTCAAAAGGAAATATGTCCACCAAAATAAATCCAATAAATTACTGTTTATATCTTCCACCACACCGACGTGACTCGTGATCCCTCTCCCAATGAGACCGCACTCACCAGATGGTGTTGCCTCCCACTCTCGTGTTTGGCAAATGATCAATTTAACCACACCTGGGTTAATGGTACGATCACTCCAAGGTATATCTTGCCATATGTGAAAATATAAAATAAACAGTGCTCCACATAGCATAACTCTGTGATAAAACAATTTATTCCAAAATCTCCGCACTCACACTTTAAAAATTACACTCACATGTTAACCAATGAAAATCAGCAAATGCTGTGGATTTCTGCTGTGTTTTTGCTGATTTTCATTGGTTAACATGTGGGTGTAATTTTTGAAGTATGAGTGCGGAGATTTTGGAATAAATTGTTTTATCACAGAGTTATGCTATGTGGAGCACTGTTTATTTTATATTTTCACATATGGCAAAATATACCTTGGAGTGATCGTACCATTAACCCAGGTGTGGTTAAATTGATCATTTGCCAAACACGAGAGTGGGAGGCAACACCATCTAGTGAGTGCGGTCTCATTGGGAGAGGGATCACGAGTCACGTCAGTGTGGTGGAAGATATAAACAGTAATTTATTGGATTTATTTTGGTGGACATATTTCCTTTTGAAGATTGATTTAATTTTTCCAGCACAGTTATTTATAGACTTTTTTTGTGTTTTCACGATAACGTCATTTCACGTAGTGTTATTTATTTGGATATTTATTTTTTCACACCGTTTATGGTATTATACATATTTTTGCACTTTTAGTTGAGCGCTGCTGGATTATATTTTTCACCTTTATTTCATTACACGTGTGAATATAATCTATTTTGTTATTTGCACACATATGTCCGTGATCACATGCGCACATCTGTACATGATCATTTGCGTACATATGTCTGTGATCACACAAACCAATTATTATACACTTAACGGGATTTTTTTTACCAAACACATGTAGCAGAATATATTTTGGCTTAAATTTATGACAAAATTAGATTTTATTGGATTTCTTTTAAAATAGAATAAGAAAATATAGTTTTTTTTCCGAAATTTCGGCCCTTTTTTTGCTTTTATCGCAAAAAAAAACCAGAGTCCTAAATAAATACCACCAAAAGAAAGCTCTATTTGTGCGAACAAAATGATAAAAATTTCATTTGGGTACAGCGTAGCATGACCGCGCAATTGACATTGAAAGTGTGAGAGCGCTGAAAGCTGAAAATTGGTCTGGGAAGGAAGGGGGCGAAAGTGCCCAGTATTGATGTGGTTAAAGGCTGACATGTTTGGTATCTATTTACTCGGCCTAACCTCATTATTCACATTATACAAAAAAAAATTGGCTAACTTTCGTGTTTTATTTCTTTATTTTTTTCATGAAAAAAAATGTGTTTGAAAAATTGCTGCGCAAATATCGTGTGTAGGGATGAGCCGAACACCCACGGGTTCGGTTCGCACCAGAACCCACGAACGGACCTTAAGTTTGTGCAAACTTAAGAACCCTATTAATTACAATGGACGCGAACGTTCGAAATCAAAAGTGCTAATTTTAAAGGCTAATATGCATGTTATTGTCATAAAAAGTGTTTGGGGACCTGGGTCCTGCCCCAGGGGACATGTATAAATGCAATTTTTTTTTTTTTGTAAAACTGACGTTTTTTCAGGAGCAGTGATTTTAATAATGCTTATAGTGAAACAATAAAAGTGTAATATTCCTTTAAATTTCGTACCTGGGGGGTGTCTATAGTATGCCTGTGAAGGGGCGCATGTTTCCCGTGCTTAGAACTGTCCCTGCACAAAGTGTCATTTTTGCAGGAAAAAAAGCTATTTAAAATCACTCGCGGCTAATGAATTGTCAGCTCCCGTAACACAGAGAACAGTCATTCATTGAAAGTAATTGATAAAAAAAAAGTAATTGATAAAAAAAAAAAAAAAAAAGCGTGGGGTTCCCCCCAAATTCAATTACCAGGTCCTTCAGGTCTGTTATGGATATTAAGGGGAACCCCAGCCCAAAAAAAAAATGGCGTGGGGTCCCACTCAAAATCCATCCCAGACCCTTGAGGTCTGGGATGGATTTTAACCGGTTCCCGACCGGCGCACAATGATATACGTCAGCAGAATGGCACGGACAGGCAGGAGGGCGTATATATAAGTCCCTCCTTAATGCCGTCCGTGCCATCAGGAGCGCGCCGGGAGCGGCGCGCTCCCGCGCCGGTCGGGACCCCCGTGAGGCCGGTCGTGGGTCCCGCGGACTCGATTGCCGCAGGGACACCCGCGATCGTCCCACGGGAAGGCTGAACGGGGAGATGCGGAAATAAACAGCATCTCCCCGTTCTGCCTAGCAACTAGTGATGCCGATCTCTGCTTCCTGTGATTGGAGCAGAGATCAGCATTCACTAGCTAACAGCCACGCCCCCCCACAGTAAGAAACACACCCCTAGGCATACTTAACCCCTACACTGCCACCCCCTGGTTAACCCCTTCACTGCCAGTGTCATTTATACAGGAATCAATGCATTTAAATAGCATTGATTGCTGTATAAATGACAATGGTCCCAAAAATGTGTCAAAAATGTCTGATGTGTCCGCCATAATGTCGCAATCACAATAAAAATCGCTGATCGCCACCATTACTAATAAAAAAAATTATTAATAAAAATGCTATAAAACTATCCCCTATCTTGTAAACGCTATAACTTCTGCACAAACCAATCAATAATCGCATATTGCAATTTTTTTTTACCAAAAATATGTAGAAGAATACGTATCGGCCTAAACTGAGGAAAAATTTTTTTTTTTATATATTTTTGGGGGATATTTATTATAGCAAAAAATAAAAAAGAATGTTTTTCTTTTCAAAATTGTCGCTCTTTTTTGTTTATAGCGCAAAAAATAAAAACCGCAGGGGCGATCAAATACCACCAAAAGAAAGCTCTATTTGTGGGGAAAAAAAGGACGTCAATTTTGTTAGGTAGCCACGTCGCACGACCGAGCAATTGTCAGTTAAAGCGATGCAGTGCCGAATCACAAAAAGGGGCCTGGTCCTTTGGCTGCAAATTGGTCCGGTCTGAAAGTGGTTAAGGGGAACCCCGGGCAAAAAAAAAAAAAAAATGGCGTGGGGTCCCCCTCAAAATCCATACCAGACCCTTATCCGACAAAAGCGGCCCCCCTCCCTCCTGAACCATACCAGGCCACATACCCTCAACATTGGGAGGGTGCTTTGGGGTCCCCCCCAAAGCACCTTGTCCCCATGTTGATGAGGACAAGCGCCTCGTCCCCACAACCCTGGCCATTTGTTGTGGGGGTCTGCGGGCGGGGAGCTTATCGGAATCTGGAAGCCCCCTTTAACAAGGGGACCCCCAGATCCCGCCCCCCCCCTGTGTGTACCCCTACCATTTCACCAAAAAAGTGACAAAAATGGTAAAAATTACAGGAGCCGGTCTTTGACAATTCCTTTATTAAAATCTTCTTTCATCTTCTTTCTTCTGGTCTTATTCCTTCTTCCTTTCTTCATCCCTCGGTTTCTTCATCTTCTCCTTCCGGCATCTTCTTCCATCTTCTTCTTCCATCTTCTTCTTCCTCCGATCCGCTTCTTCTTGCTCTGGTCTTCTCGTCTGGCATCTTCTTCCATGGCGTCCGCGTCTGTTCTCGGGCCGCTCCGCGCAATGGGAGGCTCTCGCTGTGTGAGGCTTTGCTGCGTCTGACAGGTCTTTTATAACGGAGGGCGGGGCCACCTGGTGACCCTGCCCCCTTTGATATCATGGGGAAAGCCATAGGGAAGTCCCCATGATGTACCCGTGCGTCAGAGGGGGCGGGGTCACCAGGTGGTCCCGCCCTCCGTTATAAAAGACCTGTCAGAGGCAGCGAAGCCTCACACAGCGGGAGCCTCCCATTGCGCGGAGCGGCCCAAGAAGAGACGCTGAAGCCGTGGAAGAAGATGCCGGACGAGAAGACCAGAGCAAGAAGAACTGGATCAGAGGAAGAAGAAGATGGAAGAAGAAGATGGAAGAAGATGCCGGAAGGAGAAGATGAAGAAATCGAAGGATGAAGAAAGGAAGAAGACCAGAAGAAAGAAGATAAAAGAAGATTTTAATAAAGAAATTGTCAAAGACTGTCTCCTGTCATTTTTACCATTATTGTCACTTTTTTGGTGAAATGGTAAGGGTACTTTTGTACCCCCTTACCATTTCACACAGGGGGGGGGCGGGATCTGGGGGTCCCCTTGTTAAAGGGGGCTTCCAGATTCCGATAAGCCCCCCGCCCGCAGACCCCCACAACCAATGGCCAGGGTTGTAGGGAAGAGGCCCTTGTCCTCATCAACATGGGGACAAGGTGCTTTGGGGGGGACCCCAAAGCACCCTCCCAATGTTGAGGGCATGTGGCCTGGTATGGTTCAGGAGGGAGGGGGCCGCTCTCGTCCTCCCCCTCTTTTCCTGCGGCCTGCCAGGTTGCGTGCTCGGATAAGGGTCTGGTATGGATATTGAGGGGGACCCCACGCCATTTTTTTTTGCCTGGGGTCACCCTTAATATCCATAGCAGACCTGAAGGGCCTGGTAATTGAATTTGGGGGGACCCCCACGCTTTTTTTTTTTTTTGTTTTTTTGTTTTTTATCAATGACTTTTGTTTTATCAATGACTTTCAATGAATGGCTGTTCTCTGTGTTACGGGAACCGGCAATTCATTAGCCGCAGATGGCTGCCTTAGATGACACAACAGGCCAGAAGGGTAAAGGTGTTTTAATGTGATACTGCAATGCTGTACTAACAGCACGCACACACTACACTAATCCCCAGAATCACAGCACAGATAATGTCAGACTCAGCAGCACTGCAGAATGGATCACAGCAGATACTGTCACTGACACGCTGGAACACACTACACGAGGCCGCCGGCGCGGCAGCCTTTTATAGTTTGGGGCGTGTACTAAACCCCCTGAGCTATAATTGCTCTCCTCGCCGCTGGCTCTTTGATTGGCCAAGCATGCAGGGTCACAGTGCATGCTTGGCCAATCATCAGCCAGCAATGCACTGCGACTGGCGCAGTGCATTGTGGGCCGTTCGCATCACACAAATTTGATGCGAGCGGCCCAAATAGTTCTGGTTTGGCGAGCGGTCGAACGCCCAATGTTCGATTCGAACATGGGTTCGCATCGAACACTGGGCCCATCCCTAATCGCGTGACATAAAAAGTTGCAACGGCCGCCATTTTATTCCCTAGGGTATCTGCTTAAAAAAAACATATATATAATGTTTGGGGGTTCTGAGTGATTTTCTATCAATAAACAATGATTTTTTACATGTAGAAGAGGCGTGCCAGAATTGGCCCGGTATGGAAGTGGTTAAGCAAAACATTTCCTAGAAGAGGCATAGAGGTTGCAATTTGCTGCTACTTATTCAATGAGTGCTAGTTTCTTGGGTATCATGTTTACCCTCTTGCTTCAACCCTGTGCTTTTCTTAATGGAATAAGCCTGGCCAAACATGGATCATTTTTTTTTCGATCAGCCCCAGAGAGGAATCCCCCATTCAATTACAGTGGATGGAGGAATGCTCCCCAGTGTGTTATTGTATTCTGACTGCTCCTACTGGCTGCAATACTAATCAAAGGAAAATTATATAAGATGTCGCTTCAAGAAAAGTCAATCCTTATATAAACTGAGCACATTTCAATTCATCTATGGCCAGCTTAAAGAGTAACTCCACTTTTGTTGAGGAAAAAAAAAACACATTCCCCTCTGGGTGATCTATGTAGATTGCAGGGATTTTAACAAACTTTTCCACATTCCTACCTTTTGTTATTCTGAAGAAATAGCTGTTTGTTTCAATGTACAATGTGAATGTAAATGGGAGTGATTTCATAATTATCACTCAGCCGCTGTACTTGCAGGGTTCTAATGCAAGACATTGCAGGGTCTGCATCAATTTAGAAGTGAATAACCCTTTGGAGGTATCTCACCAAAAATGAAATTTTTGTTTTAGGGGATGCCCAAAATCTTATCTTAGCAGACTTCTGCGCAGGGGTGGCCCATCTATCAAGGGTGCACAGGCGCCGCCCCTCCCCTCCCCCCTATCCATGCGTCCGGCCCCTTTCAGGACACCGGATGCATGGATTCCAATGTCGGGTGGGTGTTTTTTTGAAGCACCAGATTAGAGCCAGAGGCTCTAATAGGCTTCAAAATAGGGTGGGCTCAGGGTGCAGAGAATGCGAACAGAGCCCACCCAGGTTTGTTCAATAGCGAATGAATATTTGCTATTGAAACACTGATCCTCCTTCCGGCAAATCAGGAAGCGGGTTGTGAGACCCGTCACCCGATTGGCTGAAAGGACAGGCGATCCTATTGGACACCTAGGAGGAAGAATGGAGGAGATGCCCGCTGCCACTGCCTGATGCCTGATCCCGCTGCCGATGCCTGATCCCGCTGCCGATGCCTGCCACCTAGATGGGGTAAGACAGCGAGCGTGCAGGGGGGGCTGGGGGGGTTTTAGGTGCTGCTGGCCACTGGGGGGGTGTTGTTTGCTGCCCCCCCAATAAAAAGCACCAGCCGCCACTGCTTCTGATAAAATCAGTAAGCCAATCACACAAGCAGGACGTGACATTTCACATGACAACAGAACGCCTCCAGGTTGCCATATTGCATTTTACAGAAAATTACAGAGCTGCAGATTGAACAGGAAAGGTTATTTTTAATAACATTCAATTGCTATACGACTTATGTCGCAATTGTATATGCTATAATATTTACACAATGGAGTTACACTTTAACCACTTCCCGCCCGGCCTATAGCAAAATGACGGCCGGGCGGTGGTTCAGTTATCCTGACTGGGCGTTATATGACAGCCAGCAGGATAACAGCCGCTGCTTGCCCGTGGGGGTGCGCATCGCGGTGATCGGTGTTGTGCGTGATCAGCCATGTCCAATCATGGATGATCACGATGTAAACAGGAAGAGCCGTTGATCAGCTTTTCCTCACTTGTGTCTGACAGACGCGAGTAGAGGAGAGCCGATTGGCAGCTCTCCTGACAGGGGGGTCTGCGCTGATTGTTTATCATTGCAGCCCCCCCCCCCGAACGGATGCCCACACTGGACCACCAGGGAAGCTGCCAGGACCACCAGAGAAGCCCCAGCATGTATTTGACCAGGTATGTCCATGGCCATACACATATGAAAAAATATGCCCCATACATGCCAATCAGTGCCCACAATGGGCACTGACTGGCAACATTATGGATCAGTACAGACAAGTGATGCCCAACAATGCCACCCATCAGTGTCATCAGTGCCACCCATCAGTGTCATCAGTGCCACCCATCAGTGTCCATCAGTGCCACCTCTCAGTGACCATCAGTGCCCATCCGTGCCACTTATCAGTGCCTCCCATAAGTACCCATTAGTGCCGCCTCCGAGTGCCCATCAGTGCCGCTTACGAGTGCCCATCCGTGCCATCTATGAGTGCCCATCAGTTCCACATACCAGTGCCACCTATCAGTGCTGCCTATCAGTGCCCATCATCAGTGCCCATCAGTGCCACCTCATCAGTGCCACCTCATTGGTGCCACCTTATCAGTGCCCGTCAGTGCAGCCATATCAGTGCCCATCATTAAAGAAGAAAACGTACTTATTTACAAAAAATATTAACAGAAACAAAGAAAAACTTTTATTTTTTCTAAATTTCCGATGTTTTTTTATTTGTTGCGCAAAAAAATAATAATTGCAGAGGTGATCAAATACCACCAAAAGAAAGCTCTATTTGTGGGAACAAAATATAAAAAACTTGTTTGGGTACAGTGTTGCCTGACCACGCAATTGTCATTCAAATTGCGACAGCGCTGAAAGCTGAAAATTGGCTTGGGCAGGAAGGTGTATAAGTGCCTGGTATTGAAGTGATTAAGTATGCAACTGACATCTGAATTGACTCCAGATATACATACTTGTCCTCAGTCAGTAAATCAAACATTACTGAATCCAGGGATCCAGTGCAATAGTAAGTGGGTTAGCAATGGCTGCTTAGTGCTCACATGTATTTCTCTGGAAATATTTATTTTAAAATAGTTTATTGAATGGACACGTGTAAGTATTTAATAATTCAATTTTTTTTTTTTTTATGTAATCCTTTTATAAATAAAAGCTGGTAATGAAAAAAAAAATCAAGTTTAACTTGTACATTCACAATCCTAAAGTAGCTAGTAGTGTTCTACTTCTTTCAGTATCGAGAAATGTGGCACTGTGAGGAAGTAACGGTGCGGAAAAGCTACGCTTTCCATTTGATGCCTATAATGTGTGCAGTGGGAATGAACGCCTGTTTCCATGAGTCCCCTTCAGCTCTCTACTTCAGTCATGATAGCCAAGGTAAATGAAAGGCTTGTGTATGCAGGGAGAGCTGACAACCTTATCTCTGCATTACATGGGCTTCCACAAGGTGTATTGATTGGAAGCTTACTGCCACCCTGGCAGATGTTACACTGACATGACTAGAGGATTGAGGTATTTCATATCTGTTGCTCAGATGATCAGAGTCAGGAGATTGTGCACATCTCTCAGGGTCATTGGAAACACTGATACGGTATGCTATTAGGTGAAGTGCATTGGTCCAAGGTTATCATTCATTTTTTATTTGTCACTGAGCATAAAAAAAGTGCCAACAAGCATTACTAACACGATCCTGTATATGCAGGATGGCAAAGCATGTGAGAGATGCTCAGGGAGATTTGTGATGATGAGTTCAAAGAGGATGCAATGTGGATGCAGCGAGTAGCAGCTAGTGCACAAGTCAACCCTTGGACACTGAACGCAGCTATAGAGAGCACACTATTCAGCTTTAAAGCTGCAGCCAGAGCAATAGGCTTGTTTCCTCTTCTCTGTCATTGCCTAGTTACTTGCAGGCTGAAAGGTTTCTCTCTGTGACTGTAAAGAGGAGGGGGAGAGGAGAAGGGGGAAGTAGCAAAAGAGGAGGAGGAAGATGTGAGAGAGACTGAAGGGATTGTGGATACATACAGCAGTCACATCCTAGCCTGTCTTACCTCTGAAGTATCGCTTGCTACTGTCAAAATGGACATTACCTTGAACAGCTCCTTGCCACCTGCTGACAGTCAGCTCGACACTACCACAGGCGCTCTAGGTGTTAATGCCACCCTGTTTGCCATGCGATGTCCATTTGGTGTCCTGGGGAACATGACCAGACTGGATGGGAACCAGTCCTTTCTATGTAATGGACGAGACATCCCCCCTGAGGACACCAACTCCATCATCATAGCAATCATCATCACTGCTCTCTACTCCATGATTTGTGTGGTTGGGCTCTTTGGAAACGTTCTGGTCATGTATGTCATTGTCAGGTAAGCAGATTGATGCCCCCCTCCCTTGGCCATCAGCATGCCTGCCCTCCTTTATGCCCTCAAAACACTTCCGCTGGTACCTTGCACTCTGGGGAACTTTAGACCTCAGCTTTATCTCTGTTTCCTTCCAATACTCCAAGTAATTAGCAGTTGTTAGTAATATTTGGCATGTGGAGAGTTGAAGAATGAGAAGCCAGAAGTCAATAAAGTAGATAAGAACACCATGTGGGCAAGAACCCAATGTGGGCATGGTGGGGTTGTGTGATCTAAAGAAGAGTTGATAGAGCTGGTAAGCTAGGGGGGTGGCGGTGAAAGAGTTAAGTGATAGGAGGAAAATTATTATGAGGCAGTGAGGTGTAGAGGAGTGATATTTGGAAGGAGAAATGAAGCGTTCCATAGAAAGAAGTGTTAGTGAAGGGTTCACTGAAAGAAATGATAGAAGTGAGAAATTCAGGTTAAGTGACTTATAATTAGGAATGGGTAAAGCTAGAGAAGGAACTGGTTCTGTCCTCTTGATCTAATTACCTATTGCCATAGAGTATAAGCTTATTAACTTGTGTAAAAAGAAGGGAATACATTAGCTTTTATTGATTATGTGAAAAAAAAAAAAAAACAGGTGCAATCATTATGTGCATTATTTGCCCCATAGATTTCCTTCCTTCACTTTGATTTGACCTAGTCATGCCAGGTTGCAGCTTGGCAGACATGGGTTGAGATACTCATACAGAAGACTCCTGTCTCCTCTCTTCACCTCTCTCCATGTAAACTCAGAAATTACTATGTGTTTCATCTTTGATATTGCTTGCGTGAGATTTGTCAATAAGCACTGGGCTGGTTGAGGAAAAGGAAATGTACAGAGAGACTAAATTAACCTCCTGCTGATCACATAACCGACACAAGACAGAGACTTATGGGGACATGACAAGGAGCCTGGAATTGTCTGAGGCTACATTGTTTTTTTGTTTGTTTTTTTCATGTCATATAATGGTAGTAAAGACAAGGACGTAATACACAGCAGACCCCCCCAGAAGGAGAACAGGAGGACTAGCTTACGATTGATAACCTGCATTACACACTCTCTTCCTCAACCATGTCAGTCTTTCTAACCAAGCATTAGTCGCTTTTTGCAACCCTTAATTTGACTAACTGGTCTGGCATAATTATGTTTAGAGGGCTGGAAAATGACTTCTTATGTAATCAAGAAACATTGCCCATACGCTGTTAATGTATAAATTTCAAGTATTAACAAAATTAAATGCGTACGCAAACCTGGTAGCGGTTATTTGTTTAATTTTAATTAATATTGAATCCTTAAGAGAAATATCGATGTGCAAAATGCAGTAGATCAATTCTGATTGCTTTCTTTGGGTTACTGTTTTTTTGTATTTCATTTTGCCCTTCTAGTAAGCCTGTTTTTTTTTTTTTCACTGCTCTATATGTCGGGCTCATTTTTTTTTATTTTATTTTAAGTGGGTTTTATTGAAGAAAAACGTAAAGTTGGGTTTGGTATCCCAAAACTGTGTAAGGGGGCGACTCCACCCAAAACTAATATTTTAGTTTGGCATGGATGCCGAAAAATTGAATAACCCTTCTCCTGCATCTTATATCTCTTGGGAACTCCAGTGGCATGACATCCCAACCAACTGCTATGGTCCAGCCAAAGGATGGTTCCTTCTCTGAAGGATTCTATTTACTATTGAATAAAGAGATGTTCTAGGAGTCCATCTATAAGAGAGTGATACCTTTGCTATGGTAAGGGATGTATACAAATTACTATGGGCGAACCTCCAAGAGATGTAAGAATCTGGTGATTTAACACACCGGTACCCACCAAAAACTAAAATAACACTTTTGGGTGGTCATAGCTTGAGAATTGTGAATTTAGGTGGAGCTACCATTACTGAACCCAGTTTTCTTAATAAAAAAAAAGGTGGTACAAAAATAATAAAAATAGCAACAGCAATCCGCCAAATATTAGTATTTTTGTCTAACCACTCTACACTAATACTAGAAGTTATTACGTTAGATGCTCATGCTATGAGTAATATAACAGCTTCACTAGTAATTTATACATATGAGTAAATTGCTTGGTACTAATAAACTGATCTCCAAAGCCTGAAATGCATGGATAGGTCTGTCCATATTTAAAGAAGTATTAAACCCAAAACCAAAAATGTAATATATTGCGGTTTACCAATCATTAGAGGTTGTGGCTGCATTTGTTTTCTTTTTAGGCTTGGTTTCCCTCTGTTTTCACCTGGTTATCTGGCCAGTAACACACCTCCTGTATTAGAGTACCCCCCACACTGGAGGAAGGAGCACAGGGGGAACCTTTGGACAGCAGCATTGTCAGTCTGGGAGGAGGAGAGTGTCAGATGGACTAGTGAATTTAAATACACTAACAAATGGAAGACAAACTCCAGCTCACACTTTGGTAAGCTACAATATACTAAATGTTTGCTTTTGGGTTTAATAAGCCCTTACTCTATTATTAATAGATACATAACAATAATGAATGCTTTCTATTCACACATGGAAACTCACTAATACATTATTTATGCATAGAGACCTATTTGCTGAAAGGCTGCAATAAATATTGGAGGTTATTTACTAAAACTGGAGAGTGCAAAATCTGGTGCAGTTCTGTATAGAAACCAATCAGCTTTCAGTTTTTTTTTTGCCAAAGCTTAACTGCTCCAGTTTTAGTAAATTCCCCCAATTGTGTAATTTAGGGCATGGAAAATCTTGCATCTGACAATTTTGCTCAATTAAAATGGTTCTGTTGTTGGGTTTACCAACTTTAAAGCAGAGCTCCACCCAAAAGTGGAAGCTCCACTTGCTTGCACCCCTCCCCCCCCCTTTCATTGCCAGATTTGGCACTTTTTGGGAATGGGTACCTGGTTTTGACATACAGTCTGAGCCAGAAGTTCTGCCCCCCTCCTGCCCCCGCAGTCTTCTGGGACCATTTACAAGCACTTTACTTCCTGTTTCCTTTACTTGCTATGCTGGCACCTGCACCCAAAGCCAACTGAAGAATTGGCTCGGGTGAGGACATCGCTGTATCTCTTGACAGGTAAGTGTCCCTATATTAAAAGTCAGCAGCTACAGTATTTGTAGCTGCTGACTGTTCATTTTCATTGGGGGGGGGGGGGGGGGGGCTGGAGCTTCTCTTTAATTAAAGCAACCTGGTAAAAGAAGAGGCCAAATATTCATCTTTCTGGCAGCCCATGGGTTATAAATCCTTGCCGATCCTTGGCTGCTGTGGATATGCTACTTCCAGGTTTGTTGATTCCCTCACTGCACACTGTTCCTCCCACCAGCTTGTGCATACTGAAGTGGTGTAGGAAGTGGCAGGAGGAATTCCAGTGTAGGTTGTCGGTCAGTGGCGGTTGGTACTCCATTTTTTTGGGGGGCACTTACCCCATTTAGGTCGCGGGCAGTGTAGGTTCCCTCCTGTGTCTCCTCGTCCTCCGCAGCTTCACTCTGCATCTCCTCCTCCTCGGCAGCTTCACGGCGGCTTCACCCTGCATCGCCAATACAATCGCTTCTCCTCTTGGCCAATGGGGTCTTAAGACCCGCTTCCTGATTGGCCGGGAGGAGAATCCTGAAGAAAATAGTGAATATTAATTTGCTATTGTCACACAACTGGGTGGGCTCAGGGCGCAGTGATCTGTGCTCCGAGCCCACCCTTTTTGGAAAGCCAATTAGAGCCTCAGGGTCTAATCATGTGCATTAAAAAAATAAACCCCATTGAAATCCATGCGTCCAGCGCCCTGCATGTAGATTAGGGGCCAGGTGCATGGATTAGGGGGGCAGCACCCCTGCGCCCCTTATGGACAGGCCGCCACTGGTGTTGGAAGCAATTACTTTAACCCCTGAGTGTGCAGGATGCTTGCAGCAGCTGGGGATCAGCTTTACGGTAGGGTTTTAACACACACTTTCCAAAAATTTCATTTCAGGCTTTACCCCTGGAAGGGTAAGTATACATCTTGTACTTTTACTGACTTTAGATAAAGTTGGTTATTCTAATGACATTGTCACTTAAAAAATCTGTTTCAGGCAACCCATCTGCTTGTCTTCCCATATTTTTTCAAACAATTTAAATAATCCAGCAAAAACTATTTTGTTCATGTTGCCAGTGTATACATATTTTCCTGGCTACTTGTTGTCTGAAATGTTAACAGGTAATTTAATTCACCTGGTGGAGGGTAGCTAAATCAGGAACTGACTGCATAATTTTTCTTTGTTGTTTAGTTGTTTCATTGTTGTTGTTTTTTTTTTGTTTGTTTTTTCACCAATTCACTTTTTAGCATGTTTTTACACTTTGATTTCACAATTTATAAAATCGTTTTTTTTTTTTTATTTTAATTGGGCAACTTGAGCAAAATAAAAATCAGTTATTTCAATTTAGTAGACCCCTACATGATTAGGATAAAAACAAATTACAAAAGATAAAAAAAAAAGAAAAAGAAAACATATGTTTTGACTACAACAGGAAAGCAAATCTCTAGAATTCCATTTAGCACAGTGGATGTGTAAAGGCTGCCATCTAAAGGACATTGGATTTCCAAATGTAATTGGCAGCAGAACAGAAAACAACAGAAGCAACCAATAACACACATTTGTGGTATGAGAAATGAGCAAACAACATACAGTAGCTGATTTCTCTACTTGGAACATTATTCTTCAAAACAGAACGCTGTAAGCGAAACAGAGGATTTTTTATTCCAAAATAACATCCAGATCAGGAGGAAGTATTCCCACATGGTTCTTCTCCTTATGATTTAATTTTGTGGAACATTCTATTATAAAATAGCAACGCTGGCATTGTTAGATTACATAGCACACTCTGCTTACTTGTAATGCGTGTATTAAACAGCTTTTAACCTGTCCATTGAACCTTTGCTATAGAATGATTTCAGGATCGCTGCTAAATGATGAACTAGACGCATGAATGAAACTGAATTTTTTTTCTACCTATTTATCAAGATGATTCCTGGTTTTCTACAAACTTTACTGTCTGTCAGTAGCCCAACATTGCTAGCTGCTCTGTTGCTGTCTGTATGGATTATCATTCAACCTAGATCAGTATGCATGGTGACCAACACACTATCACTGCCGTTCCTTTGAAGGGATTGTCTCTCCTCGGAAGCTAATCCTTCTGTCACTCTTATGTTTTCAATGTTCCCCCTTTTGTCTGATATATAGAACTCTATAATGCGCACAATGTATCTACCCAAAGTGTTGTATTACAACAAACCTTTGATCAAACCTGTACAATGTGTACATTATTGCCTTTGTTACTTTAAAAAAATAGTATAAATCAAATATAGTTATTAAAAATCACTTTGTGGGTTTAACCAATCCTATTTTGTAGTAAAGGTTAAAGTGTTACTAAACCCACAACACTAAAAATCAGTCTGTATATGCAGTAAAGCATGCTTGTTATAGTCATTGTGGAACCTAAGAGGTTAATCATCTGCATTGTGTAAAAAAGCTGTTTGATCCTGTCTTCTTTGATCCTCCCCTTCTTTTACAGTCCCCAATCCATCTGCTGATAGTAGGGAGCCTTCGAGGCACTCTGCACATGCTCAGTTTGGTCAGTATTGCTATAGAGTTTTTTTTTGTTTTTTTTTGGGAGGGTGCATGTGATCAGCACAGGGCCAATCAGTTCTGTCCAGACAGAGGGTCAGGGGTCATGCAGTCTCATAGGACAGTCAGAGGAAAATGAAAACCAGACACTAATAGAAGTCACAAGACCGCTAAATACTGCTGATAAGTCTGGGCTTTTGGGCTCAGAAGGTTGAATGATGCTGGCCATCTGGTGATGGAAAAAAGTACCGCAGGGGAGAGCTCCAGATTGAAAGTGAATATTGCAACACAAGAAGTTTTTTGATTTATCTTTTAATGGGCTAATATTAGTAATGAGAATGGTATCATTAGCAGTAATCAGCATGGATTCATGAAGAATTGTTTTTGCCAAACCAATCTATTAACCTTCAATGAGGAGGTGAGCTGCCATCTAGATAAAAGAAGGCCCGTAGATGTGGTGTATCTAGATTTTGCAAAAGCATTTGACACAGTTCCCCATAAACGTTTACTGTACAAAATAAGGTCCGTTGGCATGGACCATAGGGTGAGTACATGGATTGAAAACTGGCTATAAGGGCGAGTTCAGAGGGTGGTGATAAATGGGGAGTACTCGGAATGGTCAGGGGTGGGTGGTGAGGTCCCCCAGGGTTCTGTACTGGGACCAATCCTGTTTATATTTGTTCATAAACTACCTGGAGGATGGGGTAAACAGTTCAATCTCTATATTTGCGGACGATACTAAGCTAAGCAGGGCAATAACTTCTCTGCAGGATGTGGAAACCTTGCAAAAAGATCTGAACAAATTAATGGGGTGGGCAACTACATGGCAAATGAGGTTAAATGTAGAAAAATGTAAACTAATACATTTAGGTGGCAAAAATATGAATGCAATTTATACACTGGGGGGAGAACCTCTGGGGGAATCTAGGATGGAAAAGGACCTGGTGGTCCTAGTAGATGATAGGCTCAGAAATGGCATGCAATGCCAAGCTGCTTCTAACAAAGCAAACTGAATATTGGCATGCATTAAAAAGGGGATTCATTCCAGAGATAAAATGATAATTCTCCCACTCTACAAGGCTCTGGTTCGGCCACACCTAGAGTAACAAGACTCATGGCCACTCATTGAAATTAGAGGAAAAGAGGTTTACCTTAAACTACATAGAGGGTTCTTTACTGTAAGAGCGGCAAGGATGTGGAATTCCCTTCCACATGCGGTGGTCTCAGCGTGGGGCATTGATAGCTTCAAGAAACTATTGGATAAGCACCTGAACGATCGCAACATACAGGGGTATACAATGTAATACTGACATATAATCACACACAAATAGGTTGGACTTGATCAGCTTGTGTCTTTTTTCAACCTCACCTACTATGTAACTATGTAACTATTATTTTTTATCTTGTAATTGTTGGCTGGAGTTCTGTTTGATTGCCTTCATGGATTGGATAGCTAGGGGAAGCCAGGGCTGTGTCATTTGTCTACATACTTGGTGCTAAATGGTGTCCATCTTTCTCATCTCAGCATAGTGAATGTGTACATTATATGGATTCCCTGTGTTGATGGGTTCCTCGTGTTACTTATGCTTGCTGTGATTGCAATTAAGCAATTGACGTCTATAAGGAACAGTACCATATTTATTTATCTATTTCAACAAAGTGAAATGGGATTTTCAGTTTTTAACACACAGTAGTATTGATTTGTGTGAGTACAAGAGAATGCACAGATTTAGTAGTAAAGATGTGTTCATTTTGAACACTCAGTCACATGCATGACAAAGAAAATAGCAAACAGATATTTGCCTTGTCCATGAATGGATTACTGGTTTGAAATTTGGCCAGTTCAACAGGGATGATAGGGTAAGGTAACTATGTTTTTTTTTTTTTTTTTTACAGCTGCAATTTTCAGCTATTTGTATGCTGTGATCAAATCATTTTACTGCAAGGTCTGCTTTAATGAACCTCATTATATAGAAGAAGGAAATGTAAATGAGCAGGGAGAAATCTCTATGAATATGATTGCCATGCTTCTCGTGTAGGTTCACATGAGAATATTGAACATCGTGCCCCCAACAAAATGATCACTCTATTAACTTATGCCAAACTTTTCTATCATACGCAGTGCATATGTTACAGTCCCCGTCATGTTAGAAATATTGTCCATGTTAAAGTGCCTGGCCACATTAATGACCATGTCATTTTCAAGTGAATTATAAAGTTATCTGTAGACTAATTAAAAATTGGTTGGAAAATATTGTTTACCATCATGATAGATAGGTTGGTATTGTGGCCAGGATAATTGTTTTGCCATTTCATTTTATGGGTTCCCATAATGTCCAGTATAGAAGCATAAATCTCCAGGCATATGCACCATACAAAGGAGCAACTCATATCTGTGCTCTGAAAGCAAATAAGAAAGCCTATGGGGTTGATTTATTAAAACTTGAGAGTGCAAAATCTGATGCAGCTGGGCATGGCAGCCAATCAGCTTCTAACTTCAGCTTGTTCAATTAAGCTTTGACAAAAAACCTGGAAGCTGGTTCTGCACCAGATTTTACACTCTTAAGTTTTAGTAAAACAAACCTTAGATGGGGGAAGGACATAATGTTTTTACTTTCACCACCTAAGGAAGAATTGCCTAGAAATGCACAAAGCCTTGTTAAGGCAGTACTCTCTCTCAATTTCTCTCTTTGTGACTCTCTGGCCAAGAACCTTCACTTCAGCCCATTAATAAACTGTGTAGCATTTCTGACTCGGCAACATAAGGCATGTACTGGACTTCACCAGCCTAAATTCCATAACTCTCTTCAGTGGCCCAGTTAACATTCACATGCTGCATACTCCATGACATTTTGTCCTCAGGCTCATGGGAATCTTACACTGTGCATCTTCCTCTTAATGTCTCACTCCGATTACATTCAGGCCAGATCCCTAGGATGCCCCATATCACAGCCGGACCCAAGCTGGGGTACCAACCACTAGGTAAGTAATCTAAGCACATGGATCTCTTCGCTACTGGGTACATCAGTGATTTCCTCCAAGACATCCGCTCTCCAGCCAACTGGCTGCTATCCATTCAACACTTGTCTCTTTGTGTACCATTGGCGGCAACATCACCCCCAGGGGTTATCTCTGCCACACATTCGGGCACTTGTTTTTAATCTAGTTCCCCTAGGCAAATATTCTTAATCAATTGGAATCTTTATTGCAGAACATCTTCTCACAGTACAGAATATTTCATCTCCACAGATAACACAAGCTAGTGGTGCTGTCCCTGATGCCCCTGGTACTCTGCCCCATACCTTGGTTGCTAAAGTCCAATGATATATCAAAGGTCCATTTTCTGCAACCCCAACTGAGTTCCAAGGGGTGGCTAAAGAGCAAAGTCCTTTCATGTGCTGACAGAGGTGCTCTTTACACTTTCCACCGATGGACTGATATCTCTCTCTCTCTCTCTCTGGGCAGACTTCCCTTGGTATTTATAAGCCATAATAAGGGGATGGTATTATGAACACCAGGGAGTCTGCTACCACGAGCACTTAAACCCCTCCTAACCAGAGTGCACCAGCCATTAAAGACAGTTACAAGGCAATCACAATACACAATATCATATAGACAAAACATAAAGAATAAGGCACAGAGAGGTAGCAGCTCTTTAGAAAGCACCCTCCTACATGTACAGGTATTTTTGCTACACGCATTTAGAAGTAGCAGGATATGAAATCATGTAATGTGTTTTTCACTGACACAGTTAAGACTTCTGTGCATGCGCATTGTTTTACCTACAAAGTATGCACTATAGCTTTTTTTACTGTCAGTGATTTTACATGGTTATCATAGTGTTTTTAGTGTGCACTTCATGCTGTATCATTCCCATATAAAACCCAAATGCAAAATAGCTAAGAGATATAAGAAACTCAAAAATAGTTGAGAAAATCTCGCTTGTAATATAGGTACATCATACCTCTCAACTTTCTGAAATAGGAATGAAGTATAATGTATGTAGGTAAAGAACACATTTATGGCAAGCTGCCAGTTAGACAGAGCAAGAAGAATTGAAGTGGGACTCCAGACATTTAAATGGGGGACTGAGGAGGAAAGAGGGCAGCTGGATTTGATTCCAAGAGGGAGAGTCCAAATGAGGACAAGTGGGAAGCTACGTACTTAGCTGGAGTATGCTTGGTCAGTGGAGTGTGCACTACATAGCAAATCATTTGTTAATAAATTAGCTACATGTTAGGCTGTCATTATTGTGCTCATCACCCCATGCATGGTGTGTGCATAAAAATTCTATTAAAAATTGAGTTTCTTTAAAAAATCAGACTACATATATGAGCTTTCAGTTTCATTTCTCTCAGATTTGGTGAAGGCCATATGAGTTCTTGTTATGTTGTGTTTTAACCACTTCAGCCCGGAAAGGATTTAGCCCCTTCCATACCAGAGCATTTTTTGCGATTCGGCACTGCGTCGCTTTAGCTAACAATTGCGTGGTCGTGCGACGTTGTACCCCAACAAAATTGACGTCCTTTTTTTCCCACAAATAGAGATTTCTTTTGTTGGTATTTGATCACCTCTCTGCGGTTTTTATTTTTTGTGCTAAAAACAAAAAAAGACCTAAAATTTTGAAAAATAAGCAATATTTTTTTACTTTTTGCTATAATAAATATCCCCCAAAAATATATTAAAAAAAAAAAAAATTGTTTTACAGTTTAGGCCGATATGTATTTTTCTACATATTTTTGGTAAAAGAAATCGCAATAAGTGTATATTGATTGGTTTACGCAAAGGTTATAGCGTTTACAAAATAGGGGATAGATTTATGCATTTTTATTATATTTTTTTTTTTTACTAGTAATGGGGGTGATCTGCAATCTTTATTGTGACTGCAACATTATGGCTGACAGATCGGACACTTTTGACACTATTTTGGGACTATTGACATTTATACAGCGATCAGAGCTACAAATAGTCACTGATAACTGTATAAATTACACTGACAGGAAAGGGGTTAAACACTAGGGGGCCATCAAGGGGTTAAGTGTGTTCCCTGGATGTGTTCTAACTGTAGGGGGGATGGGTTCACTACAACATGACAGAGATCACTGCTCCCAATGACAGGGAGTAGTAGCTCCCTGTCATGTTGCTAGGCAGAACAGGGAAATGCCTTGTTTACATAGGCATCTCCCTTTTCTGCCTCTCCTCGCCGCAAACGCGGGCCTCCGGCGAACATCAAGTTTGCGGGACCCACGGGCAAGCTCCCGCAGTGCGTGCGCCCGCTAGGGACGTACGGGTAAGCCCTTTTGGCTGCCCGTGTCATTCTGCCGTGCGGCGGTCGGCAAGTGGTTAAATATGCAAACACTACTATTTGCTTTTAGAGGTTTTTTTTTTTTCAAAAATTGGCATCTCTGCATATTAGGGTTGAATTGCAAAAATACAGGTACGTTTTTACTTAAGCTGGCCATACATGGATCAAAATTTGGCTGGTTCAGCAGGGACTGGTTAAATTTCAATCCATGTATGGACACTCTGGTTGTACACACGTCGATCTATGAATTGACTTGTGTATAACCAGCCCATCAGGTTTTTCCTGAATGATTAGTGGCGTTGGCTATAGCCAGCAACTTTACTCATTGGGGACTCAAGCAATTTTCTTTCCTTCCGCTCCTGATGGAAGGAAAGAAAATGTTATGCTTCAACCATCTTATTGTGTGCAAAGAAAATATGTAAATTATGTTCTATACCAGGGGTCTTCAAAATTTCTAAACAAAGGGATAGTTAACTGCCCATCAGACTTTAGGGGGCCGGACTAGGACCAGTAGGAGTAGAAAATGTCCTGGCATCCAGTGGGAGTAACAAATTCCATATGTCAGTGGAGGAACAGTGTCCCATCGTTGGTGTCAGTGGAAGGAATAGTGTCCGATCATTGGTTTCAGTGGGAGGAATTGTGCCTTTTGTTGGTGTCAGTGGCAGTGGAAGAAAAAGGGGATTAATTCCAGAGATAAAATGATAATTCTCCCGCTCTACAAGACTCTGGTCCAGCCGAACCTAAAGTATGCTGTCCAGTTCTGGGCACCAGACCTCCGGAAGGATGTGTACAATACTAATAAAGGGTCTGGAGGATATTAGTTATGAGAAAAGGTTGCGAGCACTGAACTTATTCTCTCCGGAGAAGAGACGCTTGAGAGGGAATATGATTTCAATTTAACAAATACCGTACTGGTGACCCCACAATAGGGATAAAACTTTTTTTGTGGAAGGGAGTTTAATAAGACTCGTGGCCACTCATTAAAATTAGAAGAAAAGAGGTTTAACCTTAAACTACGTAGAGGGTTCTTTACTGTAAGAGCGGCAAGGATGTGGAATTCCCTTTCACAGGCAGTGGTCTCAGCGGGGGGCATCAATAGTTTCAAGAAACTATTAGATAAGCACCTGAACGACCACAAAATACAGGGATATACAATGTAATACTGGCATATAATCAAACACATAGGTTGGACTTGATGGACTTGTGTCTTTTTTTCGACCTCACTTACTATGAGTATAAAACTGACAATTTTCTTTGTCTAGACATACATACAATTATTTTCCATCTGCTCCAATGCCAATACCCACCTATACAGTAGCCCTCTTTACCCCATACAGCGTATACATAATTTTGTTACAAAATTATATGTAGCCCTGTTTGAATGACAAAAAATCTGCCATGTGTGAGAAACTGCTCGGTTAGGAGAACTGCTGTTTAGGTATGAGTGCTCTTCAGACACTGCTAAACAAGAGATTTCTATGTTAGAAATACTGTCCATGTTAAAGTGACTGCCCATACTAACGACTATGCCTCTTTCAAGTAAATTATAAAGCTATCTGTAGACTAATTACATTTGACAGAAAGTGTTCTTTACTATCATGATAGATCGGTTGGCATTGTGGCCAGGTTAATTAATTTGCCATTTATTTTTATGGGTTACCATAACTTCCAGCACAGAATCATGAATCTCTAGCTGTCATTTGCTTATCTTACTTTTTCTAATCACAGATTAACCATTTGCTGTTAACAAATGGATGGATGTTTACAAATGGATGACATAATGAAAAACATAGAACCAAGGGTTTTGCATTCTAAAATATCTTTAATGTATCTTTACACATTAAAGAACAACTACAAGCATGTTAAGGGCTTGTGAACATTGGAATGCATACATTGATACTTAAAGGTAAATTGATGTGCATCTCAGGTGTGTGGTATTGTGTTTTAATGGAAATGTGATGCATATGGCAGCTATCACTGATGAACATTCTTTTTCTAAAAATGCTAGTTGCCTGGCTATTATTCCAGTATGAAGTCTTTAGTCACTAGCTGTGAACAAGTATGCAGGTCAGGAGTTCTGCATTTCATTTAATTTTACTAGCTGCATACTTGGTCTAAATCAATGACAAGGCCAAAAAACAACCAGACGGATTTTACTTTTTTTACTTTTACATGTTTACTTTAAGGATCTCATTTCAATTGACGTTAATTTCAGAACGTAAGTCAGCATGCAGAAACTGTTTTCAACATACTTTTTAATGCATTGCTAGAAAAGGGCCACACTAAAAAAACAGGGATTTCCTAATTTTTACGCATCTTACCTCCACTAAAAATGCTTGAAAATGTATAAAAAATCTCTTGGGCTTTTCTACAACCTTTTTCTCACTTGGTTGTGTGCTGTGATACTTATCCATGAGGCAATCTGTGTAGTCATAGCTGCAGTAGGGTTAGACAAAAATCAGTTCTGAACCCAACGCATACACTGACATGCAGACTTACATTTACAGTTAATCAGAAGATAAGGATACTGAGTGCCGACAACTAAAATTATTAAGTTAGTCAAAAACGTAGGTTCTAAACTAAATGTTTTCTGTTGTTGCACTTGCATTATATCCCTTTTTTAAAGTCCAACTCTGGGAAACTTAAAAAGGATCGCTTGCAGTGAGATTGCACCTGCACTGCAAGGGTTAATTGCTTGTTTCAGGTTTAGGTGATATCAGAGGCATAACTAAAACCTTCAGGGCCCCAGTGCAGAAAACCATGAAGGACCCCCCCTGACTCACTGGTCTCAGGGCCCTTTCCATCAGTCCCGGGGCCCTGGCCTTTGGTCCCGGGCATGCTGAGGGTTATTAAGTAGTTCTGCCACTGGGTGACATAGAACAGAAGATATAACTACTTGATTCACTGCCTTCCACAATATTAGACCGGTCCCCAAAGTGTTTTCTCCCCGAGTTTATCAAGGGCTGAGGAAGATTTCTCAAAACGAGTCCTGTGACCCAGTATGCTCGAGGGGAAAGTCAACCATTCGCAACTGTCATTGGGAGTGAGGAAGCCGAGCGGGACCTAGGAAACCTGTGCAATTTCCATCTACAGGTTGGCCACACAGAGGTCTGGACTCTGTGAGCCATAGCCCATCCATCCACCTATCCTGACATTAGGACTTTGCTTGATGTAGCCGGCGTGCACTCTCTCTCTCTCTGCCCCCTTTGACTACATGTGATCTCTGTGTTCACCCTCGTGAGTATATTATTATTGTTTTTAATAAAGTGAGTGAAGTATTACTACACTATTGAGTTTGTGCCGTCTCTCCCCCTTTGCCATGACACAATGAAGACCAATGCAACATCCATGGCCCTGATTTGGAGGAGATGGTACAGAAGGACAATGCACCTTGGGGCTTGAGTGTTGTGTGCCACCCCCCCCCCCCCCCCCCTATTTTCTTACTCTTCCCTCTTGTCCATTCATAGAATGCAAGATATTCTGTGAATGGACAAGGTAAGAGGAGGGGCTGGTAAACAACAGGATCTCCTTTTATCCATTCACAGAACAGATCTGCCAGTCACAGTGCTGAAAGACGAGCACTGACACTAGTATCCAACATCGTAAAACTATTTTTTTTTAAACTTTACAGCATCAAGTATGACCTAGGTTTTTCATCTTAAGGGGTAACTTGTTTGTACAGAGCAGAATTAACCACTTTAAGACCAGCCTCGTTTTGGATTTTAGGTGTTTACATGTTTAAAACAGTTTTTTTTGCTAGAAAAAACCTTGGAACCCCCAAACATTATATATTGTTTTTTTTCTAATACCCTAGAGAATAAAATGGCGGTCGTTGCAATACTTTTTTTCACACTGTATTTGCGCAGCGGTCTTGCAAGCGCACTTTTTTTGGAAAAAATTCACTTTTTTGAATAAAAAAATAAGACAACAGTAAAGTTAGTCTAATTTTTTTACATATTGTGAAAGATAATGTTACGCTGAGTAAATTTATACCTAACATGTCACACTTCAAAATTGCGCCCGCTCGTGGAATGGCATCAAACTTTTACCCTCAAAAATCTCCATAGGCGACGTTTAAAAAATTCTACAGGTTGCATATTTTGCGTTACAGAGGAGGTCTATGGCTATAATTATTGCTCTCGCTCTACCGATCGCGGCGATACCTCACATGTGTGGTTTGACCACCGTTTTCATATGCGGGCGCTACTCACATATGCGTTCGCTTCTGCGCACGAGCTCGTTGGGACGGGGCGCTTTAAAAAATTTTTTTTTTGTTTTTCTTATTTATTTTTCTTGATTTTATTTATTTTTACACTGTTTTTAAAAAAAAAATTAATTGGCTCACTTTTATTCCTATTACAAGGAATGTAAACATTCCTTGTAATAGAAAAAAGCATGACAGGTCCTCTTAAATATGAGATCTGGGGTCAAAAAGTCCCCAGATCTCATATTTGGACTTCAATGAAAAAAATAAAAATAAAATGTAATTTAAAAAAATTACATTTGAAAATTCCTCTTTAAGAGGTATGGGCGGAAGTGACGTTTTTGACGTCGCTTCCGCCCTCCTATGGTATAGAGATGAGTGGCGGCCATCTTAGCGTCACTCATCTCTATGCACAGGAGGAGAAAGGACCCGATCGCCTCCGCCGCCGCCGACGGTTCCGGTAAGCGGCGGAAGGCGCGGGAGAGCGGCGGGAGGGGGGGGCACCTCTCCCGCCGCCGATAACGGTGATCTCGCGGTGAATACGCCGCGATGACCACCATTATCGAAATACCGACCGGCGCCTGAAGAGATGGATATCTCGGTTGTGGCAGCAGCTGCTGCCGTTACCGAGATATCCCTCTTCAAAAAAGGGACGTACATCGTCGTGCGCCGGTCGGAAAGTGGTTAAAAAAATACATTTTGGAGTAACCTTTAACTGCTTCCTGCCCATCGTATAGTGAAATGATGGATTATTGCCATGTATGTGCACACGTGGGCGCACACAGTGTGGCGATTGATGTTGCATCACTGATCACGGTAAAGAGCCTATGACTTGGCTCTTTACCATGTGATCAGTTGTGTCCAATCACGGCTGATCACAGAGTTAATGGGTAATGCTGGTTATTGCATTCCTCTTCTCACACTGAGAGCACGTGAGGAGATGAGAGCCAGTAAGCAGCATTCTTCAGTGGGGACATCTGCACTGACATTCAGGGCACTGATCATAGTGTCCTGATAATCAGTGCTGACAATCAGTGCCCATTAGTGCTGACAACCAGTGCCCAGTGATGCCTGTCAGTTGCCATCAGTACTGCCTTTCAGTGCCCATCACTGATGACTGTCAGTGCCTCCCCATTAGTGCCACCTATTAGTGCCCATCAGTGCCGTCTATCCATGCTGGCTATCAGTGCCCATCAGTGCTGAATATTAGTGCCTTCTCAGCAGTGCCACCTCATCAGTGCCCTTCAGTGCCACCTCATCAGTGCCCATCAGTGCAGCCTCATCAGTGCAGTCTATCAGTCCCCGTTAGTGCAGCCTCATCAGGGAACATCAATGAAGGATAAAAATTACTTATTAACAAAATTTTATAACAGAAACAGAGAAAAAAAAATCAAAATTTTTGGACTTTTTTCGTTTGTTTAGCAAACCCAGTGGCAATTAAATACCACCAAAAGAAAGCTCTAGTTGTCTCAAAAAAATGATAAATATTTTGTTTTGGTACCTCGTTGCGTGACTGCGTAATTGTCATTTAAAGTGTGAGAGCACTGAAAGCTGAAAATTGGCCTGGGCAGGAAGGGGGTGAAAGTGTCCTGTAGGCAAGTGGTTAATGTTCCAGGTTGTAGGTGAAGGTAGCCATGAATCTCATGCCCCTATGTGTACAAAGATGAAGTGATACCTCTCTTGTAACAGGTACACACAAGTGAATTGTCAGTTATCTAGCCCATTAATAAAAGTCACTGTGTTTTGTTATGTGTATAATGGAGTATCAATCCACCTATGAAATAAAAGACAAACTTTTCTCCACTTTCTGGTTTTCATTGTAGAAGATGACAATCAAATTTCCCATGTATGCATTAGATAGACATAACATTCTATCCTTCAATTCTTTTTCATAACCAAAGCAATTTTCTGTCAGTTTATTGTTTAAATATAAAGTACATCTGCATAGATGATATTTAATTAGGATAGCAATCATTTTACTTCTTTAACAAATAATAGAAATTACAATGCATTTTTATAACAACGGTTTGTCTTAACATAATTGTGTGTGTCACACCTTTATTATAGAAGACCCTCAATGTCATGATTCTGTTACTGAAAAGAAAGTGCAGAAATACAATGGAATAATCTGCACCTGTAGGTTACTGGTTGTATTAAAGAAAAAAAAATACTTTGAAATAAACCTTTCTTCTAAAAACATAACACATATTCCAATTCTAATGACAAAAAAAATCCTAATTTTACAATTTAACTACTGCATCCTAATCAAGAGAAGTATGATGAAAGCCAAATCTCCTTTTGTGTAAATATTTTGAAGTGAGAATAAATGATGATTTATCAATAAAATATTAAAATGGGCACCCTTGGTTTTAAAGTGGTTTTAAAGTCAGAATGTTTTACACCTTAATGCATTAAGGCAAATAATAATAATAAAAAATTAATAATAATAATAATAAAATAATAATAATAATAATAATAATAATTAATGCAATAATTAAGATAAAAAACCTTCTGGGTGCAGCTCCCCCCCCCAAGCCCCATCTCGATCCAGTGATGTGCATGAGAGCAGCGGCTCTCCTGGGTCTCAGTCTCCTCTTTGGCTCACACAGCAGTAGGAGCCATTGGCTCACAGCCAGTGAGCCAATGAGGAGAGAGGGGGGGGGGGGGCGAGACGCGCTCTGTGTATGAATGGACAATGTCCAGAAGCAAGCCTGCTTGAATGCCCCAATATCAAGAGGCTTGCTGTGGGGGCAATTGGCTCCTGGAGGAGTCAGGACCACCAGGGAGGACCCAGAAAGAAGAGGATCAGAGCTGCTCTGTACAAAACTATTGCACAGAGGAGGTAAGTATAACGTCTATTATTTAAAAAAAAAAATTACAAATCACTTTAGCCATTGCCATAAGGTGCCTAACACCAGCATATCAACTTGTAGCATTATTGTGGTTGTACTAATACATGTAGAAACCCTTTAGAATTTCATCATGACCAGCAGCAAAATTATTAATGCTTGTGGCTGATTCATATACTGTACCTGTCATGGACAGATACATAAATCTGTCAGTGTCTGGTCCTGAGGTCAGAGCCTTCATACTGGACACTCCTTCCTCGATGTACTCCATTTCGTCACAGCAAATGCACTCCTCACACTACATGTCCAAACACTAGGTCCCCATAAGGTCAGCCTTTCTGTTGATTGAGAGCAAAAGTCAGTAGAATGGATCCATAGCTTATATTCAATCCAATAAAGGCTTTCTAATTGGTCCACTGTTGTGTGCTGTCAATCAAAAGTAAGGTGGACATAATAGGAAACCAAACTCTCAGCTTCCCACCAGGCTCTGCCTATCCTGTGACTCAAGTAATTTCCCAAATATGGGCATTTCCCATTATTTGTCCATGACCTTGTCATGTTTTTGATATTTGGACGTAAAATGGGCCTTGCATTAAAAGGTCCTCATCTTAAATGTCTTCTTTGGGAAAAAAAAAAAAACCTGTGGAAAAAAAATAAAATATACTTATTTTACCCCCCGGCTTCTGAACTGGACAGGGTAATGTGACAATTCTTCTGGTGAGATAGAGGTGAATACTGAATGTCCTAACATACACTGTTTCGGAGCATATTTTTACAAATTTTAAGACCCATATCATTACCAGGATTTCGCTGTAAGAATTGTAATTTTACCCTCACCCTCAATTTTACCCTCACCCTCCAAAAGCTGAGGATAGTATAGTAAAGGTAATCATATTTCCTAACTTTCTTTCTACATGTGCTTTTATTTTCCTCTTAAATGCAGTAATCTGAGATGGGGTGAGGCCTGATTTATTAAGAAAACCTTGCATTTTAGTGATCTATGTGGTATACCTTAACTACTACATGCTAAAAGACTGCTACAGTGTGGGATTCCAGTTCTGGGAGGGCGTCCATAGACACAGCTGATCACAGATTGCAGTAAAGGGACTATCAAAGTGGCCCTTTACCATGTGATCAGTTGTGTACAATCACAGCTGGTCACATATAAACAGATTTGCCGGTTAACGACAGTCCTTTCCTCACACGCAGTGTCTCTGCGAGAAAAGGAGAACCAAGCACGGCTGTTAGTACATTCTTTACACTGATAATCAGGGCACTGATCATCAGTGCCCTGATTATCAGTGCAGCTCCACCATTGCCCATCAGTGCTGTCTATCAGTGCTGTCTATCAGTGCCCATCAGTGTCTCCTCATTAGTGCTCATCAGTGTAGATTATCAGTGCCCATCAGCGCACATCAGGGAAGAAGAAAAAATACTTATTTGCCAAATTGTATAACAGAAATTAAGAAAAAAGTTTTTTGTTTTAAAAAATTTTGGTCATTTTTCGTTTGTTTAGCAAAAAATAAAAACAATTCAGTGGTGATTAAAGTGGTTGTAAACCCTTACAGACCACTTTGACCTACAGGTAAGCCTAGATTAAGGCTTACCTGTAGGTCCAATAAATATCTCCTAAACCTACACGGTTAAGGAGATATTTTACAAAAATAGGGCAGTGGTGCAGGCGCACTGGACGTGCCGCAAGTGAAGGCAAACATGCCGTCACCTACGGGTCCCGCGCGCATGCGCCGGAGTGACGTCACTGCTGCTCCGGCCACTCACAGCGCCGGAGCAGCGATACACGGAAGGAAGATGGACGCTTCGTGCTACAGGGGACAGCGGTGACATTGCTGGCTCCTGTGTCAGGTAAGTGACACATAATGGGCTACTATGCGATGCATAGTAGTCCATTATGCTTTATCTTTGCAGGGAAACAAAGAGGAAGTAAACCCATCAGGGTTTACTTCCTCTTTAAATACCACCAAAAGCTGTCTGAAGAAAAATTTATTTGGGTACAGTGTTGCATGAGTGCGCAATTGTCATTCAAAGTGCGACAGCACTAAAAGCTGAAAATTGGCATGGGCATGAAGGGGGTGTCCAGAATTGAAGTGGCTAAAACTGATTAATTAAACATTTTTTGCCATTACTTTTGTTTTAAAGGCAAATGTTTATAGCTTAAAAGAGAGAATTCTGAAATTGTTTTAATGAAGCACACTCCAGTTCATTCATTTTCAAATGCCTTGTGCACAAGAAGGACAGTCTAATGGCATAAATTAAGCCAATCCAGCAGTGGCGGCTGCTGCTCAACATTTTTTGGGGGGCGCAAACAAACTGAAAAATTCTGAAAAAAAACATCAGTTGCAGCCTCACTGTGCCCATCAAACGCAGCCACTGTGCCATCAAACGCCACCACTGTTCTCATCAAACGCTGCCACTGTGCCCATCAAATGCTGCCACTGTGCCCATCAAATGCTGCCACCGTGCCCATCAAATGCTGCCACTGTGCCATCAAATACTCCCACTGTGCTATCAAATGCTGCTACTGTGCCCATCAAATGCTCCCACTATTCCCATCAAATGCTGCCACTGTGCCATCAAATGCTGCCACTGTGCCTATCAGCCCACTGTCTGCCCGGCACTTACCCTGCCTCAGTGGGGCAGCGGGTGACGGCGGGGGGCGGTGTCCTCCATGATCCTCCATGTCCTCAATGTCTTCTCCCATCCTCTCCTCCCCAGTCCTCTCCTATAATTGGACTCCTGATAGGCGTCCAATCACAGCTCCTGTTGTTTCAGCCAATCAGGTGACAGGTAACAGACCCAAGCACCTGATAGGCTGGAAAAGGCGGTTCAGTGTTAGGAAAGCGAATATTCATTTGCTTTTCTAACACAGCTGGGTGAACTGCATGGCGCTCGCTGTTTACCTTTTTTAGACGCCTATTGGAGTCTCTGGCTCTAATCAGGTGCTTCGAAAACACCCCACACCGCTGTAATGCATGCGCCGGTGCCCAAAATGGAGCTGGGCACCTCATTGGGGGGTGGCAGCGGCGGCCATAGATAGATTTATGCAATGCATGAATCTATCTATTGGTGCTAGAGGGGGTGGCTGGAGAGAGGGGGCGTCGCCCGTGCGCCCTTATGGACGCACTGGCACTGCAATCCAGTCTCAAATATCTCAAAAGCAGTCTACACAAAGAACTTTCATAATACATCATTTAGTCCACTTAGATCTTTATTGAAGCATAAAATAGGCAGCAATGAATATAAATGCAAAGACCTCCCTTGCAACATTTTAAGTCCAAAAAACAGGTTTTTATACTCCAAGCTTGAAAAAAAAAAGCCTGTTGGTGGGCTCAAACATTGCATTTCTAAAAGGAAGTCCTTGAATTTTAACTAATTTCTGCTTTTCAAAGAAGAGCTAAATAAACCAAATGATGTGATATAAATGTAATTTGAGCGGATGGTTTTTAAGATATTTAAAAGAGAGAACTCTGCATATTCACTATAAAACTGGTGAAGTTAGGTTCATAGATTCTCCTAATGTCAAATGGGATTTTTGCTTTAAGATACCGCAGATAATCCCTTGCTAATGTAATGCATACCTATGTCCCATCACCCTTCCATTTTTTTTTAGGTTAATGGGCATAATTACTGAAATGTTTATGTTAAAGTGGAAGTAAACCGGATCCATGAAATTTGACCTAAGCACATACCGTATTTATTGGCGTATAACACGCGCCAGCATATAACACGCACCCCAAGTTTAGGAGGGAATTTTAAGGAAAAAATCTTTTAGGAGGGAATTTTAAGGAAAAAAACTTTTAGGAAGGAAGTTTAAGGAAGTTTAAGTCATGCAGCCTTGTCAGGGTCATATGCAGCCTTGTCATGCAGCCTTGTCATGCAGCCTTGTTATGCAGCCTTGTCATGCAGCCTTGTTATGCAGCCTTGTCATGCAGTCTTGTTATGCAGCCTTGTTATGCAGCCTTGTCAGGGTCATATGCAGCCTTGTCATGCAGCCTTGTCATGCAGCCTTGTCAGGGTCATATGCAGCCTTGTCATGCAGCCTTGTCATGCAGCCTTGTCAGGGTCATATGCAGTCTTGTCATGCAGCCTTGTCATGCAGCCTTGTCATGCAGCCTTGTTATGCAGCCTTGTTATGCAGCCTTGTTATGCAGCCTTGCTATGCAGCCTTGTCATGCAGCCTTGTCAGGGTCATATGCAGCCTTGTTATGCAGCCTTGTCATGCAGCCTTGTCATGCAGCCTTGTTATGCAGCCTTGTCAGGGTCATATGCAGCCTTGTCAGGGTCATATGCAGCCTTGTTATGCAGCCTTGTCATGCAGCCTTGTCATGAAGCCTTGTTATGCAGCCTTGTCATGCAGCCTTGTCAGAGTCATATGCAGCCTTGTCAATGTAATTTTCAGCTTTGCCATTTAAAAATGGCGCCGCCGAGATACAGAGCCGCATGTCCTGCTTTCGGCCGCCTTCATCTGTTCTCGACGGCTTTCTGACGTTCTCGGCGGCTTTTGAAAGCGACGAGAAGTGCCGAAGGTGGTCAAAAACCGCCGAGAACGGCCGAAAGCGTCCAAAAGCGTCCGAAAGCCGGCCACAGGCTCACAATCGGCGGGTGATCGGCATATAACACGCACCCACGATTTTCCCCTAATTTGAAGGGGAAAAAGTGCGTGTTATACGCCGATAAATATGGTACATTATATCTGTGGTGTTTTCTTATCTCTCTCCAAAGTCCTGTGTCTTTCTGCTGTTTCATTGCTCTGTTATCAGCATAACTTCTGACAAGTTCTCCATCAACCAAGATAAAACCAGCCTAAAATTTGTGTTGTGGGAGGTTGCTATAAATGGAATAGATAAGTCACTGCACATCTCTGCACATTCCTTCCTTTCTTTGCCTATGTGGAGTGGGGGTGTGTGCCTTTCCTCTAATCAGCTGTGTTGGCTGTATGTCAAGAATCCACTCCCAGTGCTGAACAGGAAGAGAAAATCTCTAACACAGTGTTCACTTTCTAAAGAATATATAAAGCTAAAGACAGCAGATATACATGTAAAACTTATGTAGGGAGATTTTTTTCATCCCTGTGCATCATCTGAGGCTGTTCACTTCACTGGGTATATGTGAGGGTTTACATCCTATTTAAGGTAAAAATAGGAACACTTTCCAAACTTCTTGAATAACAATTGCTTTTGTAAGTGATCGGGGATGGGACAGCCTTACTTCATACTATTTTTGACTTGTCTCTGATCTAAGCTTATTTACTCTTAAACTTGTTGAAATAGTCATAATCTTTATTAACCTCCCTGGCGGTATGATTCTGTCCGGAATTTAGTGCTGAAAGCGGTACAATTATTTTGCATGGAAATTTGGCGTTTTTATATTGTAGGCATCAGTGATGTAAGTAACTGAGTTAAAATAAACTGAGTTACGTAACTCAGTTACTTTAGAGGGTAACTAGTAATCTAACTGATTACTTTTCCCCTCATGGTAACTCAGTTCCCATTACTTTGGCTTAGTTACCCCAATTACATCTACCGTCACTAGATGGCAGTAGTGTAATTCCGGTGTCCTGCCAAAAAAGTTCCCCCGCCGGATAAGGACACCCTGTACTGCGCAGGCGCAGCACTTGCGCAGTACGAAGGACTACGGAGCTTCTGAAAATTGCCGAACCTAAACAGCTCTGAGTGAACTCTACACAGCGCAGGCGCAGTTAACATGTAATTGTACGAGGCGATGCCGCACCCTCATGATGCTCGTGCTACTCTGCAAGGGGCGTCTATCGTGTAACTAAGGGGCGGGTCTAGTATTACTGTAACCAAGGGGCGCATTTATTATTATTGTTATATATCGAGCTCTGCCCATTAATTTAACATTTGCCCTCTTCGTTAGAAATCCACCCCTTACACGATATAATAATAATAGACCCGCCCCTTGCTTACACGCTATAACAGAACTGCCCATTGGTTAGAGTAATAATAGAGCAGCCCCTTGGTTACACGATATATAACAATAATAAATGCGCCCCTTGATTACAGTAATACTAGACCCGCCCCTTAGTTACACGTATAGAATATTTTTTAAAAAAAAGTCAGTTACTTTGCTGCGTAACTAATTACTTTTCCAATGTAGTAACTGAGTTACTAACGCAATTACTTTTTGGGAGAAGTAATTTGTAACTTAACTAAATTACTTTTTTAAAGTAAGATGACCAACACTGGTAGGCATGCAATTCTTGTGAATAACTCACTTAAATCTGTCCGAACCAGAGTCTAGTAGACATCCCGGGTATGATAAAGTTTGAAACACAAAATCATAAATTATAATATAATAAAAATATATATATAAAAATGATTCAATAATGTAATCAAATCAAAGACACTGAAATTTGCTCAGTTGCAGAATAGTCGCTGTCATTAAATTTATTGTTTGATGATAAATTGTGATTCTAATTTTTTATCGATGTTTTCTAGCTGGTCTAAAACCACTTTTGACATAAAGGGACACTTTTTGGTTGCTATGGACAATCTCCAGTTTCCAGGCAGAAAAAAAAAATGTTATTATATAAAATGACATGCAGGGCACTGGGCAGACCACTAGGGACAAAGGGGATGTGTATTTTTTGTATACAGTACTGTAATCTGTAAGATTACAGTACTGTATGTGTGTTGTGTTTTGAAACTTTTTTAAATTTGGCGCCGATCTCCGCTCCCGTGCATCGTAACGTCGCAGGGAACGGAGATCGGTGGCACTCGGGCACTGTGTGAATCGAGCGAGCGGACGGCTCGCTCACACAGCGGGGAGACATCGCAGGATCCAGGGGACAAGGTAAGTAACTTCCCCCCTGCATCCTGCACGCAAGCCAGAGTCTGGCTCGGGGTTACCGCTCCCAGCAGAAAAAACTGAACCCGAGCCAGACTCGGGAATACCGATAGGAAGGTTAATATTATTATTCTGCAAGATTTATATAGTGCCAACAGTTTGCACAACACTTTACAAAATGGAGGGATACAGTACATTTACAAAATGTTCAATACAAGAGGGATCAAAGGGCCTGCTTTTTAGAACTTACAATCTAAGGGAGGGTCAAATGATACAAAAGGCAATAACTACAGAAAGTAAATAACTTATTGAGAAAGAAACAGTTCAGTCTATAAGTTAGAAAGGATTGCCTCCCTGAAGAGATGTGATTTTAGGGATCGCCTAAAGTGGAAAGAGTTGGAGATAGTTGGGCAGATTGGGGTAAGGAGTTCTGGAGGAGGCTCTGGAGAAGTCCTTGATATGAGCATAATAGGAGGTAACAAGGGATCTGGGGCAGGAGGTATTGAAGAACATAGAGAACAGTTGGGTGGTGTTTTTAGACAAAATTGTTGATGTAGTCTGGGGCAGTTGTGTATGGTTTTGTAGGTTGTTGTTAGTATTCTGAATTGTATTTGTCAGGTGAGTGGAAGTTGAGGGGAGGATTTGCAGAGAGTGATAGCCAGCACTGAACAGCTAGAAAGGTGGATGAGTCTGCCCAACAAGGAGAGAGATGCAATGGTCAGGGTGAGGGATAACCAGGGATGGAATTACTAGGTTTGTGGTGTCATTGTTTAAAAAAGGGGCATATTTTGGAGATGTTACTGAGGATAAGGCAGCAAGATTTGGACAGTGATTGGGGATGAAAGGAGAGGCCAGAGTACAGGATTACACCTTGCAACCTGGCATAAGGAGAGGAAAAGGGGAAGTCTGGATGGCCGCACTTCAGCAAAAACTTCTTTATTAGGCAAAAGATAAAATCCAAAGTAGTGACATCTCATGCGATACAGCAAAACAGCAACAGTAGCTTACGCGTTTCACGCCTCAAAGGCGCTTAGTCACAGCTATGACTAAGCGCCTTTGAGGCATGAAACGCGTAAGCTACTGTTGCTGTTTTGCTGTATCGCATGAGATGTCACTACTTTGGATTTTATCTTTTGCCTAATAAAGACGTTTTTGCTGAAGTGCGGCCATCCAGACTTCCCTTTTTCCTCTCTGTTGTGAGCAGAGCCTGCACCAGCTGCACCGAATCAGGGTGGACATCACTTTGCCTCCAGACTCAGAGCGGTATTCATATTCTTATCTCTCAACCCTGGCATAAGGAGAGGGAATTATTGTACCATTGATCCTGATGGAGAAGTCATGGGGGGATTATGCACAGATGTATGGAAAGATAGATTTGGTTGTTGTCAGTGTAGGAACAGTCATTGAAAATGTGGGAGGTTATCAGCTGCCCCAATAATGAGGAGTAGTTTAGGGATGAGGTAACGTTTCTAAGTTTGGACAACTTTTGGCCAAAATCCTGAACTTTTTGCCCAATTTGGCCCCCTGTTTGGTGAGAGCTGAGCATCATATATAGAAAAGAGCAGCATCCCAGTGTAATTATTTCCTAAGGAAGCAGTGGGTGCTGGCATCTGCTGCCTCCCTAGAAACTGTTACTGTCACTGTTACATTGTTTACGTGGCTGGGAATCCATGGCCAGCTAAGAAAAGGAGCAATGACATTCAGTTTGTGTGTCTTTATTCCTTTTGTTTTGTTTTTGTGTACCCCCTTAAAATCTATACCAGATAGAAAGGGTCTATTTGCATTTTGGAGGTACGCTACACAATTTTTTTTTCAGTCTTGTTGTAGGATGTGCTACAGCAAAAGTGACATTTACAGAATAAAAAGATTGAAATTGCAGGCAAATGACATTTAATTGCCAGCTTCTTAATTAAAAAAAAAAATCAAAAACCTGGACACAGACCACTCTAAATTTCTCCTATTTTTTTTTTTCTGGGGGGGGGGGGGGGCTCATGTGCACCATTGTTTTTTAAAAATAGAAGCCGTAAGAGAAATGTAATTTGCTGGTTGTTTCAAAACAATTTTCTTTTGTAACTGACAGTGCTTAAAAAAAATAAATAATCACTGCTCTTGGCCAATGGATTATTTATTTTATTTTTAATTTTTTTGAAAAGCTAGCAATTCACTGACTAATTTACACCATGCTGAGTGTAAGACTTTCAGTAATCAGTACATGTTGCATAAATTGTAAAATGATGTAATTGCCATATAACCTTTCATTCTTGCTACTACACTTGAATAATGAATAAATAACTTTTATTCATAAGAAACAATAGTTACATCCATTGTTACATTGCATTTTTACCACTCGACCCAATTATATTAATTGCATTTAGTGAATAAAAATTCTATAGGGCATTGTTACTGAAAGGCAGATTGTGGTATTTTCTGATCCTATTGATTAAAGCCATGGTAAGTATGACCTGCCACTAGGGCAGAAATAAAATAGGGAAGCTTTTTTAGTAGTAGTAAAGTGATGTTTTTTTGCATTTGATACTTGTTACTGCCCTAATGATTATATCGGTGGTTTAAAAAGCAATAATTTTGATTGTTATGTTGCTATTTATGTCATATTTGGACATTAAGACCTATCTATACTATCAAACAAACTAACTACGTATTCATAATCTTCATTCATATCCATACTCTTCATTTATCATTACTACACACTCCTACGCAGTATATATTTAAGATGTTTATGATAATTTCTTAGCAGGTAGTGATTTGCATTACAACAAAATCATTAAATGAACATTAAATTAATGGTCTGATGTACTGTGGTACAAAATATATATACCGTATATATATTTTTTACAGCTTTTATTTGTAATACTATAAAAAAAACTATTTTTATTGGAAATTTTAAGTTTTTAAATGCTGCCATTGTGTTTTTTTGTGTTAACTGTAAATACAAGAAGAAACATTCCTGCAGACTTTATTCAAACAAAAGGGATCTTCCAGTCTGCCAATAAAATTGCTAAAATAAAGCGCTCTGCATTAAAATCTTTTCTGCACCAGCACAAAACCACATATTTATTTCAGTTAGTTAGTGGGTTGGTAACAAATAATATTTGTATTTCTTGTATCATTATCCCTGGAGTTTTAATAGTAGGCCATAATGTGCATAAAGTAAAGGCCAATACCCCTGGGGGATGCTTAGGGTAAAGATAGACACTTATAAAACAATGTATGCATGTGAAAGAGTAAACGTTTATTCAAATAATGTACATAGTGAACAAGGGAATGCTCAGAAAGGCATGGTATGTTTACAACGAGGATACAGTCAGTTGATACAGTTTATAACATGTCAAAGAAGCAAAAACATACAAAGCATTATGACAAGGGTATAAACTTGCTTGGTACATAGGGTAAGGAAGATGCCAACATGTTTCGGACTGTGGTCCTTTGTCAAGGCAATTTGTATCCTTGGAAACTCATCTAGATAGATGAAGGGTCATAAAATTAATCTTAATCTCAACATATCAATACATTATATTTGCACTAGAAAAAATCTATATTGCTGGAGGAGATTTCTCTCAAAGATGGAAAACACAATGAAGTACTTACATGTACTGCCAAAGCTCAACTGTTTGTCATGTGGGGAAGCCACTGAGCATGGGATCCAAAGGATCAAGGGTATATGCAGTAAAAACAGGGTGTGCTTAGACACTGGGGTATAGTAGACCTGCTGAGAACCCCCTCAGAATACAAGGTCCAACATACAGGGTTTAGGGCTAGAAGCCCACGTCCTGTGTTAAAACACAGTGGGTCAGCCGGTGTATCACTGTAAAATAGAGTGGAATAGGAATAGTCAAAACCAAGGAAAGCAAAGTAAAAGTATCTGGCTACAAAAAAGTAGACCTAGTATTTACCTGAGTATATTTTGTGAGTGGAGGATAGGAGGTCAACTCTGGTCAGTCAGCAGCATGAGACTGAAGCCAGAGTATGGAAGGTTTATATGTGGTCAAATGATGGACAACAGCTGAGGGTGGGTGTGTGTCAGCCATCCTGAGGCCTCAGTGCTGATTAGCTGCTGTGTTGTTGGGAGGCGGGCGCCAGAAGGCGCTATAGTAACCTCCCAGTGTGGACCTCTGACGGGGCGGTGCCGGGCGCGGCCGCGTCATAGCGGCGCGGCCGCGTCCGGCGTCGTGACGTCACCGACGCGGGACGGGCGGTCGCCAGCTTCCTGGTGCGCTCCATGGTGGAGCGCAAACAGGAAGCCGACCAGAGAGCTGGTCTAGATGGAAGGCGAGGGGGTGACGCGTGCGCAATGAAACAAATGCGCACGCGCACCTAGTCTTACCCGCGCCGGGTATTCAAAATAGAGGGGGGATAAGGAATGCAGGTAGAATATTGGTGGGTTGGTCCGTGAAGGACAAATGATACCAAATTGAGCAATGGGGGACATGTAAGGCTTGTTGCAATGAACAGCCTATTGATATATATGGCTTGTAAAGCATTGGAGAGAAGGGGAAAAGACATGTAACAATTTGATGCACAGTATGTAACACATGGATAAGAACATGTATCAATAGTACATAAGGGAAAACATATATCAATACATATACAGTATAGGGTACATTATCATATGTTCCTATATGTTATGAAAGGACATCCAATCCACAGGGTAAAAAATATATATATATACAGGCAATGTAAATTGGGTGTGGGTGCTTGAACGTGGGGGACCATGGGTTAGAGGTCTAGTTCACAGACTCCGGTCTCGAAGCCCTCAAGGTAAGGTTTAAAATTGAAGGCCTCGTTGAGGCCAGGGGGTAAGGTGGCATTGAGGTGAAAAATCCAACGAAGTTCGCTCTGAAGGAGCGCTTTGTTGTAATCACCCCCTCGATTTGGGGGGGGAATATGGTCTAGAGCTCTGAACGAGATCTTAGGAATAGTATCAGAGTGGACAATAGAAGTGTGTCGTCCCAGAGGTAGATCGGGATCTCTTTGGTTTATACTGGTAACGTGTCCATAGATTCGTTTCCAGAATGGTAATTTCGTCTTACCCACGTAAAAGCACCCACATTCACATTCCAAAAGATAAACAATACCAACAGAACGACAGTTTACATAATGCTTAGGAAAGAGGCGTTGACCATTGGTAAAAGGTTATGTAGATTGGATTTGGGTAGATATTTGCAATAGTTGCAATTGCCACATGGAAAGGTGCCCTTGAGCTGTCTCTGGGGTTTATTACTACTCTTGTATTCTTGTCACGGAGAGACGGGGCACGTCGATAGGTGAGTGTGAGTTGAAAGGAGGAATATCATCCTCAAAGTTATTGAGCACATTATCAAGGTCAATGGTGTCAATTAAATCTGGTGGATTGTTTTCCTCCAGTAGTTCAATGAGCTGCTGAAGAGCAGTGGTCTCAGTGGCAGTGTGCAAAGCATTATCAGGAAAAGGGTTGGGGGTGTACATACTATGTAAAAGTAACTTACGGATAAAGAGATGTATATCTTTAATGGCTGTGAACTTATCAAGCTGTGAAGTTGGACAGAAAGTAAGTCCCTTCTCAAGGACTGAGATTTCATGTCTAGTGAGTGTGTGAGAGGAAAGGTTGATAATGTTGTTGGAGGATGTTTCTAGCGTGTTGGTCGTTTGGTTTTTGGGTTGAGAGAAGTGGATTGGTGATGTGTCTGTAGTGAAGTTCGCATTTTGTCTAAAAAATCTGCACGCTGAGATGCAGATGGGAGTGAGTGCGATCTGTGTGTCTTGGCGTTAGTGGGGGCCACCGGCGAGTCCCCGAGGGGGGAGGCGCCGGGGGTCCCCTCCACGTCAGACACATCGTCACTCGAAAAATTTGGTGTGCGTCCACGTTTGGGCTTACGTAGCCCCAAAGGGAGATTGGGTAGGTGGGGTGCGTGAGTAGAAGTGTAGGTCTTATCAGTGGAGGAACGAGAATTCGGTGGCCGGGGGCCGGAGCGTGTGGGGTTATCGGAGCGATTTATGCGATTTGTATCGCTCCATTTGTATGCACGTTCCTCATGAAAGGCTTTCTTGTCGCGAAAGAATTTTTTGTCCTTTTGCGCAAGAATGTCATGATTAAATTTGTCAAAACGGGTTTTAGCTGCTCATCAAGTGAGAGATATAAAGGGTGTGTCTGAAATTGCTCGAGCTGTGTATTAATCAGCTCGAGTTTAATATCTAAAGCAGTCATTTGGGACTCGTATTCGGTAATCAGTAGTTTCATGAGTTCATTAGAACAATTTTTCAGGACATTTTCCCAGGAGGCCTTGAAGTCTGGGCGAATGTCCTGGAAAGTGGGAAAGATTTGTACCCGGAGGCCAAAGGGATTAATACCATGGGCAATATATTCTTTAAAAGATTTTATATGCCAAAAGAGGGATGCCTTCTTTTGGACGGTGTGAGTAAGGTTGAGGAAAGTATACTTGAGTTGTGACTGAACATACTCATTAGACTCAAAATGGTGCATGGTGTTGGACATGCGTGTGTCCCATTCATCTCCAAGGTACAAAGCCATAATTGAAACTAGGTATAGGATATGTGATAGAATTCACAATAATAGATAACTGTGCAAATGTATGATATATAGAGCAAGAATGGGTATGTGGTATAAATAATAAAAGATATATAGTGTTTGTAGTGGAGAGTACCTAGGTATATGGTACGAAAAATAGGTGAAGTATTATATAGGGTATCACCTAAACTTGCCCGGTTGGGGATTTGGATGGGGTAACCATCAATATAAGAAAAATTGTTTTGGTGGGCAAGTAGGTGGAACAGCAATTGGTCTATCGCATCCCAAAATTGTATAACAGTTTTAATAGTAGGCCATAATGTGCATAAAGTAAAGGCCAATACCCCTGGGGGATGCTTAGGGTAAAGATAGACACTTATAAAACAATGTATGCATGTGAAAGAGTAAACGTTTATTCAAATAATGTACATAGTGAACAAGGGAATGCTCAGAAAGGCATGGTATGTTTACAACGAGGATACAGTCAGTTGATACAGTTTATAACATGTCAAAGAAGCAAAAACATACAAAGCATTATGACAAGGGTATAAACTTGCTTGGTACATAGGGTAAGGAAGATGCCAACATGTTTCGGACTGTGGTCCTTTGTCAAGGCAATTTGTATCCTTGGAAACTCATCTAGATAGATGAAGGGTCATAAAATTAATCTTAATCTCAACATATCAATACATTATATTTGCACTAGAAAAAATCTATATTGCTGGAGGAGATTTCTCTCAAAGATGGAAAACACAATGAAGTACTTACATGTACTGCCAAAGCTCAACTGTTTGTCATGTGGGGAAGCCACTGAGCATGGGATCCAAAGGATCAAGGGTATATGCAGTAAAAACAGGGTGTGCTTAGACACTGGGGTATAGTAGACCTGCTGAGAACCCCCTCAGAATACAAGGTCCAACACACAGGGTTTAGGGCTAGAAGCCCACGTCCTGTATTAAAACACAGTGGGTCAGCCGGTGTATCACTGTAAAATAGAGTGGAATAGGAATAGTCAAAACCAAGGAAAGCAAAGTAAAAGTATCTGGCTACAAAAAAGTAGACCTAGTATTTACCTGAGTATATTTTGTGAGTGGAGGATAGGAGGTCAACTCTGGTCAGTCAGCAGCATGAGACTGAAGCCAGAGTATGGAAGGTTTATATGTGGTCAAATGATGGACAACAGCTGAGGGTGGGTGTGTGTCAGCCATCCTGAGGCCTCAGTGCTGATTAGCTGCTGTGTTGTTGGGAGGCGGGCGCCAGAAGGCGCTATAGTAACCTCCCAGTGTGGACCTCTGACGGGGCGGTGCGGGGCGCGGCCGCGTCATAGCGGCGCGGCCGCGTCCGGCGTCGTGACGTCACCGACGCGGGACGGACGGTCGCCAGCTTCCTGGTGCGCTCCATGGTGGAGCGCAAACAGGAAGCCGACCAGAGAGCTGGTCTAGATGGAAGGCGAGGGGGTGACGCGTGCGCAATGAAACAAATGCGCACGCGCACCTAGTCTTACCCGCGCCGGGTATTCAAAATAGAGGGGGGATAAGGAATGCAGGTAGAATATTGGTGGGTTGGTCCGTGAAGGACAAATGATACCAAATTGAGCAATGGGGGACATGTAAGGCTTGTTGCAATGAACAGCCTATTGATATATATGGCTTGTAAAGCATTGGAGAGAAGGGGAAAAGACATGTAACAATTTGATGCACAGTATGTAACACATGGATAAGAACATGTATCAATATCTAACCCATGGTCCCCCACGTTCAAGCACCCACACCCAATTTACATTGCCTGTATATATATATATTTTTTACCCTGTGGATTGGATGTCCTTTCATAACATATAGGAACATATGATAATGTACCCTATACTGTATATGTATTGATATATGTTTTCCCTTATGTACTATTGATACATGTTCTTATCCATGTGTTACATACTGTGCATCAAATTGTTACATGTCTTTTCCCCTTCTCTCCAATGCTTTACCTAGGTACTCTCCACTACAAACACTATATATCTTTTATTATTTATACCACATACCCATTCTTGCTCTATATATCATACATTTGCACAGTTATCTATTATTGTGAATTCTATCACATATCCTATACCTAGTTTCAATTATGGCTTTGTACCTTGGAGATGAATGGGACACACGCATGTCCAACACCATGCACCATTTTGAGTCTAATGAGTATGTTCAGTCACAACTCAAGTATACTTTCCTCAACCTTACTCACACCGTCCAAAAGAAGGCATCCCTCTTTTGGCATATAAAATCTTTTAAAGAATATATTGCCCATGGTATTAATCCCTTTGGCCTCCGGGTACAAATCTTTCCCACTTTCCAGGACATTCGCCCAGACTTCAAGGCCTCCTGGGAAAATGTCCTGAAAAATTGTTCTAATGAACTCATGAAACTACTGATTACCGAATACGAGTCCCAAATGACTGCTTTAGATATTAAACTCGAGCTGATTAATACACAGCTCGAGCAATTTCAGACACACCCTTTATATCTCTCACTTGATGAGCAGCTAAAAACCCGTTTTGACAAATTTAATCATGACATTCTTGCGCAAAAGGACAAAAAATTCTTTCGCGACAAGAAAGCCTTTCATGAGGAACGTGCATACAAATGGAGCGATACAAATCGCATAAATCGCTCCGATAACCCCACACGCTCCGGCCCCCGGCCACCGAATTCTCGTTCCTCCACTGATAAGACCTACACTTCTACTCACGCACCCCACCTACCCAATCTCCCTTTGGGGCTACGTAAGCCCAAACGTGGACGCACACCAAATTTTTCGAGTGACGATGTGTCTGACGTGGAGGGGACCCCCGGCGCCTCCCCCCTCGGGGACTCGCCGGTGGCCCCCACTAACGCCAAGACACACAGATCGCACTCACTCCCATCTGCATCTCAGCGTGCAGATTTTTTAGACAAAATGCGAACTTCACTACAGACACATCACCAATCCACTTCTCTCAACCCAAAAACCAAACGACCAACACGCTAGAAACATCCTCCAACAACATTATCAACCTTTCCTCTCACACACTCACTAGACATGAAATCTCAGTCCTTGAGAAGGGACTTACTTTCTGTCCAACTTCACAGCTTGATAAGTTCACAGCCATTAAAGATATACATCTCTTTATCCGTAAGTTACTTTTACATAGTATGTACACCCCCAACCCTTTTCCTGATAATGCTTTGCACACTGCCACTGAGACCACTGCTCTTCAGCAGCTCATTGAACTACTGGAGGAAAACAATCCACCAGATTTAATTGACACCATTGACCTTGATAATGTGCTCAATAACTTTGAGGATGATATTCCTCCTTTCAACTCACACTCTCTACACCATACCTCGCTCAAGAAAAAATCAAGCTTTTTTCCTTCACCTAGCACTAACCCACGTGCTGCACTATTCTTACAGTCAGTGACTAACGAAATTCGACACTTGCAAATCCATCCCACCCATCCCAAACAAAAAAACTTCACTTACAATCAACATTTGGCCTTACAAAATTTAAAAACCAATCCTTTGATAGTGATTAAACCGGCGGACAAGGGTGGAAACATTGTTGTTCTTAACAAACTAGACTACCTTGACATGTGTCTTAACATACTACGCAATCGCGAATGGTATGCCATAATCCCCAGTACATCAATCAGGTTATTCCAACAGGAATTATATACTCTTGTTGATGATGCCTTTAGACAACACATTATTGACAAATCTACTGCTGATTATGTCAGAACCAAATTTCCGAGAGAAGCCACTTTTTACGCCTTACCCAAGGTACACAAAAACCTTCCCAGACCACCAGGTAGACCTATTGTCTCCGGACGTGGATGCCTTACTGACAATCTTAGTCGCTATATAGACAAATTACTCCAACCCCTAGTACAGGCACTACCTTCATATATACGCGATACCACACACCTACTTCAAGATCTCTCGGACCTCCACGTCGATGCCAACACTGTCTTGGTTGCCATCGACGTCGAGGCCCTTTATAGTTCTATTCCTCATACTTTAGGACTTACTGCCATTCAACATACTTTGTTTAATGCCAACCTTTATTCCCATGAGTTATCGCTTTTTATCATTAGAGCACTCAAATTCATTCTTACTCATAACTTTTTCTCCTTTAACGGTTCCCACTACCTCCAGGTACAGGGCGTCGCCATGGGCACTTGCTGTGCACCGGCGTACGCCAATCTGTACCTGGGGGAGTGGGAACGAAACTTATTCATCACTGATGCTGCCAGCATCTATACCAAACACATAGCGTCTTTTCGCCGCTACATAGATGACATTTTGATTCTGTGGCAGGGCCCCATAGACACCCTACATCATTTCCTCCTATATCTCAATACTTCGAACTCACTTAATCTAAAATTCACAATGACATATAGCTACAGTTCCATCTCTTTCCTTGACCTTACCCTTAGCAAGGATAGACATGGCCAACTACAAAGCCAACTTTTTCGCAAACCGACTGCAGGCAATACCATTCTTGCAGCCTCCAGCTTTCATCCCCAACCCCTACTCAAATCCATCCCTTTTGCTCAATATTTACGTGCCCGACGCAATTGTTCCACGGATACCTCCTTTGAACACGAGGCCTCCATACTGAGGGACAGACTTCGCGCACGTGGTTATCAAAATAGCGTTTTAAAAAACGCTTACAAAAAAGCGAAATCCAAATCACGCTCTGCTTTACTCATTCCTAAATCATCTGGGCCCTCCACACAACCACCCCTTAGAATTATAACAAATTACTGTCAACAACATAATGAAATTGTTCAAATAAAAAAGAGTGGCGTCACCGTTCTGACCGTGCTGTCAAGGGTGTAATAACAGATCTAAAAATTATTTGGCACATAGGCTGAAGTTAAGCTTTACCTGGAGTTGTCAGATTTTACGATGCAGTGAAAGCAATGGTTACTTATACTGTATTTTTGGCTGAAAAACCGATAACACAAATCAGCAAAGTACACTACTCTGTGTCTAATAATTCCCAGTTTATTGACACACATTTTGCTTTCCTAAGGAGGAAAACACGGAAAGCAAACTATGCCAGCAGACACCAAAAGGGATGAGCAAAAGGGATGGATTTGAGTAGGGGTTGGGGATGAAAGCTGGAGGCTGCAAGAATGGTATTGCCTGCAGTCGGTTTGCGAAAAAGTTGGCTTTGTAGTTGGCCATGTCTATCCTTGCTAAGGGTAAGGTCAAGGAAAGAGATGGAACTGTAGCTATATGTCATTGTGAATTTTAGATTAAGTGAGTTCGAAGTATTGAGATATAGGAGGAAATGATGTAGGGTGTCTATGGGGCCCTGCCACAGAATCAAAATGTCATCTATGTAGCGGCGAAAAGACGCTATGTGTTTGGTATAGATGCTGGCAGCATCAGTGATGAATAAGTTTCGTTCCCACTCCCCCAGGTACAGATTGGCGTACGCCGGTGCACAGCAAGTGCCCATGGCGACGCCCTGTACCTGGAGGTAGTGGGAACCGTGAAAGGAGAAAAAGTTATGAGTAAGAATGAATTTGAGTGCTCTAATGATAAAAAGCGATAACTCATGGGAATAAAGGTTGGCATTAAACAAAGTATGTTGAATGGCAGTAAGTCCTAAAGTATGAGGAATAGAACTATAAAGGGCCTCGACGTCGATGGCAACCAAGACAGTGTTGGCATCGACGTGGAGGTCCGAGAGATCTTGAAGTAGGTGTGTGGTATCGCGTATATATGAAGGTAGTGCCTGTACTAGGGGTTGGAGTAATTTGTCTATATAGCGACTAAGATTGTCAGTAAGGCATCCACGTCCGGAGACAATAGGTCTACCTGGTGGTCTGGGAAGGTTTTTGTGTACCTTGGGTAAGGCGTAAAAAGTGGCTTCTCTCGGAAATTTGGTTCTGACATAATCAGCAGTAGATTTGTCAATAATGTGTTGTCTAAAGGCATCATCAACAAGAGTATATAATTCCTGTTGGAATAACCTGATTGATGTACTGGGGATTATGGCATACCATTCGCGATTGCGTAGTATGTTAAGACACATGTCAAGGTAGTCTAGTTTGTTAAGAACAACAATGTTTCCACCCTTGTCCGCCGGTTTAATCACTATCAAAGGATTGGTTTTTAAATTTTGTAAGGCCAAATGTTGATTGTAAGTGAAGTTTTTTTGTTTGGGATGGGTGGGATGGATTTGCAAGTGTCGAATTTCGTTAGTCACTGACTGTAAGAATAGTGCAGCACGTGGGTTAGTGCTAGGTGAAGGAAAAAAGCTTGATTTTTTCTTGAGCGAGGTATGGTGTAGAGAGTGTGAGTTGAAAGGAGGAATATCATCCTCAAAGTTATTGAGCACATTATCAAGGTCAATGGTGTCAATTAAATCTGGTGGATTGTTTTCCTCCAGTAGTTCAATGAGCTGCTGAAGAGCAGTGGTCTCAGTGGCAGTGTGCAAAGCATTATCAGGAAAAGGGTTGGGGGTGTACATACTATGTAAAAGTAACTTACGGATAAAGAGATGTATATCTTTAATGGCTGTGAACTTATCAAGCTGTGAAGTTGGACAGAAAGTAAGTCCCTTCTCAAGGACTGAGATTTCATGTCTAGTGAGTGTGTGAGAGGAAAGGTTGATAATGTTGTTGGAGGATGTTTCTAGCGTGTTGGTCGTTTGGTTTTTGGGTTGAGAGAAGTGGATTGGTGATGTGTCTGTAGTGAAGTTCGCATTTTGTCTAAAAAATCTGCACGCTGAGATGCAGATGGGAGTGAGTGCGATCTGTGTGTCTTGGCGTTAGTGGGGGCCACCGGCGAGTCCCCGAGGGGGGAGGCGCCGGGGGTCCCCTCCACGTCAGACACATCGTCACTCGAAAAATTTGGTGTGCGTCCACGTTTGGGCTTACATAGCCCCAAAGGGAGATTGGGTAGGTGGGGTGCGTGAGTAGAAGTGTAGGTCTTATCAGTGGAGGAACGAGAATTCGGTGGCCGGGGGCCGGAGCGTGTGGGGTTATCGGAGCGATTTATGCGATTTGTATCGCTCCATTTGTATGCACGTTCCTCATGAAAGGCTTTCTTGTCGCGAAAGAATTTTTTGTCCTTTTGCGCAAGAATGTCATGATTAAATTTGTCAAAACGGGTTTTTAGCTGCTCATCAAGTGAGAGATATAAAGGGTGTGTCTGAAATTGCTCGAGCTGTGTATTAATCAGCTCGAGTTTAATATCTAAAGCAGTCATTTGGGACTCGTATTCGGTAATCAGTAGTTTCATGAGTTCATTAGAACAATTTTTCAGGACATTTTCCCAGGAGGCCTTGAAGTCTGGGCGAATGTCCTGGAAAGTGGGAAAGATTTGTACCCGGAGGCCAAAGGGATTAATACCATGGGCAATATATTCTTTAAAAGATTTTATATGCCAAAAGAGGGATGCCTTCTTTTGGACGGTGTGAGTAAGGTTGAGGAAAGTATACTTGAGTTGTGACTGAACATACTCATTAGACTCAAAATGGTGCATGGTGTTGGACATGCGTGTGTCCCATTCATCTCCAAGGTACAAAGCCATAATTGAAACTAGGTATAGGATATGTGATAGAATTCACAATAATAGATAACTGTGCAAATGTATGATATATAGAGATATTTATAAATAATAAAAGATATATAGTGTTTGTAGTGGAGAGTACCTAGGTAAAGCATTGGAGAGAAGGGGAAAAGACATGTAACAATTTGATGCACAGTATGTAACACATGGATAAGAACATGTATCAATAGTACATAAGGGAAAACATATATCAATACATATACAGTATAGGGTACATTATCATATGTTCCTATATGTTATGAAAGGACATCCAATCCACAGGGTAAAAAATATATATATATACAGGCAATGTAAATTGGGTGTGGGTGCTTGAACGTGGGGGACCATGGGTTAGATATTGATACATGTTCTTATCCATGTGTTACATACTGTGCATCAAATTGTTACATGTCTTTTCCCCTTCTCTCCAATGCTTTACAAGCCATATATATCAATAGGCTGTTCATTGCAACAAGCCTTACATGTCCCCCATTGCTCAATTTGGTATCATTTGTCCTTCACGGACCAACCCACCAATATTCTACCTGCATTCCTTATCCCCCCTCTATTTTGAATACCCGGCGCGGGTAAGACTAGGTGCGCGTGCGCATTTGTTTCATTGCGCACGCGTCACCCCCCTCGCCTTCCATCTAGACCAGCTCTCTGGTCGGCTTCCTGTTTGCGCTCCACCATGGAGCGCACCAGGAAGCTGGCGACCGTCCGTCCCGCGTCGGTGACGTCACGACGCCGGACGCGGCCGCGCCGCTATGACGCGGCCGCGCCCGGCACCGCCCCGTCAGAGGTCCACACTGGGAGGTTACTATAGCGCCTTCTGGCGCCCGCCTCCCAACAACACAGCAGCTAATCAGCACTGAGGCCTCAGGATGGCTGACACACACCCACCCTCAGCTGTTGTCCATCATTTGACCACATATAAACCTTCCATACTCTGGCTTCAGTCTCATGCTGCTGACTGACCAGAGTTGACCTCCTATCCTCCACTCACAAAATATACTCAGGTAAATACTAGGTCTACTTTTTTGTAGCCAATTGGCCTTTACTTTATGCACATTATGGCCTACTATTAAAACTGTTATACAATTTTGGGATGCGATAGACCAATTGCTGTTCCACCTACTTGCCCACCAAAACAATTATCCCTGGAGTTTTTGAGCATTAACAGTAAGTGGTGTCTGCTGGCATAGTTTGCTTTCCGTGTTTTCCTCCTTAGGAAAGCAAAATGTGTGTCAATAAACTGGGAATTATTAGACACAGAGTAGTGTACTTTGCTGATTTGTGTTATCGGTTTTTCAGCCAAAAATACAGTATAAGTAACCATTGCTTTCACTGCATCGTAAAATCTGACAACTCCAGGTAAAGCTTAACTTCAGCCTATGTGCCAAATAATTTTTAGATCTGTTATTACACCCTTGACAGCACGGTCAGAACGGTGACGCCACTCTTTTTTTTGTTCAGGCCCAGGAATGCAGTAGCGTCACTTTTCCATTTTTTATCAGGTGACAGCATCTGGTTGGCTGGTATCAAGACATAATCCATATACTTATGGTAGCTATATGTAAAAATATCTGAACGACTAGATAGACCTACTGGCTTTGAGGCCCAGGGTCCCGTTAATCTTCATTTGATTTCTACCTTATATAAACTGTTGCATGCTGCTTCCCAACTACCTGGGGACTCACATTTTCTATATGCGATAATGGGAAACAATATTCCAACACTTCTTTTAATACACCTCATTGGGATACAATTTGGAAATTGGCAGCTAGGTCTTCCCAATGTGTGGTCTATAAGGACAATATTTATAAAATGTTAATGTTTTGGTATTGGTATTGGATCCCTGAGGTGCTCCATTCTTTTCAATTTGAAATATCAGGAAATTGTCGGTTATTGTTTTGGAGCTGCCCCACATTGATTCCCTTTTGGAAAGCAGTGCTGGAACTTTTAAAACCTCTTTAGGGTCTTATTCCCTTAAGACCCCCTTAACTGTTTGCTGTACCTACCCTTCCCTGGCCTTTCAAGGAAACAATACATTCTATACATCTTAACTGTGGCTTGAAGGCTTATTTCTCTTAACTGGGGGATTCTCTACGCCATCATCTAGAACCCAACTTCTGAACAGCAGTGCAGAAATTAAAAGAATGGAGCACCTGCCCTCCAGCAACCAACTATAGGTAAATTCAATCAAATATGGGACCCAGGGGACATGTTTATGTCAAGATAAGAGTCTTAATGCATTACTCCTCTATTATTCCTACTGCCTTTAATAGAGCCAGGTTCTTTTGGAAAACCCATATTTTCTATCTCATTGATGGGAATATCTTTATGGTGGTTAACATTCACTTTCTGTTCCTAACAAATCTTTTAGGATCTGCTGTTCCTTGAATGTATCATTATTCTTTTATAATATATTTTACTCCATATCATCATATCATATCTATAGTATGATATCTATGGTATGATACATTTTTTAGTTCCTAAACCACATCTACATGGCTTTACTACATATTTTTTGTTTACTAGATGTAATAGCCAATTAATGGCTCTATGTAGACATTTGGTTGTACTGTTTACCTTCTATTTATGCCTTGTTCTATTGTCAAAACCTCAATAAAAACACAATTTAAAAAAGAATACCTAAACCAACCTGCAAGGACCATATGCACAGCATACATTAGCATCCATGAAGTCATATCGCATGTGGGGAAAATTGTAAACAGATATTTTTAAGTAATCCTCAAGCAACTATTGAAAGAAAATTCCTAAGTAATAGCTACAGAAATATATATCTGTGTAATATATACAAATTAAATGCGTGTGTATATATATATATATAGTACATGCTATATTGTCAAAAGTATTGGGTATGCCTGCCTTTACATACACAGGAACTTTAATGGCATCCCAGTCTTAGTCTGTAGGGTTAAATATTGAGTTGGCCCACCCTTTGCAGCTATAACAGCTTAAAATTTTCTGGGAAGGCTGTCCACAAGGTTTAGGAGTGTGCCTTTGGGAATGTTTGACCAGTCTTCCAGAAGAGCATTTGTGTTTGGACTGATGTTGGATGAGATGGCCTGGCTCACAGTCTCCAGTCTAATTCATCCCAAATGTGTTCTATGGGGTTGAGATCGGGACTCTGTGCAGACCAGTCAAGTCAAGACCTCCACCTCGGCCATCCATGTCTTTATGGTCCTTGCTTTGTGCAGTGGTCCAAATCATTTGGTGGAGGGGGGATTATGGTGTGGGGTTGTTTTTCAGGGGTTGGACTTGGCTTCTTAGTTCCAGTGAAGAGAACGCTTAAGGTGTCAGCATACCAAGACATTTTGGACAATTTCATGCTCCCAACTTTGTGGGGACAGTTTAGGGATGGACCCTTCCTGTTCCAACATGATTGTGCACCAGTGCACAAAGCAAGGTCCATAAAGACATAGATAAGGGAGTTTGGGGTGGAGGAAATTCACTGGCCTGCATAGGGTCCTGACATCAATCCGATAGAACACCTTTGGGATGAATTAGAGTGGAGACTGTGAGTCAGACCTTCTCATCCAATATCGGTGCCTAACCTCAAAATAGCACTTCTGGAAAAATGGTCAAAAATTCCCATAGACACACTCTTAAATCTTGTGGACAGCCTCTTGTGGACAGCCTCTGTCCACTCTTAAATCTTGTGAACATAAGAGTTGAAGCTGTTATAGCTTCAAAGGGTGGGCCAACTCAATATAAACCCTATGGACTAAGACTGGAATGCCATTAAAGTTCATGTTTGTGTGTAAAGGCAGGCATCCCAATACTTTTGACAGTACAGTATATCACAAAAGTGAGTACACCCCTTACATGTTTGTAAATATTTTTATTATACCTTTTCATGTGACAACACTGAATAAATGACACTTTGCTACAATGAAAAGTAGTAAGTGTACAGCTTGTATAACTTCTGTCCCCTCAAAATAACTCAACACACAGCCATTAATGTCTAAACCGCTGGCAACAAAAGTGAGTACACCCCTAAGTGAAAATGTCCAAATTGGGCCCAAAGTGTCAATATTTTGTGTGGCCACCAGCACAGACTTAACCCTCTTGGGGATGGACTTCATCAGAGCTTCAGAGGTTGCCACTGGAGTCCTCTACCACTCCTCCATGACAAATTCACTGAGCTGGTGGATTTAGAGACCTTGCGCTCCTCCACCTTCTGTTTGAGGATGCCCCACAGATGCTCAATAGGGTTTAGGTCTGGAGACATACTTGGCCAGTCCATCACCTTTACCCTCAGCTTCTTTAGCAAGGCAGTGGTCATCTTATTGGAATACTGCCCTGTGGCCCAGTCTTTGAAGGGAGGGGACAATGCTCTGCTTCAGTATGTCACAGTACATGTTGGCATTCATGGTTCCCTCAATAAACTGTAGCCCACCAGTGTCAGAAACACTCATGCAGCCCTAGACCATGACACTGCTACCACCATGCTTGACTGTAGGCAAGACACACTTGTCTTTGTACTCTTCACCTGGTTGCCGCCACACATGCTTAACACCATCTGAACCAAATAAATTTATCTTGGTCTCATCAGACCACACACATAGTTCCAGTAATCCATGTCCTTAGTCTGCTTGTCTTCAACAAACTGTTTACAGGCTTTCTTGTGCATCGTCTTTAGTAGAGGCTTCCTTCTGGGACGACAGCCATGCAGACAATTTTGATGCAAATGTGCGGTGTATGATCTGAGCACTGACAGGCAGATCCACCACCTTTTCAACCTCTGCAGAAATGCTGGCAGCATTAATACATCAATTTCCCAAAGACAACCTTTGTATATTAGTCTGAGCACATGTACTCAATTCCTTTGGTTGACCATGGCGAGGCCTGTTCTGAGGGGAACCTGCCCTGTTAAACTGCTGTATGGTCTTGGCCACCGTGCTGCAGCTCAGTTTCAGGGTCTTGGCAATCTTCGTATAGCCTAGGCCATCTTTATGTAGAGCAACATTTTTTTTTCAGATCCTCAGAGAGTTCTTTGCCATGAGATGCCATATTGAACTTCCAGTGACCAGTATGAGAGAGTGAGAGAGATAACACCAAATTTAACACACCTGCTCCCCATTTACACCTGAGACGTTGTAATACTAACGAGTCACATGACATCGGGGAGGGAAAATGGCTAATGGGACATTTTCACTTAGGGGTGTATTCACTTTTGTTGCCAGCGTTTTAGACATTAATGGCTGTGTGTTGAGTTATTTTGAGGGGACAGCAAACTTACGCTGTTATACAAGCTGTACATCCACTGCTTTACATTGTAGCAAAGTGTATTTTCTTCAGTGTTGTCATATTAAAAGATGAAAAGATATAATAAAATATTTACAAAAATGTAAGGGGTATACTCACTTATGTGAGATACTGTGTATATATATATATTATATATATATATATATATATATATATATATATATATATATATATATATATCCTGTATGTTTTTTGTTTTTTTTAAACAATGTTGGTAAATATCAGACTATTTGTATTGGAAGCATGCTTTGTCTTTGCTGTTTCAAATGAAGTATACAGTACATTTGGGAGAACACAGACGAGGCACCCATTTCCCAGCCGTGTCTCTACAAAGCCTGTGAGTAATAGCTTTTCATAATTTATTGCATAATGTAGATGTAGCAAATATTTTGGCACTGCCTGTGCATATTCACGTATTGAATTAAACACTTTAGAAAATGCAGACTTTATATGAATTTTAATTTTTGTAAACAATAGGCAAGAATGGCAAATAAGCTACTGTGTTTTGCAAATGTGAAGTACGAATAATGAAAGCCGCTGAAAAGTCTAGCAAAGCAAAAATACTATAAAATTGAGATGTGAGCTCTATTTAACAAAATGAAAAATGGCTTTAATCTATTAAAATATAAAGCAGCACTTTTTTTTATTACATATCTTGTTTTACAATAAACAAAAAAAAATATGTTCAGGAACAATATGCTGGATATAGGTTTGTTGCTTCTGCTTAAAACAAATTGCTCAATTTTTTTGTGTCCTGAACTGCTACCTTGAAATAAGTATACAGATAAGAATTTCTAACTTTCTTTTACCTTTTGAGATATTTGTTCTAGGTCATTGAACCAATGGGTAAGCATAACAGCCAGGAAACTAAAAATTTCAGAAGGGGAACATAAATGGCAATTTCTTGACTTCTTTCAAGACTTTCTGGACAGTAGACCTGAGGTCAGCCTGTGGACCTTCATGTATTTACATATACTTAACAATCAGTAAATTAATTTAAAAACCATCCTCTCTGACTTCTGTAGCTACAGGCTACATATGTTGCAGCCTTTCAATCTCTCAGACCTAGTTCACACCTGAGCGATTTTCTGCTTGCAGCTTGTAGCTCTGAAGCGCTCAACAAACAAAATTCCATTAATTTCAATGGCCCCTGTTAACATCTGAGCATTCTGTAGCCTGAAGCAAAATGCCTGTCTCTCAAAAAAGTACGAGCTTCTTTTTGGCAGATTGGAGGCAGATTGGGCTCAAAGACTTCAGTGGGAATACCTGAAAATGTGCGACATGAGCATTTCATAAGCTATTTGTTGCGCATTTTCTACTCAAACAGCAGTTCTCAACCCCTAATCTCCTCCACCCCCCCCCCCTTAGGGATTTCTATCGGCTAAACTTAACCACCTGAAGCTGTTAAACGCTTGTAATACGCTTCTAAAACACTTTTAATACACTTCAAAAAATGCTCAAAATCTCTCAAATAGAAACGCCTGAAAGTTGCTCTGCTCAGGTGTGAAGCAGCCTAATATAAACAACGAGCAGCTGCACAGGAAGAGGGGAGACAGCTGAGTGCTGAGACCAATTTTGGATGGCTTCATTGCTTTTCTTGTGAATTGTGAAGATGAATTACTCAAATATTTCTGCAGCTACAGAGATGAGTCAGGGTTTGTTTCAAAGCACAAATACTGTTTGTAAATATTTAAGTGCCCATAGCCTGGCCACAGTTCTGCTTTACAAATCTGGAACATTGTATGAGGTATATTTCCCCAGAACCTGGCTCTTACCTTCTACTTTGGCAGTAACCCCTTTGGATTAGATTTGTGTTAGGAAATACAGACCCTAGTCCAGTAACAGTGGGAGTGACCATATTGATCAGCATGAAAACAGTTGTGGAGTGATGGGGGCAAGCACAAATAATGGAAGGACATAGCATATATAATATGAACTTAAGTATGACAATTTATGCATAGAAAAACAATTTGGGTGGTTTTTATTATGAGTGGTTAATAACTACAAGACATCTTTGCTGATCTGGGATCAAAGCCTATCTGTTTAGAGTGATTGTAAACCCATATTTTTTTGTCATATTTACTTGCTGTATGCAATGGTTTTGCACAGAGCAGCCCCGATCCTCCTTTACTGTGGCCCCCCCACCGCTTGCTATGGGGGCGCTCGTGTGGGCTCGCTCCTGTGCCGTACTATGTGTGTCCATTGACACACAGAGCATGGGTCAACCCCGCCCTGCCCTCCAATCACTCTTCACTGACTGTGATTGACAGCAGCAGAAGCACATGTCTCTGAGCCTATGAGGATGGAGAGAGCTGCTGCTCTCATGCACAGAGCTGGGATTCGGTAAGTATAATAGGGGCTGGGAGGATCTACACTCAGTTAATGCAAAAAATGCCTTAAGATAAAAAAAACCTTCAGCATTCTAAACCACTTTAACAGAAATAAAGTCCACAGATGCATTAGAGCAGTGGTTCTCAACCCTGTCCTCACGTACCCCCAACAAGCCATGATTGCAGGTTTTCCTTTATCGTGCACAGGTGCTTTAAATCAGTCAATGGTTTGGTATTTTGGACAGCTATTTAAAGCCTAGGCTTTATAACAAATTGTTAAATAGTGTAAAACACATCAAGGCTTTCTTGCTGCAATCAACAGGCATGTGGCATGGAAATAAATGTGAAGCTAACCGTGTCACATTTCATCAGCAGCCTTTGCAGCCTTTACTAACATTGTTAAAGTTGTGCATCTTCCTAAAGATACACTTTAAAACCACTGACACTTGTTCTTCATGTAAAAGAACCACAGTTCTCCAGGTAGCCATAGCCTGGCATTTGCCTGGGCTTTAGATTACACAAAGTGATTTAAGGAGGTCTTTAGCCCACCATTCCCTTCCCTTAGTATCCCCTTTCTTACATTTCCACTGACTTTCTTTGGCTGAATTCTATAATGAGACATCGACCCAGAGCAAGCATGCAAGTCAAGATCCCAAACCTGCATATGCCTGGTAAGCTATTGGATGCAAGGGAATCAGTATTTTTAGAAGATGAAGTCATCAAAGGCAACTACCATACTTTTTCACTGCAGGTTTCCTAGTTAATTATCTTTAACATATACAGTCAGTCTCTCTCTCTCTTTCTTTATATATATATATATATATATATATATATATATATATATATATATATATATATATATATATATATATATATATATATATATATATATATATATATATATATATATATATATATATATATATATATATATATATATATATATATATATATATATATATATATTTTACATATTTCCACCTGATGAAGAACCAGGAGGCTCACAACTGTTGTGCAGCTTCATAAAGACGGAGGCACAGGCAATAAACAGATTTTGACTTTGAACACAATACATCAGGATGCGATAGGGGTTATTTACGAAAGGCAAATCCACTTTGGAATAGCAGTTGCTGTAGATCCGAGGGGGACATGTAAGTTAAATAAAAAACAACATTTTAGCTTGCACATGATTAGATGATAAAATCAGCAGACCTTCCCCTCATTTCAGATCTTCCCCTCAGATCTACAGCGACTGAACTTCCAAGTGCACTTTCAAGTTGCAGTGCACTTGTAGTGCAAAGTGGATTTGCCTTTTGTAAATAACCACCAATGGCTCTATTATATAGACAGTGCCTTGCAAAAGTATTCAACCCTTGGCTTTTTACCTACTTTGTTACATTACAGCCCTTAGTTCAATGTTTTTTTCTGAATTATATGTGATGGATCAGAACACAATAGCCTAAGTCGATGAAGTAAAATTAGAAAAATATATGCATAAAACAATTTTTCAGGAATAAAAAAATGATAATTGGCATGAGCATATGTATTCACCCCCATTGTTATGAAGCCCATAAAAAAGCTCTGGTGCAACCAATTACCTTCAGAAGTCACATAATTAGTGAAATCATGTCCACCTGTGTGCAATCTAAGTGTCAAATGATCTGTCATTAGTAGGGATGACTCGAACATCGGGTGTTCGCCTGTTCGAATAGTGAAAAACATGGGGTGTTCGCGGCATATTCGAAAGCCGTGGAGCACCCTTTAAAAGTCTATGGGAGAAATCAAAAGTGCTAATTTTAAAGGCTTATATGCATGGTATTCTCATAAAAAGTATTTGGGGACCTGGGTCCTGCCCCAGGAGACATGTATCAATGCAAAAAACAGTTTTAAAAACGGAAGTTTTTTCGGGAGCAGTGATTTTAATAATGCTTAAAGTGAAAAATAAAAGTGAAATATTCCTTAAAATGCCATACATGGGGGGTGTCTATAGTATTCCTGTAAAGTGGCGCATGTTTCCCGTGTTTAGAACAGTCCCTGCACAAAATGACATTTCTAAAGGAAAAAAAGTAATTTTTCGGTACCGGCAATACAGATAAAAAAAGTCATTGAAAAAAAACGGCATGGGATCCCCCCAGTCCATTACCAGTCCCTTTGGGTCTGGTATCAATAGTAAGGGGAACCCCGAACCAAACTGTAAAAAAAAAAATGGCGTGGGGGTCCCCCTCAAAATCCATACCAGACCCTTATCCGAGCATGCAACCTGGCAGGCCGCAGGAAAAGAGGGGGGGACAAGAGAGCGCCCCCCTCCTGAACCGTACCAGGCCCCATGCCCTCAACATGGGTAGTGTGCTTTGGGGTAGCCCCCAAATCACCTTGTCCCCATGTTGATGGGGACAAGGGACTCATCCCCACAACCCTTGACTGGTGGTTGTGGGGGTCTGTGGGTGGGGGGGCTTATCGGAATCTGGAAGCCCCCTTTAACAAGGGGACCCCCAGATCCCGCCCCCCCTGTGTCAAATGGTAATGGGGTACAAATGTACCCCTATCATTTCAAAAAGTGTCAACTTGGTAAAAATTACAAGACATGGCTTGGGACATGTCCCACAAAGTCCATTCATCTTCTCTTGCTCCGAAAAAGAAAAAATCCAAAAAAAGGCACGACCGACCCGCCTCCATGGGAGGCTCTCGCCGTATGATGCATCTTTGCTTTGACAGTTCTTTTATAACTGAGGGCGGGGCCACACTGTGATGTTCCCGGGTTACCCCGCCCCCTCGGACGCACAGGGACTTCCCTTTGGCTTTCCCAGGGCATCAGAGGGGGGCGGGGTCACCCATTTACGTAACCCATGGAGGCGGGTCGGTCTCTCCCTTTTTTTTTTTGGTCCGTCAGCTAAATAAATATGGGATCCTTTGGTACCTCTTCTCCTCAAAACATTAATAATAAAATATTGAAATCAATATGTATGCATGATGTCATTCAACCTAGAATATATAAAGAAAAGCTAATTAGCACCTGTTGTACAGTGTATCAAGCAGCATGGCTCTTTTTATGAAAAACTTAACCGCTCTGAAACATACTGTAGTGTTGGTGTTACATTCTAAGGCTTTGGGAATGAATAGCTGTGTTATTGTTTGTCAAAATAAGTATTTCTCTTGAAACCTTCAAAGCAAAGTTTCCCTGCTGTTTCTTATTAACTTGCATTCAGTTCTTGTCAGTGTTTTCTGGCAATGAAACCATATATATAACACAACACACAAAGCAAGGAGCCAAACATAAAATCATATATTATCCATTAAACTAGTGGTATATTATTAGTCCTTTTTTCTCTAACTGTAACAACTGTAACAAAAGAGACTTGTTTCTGACACTTTACTTTTTGTGTAAATATAGAGCTACTGTATGTGATTGGTATACGGATACAGTAGGAAATAATGATATGAATTATTAACACTGATCAGTTTATCAAGGTTTAATCAAAGTGCGGCGTGTTACATTAAATGTCTGAATAATTTTTTTTACTTTGTTTGTAAAATGGCTGATACGCACATTTTTAGTCTAATATCTTTTTGTCATAAAATAAGGTGACTTGTTATTTCCTTTTCAGTCTCTATATTTGAATTTTCTTACAATGCTGGTGTGAGAAGCCTTTATTCTTGAGTGAGACAGGCTCAAAGGTTTGAATACAGTTTTAACAATATTCATGACACCTTGGTTTAGTTTGACAAATAGGAATGTGCAAAGTTCCCATATCAACCTGTCATAAATGATCTCACTCACCCGACTGTACTACACTGATAAAGACAGAATTGTGTTCTGCTGCTAAAAGAATATCTATGCTTCTTTGTCAAATTGTTTGTTAAACTATAACTAAACATAGCTTAGTGTGCCCAAGCAGTGTGAGTGATATATTTTACCAGTACCTTTGTTTTATTATTATTATTATTATTATACAGGATTTATATAGCGCCAACAGTTTGCGCAGCGCTTAACAAAATAAAGGCAGACATTACAATTTGGTACAAGAGGAATCAGAGGGCCCTGCTCGTTAGAGCTTACAATCTAAAAAGAAAGGGTCAATTGATACAAGAGGTAATAGCTGTGGGGGATGAGTTGATGGAAGAAGTAAAACAGTGTTAGTTAGAAGCAGGATAGGCTTCTTTAAAGAGAAAGGTTTTCAGGATCGTCTAAAGATGGATAGATTAGGGGACAGTCGGACAGATTGGGGTAGAGAGTTCCAAAGGATGGGAGAAGCTCTGCAGAAATCCTGGAGGCGAGCATGGGAGGAGGTGACAAGGGAGCTAGAGAGCAGGAGGTCTTGGGAGGACCGAAGAGAGCGGCTTGGTTGGTATTTTGGTACTAGGTCAGTGATGTAGCTGGGGGCAGAGTTATGGATGGCTTTGTAAACTATTGTTAGTACTTTGAATTTTATTCGTTGGGTGAGTGGAAGCCAGTGGAGGGATTTGCAGAGAGGGGTGGAGGACACTGAATGGTTGGTAAGGTGGATGAGTCTTGCAGCGGCATTCATTATGGACTGAAGGGGGGATAGTCTATGTAAAGGTAGTCCAATGAGGAGGGAGTTGCAGTAGTCGAGGCGAGAAATACCAAGGGAGTGAGTTAGAAGCTTGGTGGTGTCATTCGTTAAAAAGGGGCGTATTCTGGAAATGTTGTGGAGGCTAAGGCGGCATAATTTGGACAGGGATTGTATGTGGGTCTGAAAGGACAGTTCAGGGTCTAGAATTACCCCTAGCACCCTGGCATGTGGGGACGGACTGATAGATGTGCCATTGATCTTGACTGAGAAGTCGGGGGAAGGGGCACGTGGGGGAGGAAATATTAAGAGCTCAGTTTTAGACAGATTAAGTTTGAGGAAGTGGTTTGACATCCAGACTGATATGTCTGTTAGTAAATCAGTGATGCTTGAGGAGATTGATGGGGTGAGTTGAGGGGCAGAGAGATAGATTTGGGTGTCATCAGCATATAAATGGTAGTGGAAGCCATGTGAGGCTATCAGCGGACCCAGGGAGGAGGTGTAGATTGAGAATAGTAGAGGTCCAAGGACAGAACCTTGGGGGACCCCAACAGTAAGAGGAAAATCATATAATACTACAATCTTGGGCAGGGGTCTCCAAACTTTCTAAACAAAGGGCAATTTTACTGTTCTTCAGACTTAAGGGGGGCCGGACTGTGGCTATTGGGAGTGGAATAAACAATGCTCCATCTTTGGTGTCAGTGCGGTGATATATACTACCAATGAAGAATTCCTTTTTTTTGGCTTTACTAACCCCTTGACCTCTGGAAGATTTACCCTCTTCCTGAACAGGCCTTTTTTGTGTGATACGGCCATTGCGTGACTTTAACTGACAATTGCGTGGTCATGCGACACTGTACCCAAATAAAATGTATGTCATTTTTCTTCCCACAAATAGAGCTTTCTTTTGATGGTATTTTATCACCTCTGTGTTTTTTTTATTTTTTGCGCTGAAAACAAAGAAGGACTGACAATTAAAAAAAAAAAAAAAACAATATCTTTTTACTTTCTGCTCTAAAATACATCCAATAAAAACAATGTATGAAAAAAATTTAATTTCTTCATAAATTTAGGCCAAAATGTATTCTGCTACATATTTTTAGTTAAAAAATCCCAATAAGTGTATATTGCTTGGTTTGCATAAAAGTTATCCCGTCTACAAACTATGGGATATTTTTATTTATTCAGCGACTTATAGCAGGACTGCGATATTGTGGTGGACAAATCGAACACTAAGGGGGTTATTTCCGAAAGGCAAAACCACTTTGCAGTGCACTAAAAAAGTGCACTTTCAAGTGCAGTCACTGTAGATCTGAGGGGAACATGCAAGAAAAAAAAACAAACAGCATTTTAGCTTGCACATGATTGGATGATAAAATCAGCAGAGCTTCTCCTCATTTCAGATCTTCCCCTCAGATTTACATTGACTGCACTTCCAAGTGCACTTGTAGTGCAAAGTGGATTTGCCTTTCGTAAATAACCCCCTAACTGACACTTTTTTGGGGACCAGTGACAGTAATACAGTGATCACTGCTAAAAAAATATGCACTGTCAATTTAGGAATGACACTGACAGGGAAAGAGTTAACAACAGGGGTGATCAAAGGGTTAAATTTGTGCCTAGCTATAGTCTCTGTGTAGTGGTGGAGGTCCTTTTACTAGTAGAAGACATGGATCAGTGTTTCTGCTTCACAGAAACACAGGATCCATGTCTTTTGTACTCACAGAATGACAATCTGCCTTGTTTACATAGGCAGACTGCCAATCTGTCATTGTAATGAACAATTGGCGGGTCATGGCAGACATCGGGTCCACAGGACCTGCTAATCAGCTCCCACTGTGTAAAATCACAGCAGGAGAGTGCTCGTGCCCAACACCTGAAAGTGCAGAATCACGTGTATATATACGTGATTCTGAACAGAACGGCTGCCCTATAGCAGTAAATCTGCCATGTGGCGGTGGGGAAGCGGCTAAAGTTTGTTTGACCATTGTTTTTTTTTTTTTAGGGACCCCCCCACCCCCCCCGGTTCGGTTCGCAGCAGAACATGCAAACATTCAAATAATTTGTTTGAACACGCAAACATTATTAAAGTCTATGGGACATGAATGTGAAAAATCAAAAGTGCTAATTTTAAAGGCTTATATGCAAGTTATTGCCATTAAAAAGTGCATGGGGACCCAGGTCTTGCCCCAGGGGACATGTATCAATGCAAAAAAAGTTTAAAGTTTTAAAAACTGACGTTTTTTCAGGAGCAGTGATTTTAATAATGCTTAAAGTGAAACAATAAAAATGAAATATTCCTTTTAATATTGTGCCTGGGGTGTCCTTAGTATGTCTGTAAAGTAGCGCATCTTTCCCATGTTTATAACAGTGCCACAGCAAAATTACATTTCTAAAGGAAAAAATGTCATTTAAAGCTGTAATGTATTGTCGAAAACCTGGCAATATAGATACAAATACCAAAAATACCCCAAAAAAGTGTGTGGATGTCCCCCCCAAAATCCATACCAGGCCTCAGGTTTGGTATGAACATTAAGGGGAACCCCATACCCAATTTTTTCTTTGAATGGCGTGGGGGTCCCCACGACTCGAACCGTGGGCTCATCCCTAGTTTTTTTGTATTTGGTTGTCTGACAACTTGGTAATAGTTCTCTTTTTGCGTTTCAGTGCATTAACAATTTTCCTATTTGGGTCCTTGGAAAAAAGTTGAATAACCCCCAGTATATGTTATAATTTAAAGGTGTTTTGCTGTGGCATCAATATTGTAACATATCTTTCTATGTTCATCAATATTTTCAACAGTTCTTCCTACCAAGAATGGGTAGAAATTAACGTTTCATGTTTACCTTTATGTATATAATAGCATTTGCTATTATAAGGGAGGCTGCCTAGTCATAGTGGAGGACAACAGAAAGACCAAATTTGTAGGATATGTTCTAGGTAAAAGTGTATGGAAGCTGTATAACTTAACATTTTCTATACTTTCAATAACCTTTACCACTGATTATTTTTAACAAATGATTAAAAAAACAAACATCTATTATGTTCAAGCAAAAGAAAACAAGGATTCATTCAAATATATTACCAGAATGATCAGGGCCCAAAATTCTTAATGGAATAAATATTACATGTAATCATGATTTACAAGGTGTCATTATGCAGTTCTGATTTTAGACAATGCTGTTATTGTAAAGCAGAGAATAAATGTCTTGTGTTAAAATCAGTGAACCCTAAGGTACAGTAAAAGTAATGAGGTTTTGATCAAGGATGAATAGGAATTCTAGAGAACACAGTATCAGTAGCCTTAATATTTGTAGCCACAATTAGCACGTTCGCATCTTCATTGATATAATGTTTGTTAATTTATAATAACCAATAATTCCTCATCATGATATATTATTGTATGTAAACAGTTCAGGTTATTCTGCAATCTGCTTAATTTACTGTAGTGTAATGTATGCAGCCAATAAAGTCTGTTAGGCATGGTGTGCTTGGGATCTTAATCTGTTAAAAAAACATACGGTAGGATATATCATATATATCCTAGATTCCTTCCCTAATGTGGTTAATTAGCCAGGTATTTGATGCATCTTTTTTTTTTTTCGGGAGTTGCTAAAGTGACTACATATAGAGAAGAAACATTAGGTTTTTGTTTTTATATTAAAAACCTTTACTCTATACTCTCTGATTAACACCATGTTTTGCCTAACTATCCCCAATTTAACCTGTCCCCTGCTTGTTTTTTTAGCTTTTATTGTCAAATTTATTAACCTTCAAAAACATTTTTGTGCATTCATTAATTATATTTGTTCTTTGTTTCGTAGTGAAACTTAAAAAAAACATGCATGCACAATTTAGTAGTAAACTTCATTTGGAAATAACGTGGACATGCCTTATATTGAAAGCATTCCTTTTGTGTATTTGGGATACATTGCAGACTAAAATTAGTACTTTATATCTAAAATAACTTTTGTTTTAAAAAATGAAGGCTTACCACATTGCAATAAAAACATATTTTTTACTATTTGTCTTTAAAATATATAGAATATTTCACTTTTCTATGGTTAACAGAAACAAAATGATAATTAAATACACAGGCATATAATTGAAATTTGGTATTGGCTAGCTCTGTTACCCACCATCTTTTAAAACATTAAAGAATATTTGAAGCCAAAACTCCACCACTCCCCCTTCATCAGGATTCAACACAAGATAAAACTTGGATGCTGAGCATCAACTGCTTTCAAGTTGTAACTCCATGTGGAGTGCTCAAGACTGCTACCAGTATAGATCTGTAAAGTCACAGTTTTTTTAGTCCATCCAAGTTTAAAGGAGTTGTAAAGTCAGAAGGTTTTTTATCTTAATGCATTTTACCACCTAAAACTTATCTGAGCCCCATCTCTGTCCAGCGATCTCCACGAGTCCCTCGGCCGCCTAGGACTCTCCCTCCTGATTGTCTGAGACACAGCAGAGGCGCCATTGGCTCCCGCAGCTGTCAATCAAAGTCAGTTAACCATTTAGGAGAGAGAGTGGGCAGGGCTGAATGGCAGCTCCATGTCTGAATGGACACACGGAGCTGCAGCTTGGCTTGGGTGCCCCCATAGCAAGCTGCTTGCTGTGGGGGCACCCAACAGGAGGGAATGGCCAGGAGCAGTGAAGAGGGACCCGAGAAGAGGAGGATCCAGGCTGCCCTGTGCAAAACCACTGCACATAGGAGTTAAGTATAACATGTGTCAGGAAAGGTTTCACCTGCTGGTGGCACTATGCCTCCCAGACCTATGGGCTGATTTTTTGGTGTCTACCAGGGGTGGATCTCGGCAGTCAAGAGCTGACATCATCTCCTGCAATCAGGCAGCTTTTGCATGTGTAAGGTAAAGTGATTGCTAGCTTTTGCATGTGTAAGGTAAAGTCTACAGGGCTTGGAAATAATAGTCTGTAAATGGATAGAAAACTGGCTAAAAGACAGAATTCAGAGTAGTGGTTAATGATTCTTACTCTGAATGGTCTAAGGTTTTCAGCGGTGTACCCCAAGGTTCAGTGATGGGACTCTTACCTTTTAATATCTTTATAAATGATATTGGGTCTGGGATTAAAAATAAAATTTCTGGCTTTGCAGATGACGCTAAGCTATGCAGTGGAATAACGTCCTTACAGGATGTCTCCAATTTACAAGCTGACCTCAATGCACTGTCTAATTGGGCGACTATGTGGCAGATGAGGTTTAATGTTGATAAATGTAAAGTTATTCACTTAGGGGCTAAGAATATATATGCATCATCATGCTAGGGGGAGTACAACTGGGGGAATCAATGGTGGAAAAGGATCTGGGGGTTTTGGTGGATCATAAGCTCAATAATAGCATGCAATGCCAAGCTGCAGTTTCCAAAGCGAGCAAAGTCCTTTCTTGTATTAAGAGAGGTATGGACTCCAGAGAGAGAGATATCATTTTGCCCCTGTACAAATCATAAGTAAGACCTCATCTGGAGTAAGCAGTTCAGTTTTGGGCACTAGTTTTCAGAAAGGATATCGGGGAACTGGAGAAGGTGCAGAGAAGGGCAACCAAACTGATAAGAGGCATGGAGGAGCTCAGCTATGAGGAAAGATTAGAGGAACTGAATTTATTCCCTCTTGAGAAGAGGAGATTAAGAGGGGATATGATCACCATGTATAAATATATAAGGGGTCCATATAGTGAACTTGGTATTGAGTTATTCACTTTACAGTCAATACTAAGGACAAGGGGGCACTCTTTAAGTCTAGAGGAAAAGAGATTTAATCTCCAAATACGGAAAGGTTTCTTCACAGTAAGAGCTGTGAAAATGTGGAATAGACTCCCTCCAGAGGTGGTTCTGGCCAGCTCAGGAGATTGCTTTAAGAAAGGCCTGGATTCTTTCCTAAATGTACATAATATAACTGGGTACTAACATTTATAGGTAAAGTCGATCCAGGGAAAATCTGATTGCCTCTCTGGGATCAGGAAGGATTTTTTTCCCCTGCTGTAGCAAATTGGATCTGGGGGGGGGGGGGGGGGGTTCGCCTTCCTCGGGATCAACTGTGGATATAGGATTGGGTATATGGGATTGTATGATATTTTCTATGGTTGAACGTAGATGGACTTGTGTCTTTTTTCAACCTGACTAACTATGTAACTATGTAATCACCTGATACTGATTGCAGGAAGTATATTTAAACCTGGTGATTACTAGCACACCTCGCCTTGGTATTTTATCCATGTGCCCTGACCTGTGTTCCTGAATCCTGTGTTCCTGTATCCTGAAGCCTGTATCCTGAACCCTGCATTCATTCCTGGACCCCTGCCGTGCAGCCGGATCCCTTCCTGCCTGCTCTCTCTGTCACCCTCTCCCTGTCCTGTCTTGCTCCCAGCTCTGCTTGATCTCCCATGTATGACCCTGGCTTGTTACAATCACGATTATATCCCACACCTATAGGTACATTTGGTTTAGGTAGTCATTTGTTGTGTGTCACTGTGGTTTTGGTTGCTGATTTGTTACACTGTTTGCCATATTGGAGGTGTGTTTACTTCTGTGTATTCACTTACCTTTTAATATTATTTATACTGAACCTGTGCTTGGCATTTTCTGTGACAGTCCACATATTTCTGGTCACATCGGTCCCTGACCACATGTTTGATATTTAAAAAAAAAAAAAGGAAAAAATAGATTTTACAATCACTTTAATCCTATGTTGAGCTCTGATGAAGGATGGAGACACATTGGATGCTTTTGCATGACCAATAATAATAATTATCTTGGTTTGGTTTTGGTTTGGCACAACTTTCTGTATTTCTATGGTTTGAGCTCCCCTCATTTCCTGTCCTGCTGACAAAGATTTTACCAGGCAGAAAGTAAAGGAAAATCTGAAAAATGGACAGAGACAGTAATAAAAAGCTGAGTGGTTCTCTCACTCATTTACTAAAACAGTGAATTGTCTGTGTTTCCCTCAATTCCTCTTTGATAAAATGATTGTAAACATGACAGTAACTGAAGGGAAATTTTTCTTAAGCTGTCCATAGATGGATGAAAATTCATCCAGTTCAGCAGGAACCAGTCGAATTTCGATCCACCTATGAGCAGGCTGGTTGTACTGATATCAATCTATCGTTTGACTTCAGTACAGCCAGCCTGTCGGGTCTTCAATCAGTGACCATTGTATTCTGACTGGGGGGAAACCTTACGCTGTCAGAATACAATAGGGCAGCAGGAGGGATTCCCCCATCAACACTGTGTTGAAGGGGGAATCAAGCAATTTTATTTCCTTCAGCCTAGGGTTAAAGAAAAGAAAATTGCATAATATATGGCCAGCCTTACAGAGCCTAGCATAGAAAGCAGTAGAAAACATGAACCCCTTCAAAAATTCATATTGCCTGGACATACACTGCATGTGGAGTTTCTTTGCATTCAACTTTAATTTAATGCTGTATATTTATTTTCACGTCATCTATAAATCATTTTACAATACAGTTTCTATGTTCCAGTTTTTCTTTTCATGGATATTTATGTCAGTTGGGAAAGTATGTGAATACTATCCTAGCTTTGGACACAAAGTTAATATCGATACATTCATTATATGCAATACCATCTAAATAGAATGCAGCAAAACATAATAAAACATCATTCATTTGTATTTTGTGATTGAAATATCCCTCAAGTGTGAATGCTCTTGGGTGCCCTAAAAAGAACAAAGTTGAGCAATCTTGGCAGCAATGTTCTGGCAAATCTCTTAATGTAGTATTGGGAAGTCACAAGACATTATGCGTTTCGAGCTTTGCTGATGCTTGCAACAGAAAGTGCTCTTTGATTGCTAGCTTTGCAGTTAGCAGCATTGCAATCTATTTTTTTGTGTCGATGACTTGAATGCCACTTGTTAGTAATCACTTTAACAAGATATGTTAGTCAAATGTGTGTGTGTCTGACCACATTACCATCAAAATCTATCATATGCTACATTGAGCACATCGTGAATCACCTAGTACAGTTACTTACATACTTTTACTTCCCAGTGGTGATTAAATAACACTAAACAAAAACTCTATTTGTGTGAAATTAAAAATATTATAAACAAATGTTATATGGGTACAGTGTTGCATGACCGCGCAATTGTCATTTAAAGTGTGACAGCTCTGAAAGCTGAAAATTGGTCTGGGCAGGAATGGGGTAAAGGTGTCCGGTAGGCAAGTGGCTAAAAAGTCATTTTCAAATATTAAATCTGCCAAGAAAGACCTTGTTTGGCATGTCCTGTTATGAGGTGATAGCTTTCTCTCTTTTTTGCTCCTGTGTTTTCACCCTGCTGATAGGACTACAAGTGGAGGCAACAAAATGTAATGCTAAATCACCTACATTTTTCAACCTTGATTTCGTTAAACTAGACACTAAGAAGAAAGTAATTTCCTTTAATTTGTGGCCAAAGGTGATTTCTTGATTCAGATGGCCATCCTTTCCTTTGTCACTATTTGAGATTTGTCTGCAGAAGATGACTTTGAGACCTGGAGGGATCAAGCCTTCCCACGTCTTAGAAGAATGAAATACCTCTGTGGTGCAGAAGAAGCAATTAATCACTAACAGTTTAAGCCTAGGTTCACACTGCTGCGGGATTAAAATTGTGCGAGTTAAGCTGAACTTGCACGATTTCATACCCGCAAGTCAGTCCGACTTCGGGGGCCATTTCAGAGACATCTGTGTGGGTCCTGCACAGATGTCTATTGAAATTGCACCCAAAGTCACCAAAAATAGTACAGAAATTACTTTTGGGAATAGCTTCAAAGTCGGCGTCGCACCAATTCGCAAAAGTAGTTTTCTGGACGGTGCCATTGCTGGTAATAGCTGCCAGTTTGGCATGCGAATTGACATGTCAAATTGCATGCCAAATCACATCAATGTGAACCTAGGCTATGAGGACCTAATGCAAAAGTGATTCATAACTTAAAGTGACTGTAAACGATCACTTTGTAAAACAACCCATTCCGTTTTAAAATAAATATTAAAGGCAAAACCATTTTGCATAGATAGAAAAAAACATTTTAAAAACGTATTTTCCCTATTTTATAAGTGATCACATTCCTTCTGTACTCATAACAGCTAGGGGGAGGAGAAGCAGCAGAACACCAAGCTTCTCAGTGAATGGATGAGCAGCAGGGGCGTGTCAGGACAAGTCTGATCATTGGAGGAGAGCACACTTCCCAGCATGGCTAGAGAACTGACCAAGATGTGCTCTCCTGCTTAGTGTGGCCAGTTCTTAGTAGGAAAGCAGAGGGACTGACAGGAAGATCCGGGGATTCCACATAAAGGAAGCAATACAAAGAGAACAGAATACTTTCTCATACAAGTATATGGTACAGCAGGCACATATCAGGAATATGAAGTGTTGGGGTAACAAATGCTTTAAAGTTGGTAAAGTAGTTGGATCTGCACAGCTTTTGAATACATTGAAGCACTATATGCCATGTATTCATAAGTAATTTAACCAGCATCTGCCATAGCTTGATGGCCCTTTTTAAGGAATGAAGCTGCACAGCATGGCCATGGTACAACTCAGCTCTCTGACATCCACCACTGGATTGGACAGTGCAATAGGGGGAAGCAGAGAAAAATATAAGGAGGAACTGGATTGGCCACAGACATGGCTGGACTTTATCCCCACCTAACAAATCCAAAGGAAGCGCGGGGAGCAAGGAAAGAGGCAGACTGGCTGGAAATTGGCAGGAGGTGCAGGCTACAGAGTGGAGCAGATCATGAGGGGAGAGACTATGCAGTAGGCAAAGCAAACTGTTATGGGCAGAGAAGGGAACTGAAAAGGGACACAAGGCTGCAAAGAGTTTTGAATGGGCTGTGTGAAGTGTGAGGAGAGCTGGAACTGTGCAAAGCAGAAGTGTGACAGAAGAGCCCGCCAAGGGAGTGACAGAGATCTGCTGGGCCACAGGACTCAATTGGAGATCAGAAAAAGGTACAGGCTTGAGATGGGAGACCCAGGCTAATGTGGTAATGCCAGCAGACTTCTGTCAGTGGGGACTGCATTGGAATTTCTTGCTTGTGGATTATAGATACCCTCACCTTGAAAACCATGATAATGAGCAATCTAATGCCAGTTTAAGACTGTTACTAGTGTATTAATGTCATTCCTTTTCACTCATCTAGTAGGTTCTGACAGTGCCATTTCAGATGAAGTTGGGGAAACAAACAGCATTAACTATGCTGTAGTTATAATTGCTCCAGTATGTGATACTTGGGTAATCCAACCATTGTTAAATTAATTCAACCAGTAATTCCCTTTAGGGCTTGCATCAGCTTCAGTAAATCTCAAGGGCAGATCACCACTGGGAGCAGCAGGAGAACCCGACAATTCAGCAGCTCCTTAGAGTAAGGTGACCAGATTTTTAAAATGAAATCCGGGGACATATTTTTTTTACTAGCAATGGCAGCAATCAGTGACTCTGCCCATCGCCGCTCGCCGCCCGCCTCACAGCCTATCAAGACTAATGCCCTGTACACCCGGTCAGACATTCCGACGACAAAATCTGTCTGATTTTTTCAGATGGATTTTGGCCGAAACTTGTCTTGCATACACACGGTCGCACAAAGTTGTCAGAAAATCCAATCATTCGGAACGAGGTGACGTACAAAACATACGACTGGACTACGAAGAGGCCAGTAGCCAATAGCTTTTGTTTCCAAATTTATTCTGAGCATGCGTGGCACTTTGTGCGTGGGAATTCTGTACACACGATCGGAAAAAGTCTGATCAGATTTTGTTGTTGGAAAATTTTAGATCCAGCTCTCAAACTTTTTCCGTCGGAAATTCAGAAGGAAAAAGTCCGCTAGAGCCCACACACGATCGGATTTTCCGACAACATAATCCGATCTGACTTTCTCCGTCGGAATTTCCGACCGTGTGTACAAGGCATTACTCTTCGGGCCCCGGGTACTACTGGGTGGGGAGCGGAGGAAGATCACTCTGCCAGGGAAGGCAAGAAGATAAGTAGGCAGGCGGCTGGCCGGGACTTGAGCCAAGGCAGAAGAACATGCAAGCGGAGCTGGATGGGTATGCACCTGAAACTGAAGAAATATTCCCTCCACTCCAACCAGAACATGATCATCAGAAAGGGGCACAGATAATTGAAAGAAATACACCCCCTCTAAGCTAGTAGGAGCGACGGAGCGTGGGTGTGTAATTCAGAATTTTTTTTTTTTAATTCTGCACTGTCTGTCTTTGAAATTGCCCCAGCCCCTGTAGAAAAACAATCCAGGGACAAATCCGGGGACAGACTTGGTCCGGGGACAGTATCCTCAATCCGGGGACTGTCCCTGGAAACCGGGGATGTCTGGTCACCCTACCTTAGAGAATAAGTGCTACATGTGTCACCAAGGCAGACCACTTGACTTCTGAGTTCCTTTCATGCGCTCCCTCTCCTGAATAAAACTTTGGTTGCACAGGCATGCACCTGGAACTGCAGGATACTGTGCTGCTGAGCTGGCTGGCTGAATGGGCCAACCAAGCATAAATTAAGGAGGGGACATGTGGTGGGGTTCGCTGGGAATGGGGAGGCATCTCTCTAGTATTTGAAATAGAAAATCCTACAGTATTATTAATATTTGAGTGATTAACAACCTATATGCTGAGCTAAAGCACAGTAAGACTGATATACCCTATTTGGGTTGTCAGTTGCTCATTTCTAGATTGATAATGCTGTGATTTGTGTGATTTTTGAGGCAATTATTACTAAGTGAACCAAGAAAGGCTAAAGCAATGTCAATGTTTGTTCTAGGACATAGTAAGAATGATATAATTTTGGAGATCATTCACTTACTTTTTGCTAATGCTGGGATATGTCATTGCCTGATTTAGGAAGTCACCTTTAGTAAATGAACCAGAAAAACCAAACTCATTTTATTAAGTATTAACAAAAAATTAAAAAGCATACCCTTTTGCAAAGGAATTTCTTTTTTTTTTTGGAACTACTAAGGCAAGTAGCAAACACTCCACCTGCTGGCTGCAAATGAAAACTGTTCACAGTAAATATCTTAAAGGTGAATTCATATCAAATATAAATCATAACTTCAAATATAAATTCATATGCAGCTATGTGCATTCATATATAATTCAACAATACGAATAATGTGCAAATAGTGCAAGTGCAAATAACAAACACCCCAAGTTTCCAGTATACAGAAGACACTTGACTATCCAATCCAGAGTCACAGTGATCACAAATATTCACAAGTCCTTGAAACTCCAATTCACAGTGCTAATAAACATCCAGACACTCTTCAATACTGACACATTGGTGAATTTGTGTTCCACTACTCCCCAACAGACAGACATTCTGTTTTTACATTTATTAGCACTGTGAATTGGAGTTCCAAGGATTTGCGAATACTTTTGATGATACTGACAATTGAATGGATAGTCTGTGTCATTTGTGCACTTGACACTTGGTCTATTTGTTATTTGCACTTTACTGGCACTTTATTTGTATTGTTGAATTTTATATCAATGCACAGTGCTGCATTTAGATTTATGGTCATTATTTATGTTCAATTTGAGATATCTAAAAGGAGGGTTGAACACAACAGCCATTATATATGTGAGTGGATATATGCACATAATAATAATTGTTATAATTTATTATTAATTATTTTGTATTAAATTTTAGTTGGGGGGGGACACTTTTAGCAAGTGTGGGGTAGGGGATAATTGATGTTAAGTATTACGCTCTCATGTTTACAGTTAGTGTTTTCTGTTCATTATTTAAATTTTTCTGCAAGGTTTTTCAAACCTAAATCTGCAAAGTCTAAAAATCTAGTAGGTATCGTAATATTTGGAAACCTCGGAAATGGCAACAGAATAATTCCTGAGCCTATTTCCATGTCAACCATGTAACACAGTGATGTCCCCCAGTCATCCCAGCAGCACTGCCCTATTTCTGATGCCATCCCCAAGTCAATGCTTACCAAGCAACATATAACACATTGATGTCCTCCAGCAGCTATACCCTATTACTGATGCCATCTTTAAGTCAGTGTGCAAGCAATAAGTAACACAGACATATCCTCCAAAAGTTGACAACATGAAGCCTTTGTTTGAGGTAAGCATACCACATTTTCTTAACTTGAGCCCAAAAAATGTTCACGATTTAAAAAGCCTAGTAATGTTAGTTTTTTTTTTTTTTTTTTTTTACAAACCCAAATTCCATCAGCAGGAGGGAATCGAAGCGCAACACAGAGAAAATTCCCTTGCCATCAAACAGTGTTAAAGCATAGCCTTTGTAAGTACCAACATTTTCAAAAACGCCTACTACAATTCTATAATATTTTTAATATGCATTTTTATTAATAGTATGTTATGCTTTACCAATAGGTGATGCTCACATCTTCTAAAAAAGGTGAGAAAAGTGAAGAGGTGCAGCAAAAGGAAAAAATGCAAAGCTTGTTCACAAAGGAGATTACAGGCTGCCAACAAAGGACTGTTTGAAAAAGGATCAGGCTCCTGGTCAGCAAAAATTGCGATTGCAAAAACTTTTAAATATGTCAAACTTAGCACAATCTGCAGTCTCGAGTTTGTCTATCAGTGACCTGGTGAATGAACAGGCATGTTTAAGGCTGGGTTCACACTGCAATACGGAGTGGCTCACAGCAGGGGTCCAATTTCAGGTCCGATTTGGATCCGAATTTTTGGCTGAATTTGAACCTGAAGTGGACCAGAAGATGCACAGGATTCCTGTGCAATTCACACCACAGCTGATCCGGAGATGTGTGTGTGTCTCCATATGTGTATCCATTGAGAGCTGGTCACAATCTCCTGACATGCGCATTGGATTCGGGGAAACCAGCATCCAATTCACAATAGTGTGAACCTAGCCTAAAGGAAATTATGGGTGATGACACAGGGAGACATGGGAGTGTGATTGATTCCTAACGTAATGAACCTGGTACTTCACATTCACATATGCCTCCAAAAACTGTAGAAAAGGATATTGTATGCACTTGTGCAGACATGCCTTCTTCAAGCTCTCCTTATGAGAAATCTGTAATGTCCTGCTCTGTTGTGCATCTGCAGAGTCTGTAATTTACTGGTCAGTTAGGCCTTTTCCTTTTGTGAGTTTGAAATCAGTTGCAGTTGCACTTTAAGATGAGCTTTCTACATCTTCTAAATAATTTTCTACATGTTCTGATAAGCCTCCTCCATCTAAAACCTAAAACACATGGGCCGCATTTTGAGCGGCATTCGGGCCGTGTGTGTACGGCAGGCGGTTAGGCTGGCTTCTGTCAAGGGGTCATGACCAAAGAAGGCCTGCTGACCGACTCCCGATCAGCCATTGGCTGAGAGCGCTGACCGAAGTGTTTTGGTGGGGGCACTGTCCCTCAGTCAGAACACAATGGAACAGCAGAAGAGATCGCTGTACTAATGTTGGATAGCTAATACATCGGCTCTGGCCCATGCTGTCAGGTTTTTTTTTTTTTTAACCCAAGAAAATAGTAGTGTGTATGAGGCTTAAGTTCTATAAGACATTTGTGGCACTGGATCCTTTGTCTAGTACAATTATGAAATTATACTTTATAAAGTATCACAGACAGTACTCCATTGCAAACACACAAGAATTGTTTTGCTCAACTTGTATGGCTACAGTACGGTATCAGGCGGTTAAGTCCTTACAGTCTGGAAATCTGAAAAAGTGCATGGAGGCAGCAGAAAATGCATATATGTTTGCAGAAAACAGATATTCACTTTGCAGTCTAATATAAAAATAAGCATTGCGATAACGTACTTCCCAGTACTTCCCAGTCATGAGATTTACTGAGATCTGAGATCATTCTCTGCATTGCCAAACTATACCTTGCTTTCAGGATACAGAATTAAGCTGATCATACTTTACATAAATGTATGTAACAATTTTACAATTTATTTAAATTATGGTCATTTTACAATCACTTTAAGAAAATCAGTGGTACTACATGGCAAAGTAAACCAAAAACACTGTATTTACCATCTTTAGTTACATTGTAGACCAATCAAAGAAATGATATGTCTTTATATGGTACTGTTTAGAATACATTGCGAAATTCCCCAGGTTTGACAATAAAGCTGTAAATGAGACTATAATTCTGCTTCATGCAATCATATGATATGAAACCTTGTTTATCTTATACCTGTTTATGTAAATATTTCTGGTCCAGTTTCAGAGTATCTGCAAACATGTTAGGCTGGCCATACATGAGTCACGGTTGAAAAAATAGATCCAATCCCCAAGTCCAGGTGGATGGGGGAATCCTCCCAGCCGTGTCTCTTCCCCGTTGTCATAATACACTGATGAGCACTGTAGCCCATTGCCCGCAGTGCTGATCAAGAGAAAAAATACCAATAGGATTGTTAAACTGAAATTGATCAATAGACAGAATTCTGTTCATCCACAGTGGCCACACAGACTGGAATTCTGGCAGTTCCTGATGAACCAGCTGAATTCTGATCATGTATGGCCAGCTTTAGTTAATTTACAGGAATGGCAAATAATAGAAACTGCCAAAGACCAAATTATGATGCTTGGGGATTCATTTTCAACCCAGCTGCACTGGTGGAATCATTTATCACAAAGATAGGAAGCACCCTTCTGGAACATTCTTTGAATGTGGTTATTGAAAACTTAGTTTTAAGTTACCTTAGAAAAGGTTCTCAAGTAAAAAAAAGAATGCCTGAAGAATTGTCACAGAATATACCTATTTTAAAGCCGCTTTTTAATATTGTGTTTTATAATGAGTTCCAACCTAGCCTTGAAGAAAAATTCTCACGACATAAAATTTGATCTGTCCTATTTAGGCCCAAACAGGCTCAAATGTTTAGTCGGATCAACACATTTTAGCAAACTGTAATGTAGTTGGGTGAAGTTGATATTGTGCAATTTAAGGTTGTACTTCTTAGTTTCAAATAAAATTATCTAGTTCTAAAGAAACTATGCCCTCCTCAAAATCTCACTGATGATTTAATTGCGAAAAGTTACTGATGTTGAACACATAGCAAACTATCTGACTTGTTGCTATGCATAACCATACCTTACAGTCTGTTATGTACAAATCTTCTTGCAGTATATAAAGCACTTCTTGTTCCCAGATGCACTTAAGTGTCAAAAAATGAATTAAGGTTCATGATTGAACAGGATGTTTTGCAATCCTTTATTTTTTTATTGTAATTTTTATAAAATGTTAAAAATGATACTGCAAAAAAAAGAACAGTATAATGACGTACATGTAATCACAGTATAATTTTCAAAAAAAATAGCACGCTAATTCTGAGGACTCTTGTCGAAGAGTACTATACATACTAGCACATCATGTACAAGAAAAATAATACAACAACAAAAGTGCGTATTATCAAAACGTAAAGACAATGTAATAGGGGCCAGAACCAACATAAGAGTGCGAACCTTTAGCTGTATATGTATGAATGTACAGTAAGTACATAATAGGGAAAACAGAATGAGGGTAACAAGGCTCCCCGCAGTGGGAGGTATAAGCTGTAGCTGTTATTGCTGATAAGTGGTCAAGAGAAGGGGTCGTAGGGTCTAGGGAGCCAAAAAATGAACAGACTTATGGGTTCCAAATAGCATGAAAAGATTCCAGATTATCTCCATTTACAACAGTCAGATGTTCTAACCAGGGGTCAAGTCCTGGGAAAAAAAGTGTGGGAACTCACCCAAGATTCCCAACCCCACCGCAAAAATAAAAAAGTGTGTGTGTATACATAATTTTTTTTACATTTTATATATATATATATATATATATATACATACACACACACACATGGGTGTTGATTTACTAAAGTCAGTTAAGCTGTGCACTCTCTAAAGTGCAGTTGCACTGTGCATGTGCAGTTGCTCCAGCGCTTAGTAAATGAGGTAAAGCTACACTTTGCAAAGAATAGCCAATCACGTGCAAGGAAAATAAAAAAAACTGTATGTTTGCTTGCACCTGATTGTAGAATGGAAGTTAGCAGAGCTTCTGCTCATTTACTACGTTCTGGAGTAACTGCTCTTGCAGAGTGCAACTGCACTTTGCAAAGTGCACAGTCTATTTGCCTTTAGTAAATCAACCCCACAATGTCCTCAGGCCCCTTGAGTTAATTGTTCAAAGTGGGGCCCAGGCTCCAGGCTGCTCATTCCTCAGTGCCTATCAAATGCAGCCTGATTGGTGCCCATCATCAAATGCAGCTTTAACAGTGCCCAGCAATGCGGCCTTACCAGTTCCCAGCAATGTGGCCTTACCAGTGCCTAGCAATAGAGCCTCACCAGTGCCCAGCAATGTGGCCTTACCAGTGCCCAGCAATGCAGCCTTACCAGTGTCCAGCAATGCGGCCTCACCAGTTCCAAACAATCCAGCCTGATCAGTGCCCAACAATGCAGCCTCACCAGTACCCAGCAATGCAGCCTGATCAGTGTCCCCATCAATTCAGCCTGATCAGTGCCCCGCGCAGTGCAGCCTGATCAGTGCCCCACGCAGTGCAGCCTGATCAGTGCCCCCAGCAATGCAGCCCGATCATTGTCCCCATCAGTGCAGCCTGATCAGTGTCCCCATCAGTGCAGCCTGATCAGTGTCCCCATCAATGCAACCTGATCAGTACCCCCATCAATGCAGCCTGATCATTGCCCCCAGCAGTGCAGCCTGATCAGTGCCCCCAGCAGTGCAGCCTGATCAGTGCCCCCATCAGTGCAGCCAAATCAGTATCCCCATCAGTGCAGCCCGATTAGTGTCCCCATCAGTTCAGCCCAATCAGTGTTCCCATCAGTGCAGCCTGATCAGTGTCCCCCGCAATGCAGCCTGACCAGTGTCTCCATCAGTGTAGCCTGATTAGTGTCCCCATCAGTGTAGCCTGATTAGTGTCCCCATCAGTGCAGCCTGATCAGTATCCCCAGCAATGCAGCCTGATCAGTGTTCCCATTAGTGCAGCCTTACCAGTGCCAACGGGGGTCAGTCCGCCCCGTGTCCCACACATTGGGGAGGGGGGGTGTCATCCCAGCGTGCCCGTCCTCCCTTCCCTCAGTCCTCCTCCTCCTCCAGCAGCTGCTGTAACAAGGTCCCACCTCATATAATACAGGCCGGTGACACTGGCATTGTTCCACCTATCACTGAACTGTAGGAGGTGGGACCTTGTTACAGGGGCCACTAGAGGAGGAGGAAAAAAGGGGGAGGATGGGCGTGCTTGGATGACCCTCCCTCCCCAATGTGTGGCACATGGGTCGGACTGACCCCAGTTGGCATGGGCGCCCTCATTTCCCGCACACCCACACTGTCTGCCAACAGTCCTGCAGGATGTGACTGCTAATGGGAACAACGTTGCTGCTATGAAAAAAGTAGGAACGTCATTCCCACACATTCCTTCAGGACTCGAGCCCTGGTTCTAACACTTTAATATTCACATTGGTAGAAAGAAGCTGGGATTGTAAAGGAGTCTCAATAGACCTCCAATGTTGAGGAACAATCCTCCTAGTTACTGTTAATATGTATGCTATAAGTTATTTAGATCTTTAGCGATACCTAAAAAGGGCAGGCTCAAAAGATAGTAAAGCGGATCTAAAGGTAGTCGTATGTCTTATGCCCCATACACACGGTAGGATTTTCCGACGGAAAATGTCCTATCGGACAATGTTGTCGGAAATTCCGACCATGTGTAGGCTCCATCTGACTTTTTCCGTCGGATTTTCTCCTGCTCTCAAATTTCCATCGGACTTTTTCCGATCGTGTGTAGCGAATTCCGACGGACAAAGTGCCACGCATGCTCAGATCACATTACAAGACCAAAGCTATTGGCTACTAGCCTCTACGTAGTCCCATCGTAGGCAACAAACGTCACCACGTTCAGAATGATCGGATTTTTCGACAACTTTGTCCGACCTTGTGTATGCAACACCAGTGTCGGACAAAATCCGTCGGAAAAAAAACGATGGATTTTGTGGTCGGATTTTCCATAAAAGACTTGTTCTAAAAATTTGTCAAATGGAGTTCCAATAACGTATGTGAGGACAGAGCCAAAATATATGGGCTAATGTGCTTTTATCTTGATAACATCACCAGCATATCTCTGGAACCAACTAGTCCTAGAAGTGCAGAACACATGGCGTTTTTGTACCAGTACATAAGGATTTTATGTAATCCCTTATTTTACTGAACAGAGAGAGAGAGAGATGAGTTTAGTTCATGATCACATCCTTGATACATTTGCACATTATTTTTCTGTTCTACAAAAAAAACTTCCTTAAGGATTCTTGAACATGGGCTCTGAGGCCTATGAAGTGTAAATTTCAATGTATTTTCCCTAAGAAAAATAAATTTGTAGCGCTAACAAAACTATAATCATGTGAATTGACTGGAATGGGAATGACTAAAAACCATATGCAAAAAAGGATAAATGTGATAAGATGTAAAGCGTGAAAGTCTCTATTCCAAAACTTCCTTGTAAGTGAAGAGATGTCTCTGAGATCCCAGGGTGTAATGTATACAGAGATGTATAGTGGTAATCCAAGCACTTTAGAAACACATGATAGGATACGCTTACCAGCGGTGATGGATGCACATACCGTACGGCAGTGGGTCAGATGCGCTTAAGGTTCTCCTGTTGGTGACACCTGGAGTGGTGAGAGGAATCCTGGATCCGAACGGCACCCCTTGGGGACATGGATAGACGGCCAAACGACACACCTTGGAGACGTGGATGGGCAGCCAAGATGACACTCCAACTCATCCAGGATAGCACGAAATACAGGGGAGGTACATAAAATGGGAGAAAAAAACTCCAAATAGTGCAGATCAACCAATAAATACATTTATTGAAATACTCAAAAAAAGTAACACAGAAAGGGAAAAAATCCCAAATAAAATACGGTACATAAAATAGTATAATAAAAGGTAATGTGGGAGTCACAAATTAGCTAGCCCGATGCGTTTCGACTCTAACGGTCTTCAACTGGGGCATCATGATTTCATGCTATCCTGGATGAGTTGGAGTGTCATCTTGGCTGCCCATCCACGTCTCCAAGGTGTGTCGTTTGGCCGTCTATCTACGTCCCCAAGGGGTGGCGTTCGGATCCAGGATTCCTCTCACCACTCCAGGTGTCACCAACAGGACAACCTTAAGCGCATCTGACCCACTGCCGTACAGTATGTGCATCCATCACCACTGGTAAGCGTATCCTATTATGTGTTTCTAAAGTGCTTGCCGCCATTGTGGGTAAGGGAACCTGGCAGTGTAGCCTTACGGCTTCACGCCGGGAACCCTACTGCCCATTCAAAAAACTCTGCTCCTCTCTCCTACTGGCCCAGCGACAGGAGGAAAAGGAGGGAGCTGAGCCATGGTGTCAATATCCGGTGGCTTCTGTGGCTCCAGGAAGTGGGAACAGGATACCTGTCAAAGAGGTATCCTGTCCCCCTCCCTCCGAAAGCTGACAATTGTGGCATCGGAGAGGGGGAGGAAACAAATGAGCAGAAGTTCCACTTTTGGGTGGAACTCCGCTTTAAGTTAAGTATGTAAAAGTTCAAGGGCTGTAGATAAGTTGTCATTAGTCAGCATTGTAAAACATTCAACACTAGGGTTCTAATAATAGCCAGCAGAATATTTACAGTATATAGAGAACAACATAGACCTGCCTGGGCATAAAGAGGCAAAAAGATAGTGTGTGTTCTGTCTTTGCATTTATCAGCAACATAACAAATAAAGGTATACCAAAATAGGCAAATTAGGTAAATTATATAAAACAGGATTTTTGTTAGCACATAATTAGTTGATTGAAGCAAAATCAGTTCCATCTTGTTTCCTAAGCTCAGTGAACATTCACTTTGCTAAGTAAACATTTACTTTGCTATTTGAACAGTCTTTACTCCTTTAGTAAATCAATCACCTTAGAGCAAAAAGTATATAGACAAAGGACACATGCCTTCTAAGTCTAGATTGCATTGACGGTGACATAATATGCTCTTATTTCCCTGCTACTTTTTCTTCATACTGGTTTTTCAAAATAAGAAATGCAATCATTTAGACAAGATAAAAGTATTTACTTTAAATACTCCTGTTATCATCAGCTTTTTTATTTAAAGTACATACATCAGATCCCAATAAAAAGAGAAAACTAAGGATGAAAGCGGGACAAAAAGATTTGAATCCAAACAAAGATAGTTCATTAGAATAAGGGACAGTTTAGATCTATGTTCATGGCACCTGGTAGGAGACCTGGAGTACATCCCGGAGAACACAGGTCCATTTATGCTCCTGTTTCTCCATAACATATATAAGGAATCATTTAAATAACTATGAACCCCAGCAGTATCACTAAAAGCCATGTTCCCACTGCACACCATGGAGGTTTAGACCAGTCACTTTCAACCGGGGACCCTTGAGGTTTCTTTTGGGGGTGCCTTGGCAAAATGCCTAAAAATTGCCCAAAAATGTATACAAGACATCAGGTGGATCAAGCCTGTCTTTTAGTTACACAAAAGCACAGGTTTTTATTGTGCACCATTTTAACCTTCCAGCCACCTGCGGCCTAACAACCACTGATGTCATCAGTGTTGATAAGAAGGGTGTTGATCGCCTGCACAGCATTTTTGTTTGACCTTCCCCTGCCCCTCTCCATCAACATTGGGGTCACATTAGTTGAGTGATAGAGAGAAATTGCGCAAGAGGAGAAACACTGGAATATCATTAGGTACTAGTGGGCAAAAATGTATTTGCTTTGAAAGAATAAATCACCTCTAATGTTGGGTGTCCTACGTGTGTTGATGCTGCTGCATAATGTCAAAATATTAGAATCATTTTTACAGTTTAGAATGGGGTGCCTTGAGGCCATCCATAATTTTAACGGGTGTATTGAGATTATCCATAATTTAAAGGGTGCAATGACTGAAAAAAGATTGAGAAGCACTGGTTTAAACCATGGGGTTTGGTTGTAACAAATGCCAACTGGTATCAGTGAAGAATGTACTTTAAACGTTCCAATACACCAAGGACTTTATTGAATAGCTCTGACTTTTATTGCAAGATAACATAAGAATGCAAGATTTTAAGGCTGTGCAGGACCCTTGATCAAGCATCTTCACATTCCTAATGCATGGCCTGAAATTTTGCATTCTTTTGTGATCTTGCAATAAATGAAAAGATTTGCAATAAGCTCTTTGGTGTTCTAGCAATATATTTTAGTTGTGCAATAACAAGGCCCATAAAATCTTTTCACATTATTAGAATGTCTCTCCTTACTGTTCAATGTGGCAAAAATGCTGTGCAGGGTATTTTGTTAGCACAGCAGAGCACACTAACATTATATTATATTAATTCCAGCAACATAATTACATGCTAAACATTTTTTTATTTAAACATTATTTTATTCTGAAGCCTTTCGGGTTTCCAATTTGGGATACATTTTTTTCTCACTATTTAGTCAATTGTTTGCACTTTTCTGATATATATATATATATATAAATTATCAACACCTACAGGACTTAGCTACTTCATGAACTGTAAATATAAATTTTTTTTTGCACATTTTAACATAGTGCTGTCTATGTCCATCAAGTTCACATTAATTGGTTGTTGTATATTCACTTGTATGTTTTTACAGGATTTATTTACAGACATGGTACTGTCTATGTCCGTTTAACACCTACTTTGCTTATCTTGCATCATTCACACGTATATACTTTTATTATTGGTGTTTTTAATGTGCATTTTGCATTATTGTTTCCTTATATAGTTGCACTTTATATGTTGGACTCTGTGCTACCTCGGATTTGCTTAGTTCTATTGAAGCTTTTTGGTTACGGACAATAGGTTAGCTGCGGGTTCCCCTATTATACATCTCATAGGGTGGTGAATGCAGCATTTTTTTCAGTTTCTATTATTTAGCAAGCTCTGAACAGTGTACAAAGGCTGGTATCTTCTAACTTACCATTTATTGTTCTTACTGGGCTAATTTGATGACAGCAAAAACTGTGATTTGGATGTTTGCTATGAACTACTGCACTTTGCATTAGGAGAGATTTGCTAAAACTGGAGGGGGTAAAATCTGGTGCAGCTCTGCATAGAAGCCAAACAGCTTCCAGGTTTTATTGTCAAACCTAATTTAACAAGCTGGAGTTAGAAGCTGATTGGCTACTATCAGCGCCGGTGGTACCACTAGGCAAACTAGGTAGCCGCCTAGGGTGCACTGCTGCCTAGGGCACTCGGCCACTGGTGTTCTTACTCTCTTCTCTATGCAGCAAGCAGCTAAGTCTCAGCATCAGCAGGCGGTGGAGGACTGTGTCTGTTTCCCTACCCCCGAATGAATTGAAGCAAGCAAAAATTCATTGATCAGCACAGGTAGGTTTTTTTTTGGGTGCTGATGAGGCTGCATTTGATGGGCGCTGGTGAGGCTGCATTTGATGGGCGCTGGTGGGCTGCATTTGATGGGCGCTTCATTAAAAAGGTGGGGTATACATGGGCAGGGCAAAGGGGGTGGATTTAGGGGAGGAGCCAAGGGGGGGCGGCAAAATTAGGTTTTGCCTAGGGGTGTCAAAAATCCTTGCGCCAGCCCTGTCTACAATGCACAGCTGCACCAGATTCTGAGTGCGCCAGTTTTAGTAAATCCCCATTTTGACTATTGTGTTGGTCAGTCCACATTTTAATGAGCTTATAAAATAACACACTGGTTTGATAACACAGACCAATAATCATTAACAGCAAATATATGAAATTGTATATGTAATTGTAAAGTAAATACATTGTTTTTCACTCTGCTACTCCTCTCTATGTGTTGCCTGTATTTGAAAAAGACATCTATTTAATATTGTATAACTGTTTTCCGAGAAAGATTCATGAAGACAATGTAATAAGTCTGGACAAATTACATCATAACAATCACAGCACATGCAAACTACTAGTAATTGTAAATTAAATAACACTCTACTCCAGTTCTGGAACCCTGGCTAGACTTTAATAAATGATAGTGTTAGTGCAGATGCTCAGCTTAAAAACAGACTTTCTGAAAGGGTTTGCACAAGAAAACATATTATGTGATACACTTTGTAGTAGAATCGCCCACATCTGTCTGTAGTGCCCGGAGAAAAGTGGATAGTGTTTTACATGGGGCAGCTGGCATGCGGATAAGATCGGATTGAGTTGCCATGGAAACAAACAAAATGTTTAGATATGCATTAAACATTTCTACTTGGGCTTAAATCCGGAGAAATCGTGCAGCCAAGTCATGTGAGAAATGAGAAGTAATTGAACTGAATGTTAGAATCACACTACTAAAATATGGTTGGTACTTTGGCCTGCTCTGATAACTTATCTTCACAGTGCTGAAAAATTATTTTGACAAGTACCGTAACTATTTCATAATAAAATTAAATGCAAATTGTCAGGGTGTCCTGTAAGCATTCTCTTTTAAATAGTATAGCTTGGTTCGTATGCTATTTTAGCAGTCTCCATATTAACTTATTGGTCTAGTATTATATATCAGTTTTGTAATTGGTAACAGATATTGTTGGAAACCTTGATAGCTTAGATACCCCTTAATGTTAAATGCAGTCTAAAACGAGGGGAAGATCCCACTTGGCAAATCTTGGCCTCCTTTAGACCATACACTGACATGATTGTTCATGGTCTTGGGCTGACATATTCTCCTGATGAAGCCACCATGGAAGACACTCCCTCATGGACGGGGTCATTCTGACAAAGTGATCTTGTGACTCTGGGATCCATTGCTGAAGAAAACCCTTTTGGAAGGGTCGCATCCTCCACTGTGCCCATTTTACCATGGGAGCTGTGGCCACCATGGTGCCGATAACTCTGAGGCAATATGATGCCCTGAGGCGAGGACATGCCAGGGCGAGCCGAATCCTGTCTTGAATTACCGGGATCTTCTCCATGGGTAAGGAAATGGTACTCTTTACCGTGTCGAACTGCGCCCCTAGGAATATCAGGGACTGGGTCGGATCCAACTGACTCTTCTCCCTGTTCAACAACCAGCCGAACTCCGTCAAGACCGAGATGACTTGGTCCCGATGTAAACAAAGCTGGTCTCTGTCCTGCGAGAGCAGGAGTAGATCGTCCAGGTAGTGGTGTAACCGGACACCTTTGACCCTGATTAGGGCTACCACTGCCAGTAATACTTTTGAAAACACTCGAGGCGATGTTGTCAGCCCGAAAGGAAGACAGGTGAACTGGAGATGTCTCTGCTCCACTGCGAACCTGAGATATTGCTGAAAATTCCTCGCGATTGGCACATGAAAATATGCGTCCTTCAAGTCCACTGAGACCATCCAATCGCCTGGCTGAATTGTTTGACTTATGGTCAAGAGAGTCTCCATCTTGAATCTTTCCTTCTGGATGAAGGAATTCAAATATGTTAGGTCGATGACTGGCCTCCATGACCCGTTCTTTTTGAGAACCATGAAGAGGGGGGAATATACCCCCTGAAATTTTTCCTCCACTGGTACCGGAATGACGGCCCCTTGAGATATCAGGGAGTCTGTATAGGATAAGAGAATTTCTTTCTTCTCTTCCGATTTCGGTAGAACTGTGGGAATGAAGCGGTGTGTGGGTGGGTTGGTGGGTCTTCCCATTTCAGCGCGTCTTTAACTGCCCTGACCAGATGAGGAACCTGGGAGAAGTCGAACCCCGCTCCATATTCATCCACCTCAACCTCACTATCGGAGGATCCATTTGATGAAAAATTGTCGTGAGAAGGACCTGGAACTTCAAGATCCACTACGTCCGCGGCTGAGGCTGGTGCTGAGGGAGGAATGGCTGTGTGGGCTGAATCCGTCCTATTCAGAGATTCCTGTACAACCTTTCTAACCAGTGCTTCCACCTGCTGGTCTCCTGCACCTCTCTCCCTCACAGCCTTGGAGTAGCTTTTTTCTCTGAGCGACCAGAATGGCGGTGGGAATCACGTTTAGATCCGGACCTTGACCTATCCGTATGATGTCTAGAAGAAGACTTTGATTTTGATCGGACCTAGAAGGGCTGAGGACACAACAGGAAAGAAAAATACTTTATAATTCCCCAATCCTTAAAAACCCATGCAAAACAGGCAGAGGGAAAAAAATATTCCGTCCTACCTGCGGCATAAGGGCTGACCACTAGGCGGCGACGACACATCCATGGCAACAGAACAGCAGAGACTGCAGGTGAAATATAGACCATAAACATTCAAGAACAGCATAACCACAGAAACTCATAGACATATGAATAGAAAGCACCCAGCCTACCTTCCACAAGTATTGTCAGTACAAGAACCGGCGTCTGCAGTGTCTGTATGAAGCCAGGGCATAGCTGTATCTGACAGCTATTTGAATTTGCCGCCTGGATGACGTCACGGCGCTCCGAGCGTCGTCGCACGCCGCCCCCCGACGTCCGCGCGCATGCGCGGCCACCGCTGACCCGTCGAACCGCGCAGGCGCAAACCAAGCCTCGATCTGGATCGAGGCCGTGCGCACGCGCAGTAGGAACGAGCAGCGGCGGACTGGAACGCAGATGCGCTCCAGCCGCCATACCAGGAAGACAGAAACACACACAGAATACACACAGGCTGCCATGGAGAAACAAGTAAACATACGATACCCATCCAGCACGAAGATGATCCGACCTGACCCTCCAAGCGCCTCCTAAGCGACCATGACCGGGTATCTAGATAATAGGGGTAACCAGTGCGCTCAACCAAAAACTATTAAATCAAATAAGGAGAAAAATGGAAAAGGAAAGCAGCCAACATATAAGTGATCTCACACTTGTAAAGGTAAAATTGAATGAAGAGGGTATGTGGCGCTAACCCTTATGTAAATCAATAAATAATCTAAAAATAATCTAAAATGACCAGTTTGCAAAGCTCAGAGTATCCGAAAGATGAGTGACCTTTCACATAAATAGATATATAAAAACATAAAATAATGAACTAAATAGATAAAATTCCTTAATAGCAATACACATAAAATATTGAATAAATATAAGACGTGTGTATAAAATGAAAAAATGTTCAATAAAAGTGATGGTGCTAAAATAACCGTGCTGAAAATAAATATATGTGCTGGGGTAAAAATGATGATGGAGTTGGGTTAAAAATAGTGAACACGAAATCTTCTAGCAATAAAAGGTGCACAGTGCAACGTGCAAAATATGTGAATAAAGAACCAATAGAGAACCGATAAATTGATTCTGAAAGTGCAAGGGAATTGCAAGGAAATTGCAAGGGAAATTAATGATTGAATGTGCAGAAATATCCAAAATAATGACAAAGTGACCATACAGATGAAAAGAGTGTGTCACTGTAGGTATGGTATAATCAGATGATACCAAAACAATAATATCGCTGAAAAAAATTATTAAAAATAAAAATAAAATTTGGTGCACTACAAGTCCCAGCTTGTAAAGAAAAAAATGGCGGAAAATAAACGATAAAGTCCACAATCTGGAACAATGAAGAGCATAATGCTCTGGAATAAGTGAAGGTGAGTAGAAATATTCAGGAATCTTTGTGTTGATCACAGTGATGATCCGTGCAGGCAGTATGCTCTTCATTGTTCCAGATCTTCATTGTTCCAAAATTTTATTTTTATTTTTTAATAATTTTTTTCAGCGATATTATTGTTTTGGTATCATCTGATTATACCATACCTACAGTGACACTCTTTTCATCTGTATGGTCACTTTGTCATTATTTTGGATATTTCTGCACATTCAATCATTAATTTCCCTTGCAATTTCCTTGCAATTCCCTTGCACTTTCAGAATCAATTTATCGGTTCTCTATTGGTTCTTTATTCACATATTTTGCACGTTGCACTGTGCACCTTTTATTGCTAGAAGATTTCGTGTTCACTATTTTTAACCCAACTCCATCATCATTTTTACCCCAGCACATATATTTATTTTCAGCACGGTTATTTTAGCACCATCACTTTTATTGAACATTTTTTCATTTTATACACACGTCTTATATTTATTCAATATTTTATGTGTATTGCTATTAAGGAATTTTATCTATTTAGTTCATTATTTTATGTTTTTATATATCTATTTATGTGAAAGGTCACTCATCTTTCGGATACTCTGAGCTTTGCAAACTGGTCATTTTAGATTATTTTTAGATTATTTATTGATTTACATAAGGGTTAGCGCCACATACCCTCTTCATTCAACATGACCGGGTATCGATGGGGGGGGGGGGGGGGGGGGGGGGGGGGGAGGCCTCCTGCTAATAGCGAGGACGATTGGCCAAACTGCCGCTTGCCAGTCAATGACTGGATAGTAAGCTCTTCAGGGCACCACAACATCACCCGTATCCACCCTGCTAATAGCTGGGTAACTGGACTGCAACACCGCCATTCTTCCATCGCCAACGCAAGGGGAAACGCCAGGCCTGGATCAACTACTCCTTAAGGTAAGAACTACCTCTTTAGTCCTAAGGAGGAGGACAAAAAAGGAACACGGTACCTGGCTAGGAGCAAAGATTTATGGGAGTGGGGTCCTATGAGGTAGGAGAGGCGGGATTAACCCATACGTAGGCTGCCATGGAGTCTGTCAGGAAATGCAGCTTTAGACCATACACTGACATGATTGTTCATGGTCTTGGGCTGACATATTCATAAAGAAATCAAACAGAGAGACACCATAATTATTTGATCAAAAGACTTTAAACCTGCAGACCAAATGCTTACATACGATCCATATGGCTTCAAGTTTATTTTTTTATTTTGAGTAAAGTTTACTGTGTTCTTGTGTTATGCACTAAAATGTGTCTTATTCAGAGTGATTTCTGATGGGGCGACAAACATTTTTTTTTGTTCATTATTTATTTAGACTTTGCGTAAATATCATCCCACATTCTCAATGCAACAAGACTTGGCACCACATTTAATACATAATTGCCCTTATTACTTGAAAAGTCAAATAATTGGGCTCTTTCAATACTTTTCTATAAGGTCACTCGCTGAATTTTACAATGAAGACATTTTAATTTTAAGACACAGGTTAGTTTAGGGTATTTCTTGGGACTGAAATGTATGCCAAGCCAAAAACTATTTTAAAATTTTGGACAGATTGGAGAAGGATTAGAACCTTTGTAAGATTTTTACTGCTGTCTAAGCCCCTTTTGTAAAGAAGTCCCCTCAGTGTCTATGATACAATGATTTCACCAGACAGGAAGTGAGGAAAAATCCATAACAGGGGCTCCGAACTCAAAATCTAGCAATCTTCCTCTACTCTACTAATAAGAATAGCATTTAAATTTTTGACTTTGCTGCTGATGGGGAGTTCCCCTTACCTCCTTATTTGCAAAACATGCAGCCCCTCAGGGATTCCAACCTTTGTCCACAATATCCAAAATGGAGATGTAGGTTTTGGCTGGACATACGCCTAAAGTTATATCTAATAGTTAGGGATGAGCTGGCAGTTCAATTTGAGCTCTGGTTTGGACACAAATTTGGTTGGTTGCCTGTTTTGAAAATGTGTTCATCTCAGCCAAGCCTCTGGCTGTAGCAGGAATTGAAAATGCTAGTAGCACTATGACTACTTCTACTAAATTTGACAGCTCCCTGCTCAGGGTTCCTGGTTGTTAGAGAGCCGAGGGTTGCAAATGTTCTAACAACCCTTGATGTGTCCCTACCTGGCTATTTAGCTGTCATCCAAGGATTCCCAAACAGGGGTAAAAAAGTGTATAGCCAGCTTTACCCTAAGACTACTAATAATCTAATAATTTACATTTTTCTACTGTTGCATCCCACTTTGAAGATCTCCTTTTACTTCTTGTTCTGTCTCTTCTTGACACAGCAGAAAGTGAGTAGAAATCTCTCCAAAGTGATCCAATCTTTGACAGCTGTCAGCAGTACCATTGTCCCTATTGGAAGATTTTGAGTTTTTGTAACAACTGTAACATTTATTTTAGTCCCAGTTACACAACCACCAGTAGAAATAGAGAAGACAAACTTTCCTCAGTGGCGTTACAAGGTCATGCAGTGCCCATGGTGAAGATGCCAAACTGTACTCCCGCAATCCCCCCCTGCAAACTGCAAACATAGAATAGTGATGCTTGAAGCACGCCTCATCAAAACATATGTAATATTTGAGTTTAAAAGTGGTACACATTCTGTCCCACAGTAAAATATGAGTCTCACACAGATGTAGAAAAAAATGCCTCAACATCTGTGTGAGGAGAAAATGCCTATATGTTGGTGGTTTCACTAAAATCAAAAGATGCCCCTGCATCAGTTGTGTCACTGGAAGGAAAAAAATGTCCCTACATCAGTGGTGTGAACCATAGCTGAGCATACATGGTTAGCTTTTTTTGTTTAGCAGGTAGGTGAAATGAAAAAAGAAAAAAAACTTATTCCCCCATCCACACAAGGATGGAGGATTCCTCTCCACTACACTTTTGTATTCTAACAGTGGGATTCCCCTGCTATCAAAATACACTGATCAGTGTCTGCAGCCATTTAAATTAAAGTTTTCCTCATGGCTGTTCAACAGAAGACAATCCACCAATGGATTTCTGTCGAACAGGGAGGGCTACACACAGATTGAAATTTGGCTAGTACCTGCTGAACTGGCTGACTTTCAATCTGTCTGTAGCAACCTTTGGGAGGATCGATGTGGTGGTGGTGGTATTAATGGAGTACTAGTAGGATGGGGGCTCTGTGGGGTGCATTTAACTAAGCTGGGCACACACATTTTTTTTTTCATTCAACTAGTGAGGTGGATCAGAATTTTGCCGATCCTTCCTGAACCAGACAATTTTTGATCCATGTGCACCCTGTATTAGAAACCCTGTATGGTTTTGAGGGAAAGAGGGTGGCTATCAGAGGGAGAGGGGTGCTTTGGAGCTGAATTGTGTGTGTCTATAGTCAGCCTAAAAGCTGATGCAATATATTATATATATCCCAAAATGATTTATACTATGGTGCACCGCACAGAGATTTTCAGACATTTCTAACTCAGATTAAAGAATATATGTAACTGCAAGCTAAACATGTAGCCTTACGTAAAAGTTCAGTAAAGGATTCTAATGAGCCTGAGAAGTAATATAGCTGTCATGGTCTATGGTCTTATCAGACTTGCTGAATAGACTGTAATAACCAAATACTGATTGCAGTCTGACTGTGAAAGGGACAGGTGATTATTGCTAGCTGCTATAACCACTGGCAATGATCCCATGTAAAAATCTGAAATGCTGGTTGTACCCAAGTAGATCAATTGATCGACTAGGGTCTAATCAGCCTGCCCATAGATGGTTCAAATTTCAGCTGGTCCCTGCTGAACTGTCTGAAATTCAATTCATCTATGGCTGGCTTAACCCAGCTTGTTCTACAGAAGTTTTGTGGGGATGATATCGTTGGGTGAAGTGCTGTCCCGGAGGCTTCTGAACACACTTAGTGTTGAGTCAAAAAAGCAAAGATTTGTTCACTCTCCACACAGTGTCCTCACTGTTGGCTTCCAACCAAAATTCTGGTGTTGATTGGGGAATTCCTTTAGTGGAACTATTGTGTTCTCCCGGCAGGGGCACGGGGAGCTGTCCCTGCCAGGAGAGCATGGTGATTATTGCTAGCTGCTATAACCACTGGCAATGATCCCATGTAAAAATCGGAAATGCTGGTTGTACCCAAGTAGATCAATTGATCGACTAGGGTCTAATCAGCCTGCCCATAGATGGTTCAAATTTCAGCTGGTCCCTGCTGAACTGTCTGAAATTCAATTCATCTATGGCTGGCTTAACCCAGCTTGTTCTACAAATATATTTTAGCACTTCACCTTAACCATTGCATGAATCGGGACCATTTGAGTTGGACTAGGGAGAACACTGAGGACTGCTGGGCTGCACAGTGATTGGTGCTGTAGTGTGCTGAACTTTCTCTTGGCAGCCCTGCCCACCTGTACTATGGTGCTCAAAATATAAAAGATATGCGCTGTCTCATGTGAATCAATAAAGTGAAGGAATGTGAACAAACACAAAAATGACCACCATGTGAATAAACGAACATAACATAATGTGAAACCAAATTCATCAGAAAATGATTAATCAAAAAAATAATATTCCTCAAAAAAAAAAAATTCATCAAAAAAATACATATGAAGTGTACTGGTGTTTTCATTTCAATCCATGTTTAGTAACTGATAGTAATGTAGCAGCTACACTAGTGGCAGACAGCACGTCATACAGAAAGTAAAGTGTGGGAGCCAAGTCACACTGACTTCTGCAGCTTGTGTTAAGATATTGCCACAAAGCACCTTTGAAGCCAGCAGAAAATCGTACAGAAAAGCCACGTCACACTGAGTCCTGTAGCTTTTGTTAAGATATTGCTGCAAAGCACCTTCGGAGCCAGCAGAAAATCTTACAGAAAAAGGTAATTTCAAAGAAATATTATATATTTAGCTGTGTAAAGAAAAAGGTGATTAGTTTATCAAAAGGGAAAAAAAAACACTTTGACGTATAGAATGAGATGTTATCTGACAAAGTATAATATGTTTAGCTACACCAATATTTTAGCCAGCCTGGTTTATTGATTCAATCATTTTTCATGTCTTACTACAAGGCAATTTCTTGCCAACCAGGAGATATTAAAATGAAAAATTGTTTAAAATATCTACAGAAACATTTACCATGATCATATCTTACTAAATAGATTTTAACAGCTTGAAAAATTGGTAACCATGTAGGAATGGTGTTGCAAAAGGGTAATTTTATTAAAGGGTATAATTAGCCTTCCAGTAGACCTTTGCTGTATAGTCTATAAATTCTGAAATTTCTAGTTTTACAAATATACACAATTGTAAAAGCTATATCTTGGCCTTTTCTTGAAAGTAGCATTCCTGCACCTGGAATACATTTTAAACTAAAGGCCATTGTTTGTTAGAAAATAGGATAAACCACTAAAATAGTATTATGGCAAAATAGGTTTTTACTATCGCTGTAGCACTATTGAACTAGTGTAAATTTTAAATGTAAAAACTGAAGACTGTTTTACAGATTATACTTTTACATGGATATCATACAATAGCAGCTCAAGGCCGACAGTATTATACAAGTCTTAAGCACTGTAGAAGTTAGTGGAAGAAATATATGGGAAAATTTACAAAAATTGATGCACAAAGAATCTTGTGCATGGTAGCCAATAGAGATGGGTCACCTCCCTGTTTGGTTTGCAGCAGAACTCCCGAACAGGGGAAAAGCTCTGCCCCAAACTCAATTGAAATCAAAAATCCCCATTTTTAAGAGTTATATGCAAGTAATTGGGCATTTAAAAAAAAATAGTTCCTGGGGTTCCCTTAGTCTGCCTGTAAAGTGGCACATCTGTAGCATGTATAGAACATGCTGCAGCAAAAATGACATATCAAATCACATTTAAATTGACTTGTGGTTGCAATTTGCCAGCACCCGGCTATTAAAAAATAAAAATGAAAATGGCATGGGGTCCCATCCAGTCCATACAAGGCTCTTTGGGTCTGGTATGGATTTTAAGGGGAACCCCATGCCAAAATGTAAAAAAGAAAGAAATGGCATGCCCCCCCCCCCAAATCCATACCAGACCCTTATCTGAGCCCACATCCTGTCAGGGCAGAAAAGGAGAGGGATAAGTAAGTGCCCCCACTCCTGAACCATGCCAGGCCACATGCCCTCAACATGGGGGGATGGATGCTTTGGGGCAGAAGGGTGCTCTGCACCCCCCACCCCAAAGCATATTGCCCTATGTTGATGGGCACAAGGGTCTCTTCCCCACAACCCTGTGATGTGGTTGAGGGGGTCTGTGGGCAGGGGGCTTATCAGAATCTGGAAGCCCCCTTAAGCAAGGGGCCTCCATATCCCACCCCCATGTGAATGCGTATGGGGTACATTGTACAAGTACCCATTCACCAAAAAAGTGTACAAAATAAATAAAAACAGTAGACAGGTTTGGACTGGGGGGACCCCACTCTTTTTTTTTCCATTCTTTTATTGCCGGCAATGATTTGTTTTTTATCCAGCTGTCAGCAGGGAAGCCCATTGACAGCTGATGACTCATCGGTTGTTAAGGACTCCGCAGCCAGCTTCATGGTCCTGCTCCTTAACTACCAGCTATTCACTGCACCCTAAATGGACAAATGCGCACAGTGCATTGCAGTGCATTTGGCATGTATTCTGACTGCGGAGGAGTCTCGCTGTCACAATACAATGGCACAACAGGGAGGATTCCCCCATCCACCTTGGATAAGATCAAAAAAAACTAAGGCATCTATGGCCTACTTTACCCTAATCCTTTGTTTTTCAACAAAGCCTTGTGATCATCACATCAGCAATTCAGATTTGTGTGAATGTGACCTGCTTGCTAAGGAATGAAATATGTTTGCAATATAAAGCAGCAGTCCTAAAAAACAAGTATATCTTACTTTTATAAAGAAAAAAAATTGTGGGCCTTTGCTGGCTTCCATCATCTAATCATGTGCAAGCAAAAATACGTTTTTTTTTCCTTTTCCCTACATGTGATTGCATATTTTTTGCAAAGTGAGTTTTCACCACCACAGACTATTTGCCTTTAGTAAATAAACCCACATAGTCCATCCCATTCATGAAAATTAAGCCATGGTGTATGGCCAGTAAAGCCCTCTGAGTTTTCTTGGCTTAACAAACCTTGGTCACGTGTCAGGATTATCCTCCCAGTTTCTTTTTTTTTTTTTTTTTTTTAGCACAGCACACACATTACATTTTGTGTATGTATGCTGTAGTCTGCACTTACAAATCCTTGTATGTCGGGGGCAATTTCTGTGACAGTACTGTTTGAATGTAAGTGTATGATCAGACGCTTTAGTAAATCAGGGTCAGTGTTCTCTAAACAGTTGTTCTCAGGTTGTCATGAATTGTTTTCCAAATGCAGTGCACTTACAGTAACCATGGATTGTAATTTTGAGAACGATGCCTTATTTTATTTGTAATATTAATTTTGTAATATGTACCGTACATGGTATATTGCGGTTGATTTACTGAAGAATTTGAGAATCTTCACTCAATAAATAGTGCAAATATTCACCTTACTAACTGCTTGCCGACCACCACCTTGATGGCGGCAGAATGGCTCCCCTGCGCGAATCGCGGCAGCTGTAGGGGTATAGGGGGCATGCACCTGCCGCATCACTTAGAAGCCGATGCGTGTGCCCAGTGGCCACGATGTAGGCTGGGCACCCGCGGTTGCTCCTGACAGAGCCAGAACGAGAATCTGTGTGTGTGAACACACAAATACACATTCTGGCAGGGGAGAGGAGACGGATCGTGTGTTCCTAGTATATAGGAACACCGATCTGTCTCCTCCCCAATCAGTCCCATTCCCTTACAGTTATAACACACTGATAAAAAACATTTAACCCCTTGATTGCTCTAGTGTTAACCCCTTCCCTGCCATGACATTTATACAGTAATCAGTGGCTATTTTTTAGCTCTGATCGCTGTATAAATGTCAATGGTCCCAAAAAAATGCCAAAAGTGTCTGATCTGTCAGCTGCAATGTCACAGTCCCGATAAAAATCACATTGTTCTGCCATTACTAGTAAAAAAAATAAAATAAAAATTCTATAAATCTATCCCCTATTTTGTAGATGCTATAACTTTTGTGCAAACCAATCAATATATGCTTATTGCGATTTTTATAAACAAAAATATGCAGAAGAATATATATCAGCCAACTGAGCAGAAAATTGTCAGTTAACCACTTCAGCCCCGGACCATTTGGCAGCCAAAGGACCAGAGGTCTTTTTTCAATTTCGCACTGCACTACTTTAACTGGTAATTGCGCGGTCATGCAATTTTGTAACCAAACGAAATTTGCGTCCTTTTCTTCCCACAAATAGAGCTTTCTTTTGATGGTATTTGATTGCCTCTGTGATTTTTATTTTTTGCGATATAAATGGAAAATAGCGAAAATTTTGAAAAAAAAAGAGATTTTCTACTTTTTGTTATAAAAAAAATGTAATAAACTCAATTTTAGTCAAACATTTGGGCCAAAATGTATTCAGCCACATGTCTTTAGTAAAAAAAATGCCAATAAGCGTATATTTATTGGTTTGCGCAAAAGTTATAGCGTCTACAAACTAGAGTACATTTTCTGGAATTTACACCACTTTTAATTTATGACTGCCTATTTCATTTCTTGAGGTGCTAAAATGGCAGAGAAGTACAAAACCCCCCCAATGACCCCATTTTGGAAAGTAGACACCCCAAGCTATTTGCTGAGAGGCATGTTGAGCCCATTGAATATTTTTTTTTTTAGTCCCAAGTGATTGAATAAAGACAAAAATAAAAAAGATTTTTTTTTTTTTCAAAAAGTTGTCACTAAATGATATATTGCTCACACATGCCATTTTGCTGCTTCTCCTGAGTATGGGGATACCACATGTGTGGGACTTTTTGGGAGCCTAGCCGCGTACGGGGCCCCGAAACCCAAGCACCGCCTTCAGGATTTCTAAGGGTGCAAATTTTTGATTTCTCTCCTCACTACCTATCACCGTTTCGAAGGCCATAAAATGCCAAAATAGCACAAACCCCCCCCAAATGACCCCATTTTGGAAAGTAGACACCCCAAGCTATTTGTTGAGAGGCATGGTGAGTATTTTACAGCTCTCATTTGTTTTTGAAAATGAAGAAAGTAAAGAAAAAAAAATTTTTTTTTCTTTTTTTTCAATTTTCAAAACTTTGTGACAAAAAGCGAGATCTGCAAAATACTCACCATACCTCTCATCAAATAGCTTGGGGTGTCTACTTTCCAAAATGGGGTCATTTTGGGGGGTTTTATCCCATCTGGGCATTCCATGGCCTCCGAAACTGTGATTGGCAGTGAGAAGTGAAATAAAAAAATTACACCCTTAGAAAGCCTGAAGGCGGTGCTTGGTTTTTGGGTTCCGTACGCAGCTAGGCTCCCAAAAAGTCCCACACATGTGGTATCCCCGTACTCAGGAGAAGCAACAGAATGTATTTTGGGGTGTATTTCCACATATGCCCATGGCATGTTTGAGCAATATATCATTTAGTGACAACTTTTTGTAAAAAAAATATATATATTTTTTTTTTTCATTATTCAATCTCTTGGGACAAAAAAAAAAAATATTTAATGGGCTCAACATTGCTCTCATCAAATAGCTTGGGTGTCTACTTCCAAAATGGGGTCATTTGGGGGGGGGTTGAACTGTCCTGGCATTTTATGCACAACATTTAGAAGCCTATGTCACACGTCACCCACTCTTCTAACCACTTGTAGACAAAGCCCTTTCTGACACTTTTTGTTTACATGAAAACATATTTTTTTTTTGCAAGAAAATTACGTTGAACCCCCAAACACTATATATATTGTTAAAGCAAAGGCCCTACAGATTAAAATGGTGGGTGTTGCATTTTTTTTTTTCCACACAGTATTTGCGCAGCGATTTTTCAAACGCATTTTTTGTGGAAAAAATACACTTTTTTTTATTTTAATGCACTAAAACACACTATATTGCTCAAATTTTTGATGAAATAAAAAATATGATCTTAGGCCGAGTACATGGATACCAAACACGACATGCTTTAAAATTGCGCACAAACACGCAGTGGCGACAAACTACATACATTTTTAAAAGCCTTTAAAAGCCTTTACATGATACCACATTAGATTCACGGAGGAGGTCTACTGCTAAAATTACTGCCCTCGATCTGACCTTCGCGGTGATACCTCACATGCATGGTGCAATTGCTGTTTACATATGACACCAGACCAACGCTTGTGTACGCCTTTGCGCAAGAGAAGGGGGGCAGGGGTGCTTTTTTTTTTGTTTTTTTGTTTTTTTTTTATTTATTTAGCTTTTTATTTATTTTTAAACTGTTCCTTCCATTTTTTTTGTTTGGTATGATTTTTATTGTTATCTCAGGGAATGTAAATATCCCCTATGATAGCAATAGGCAGTGACAGGTACTCTTTTTTTGAAAAAATTGGGTCTATTAGACCCTAGATCTTTCCTCAAAGCATCTGACCACACCAAGATTGGTGTGATAAAATGCTTTCCCAATTTCCCAATGGCGCGGTTTATATCCGGGGGGACATTCCCTCCCACTGCTTGTAAAAGCAATCTAGAGGCTAATTACCCGCTAGAATTGCTTTTACATGAAAGCCGATCACTGGCTGAAAAGAATGATACCAAGATGATACCTAAACCTGCAGGCATCATTCTGGTATAACCATTCAAAGTCCAGCAACATACTGGACATATATTGTAATCTTTTTTTTAACTGTGGTGGTGAAATCACCTCCTACAGCGTTGGAGTCGCGGCTTTATGTATCGTGGGAGCATCCGCTGTTGCTGTCAAGATAAATAAATCCGCGTTGCAACTGAATGGCGCCCCTGAAAACAAAAAAATGCTTAACACTGAAACACAGTAAACAAAATTACATACCTGAAAAGTAGTCCTTTAGTATCGGCAGGCCCATACCCCCTGCAGTTTTATGTTTGTTTTGTATGAGAGGAGAGCATCTTGCTCTGCTCCCCGCCCACACAAATCTCAACAGTTGTTTTTGCATTGTGGTGAAGAAGATGGTAGGTATTCGTATTGGTAGTGCTCTGAAAATGTAAAGTAATTTTGACAATATTAACATTTTATATTCTGCCAAACGTTCAGACCAAGATAAATAAAACTTTTGGATTCTTGAAAGTTCTTTTTGACAAGTGTCAATGAGTGGGACATAGTTTACTTGGTACAGATTTAAAAGAGGAGTCGTGAGTTTGATACCTAAATATGTGATAGACTTTGTGGTCCATGGGTAAGGGAGTATTATTTGTAAGTGCTTTTCTACCATTTTGGCTATTGCAATGCCCAGTATGTTTGATTTTGTTGCGTTTTCCTTGTAGTAGGATGCTCTACTAAGTAGTTGGAGGATATTGTGGGCCGCAGGCAAGGACTTGGTTGGATTAGAAAGCGATAAAATTACATTATCAGTATACAATGAAATTTTATGCTGGTATGTTTGTGATGTAATGCCTTGTACGGATGGATCAGATCTGATTTTCTCCACTAAGGGTTCCATTATCAGTGCAAAAATTAGTGGAGACATGGGACAGCCCTGTCTTGTTCCATTCGTAATATGGAATTTTTTGGAAAACATTCCCTCTGTAAATAAATATGCTGACGGAGAGGAGTATAAAGCCAGTATTGCATCTCGTATCGGGCCGGAGAATCCAAATTTTTCCAGTACACCTCTGAGGTACCCCTAATGCACTCTATCGAAAGCCTTCTCTGCATCCAACGTGAGGAGCAGATGCTATATGTAGAAGATTGATCATTCTTCTAGTAGCGTCTGTCGTCTGTTGGCCCGACACGAAACCCACCTGGTCATAGTTTATCAATTGGGGTAATATATTTGTCAGTCTGTGTGCCAATAACTTGGCGTACAGCTTCACATCTACATTTAACAATGAGATGGGCCTGAAGTTTTGAGGCAAATTAGGTTCTTTACCTGGTTTAGGTAGTGTGATTATTGTGGCGGTAAGCATTTCTGGAGGGAAGCCAGCTACAGCTGTGGCAGTTGCAAAAATTTTTTGTAAATGTGGGGATAGGATTGTATTCTGATGAGTAACCGTCTGGGCCTGGGGACTTGTTGTGGGGAAGAATCTTTATTATTTGTTCTATTTCCTGGGTTGTTATTGGCTGGTTCAGTTTGTCTAAATCTGTTTGTGGTATAGTGGGTAGGTTCACGGATGCAAGGAAGTCTGTAATTATATCATCATTGGGTTGGAAAGTGTCGTGGTCATTTTTGAGGTTGTAAAGTGCTTCATAATAGTCACTAAAAGTGTCCGCAATTTCTTTAGGGTTTGTGACTTTCATTTTAGTTTTAGGTTTCAAAATATGAGATATTTTCTGTGTAACTACTTTTTCTTTTAGTTGATTTGCTAATGTTTTTCCAGCTTTGTTGCCACATCTGTAAGATTGGGCTTTTAATGAATGTAGCTGGTGAGTTCTAAATTCTTGTCTAGTGATGAATAAGGCATCTCTGTTTTTTGGGTGTAATTTTGCTTATTGAGAATTTCTAAGTGGTTTATTTTAGTCAGTAAAAAGTATTTTGGATTTCTGTTTTTTAAATTTAGCGCTCATCTGTTTGAGTAATCCCCTAATGTACACTTCATGCGTATTCCACAGCGTGAAGGGATCGTCGACCGAAGGGGCGTTAATAGCAAAAAATTATATAAGTTCTGAGCGTATTGTTTCTAAATTTGTAGGTTGGGATAATGTGTAAATATCGTTACGCCATCTGTTTGCCCTAGTTTCGTTTCGACGATCCCCCACATCTATGGAAATTGGTGCGTGGTCAGACCACATAATACAATGTATGTCTGATTTGACAATTTTTTGTAAAATAAATTTGTCTACTAAAAACAAATCTATGTGAGAATAGGAGTTATGTACATTTGAAAAGAATGTAAAGTCCTTTTCTGATGCATGCTGACATCTCCACACATCATATAGGCCTGACAAGGAGATGAAACTCTTCGATGTCGGGACTTAGATCCACCGGATAAGTCCATATCCCTGTCAGGAATCGTATTAAAGTCTCCGCATAAGATGGTAGCTCCTTGTCTCATTGAGGATACTTTTTCCAGATCTTGGTCAAGAATTTTTGTTGTTTTGTATTGGGTAGATAGATGTTAACCACGGTATATATGGTATTTTCAAGTTCACATACTAAGATTATATATCTGCCCATGCTGTCCAGGTATATATCCAGTTCTTTAAATTGGATAGAGTCTTTGATAGCAATAGCTACTCCCACTTTTTTTTTGGGACGTTGGCCGCATAGCCGTGAGAAAACTTGCGATGCCGAAAGGTAGGAGGTTTGAGAGAACTAAAATGTGTCTCTTGGATACAAAAGATATCGTTGTGGAGTCTGATAGCTTCCTTCCATGCCATCTGTCTCTTTTGAGGACTATTCAGTCCCTTAACATTGAGAGAAGATACTATGATGGGCATCTTAGGTTAGTGAGTGAGACAGAACTTGCTGCAAGTAATTTTATATTGGTGTGGTGTAAGTTCCATGTCACAGACAATTAGCCGGATTTTCCCAGAAGGCAGGATTCTGGTAGGTACTGAATTGCAATCTGCTGAGTCCGGTAAGAAATTGTTGATATTTCTGCTGGAACAACTTTGTTGAAAATAGTCATAAAAAAAAAAGGAGGACAATAAAAAGAAAAAACGTATTAGTTATAACACAACAGAGGAACAGGTTGTGATTCCGGTTAGAATATGTGCGGTAGAACAACCGCTCAACTTAGGGGTACAGGTGAAGGGATAAATCAACATGGCCATCCCCTGGGCCAACAGAGCTGTAAATTTTTGTGGCATGTAAGCCCAAGTATTAGCCTGTTTCAGCATCTGAATTTTCTCGGGTTGTTGCGGGTGTTTCAGCAAGGTTCCCTTCTGCATTTCCAGGAGGAATGATTTGCCATTCTCGCATGAAATGCATACCCTCTTTGACGCTAGCAAGTATGTGGTTGTGGCCATCTTTAGTTATCAGCAGCTTTGCTGGATAAATCCATCTGTACACTATCTTGTGGTTGTTCAGTGGTTTTGTAATGCTAGCCATTTGTCTACGTTGTTGCATAGTGAATGCCGATAGGTCGGAAAAAAATGAAAGGTCCCGCAGGTCAGAAGGTAAATTGTCATGGTGCAGCATGAAGTGATCCTTGGTATGAAAAAAATGTATTCTGACTATAGTATCCCTGGGCAAGTGTGATGCAATATGTTTGGGCTTGGGAAGCCTGTGGATGCGGTCCACAATGAGATCCTCCAGAGGTGCGTCAGGAAGTATTGATTTCATGACATTAATAAAGTACTCTTTTAGGTCAGGGGGTTTGATTGTTTCAGGTATTCCCCTTATTTTAATGTTATTCCTTCTTGACCTGTCTTCTAAATTTGCCAATTTTTGTTGTATCTGTAATATCTCGTCATCTCTATGATTGTGGGCATTGACCAGTTCATTAAATGTGGAGGTGAACTCGCCCATTTTTGTTTCCACGTGGGAGACCCGCTTGTTAACTGCAGAGATTTCTGATTTAAACTGGCTGGTTAGTGCAATTATATCAGCATGCAGTGTAGATCTTAAAGCGGTTCTGCACTCTTTTTTTTTTTTTTGGGCTATATGCCAATGGCATATAGCTCAATTGGGGGACTTACCTGTTCCATCTTCCATCTCGATCACCGCCGGTTTTCGTCCGATGAAGTTCTTCATCTTCTTCCTTTGTGCTGGGGGCCATCTTGCCTGTGGGCCCAGCATGCACCGCCGTTACTCGCGCGTGCGCAGTAACGGCACATCTGCCGACATCTCACGAGATTTCGGAAGATGTGGCCGAAATCTCGCAAGATTTCGGAAGATGTGGCCGAAATCTCGCGAGATTTCGGAAGATGCCCGCACTGACTCCTGGGATCAATGACACCAGATACCAGGAGACAGTGCGGCGTGACGAGGATCCCCGCAAGACCCCGCCCACCCCCGAAGACACAGAAGACAGGAAGTCATCGATTACAATGTAAGTAAAAAAAAAAAAAAAAAAAAAAACACATTTCATTTAGTACTCTTTGCCTGATTTGGAAGGCAAAGAGATTTACTAAATGAAATGTGTGCCGAACCGCTTTAATGAGACTAGCATGTCTTTCAATGTGGGGTCCATGACAGGTTTGTTAGCAGTGGGAAAGTCAGATATAGAGTCTTGCAGTTCTCTGGTGTCATCTAGGGATGAATCTAGGCTTACCTCCAGGCCGGTCGTTTCTGGCATGTTATGCATCTTCTGCTTACTCTTGGCTGGACTAGATGATGCCGATGGAGGTGATAGGAAGTTCTCTTTTCCCTGTTTGTTGTTGTTGCGGCCGGAATGAGAGCCTGGAGGCACGCCACGCTGTGAGTAGGAGCCGCGTGTGTTTCCCCACTGCCTGTCGCCGCCATCTTGGTCCGTGTACCAGCGCTGCAGAGTGAAGAGATCTGGCATTTTTCCTGGTTGTTTCAACTCCTTTCTCTTGCGAGATGTCATCACAGAGGTTCTCTGGGCCTTGTAGTGCCTTCTGCGTGTTGTTGGCCTGCTGTGGAGAGGAGCTGTATTAGAAAGCAGCCATCCGCTCCGCTGGCTAGCCAGGCCCCCCAGTCAATATGCTATTTTTAACATAGCTGTAGTCTATTTGGTACTTGCCATGACACATAAATATGCAAAAAATGTTAATTCCTATCGACATGTATGGTATGTGGAACAGATGATACTTTTTTTTAAACCAAAGATTTTTATTGGGTTTTACAATTTACATGTGATAGCAAAAACGGTATAAACAGGCAGTTACAAGATAAATTGTAGATACATGAAAGTCAAGCCCAATAGTAAACATCAATAAGCTACCGCAACAATCATAGAGATTGGCCTCAAAGGAGGCACACCTTTCGGGTGCAGTGTGAACAGGCTTAAGCCCCATACACACGCTCGGATTATCCGAGGACCAGGTCCGTCGGATCATGTCCGTCGTACTTTGTCCGATGTTGGTGTTGCGTACACACGGTCGGACTTTGTTGTCGAAAAATCCGATCATTCTGAACGTGGTGATGTTTGTTGCTTACGACGGGACTACGTAGAGGCTAGTAGCCAATAGCTTTGGTCTTGTAATGTGATCTGAGCATGCGTGGCACTTTGTCCGTCGGAATTCGATACACACGATCGGAATTGGTGTGATCGGACTTTGTTGTCGAAAAATCTATCCAGCAGGAGATAGAACTTTGTCCGTCGGACAATCCGATGGAAACTGTCCGATGGTGCCTACACACGGTCGGAATTTCCGACAGCATTGTCCGATAGGACAGAATCCATTGGAAAATCCGACCGTGTGTATGGGGCTTAAGAGTAAGTGTAGTCCTTAGCTACCCAAAGACCTTACTGAGAACAGATGATACTTGACATGACACATAAATGTACAAAAATGTTCGTTCCTAATGATATTTATGGAATGTGGTACAGATGAGCTGCTGATACAACACAGAGAAAAGACCACACGGCAACTGCATGGTAACCATACATAAAAACATAATGTATAACTACTCTTTTGAGAGTCTTGCATTATTAGCACTACGAACATTATTTGGATATGAAAAAGAACATGTTGGTTACAGTAGAAATTACTGTTTGAAAAGAGTTACTTAAAGAGGGATTGTACCTGCAAATTTTTTTTTTAAAACCAGCAAATACTACAGCTGCTGACTTTTAATAAATGGACACTTACCTGTCTCCCAGTTCCAGCGATGTCGGCAGCAGAGGCCGATCAATCGCTCGGCTCTCTGCTGTTGCCAGCGCCATTCTCGGTGAGGGAATCAGGAAGTGTCGCCTTTGCGGCTTCACTTCCCGGTTCCCTACTGCGCATACGCGAGACGCGTGGCGCAATGAGACTCTTCTGCGCTGTCTGCCGGGACACGTGTGTGTCCAGGCAGACAGCGCGCCGGGACAGGAAGTGACGTAAACTCCCATGGGAGTTTATGCCCAGAAGTGGGTGCAGATACCTGTCTTAGACAGGTATCTGCACCCCCCTGAAAGGTGCCAAATGTGACACCGGAGGGGGGGAGGGTTCCGAAAAGCGGAAGTTCCACTTTAGGGTGGAATCCCGCTTTAAGAGATTAGCAGGAAGCATATTTAAAGTTTAATTTTGAAACCAATACACAAACATCCATAAATACATTGTAAACACTGATAATCAGTATAAATTAAACATATTACAATATGCCTCATGTCCTTGCTCTCATAGACATGACTGCAAAGGAACACCATAAAAGTATATGTCAAGCCAATTTATTTATTTATGTATTTATTTATTTATGTTACATAGTTAGTAAGGTTGAAAAGACATAATACCATCTAGTTCAACCTACATAAACATTAAATAAATAGAAAAAGGCATATACATAATCCTATACCAAAAGTTGATACAGAAGAAGGCAAAAAATAATCTGTTTAGGAGGCAAAAGAGATATTCCCTGGATCAACAATTTCTGGTGCTTTTACCTAAAAATGTTGATATTAATTTATACTGTGTGCATTTAGGAATACATTTAGCTCTTTTTAAAAAAAAAGCCAGAACTACATCTTGAGGGGGTTTATTCCACATTTCCACAGCACTTACTGTGAAGAAGACGTTCCGTATGTGGAGGTTAAATCTCTATTACTCCAGATGTAAAGAATGCCCCTTTTGATCTATGTAATTACCCGAAAGTAACAAACACTACACTAAGTTCACTATGGACCACCTATATACACTGAGCAAAATTATAAACGCAACACTTTTGTGTTTGCCCCTATTTATCATGAGCTGAACTTAAAGATCTATGACTTTTTCTATGTACACAAAAGGCCTATTTCTCTCAAATATTGTTCACAAATCTGTCAAAAGCCCCTTTCAAACTTATACGACTTGTCCCACAATTTGGGACTGCAAAGAAGCATAACAAGTCGTTCCCCATGATTTCCAATGACAGCCATTCATATTCGTATGACTTCAACGTAGTCCCTGCACTAATTGTGGGACAAGTCGTATAAGTGTGAAAGGGGCTTTTGACAGATTTGTGAACAATATTTGAGAGAAATCGGCCTTTTGTGTACATAGAAAAAGTCATAGATCTTTAATTTCAGCTCATGATAAATAGGGGCAAACACAAAAGTGTTGCGTATATAATTTTGCTCAGTGTATATAGGTGGTCCATAGTGAACTTAGTGTAGTGTTTGTTACTTTCGGGTCCGATTTTGATGCCACTTCACAGGCATTCCTTGAAATTGGGCAAAATAGTGGTAAAATCGCGCAACTTTGCAGTTGCACAAGTGTGAAAGGGGCCTAAAATGTGCAATTTTACTGTATTGGGGGGTCGGGTCCGAAAACCAGTCAGTATCTGGTATGATCACCATTTGCCTCACGCAGTGCAGCACATCTCCTTGATCGTGGATGAATGGCACATCAATGGGCCTCAGGATCTCGTCTCGGTATCTCTGTGCATTCAAAATGCCATTAATAAAATGCACCTGTGTTCATTGTCCATAGCATATGCCTGCCCATGGTTGGTTGTTTTCAAGCTTTAGCTACTGTTAGTTTAGTTTAGTAAAATGTTCTGGCCTGGGGGGAAGTCAGGGTTATTGAACAAATGGGACAGTGGTTTGCTAGCTGAAATTAGGGCCTTAGACTTGCGTAACTGGTCCCATAGAGCCTAGGAGTGAGAAAGGGTCAGTGTCATTATCGGCGGATGGGATTTTTGGGGGCACCACAGTAAAAAGTCTATAGTGTGGTGGGGTACTGCCTGCCTTTCAATTTGGACCCAGTCCGATTTTTCGTATCTGGAATATATGATTGAAATCTGTGCTAGTCTAGCTGCATAAAAGTATTGGAGTCATTTAGGGAGCCCTAAGCCTCCCTTTTTCCTATGACTGTACAAGGAGCTTTGTGGTATCCTGTAGCCTCCCTTGCCCCAAATGAATTGTAAAATCTTACTCTGAAAGGTTTTAATGTGTCACCTTTTAATTTGGATGAGGAGGGAGCAAAACAGGTATAGGAGTATGGGGAGTAGAGTCATCTTTATAGAGTTTCTTTCCTATCCATGAAAGGTTATGTTTGGCCCATGCTTTGAGTTCTGTTTCTAGTTTCCGGAACATAGGGGGATAATTGCTATTGTAGAGAAATTCTATCTTGGGTGTTAAGTTAATTCCCAGGTATTTTTTATTTTTTTTTTCAAATATAAGTTTTATTAAGATTTTCAGACAGAAAAGGGGGGGACAAAGGCCCCAACAGAACACACAATCATAAACTCAGAGTGAAGGTCGCAGCCTCCCAACAATGTGTGAAATTCATGTACAGTACACATCTCAACAGCTTGTATATACCCCTCTATCACCCAATCCTGGTATTTAAAGTCTCCTTCTGTACTTGGGTTCATAGAGATGGGTGTAGACTTCCAAAACCAATTGTAATTGTAATGGCTTAAGTCGGGAGGTCCCTTCTGTAAGTAGAAGAGTAGAAAGATAGGAAGGAGAGAGAGAATAAGTATAGAGAAGAGAGGGGTGGAAGGAGGGGGGGAGGGGGGGAGAGGAAGGCTGGGAGTCATGGGTCTTTTTATGCTGGTAACAAACTGTATACCGGGTACTGATTAATATACGCATGCCATTTATCTCAAGTCCCTAGTAGGGATTTTCCTTCGTCTGATAGTACGAACATGTTCCACAACGCCCAGGTTTTCCTGTATGTTTCCTGTTTATCCTGGGCCGTCAGTATAAGGTCTTCCATTTTCTTCCACTTTTCACAGCCACATTGCTGCAGTCGGTGGGCATTGCTGTTTCCAAAGTAGCGGGATGCAGGACTTAGCTGCGTTAGTCAAGTGGCGGAGTATAGACTTCTTGTATCTTTTGGGGGATAAGGAGGAAACATGGAGCAAAAAGAATGCCGGGTCATCTGGGATCTGGAATTCAGTGAACTTTTGGGATGTAGTGCGGACTGCGGTCCAGAAAGGTGTTAACTGAGGGCATGACCAGAACATATGCAACATCGTTCCTCTTTCTCCCTGGCAACGCCAGCAAAGTTCTGAGGTTTCGGGAAAAATCTTATGTAGACGACTAGGTGTTAAATACCACCTAGTCAGGATCTTGAAATTGGTTTCCTGTATTTTAGTACACAGGGAGGATTTGAGGGCAAAGTTGACCATGTTTTGTTTCTGGACCGCAGTAAAGGTGCATTGCAGTTCCCTTTCCCATTTCTCTATACTCGGGAGCTCTGGTGGTTGGGGGGGGTGTTCAACAGCGAGTACATGTTTGACAGGACCCGTGTCAAGGGTTCCCTGCCCGCTAAGAATTCCTCAAACGAGGTCATAGGTCTGGTATACAGATGGGGGTCTGGGATGCCCTGTAAGAAATGATGCATCTGTATCGCACTCCAAAATGGCAGTCGGAATGTTCCCCTGGGGTCTGTCAATTCCCTAATAGTGGGCCATCTGTCTTGCACCACAAATCGTGCTGCCGATGTTTGGTCGTTATTCCTCAAGATCTGGAAGTCAGTTGGGGAGTTCCCTGGGGGGAACTTGGGGTTGCCCAGGATCGGTGTTAGGGGAGATGTTTTGGTCGCCTGTGCGACTTGGAGAGTCGCGCGGAGACATTGTCTCATAGTGTTCCCTATCAGCGGGTGTGTTTTTATGTCTGGAGGTAGCGATTCGTAGCACCAAATTGCCTTCCCCAGGGGTGTGTTTGTCTGGCGTTGTCTGTTTGGGCCCACAGTTTAAGTTCCTGATGTCGATGCCAGTCCACTATTCTCCCTAAATGTACAGCCTGGTAATATCTTCTAACGTCGGGGAGTGCCAGACCTCCGTGGTGTTTCGGTGTCGTAAGTAGGGAGCGTGGTAGTCGCGGTTTTTTATGAGCCCAGACAAAACGTGTGAATAAGGTTTGCACCTGTCGAAAGTATAGGGGGGCTATTCTAACTGGTAGGGCCTGAAAGAGGTATAAGAATTTAGGCAGAATGCTCATCTTTACTAGGTTGCACCTCCCGAACCAGGAATGTATGCCTTTATGCCATGTTTCCAGGAGTGACTTAGCTTTTGCCAGTAGGGGTGGGAAGTTAACCTCGTATATTCGTGACAGGTCGGAAGGGATGTTAGTGCCCAGGTAAGTCAATGTGGATGTAGTCCATCGGAATCTAAAGCTTGATTGTAAAGTCGGGAGAGCCCTGTCTGGTATTGATATGCCCATGGCCTCCGATTTGTTATAATTGATTTTAAGGTTAGATATTTTCCCAAATTTCTCTAATTCCCTCAGGAGGTTCGGTAATGATACAACCGGGTCAGTTATCGAGAACAGCATGTCATCAGCATATGCTGATATTTTGTGCTGTTGCTGCCCATCAGACACCCCATGAATGTCGGGGTTGAGTCTAACGGTGGAGAGGAAAGGTTCTAATGATAAAGCGTATAGAAGGGGAGAGAGTGGGCACCCTTGCCGTGTCCCATTAGATATTGTGAAGGAGTCAGATAGGACTCCATTTGCCTTCACCTGGGCTGTTGGATTGCAGTATATACTGGCTATTCGGTTAAGCATTACGTCTCCCAGCCCTATGTCTCTTAATACTGTAAACATGTAAGACCAGTTAACCCGGTCGAAGGCCTTTTCGGCATCCGTATTTAGGAATATGCACGGGATTTTATTGTTCCTTGTAATATATAGCAGGTTCAGCACTTTGGTAGTGCTGTCCCTAGCTTCTCTTGAGGGGATAAAGCCTACCTGGTTTAAGTGTATGAGTTGCTGTAGTTGTGACGCCAATCGGGTGGCCAGAATTTTAGTGAATATTTTTAGGTCTACGTTTAGCAGCGATATGGGTCTATAGCTGCCACACATCGCTGGGTCTTTCCCTTCCTTCTGGATCACTGAAATATGGGCGCTTAAAGTATCTCTCGCAAATGTTCCCCCCGTTCCAACTGCATTAAAGATTTTAGGTAGATAGGGCCCCAGTATTGGGAGCAGGGTTCTATAGTACTGTAACGTATAGCCGTCTGGGCCCGGCGCCTTCCCTGGTTTCAGCTGTTTAATGGCTTGTTGTAGTTCCGTCATGGTTATGGGGGTGTCTAATGCAGTCTGGGTCTCCCGTGATATGGTCGGTAACTGTGAGGAGGAAACATATTCCTCTATTTCCCGTTGAGGTACTGACACCGGCGGTAGGTTGTATAGTGTGTTGTAAAAGGATTTGAACTCCTGGGTGATTTGTTTGGGGAGGGCCGCCCTTCCTCCGTCAGATTTGCTAATATATGGGATGTATGAGGACAATCTAAGTTCTCTAACTGATTGAGCTAGTAATTTCCCGCATTTGTCTCCCGATTCATATGCTGTTTTACGGCATATTTGAATGGCCGCTTTAGCTCTATAGTGAAGGATATCATTAATCTGTTTTCGAATCATCTCTAGCTCTGCTGCAATTGATTGGGTGGGGGCGTGTTTATGTCTGGCTTCCGTTACGGTAAGGTCCTGTAGGAGTTGGGCAAGTTTCAGATTACGGTCTCGTTTGATGCGGGCTCCATGTTTAATGAGGATACCCCGTATCACCGTCTTGTGGGCTTCCCACAGTGTCCCCGGTGTGCAGTCTGATTGTTCGTTCTCCTGAAAGTACAAAGTCAGTTCCCTGGTGACTTCTACCATAATTTCCGGGGTTTGTAAAAGGCTCTCATTGAGACGCCAGAATCGATGTCTGGGGGAGGAATAATTTGAAAGGTTATACGTCAAGAATATGGGTGCGTGGTCTGACCACGTTCTGTTCCCTATGGCCGTATGTTCTGCATTGTGTAGTTGGCTGTGGGGGATCATAAAGTAGTCGATTCTAGTGTAAACCTGGTGCATGGGGGAGTAGTATGTAAAGTCTCTGTCTCCTGAGTGCTGTAGTCGCCAAATGTCTATCAACTGAGATTTGTGGAATGTCTTGGCCATGCGTTTGAGTTGGCTGACTGGTATAGAAGTCCTGCCCGGTGAGGTGTCAATTGAGGGGATTAGAGGTGCATTAAAATCACCTCCTAGGATTAATTGCCCTTCTCTAAACTGCTGAAGTTGTCCCATAGTTTCCTCTAGAAAGGTAGCTTGTCGTTCATTAGGGGCGTATACTGCTGCTAGGGTCAGCTGCGTGGTCCCAATCAGACCTTTGACAAAAGCGTAGCGACCTGTAGGGTCTAACTGGCTTCCTTGGCAGTGCCACGGGATTTTACCTGATATCAATATGGACACCCCCTTGGATTTAGTGGTCAGGTTAGTAGAGTGGTATGCTGTTGGGTAGTGTTTGTTCTTAGGTAGGGTAGCCTATTATCTTTAAAGTGGGTCTCCTGTAGAAAGGCCACATCCACATGAGACCGCCTGAGCTCATCCATTAATATGCGTCGCTTCTCCGGCGTGTTTAGCCCCTTGGCATTCAGAGACATAATTTTAATATTTTGTACCGCCATGTTATATCTGCCAGTGGGGATGGGGCGGGTGGGGGGGACAGGTGTGGGGTAGATGGTTTAGTACCAGGGAAGGAAAAGGAAGAATAAGTTTAGTTAGAAAAGGAAAGAGAAGGATTGGTAATAAACTACCAAGTTGGGGCCAGGTCTAACACCTGGTCCCTATAGTGTTGTTTTAAACCTGCGCGTGTCGATCGGGGAGTCTAGAGACGTCCCCCAGCGAGATGCGCTAACCTATGTGGAGGAGTGGTAGGTCCGTGTCCATAAAGGAGAGCTCCCCGCCACCCCCCACCCCTCTGGTGTAGCTAATCTGTATGCATATGCACCTGTATCTAATATCAGCTGTATCTAATAACAACCAAATCGAAAAAGAACATATATCACATCAAAGAGTATAACAGTAAAAATACCCATGAGAAATAAAAGGAGAGAACGTAAAAAAAAAAGAAAAATATATAATTGGGAACATAATAGAGCAGTCTAACTGTTATGTAAACACATCTGTGTCATTCGGTAGTGACAATCTAAACGACCCCCGCTAGTGTCCCGCTTCAGCCCAACAAAACAAAAAAAAAAGGGGGGGGGGGTTATCCCCTGGTAATTCCCAGGTATTTAATGGACGCTTCATTCCATTCAAAGTGGAAAGAGTTTTGTAGCAGGGACACCGTATTTGTTTGGAGGGATAAATTCATAGCTAGGGACTTGGAATAGTTCACTTGAAGCCCTGAGATACCTGAGAATTCCTCTAAGGTCTGGCATAAATTTGGGAGTGACGTAATGGGGGGGGGATGAATAACAAGATGTCATCAGCGTAAAGCTAAGGAAAAGATTAGTGGGGAGAGTGGGCAACCCTGCCTAGTGCCTTTTGCAATGTGAATAGGGTTCGAGTAGTGTCTCTGGAGGCATATTCTTGCTTGAGGTTGAGAGTAAAGAGCTCTGATTAGCCCCATGAATCTGTCGCCAAAACCCCATCTGTCCAATAGTGTAAATATGTATGGCCAGGATACAGAGTCAAAGTCTTTTTTTAAGTCTAAAGAAAGTAACATACCTGCTTGTTTGGGGCCCCCTTCCCAGTTAGATTGTAGAATAGAGATTATGTCAATTGCTCTGCTTTGGTCTGATCCTTGTCTGCCAGGAATGAAACCCACTTGGTCTTTGTGGCTGTAGTTTGTGATGAAAGATGCAACAAATCGGTTGGCTAGGATGTTGGTCAATATTTTAAGATCACAGTTGATGAGGGATATCGGGCGATAGTTGCTAACTTCCCCCGGGTTTTTATCCGGTTTGGGAATCACTGCAATGAATGCGGAATTAAGCTGTAAGTCTAGTGGATCGCCTCGGGTCTTGGCGTTAAAAAAATTAGATAATTGCGGAGCTAAGATGTTAGCAAAGGTCTTATAGTATGGGTTAGATAGTCTGTCAGAACCCGGAGCAGATCCACTTTTTAGTTCCTTGATAACCCCTAAAACCTCCTCTTCTGTGAAAGGGGCTTCTAATGAATTTTTATGGTCGAGAGACATGAGTGGGATGGGTAAATTATCAAGAAACACTAAACGTAAGATTTTCATGGGTTAGCTGTGAGGCCGTGTTCGGGGATTCTGATCTGGGGCGTTATATTCAGTTGTACTCTGGGGATAGAATCAATCTTATCTTTCTTTGTATAGTATTTGTTTTTACTCCATCGTATGCTTCTTTCTGCTTGTGCTGTGAGAGCTAGATTAAGTTCCAGCTTGATTTGTCTAGTGGCTATGTTATTATTTGAGGGGTATTTTTTTTTGTGTTGGGCTCTTAATGACGTGTATTCCCTTTCCAGTCTCTCTATATCGGCAGTTCTTTCCCTTTTTATTTGGGTAGAAATTCGGATGATCTCCCCTCTAATGAAAGCCTTGTGGGCTGCCCATACGGTTTCTATTGAAGTATCATCCGTCTAGTTAAATTTAAAATATTCCAGCAATGACTTCTCAAGCATGGTGACTCTGACTGGGTCCGATAGAAGGAATTCATTTAGTCTCCAGGGTTTCTGTCCTGATTTTGGAGCTGTTAAGCGCAAGGTCATATTTACTATCACATGATCCGACAAAATCGTATCTCTGATTCGGATTGGGCTACTGAAGGGATCGCATGCGTGTGTAGTAGGATGTGATTGATTCTGGCAAAAGTGTTGTGAGGGGCCGAGTAGTGCGTGAAGTCCCTTGTGGGGGGTTCAGTTCTCTCCAGACATCAGTTAGTCCCTGTGCATGAATCAATTTAACTATTTTGTGGGTGACCTTGAGAGAGCGTGTTAACTGTTGTCCCGGAGGCTTTGATTTATCTATACCTTGATCAAAGGCGACATTGGAGTCGCTTCCAAAGATAACTGTTCCCTCTAACATGGGGTTATAAATAGGCGGGCAAAAAACTCTGCTTGGCCTTTGTTAGGTGCGTAATACGACACTAAGGAGTACATTTGTCCTTCCAACGTGCCTTTGACTAAAATTAACCTGCCCTCCGTGTCTTTATACTCTGAGGTCCAGTTAAATTTGCACGTTTTCAAGAAAACGATGGCCACTCCTTTGGTTTTCCTTTGCAAGATAAAATTTAGGGAAGTGCCTATGTATGAACTTAGGACTGTACCGAACCAGAAAGTGTGTCTCCTGCATCATTATAACATCTAGTTTGAGTGATTTATATGAGGTAAAATGTTCCTGCGTTTCAGAGGGGAGTTTTAGCCTTGCACATTGTGAGAGGCAACCTTAATGGTATTTGGTATGGAGTTAGCCATGGGAGTAGAGGGAAGGGATGTAGACACATTCACCATCACTTACCATGGGAAGTCTTCTTTTGTGTTCAGGAAAACCTGGGGAGTCCCCCTTGAGCAGTTTCGAGTACTTTTTGTTCAAAAGCCAGGTGCTGAGATTATCTGCCAGAGATATACTGGCTAGCTGTTTCATGGTAGACAAATCATGAAGATAAGGATAAAAGAGGAAAGAGGAAAGAAAAGAAGGTCTTCACCTTAAGAAGTTAATAGGTCCCAGGGGGGAGAAGGGAACCCCAGGAGCTATCATATCCAGAAAAAAATGAAATATATCGGAGCTAAACATCACGGATGTCCTAAACCTTGAAGGCCGTACGGATTTCAAGGGATAGGCATAGGCACATGTAGACCACCCCAGACCAGAGCGCTCAATACAAAAAGGAGAGAGAATATAACAATTTGACTATATTGCTTGCATATAAGTAGGGTTAACAGCAAGGTATACAGATAAAACAGAGTAAACTGGGTACCTGTACGAATTGAGGGTATAGAACTAAACAAAAATTACTTTGATGGCAATTAGCTTGACTCCCTCACATTTCACACAGGGGGGATTTCTTGCTCTTCAGAGTGTCAGTTATTACATAAGGAGGGAAGCTATGGTGATGTTTGAAGAGATAAAAATTCCTCTGAGGAAGGGGGGATTAACGAGGGGGGGATGGGAGCGGGGAAGAGGGTAAAAGGGGGGGAAGGAAGGGAGAGGAGGGGAGGCTGGATATTCTGGGGCCCAGATTTTTTTTTAGCAGAGAGATGAAAACTTCACAGTCTTATGAGACAAATGCGTCCATATGTAAAACTGGAGAATATAAACTGAAAAAACAAACTAAGGTGTACGGGAGGAAAAAAGGGGGTACCACTGAACTGCAAAGTTGACGTAGCTGCAGACCACAAAAGTGTGGAAATGGGTCAGGACCCGGTTACTGTTGGGTGTCCTGAGTAAATTGTCAGGAGATCCAACAATCAGTTAGACAACTGGGCAGATCCAAGACCATTTGTGGAAACGCTCAGGTGGGACCTTTGTCCCCCGATCTTCTCGCTTTCATCTTTGACCAAAGGGTGGTCGAGGGGCTGATGGGTGGAAGTCTCTTAGTGGATCCTGTAGAGGCAGAGGACGTGTCCATTTCTGCTTCCTGTGAAATAATTTTTAGGCTTAGTAGAAGTTTTTCTCCCGAAGCAAAATTGGAGAAGGCATGGTTTTGACGTATGAGAATGTTACCGCAAACGGCTTCAGGGTGTGCCTTCGTTGGATGGTTGAGGGTGCTTGATCAGCAAAAATCTTAATTATGTGGCCCTGACATGTCACCTGGGCTAAAGCGCGTGCTTGTTTCATCACAGCTTCTTTTACAGCGTAGTGGTGCGGTTTGACGATTATGTCTCTAGGCGAGTCATCTTTCCTGGGGGGTCCCAGGGCTCTGTGGGCCCTGTCCAGCTCTAGACGCTGTTGGTGGATGTCAGGTAATAGAGTTTTAATCAGGTCTTGGGTTCCTGCAGATACATCCGTCACGGTTTCTGGTAAACCCCTGATCCTAAAATTATACCGTTTGGATTTGTTCTCGAGGTCGTCTATGCGTGATAAAGCGGTATCTAGTTGGACCTGCAGGGTTTGGATCAGGTCGGTGTTCTGGTTAGACACTGCAGCAGTGAGCTCCAATTGGTTTTCTATCGCCTCCATCCTGGACCGTATGTTTTGCAGGTCCGATTTTATGACCCCCATTATTTTGTCTGCCGTTGTGGCTAATCCCCTTTCTAGGAGGGTTGAAAGTTTTTCATAGATATCTGCAGTGTTGAAGTCAAGATCTTGGGGGTGTAGGCCTGGTGTGGTGAAGTCAGAACAGACAGGCCAACGAGTGATTCTGTGGAGGTGGGTGATGGGTAGGGGTGCAACAGATCGTCACCGATCAGTGATCCGAACGGGTCACCCAGTTCGGATCGGCACACCCCCCAATCCGCGGATCGCTCCACGGCCTGGGCCTTAGGAAAGGCCGCGGTTTCAGCCTAGCTCCGGAGCGGCGGCCATCTTGGTACACCCAGCCCCTGTTTACAATGTGATCACTCTGCATTACCCAGCCAATACTCTACATTACCCTGCCAAAACTCTGCATTACCCAGCCAATACTCTGCATTACCCAGCCAATACCCTGCCAATACTCTGCGATACCCTGCCAATACTCTGCGATACCCCGCCAATACCCTGCGATACCCTGCCAATACCCTGCGATACCCTGCCAATACTCGGCTATACTCAGACAATATTACAGTGGGGGAGATGACGTGGATATTACAGTGGGGGAGATGACGTGGATATTACAGTGGGGGAGGAGATGACGTGGATATTACAGTGGGGGAGATGACGTGGATTTTACAGTGGGGAGATGACGTGGATATTACAGTGGGGACTATGATGTGGATATTACAGTGGGGACTATATGGTGGCGGAATTTTCACAGGTTTTTGCAAATTCAATTATTATTTGCTGATCCGAAAAATTATCCGATCCGTGACTCTGACCTGAGGATCGATCTGATCTGTGAGTTTTTTGATCCGTTTCACCCCTAGTGATGGGGTTGTGGCCTGCTGGCAGTTCCCAAGCATAAGAGGGGTGTATATCCACGTGGCTGGGGTAAGGACTTGCCTGAAGTCTGTGGCTCCCTCCATGCTGGAAGCATGAGACTGATTGCCTGCAGCAGCCGCGGCAGCCATCTTGGTACACCCGACACCTCAAATTGCGGGCCTTAGGCTCGGCGTGCAGCCAAGTTGCTTATCCAAGGGTGCTCTCCAGTGGTTCGGGTGGCAGGGCCCTCTTTGTTTGCCCTCCTGGGGCATGCTGTGCTGAGCTGGGAGCGCCGTTGGTCTGGTGAGGTGCGGAGGTTCGGGCTCAATTGGCCATTTTGGAACGCTCACGCATGCGCAGTCATGAATCATTCTTTTAGCCAGTTTTCTATCAACTTACAAAATTAATTTTCTAAGCCTATAAAGTGACTTATTCATTAGCAGTTTGGATAACTGTGTGCAACACTTTTGCAGAATCCAAGTATACCCTATCCACAACCACTCCTTTTTCTAAGTTTTTGCTTACTCCCTCTTAAAAACAAAGCAGATGTGGATAGATTGGGGAAAAGTTAGAACCCCATCAGGCTTTTATGATATCTGGAGATCTATTAATCTGAGGTTCTAGCTTCCCAGCACGCTACGAAAGTCATTTGTATTTCTTTCTGTGTTGCTGTTGGAGATTTTCCCTAACTTCCAGTCTGCTAAAACATCAGCAAGATATGAAATGTGGGCAAAACCTTCTAATGGAGCATTGGATAGCAGTAAAAACCCAACAGAAGCTCTAACTCCCTACTTCCTACTTATTTCAAATATTAAGGGTCTGGATTTGTCATTATTCACTAAAAGCCAGCCTGACTCTGGACATCCCCCCCTCCATATTCCTCTCTCAGTAGGTACTGACCTCGCCTGACAAAGATTGAAGTCCACGCCAACATTATCAGTGTACTGAGGCAAACTTTGTGAGACAGTATTTGTGTGCAGTAAAGGCGCCATATTACATTGACCATTTTGTTGTTCAGTCTTTACCAATTTAATGCTATCATTTAACTTGAATTTCCACTGAAAGAGTGAGAGAGTGGTGTTAGATGTGCTAGTAGATTTAGATGGACTTAACCAGCAAAGTGACGCTGAACTCCAGTTCCTGTTAACACTTTTTAAGTCAGTACAGCAACAGTCTTTTTCCTTTTAGGATACAGGTTTTATTTAAATAAACCAAAGCTAACCAATGTAATTACCATCAGTGCTTACAATGGTTAGTTGAAGCTTAGTCAGTTGAAAAATATCAGACTTACTGTCAGAATGACCAGGTGAAAGGAAAAAAGCCTAAAAAAGGAAAACAAATATAGCCACCACACCTGATCGTAATCTACAATGTATATTTTTTTTGCTTTTGCACTTATTACTTTAAGGTCATCCAGACAGATTTCAGCCCTGTGCCATCAAGCAAAACATGGAGGATTTTGTGAAGTCCTTCACATGTCCTCAAGAGACTTATAAAATCTTGCATTCTCTGCAGATGCATCAATAACATATTACATGCAATCAAGATGACTGCATTTTTAACCCTTTAAAAGCATATTGTAATAGGCCATATGGCCACCAGATTCTTCTAGGTCATATTATATTCGTTATTTTTAGAATCTCCCTGGTTAAGTGGGATGGTTTGTGGCAGTGGCGGTGGTGGGGGGTTCAGAGTAAACCTACTTGTATGAAGCATATATTAAAGAAAAGCAAAATTGTCAAGTCTGTTTTAAGAACAAGCTAGGACACAGTATATTCATCAAAATATCCCCCTGATATCACAGGCTTAAGATCATAGTAATATGAATGTAAATTGAAACACTAATGTCATGCTTATATTTATATACATAATATGTTAATTTAAGATCATTTTGTACAGCTTCATGGATAGGTTTTTGCTTTAAAAACGTGTATTAAAGAGAAGCTTCATGGTTATATTCATGTAATATACCTATTTATGAATTAATGATCCCTTGCCTTATACAAGTAATGTTTTATTCCTTGCCTGGACATGTTTCATAAGCAACAGATAAAGCACATATATTATATATTTAAAATATGGAAACAGCCCATTATGTATTCCATATGAGTGCTGAATATCAACCTTACTTATTTTTGTCATTAATACCAAGGTTCTTTACAGAACATCATTCTGTAATTAAAAACACGGACATTATGAAATACCAACACACTTGGGCAAGACTGGGATCATTTTAACATCTTTGGTACAAATGGATGTGGCATCATAATGGACTACCTACATCAGTAGCTTAGAGGATAAAACAGAAATGTTCATAGTAATCTTTGGAAGAGGACTTGAGATAAAAAAAAAATCTTCAAATGTGGAAGCCATTGGGTAAAAAAAAAAAAAAAACATTACTTTTCCCAGTTTTTTCTGGAAAAAATGTTTTTTCAAAAAAAAAAAAAAAAAGTAATTTTGTTACACTGGGAATGTGAAATGCAGTGTATATAAAAGTGTTATGCTTGAAATAAAAGTACAGCTTATTCAGTAAACAAAATGTTTATTCAAATTGTATTTTTTATTGCAAATGGAAAAATAAGGACTGCATGCATTAAAAACATTTTAACTATACATGAGAACCGGTCACCATCCCCCTTTCCCTCATAAGAATTTAAAAGCTTCCTGCCAATAAGCATTTTCAGTTATTGACAATGCTGATCCAGAAGCATATATTGTTCTTGCAGGAGCTTGAACAATTTTCTCCTGATTTTCAGGTGTCATTTTATCTATAAATGAAGGTATTGTGTATTTTTGGGAGGCCGTGGTTTGCAACACTTCCTTACTTAAAGATGCTGCTGGTGAAGAAACACTTTGTGATGATCCAGAAGCAGCAGAAAGTGTCTCAGAAATGAGAACTCTGGAGGAAAAAGCTACTTGCGCTTTCATTATGGCCCTCATTATTAATATCAATAAAGTATTTTTTAATGTCTTTAGGGCACCTGTGGCATGCAAGAATTTGTTTTGTCATCTATGTAGCATGTGGTAAAGAATATTTCTTTTCACAATATTTGCAAATTGGAGCTTTGCTCTCAGCACTGTGGAAATGTTTCCAAACTCTAGATCAACCATCATTAAATGGCGGAACATGGTCTGGGCACGGACAAAGCAATGCTCCTGTCTGGACTGTCAGCTTACCAGTCTGAAGTGCCAGATCCCCACCACTCAGCAGTCATTGGTTGCTGGGACTGCATGTGTCCCAGCAACCAGTGATGTCACAAGTGCACCCCTTACCATTCAGCAAGGCGCAACTCTTGCCCCTGCAGGTCGCTACTTTTGCCGGCTCCCGTTCCTTGCCTGCTCGCAAAGAATGCTGTTTACTTACATGCTGTTATGCTGGTTATATGCTGGTATGCTGTTTAAAGAGGCACACCGATGGGCACATTTTATGTTAAGGGGCATGCTGATGGGTGGGCACATTTTATGTTAAGGGGCACACTGATGGGCACATTTTAAGTTAAGGGGCATGCTTATGGGCACATATTGTGGAAAGGGGCACTCTGATGGGCACATACTAAGGAAAGGGGCACTCTGATTGGCACACTGGGGAACTCTGATGGGCACATGTGATAGAAATGGGCACTCTGATGGGCACATACTATGGAAAGGAGCACTCTGATGGGCACATCCAATGGAAAGGGGCACTCTGATGGCCAATTATAATGTAAAGGGGCACTCTAATGGGCATTTATAATGTAAGGGGGCACTCTGATGGGGAAATATTATGGAAAGGGGCACTTTGATGGGGACACCTGATAAAACTTAACACTAAATATTGTTGAAATGCTATGGAAGTTGTACATGTCTAATTTTTTAGCACACACTTGAGATTCTGACCTCAACTGGAAGAAAATTTTAGTGACCAGACCTCCTTGAATTTTAATTCAATACCCCTGCTCTAGATTTTGGTCTCACCATTTTACTGAAAGGAGGAAAAGAAAAAATTACTGAGCAGACTATAGGTAAACATTATGCTGTGATTGTGGAAAACATTTATCAGAATAATTTCAAGGTTAACTAAGATAAGCTAATTTGTCAGACAAATTTACCCTTTGCCTGTCAATTAAAGCCTGAGAGGACAGAAACTATCATCTACTGTATCCCAACAATCACCCAACTGTATGAGGCACAAGATGGAGCCCACAAGAAAACTAAACTAGAGACCTTCCCCTGCAGTGCCCCCTAGTGACAGAAATGCATATTTATCTTGTTTGAGAACTGTATTGAAAAGTACAGTATTACTTGAACTGTATTCCAGGATTTGCTTGTCTTTAGCTGATATTATTTGAGACTTTAGGACTTTACATGAAATCTCAGAAATCAGGGTTTTCTTCTCCTTTTCTTTTTTAAATTGTTTTTGAATAATAGAGAGGCCGGTAATACTCCAGATGATATTCAATGGCATGTACAGGCACCATTAGGCTGCCATTTAATCGAATATGCCACTTGTGTACAACTGCCGGTAATTTTTTTAACAAGTACCAAATCTGGATGCTCAATTACTTTCACCATGCATAGCCTTTTCTGAAAAACATATTTAATGCATGTTCGCATGCCCGTTCTTTTTCACAGCAATTCAAAAACAGGAGTAGTCAATTAGGTTTTGAACCAGTATGAGGAGGCTATAGAGAATGTCTGAGGAGACCAAAATCAAATTGATTTAAGCTACGTATGTGCATGGCTCGAACACTCTAGCTATAGAATCTCTCTTCCTGGATCAGTCTTTCTGTTTAGGTCACTGCCAATGGGTTGATCCCCTCAGTGATTATTTTTTTGAAAACTTTGAAGCCGTAAGATTCTGTGATGGGAAGATCAAACCACAAGCAACAATGGGGTGTGCTCGCCCTTGGAATCCACAATAACCCAATTTATTATTTAGCCCAAAAAGATCCACCCACAACTAAAATATTAACTTTGAGCGATCAGCAAATTACCCTTCACAATGCTGCAGCATTAGCATAGCTAGTGCTACAATGTCTACTACAGACCAAACATGCTATATTTTCTGTATAAGTAATTGATACACTAACTGCATAGTGGTTACATTAAAGCGGATCTTCACTGCATCTGAGCGCCACAAACCAAAAACACTATTTAATAATTTTTGGGTTATTATTAAAAGTGAACTCCCCCATCCATCCATGTCTCAGTGCTTTATTTTCTGTGAGAAATCTCTTTGATAAATACCCTCAATTTTTCTGCCATGACCATCTTGAGTAAGGGCAAATTATTCATGTAGCATTTACTTCCTGCCCTTAGCTCAAGTATGCATATAGGAGAGTGTGCTTAGCTGAGGAAACCCCTCCTCCTCTCCTGAAGACTTCTGGGATGTATGACATGATTTGCCTAGGCAGGAAACCAGGAAGTAACTAAAGATTTAAAAAAAAAGTTTAAAACATGTAAATATAATATACTTTCCTATCTACTAATGCTAGCAGCATGAGGATTAAACATAATCAATGTTGATTGGGAGAGTGAAGTTCCACTTTAAAAATACTCTGCCACATTAGACAGGGCAAAGAGACAAGTTGGGAATGGCTAAATATTTTTTACCTTTCCTGTGCTACCATATTCACCCTCTGTTGAAGCTGGTAGTCCAAATCCTGTGCAAACTCTATGTTGGTATAATCCAGAGCTTTCACAGGGTTCAGTGCTTTTCCCCTTCCTAACATGGCAGTGCTCAGCCTACTGTTTGGCTGCTCTTACCAAACTGATTCATTCTGGGAGGAACAGATGGAGCCGTCCCATACTAAAAATAATTTATTTGTCTTGCACATGATTAGGCACTCACAGTAAACATAGCTTTATTTCATTTACTTAGCTCAGTGAGCATTCACTTTATTAAATCAACAGCTTTTACTTCTTTAGTAAATCAACCCCAGGGGGGGGGGGGGGGGTCTTGTAAGAAACATAGTACAGTTTAGTTTATGCTATAAATGCCCTTTAATTATAAACACGTATATTCAGCATATTGGTTACAATTTTAATTCCATGACACATTTAGAAATATGTATATCATACATGACATTTTACTACGTTTGTTTGGTTAATGAGGTAATATATTTTTTTTAATACAATATCTTTCAAAATCAATTAACAAATAAATGAAAAAAGGAAATAGTAATAATACAAGGGATAGGAGAAGATAGAATATTGTGTATTTGGTGATGATAATTTGTTAGTCATCCCTGATATAAAATATGATTTATCAGCCTTTTGCCTGCAGAAGACGGAAAATACAGTGAGGTTTGCAAAATGCCCATGCTTTTCATGTTTTCCAAGTTTCTTTTCATCTCCTTTGTAAGAAACATCTTCCATCATCTATCAGCACAACTGCCTAATCTGGCAACAATAGTACAATACTGAACTATGTGCAATAATTTTTCTTACAATAGTGATATATAAAGCAAAATGATTGCCAGCAAATATTGTTGGCAATAACTTAATTCTACTTTTTATGCTGGAAGAAAATTTGAAAACCCAACTCCAGGCATTTGAAAATGACTACCCTTCCCTAGTGGGACTGCTCCCTGAATTTCAGGGGTTAATTATTCATTTAGTTTAAGGGTGAAAGATCAAGCAGTTATACTTATTCCTCGCTCCCATCATCACAATCAGTCCCCTGAAACCTCTTGTCTTCACTGCCTCACTGCTTGAAGGCACTCTGACATCCTGACCTATGATGCAGAAGTAGCAGTCCTACATTGTACATGAAGACAGTGAGGGCCCACCCACATCCAGGGAGAGGAAAAGAGTGCTGGCTAAGGAATATGATAAGTGCAGCTGCTTATTCTGTTCCTCCTAGACAAAATAAGCATTTAACCCATGCAGTATGCGGAGGGAGCCACTGCAAGGAACATATTTAACTTTTCAGTTTTAAAAAGGACCTCTAGAAATGAAGTATGGAGTGTCTTCCTGCTCTCCGAGTGTCCAGAACTTTATAAAAGGGTGAGAAGGGGTTAAATAAGTGGCGGAACCACTAGGGTCACAAAGGTCATGACGGGGCCCTGGTAGTTCCGCCACTGTGGGTGGGTAGGGGCGGCGCAGCTGCAGAGGCAATAATGGATGAGTGTATTTTCACTGCCATAGTGACCACTGCGGGACCACTCACCCAGCAGCAGGCAGATGGGGCATGGCATTGGGGGATGTAAATTGGAAGAGCCAGCTGACCCAGTAGATTAAAGGGGGCAGAGCTAGAGGAGGTCTCTGCAGTATGAGGAGACATGTGAAGCCTGAAAGGAGCTGGAGAGACAGCAAGCATGAAGTCCTGAGTCCACGCATGGAGTGTTGAGTGCTGAGTGCAAGTGAGTGTTGCTGATTCCATTCATCCCCACCCAGCACTGCCATTAAACCAAATCCCCCACCACTTCTGCCACTGAACCCAACCCCCTCACCACTATTGCAACTGATCCCATCCTCCCCCCTCAGCACAGCCACTGATCCCATCCCCCCTCCACTGCCACTAATCCCACCAACCCCCAGCACTGCCACTGATCACACACCCTCTGCACTGCCACTGACCCATCCAGTCACCAGCACTGCCCCTGTTAACCACCCCAGCACTGCCACTGATCACTTTCCCCACCAGCACTGCCACTCATCCCATCCCCCCAGCACTGCCACTGATCCCATTTCCCTTATCAGCACTGCCACTAACCCCCCCCCTCAGCACTGTCATTCATACCACCCCCCCAGCACTGACACTGATCACCCCCTATAACTGCCACTGACCACACACCCCCAGCTCTGCCA